>OZ007497.1:5964933-6564933 GCA_963931805.1 Microdon myrmicae | reverse complement strand
GGATTCATCACCAACGATGTACTTCTGTTTGATGAGGTGTCCACCGATCATCGTCCTCATCGCAGGTCATCAAAGATTTATGGCCCTCGAAATAGCGTTTCTGTTTATTTAAGACATAGAAACCTATTTCTCCCTTCGGCGATTTTTCGCCATCGCACCCTCTAAACACCAATTCATTGCATCAGCCCATGTTTATTTAGGTGCACTTTCGTCGGCTAAAGGGCAACGTACTTGTGCTATACGCACACATCCACAATCCTCCCCTATCGATGCAATTCGTGGCCATCGAACAGATGGAAGTGAGTTGCATCATCGGAGTCAGAGTTTATCACGCGAAGAGTGCACATGCACCGACCTGGAGTCAAATTTAAATATTCAAAGAGTTCGTGTGCAAAAAAAAATTCATCCTCCGTGGAGTTCGCGATACCTTAAGTACTAGAAAAATCCTTTTCTTGCCTTTTATTGTTTCTGACGATCGCACGTCGTACCGAACGTTTAAACAACGTAAATGAACATCGAGTAATATACTGCAAATGTAAAAAAGGAAGTTAAGTGAACATTAAAGTCAATAATCCTTAATAGTGAAACTAAATGTATTCTCGAGAGGGAACTTGTGTCAAATCAGAATAGATTAAAGTAAATGTTAACAATAAAGAACTGTGTGACTGAAAATGGAAAGTGGCGGAAATAAATGCAATTAAAAAAAACCAAAGTGTTTCATTTCCTTTTTCCGCTTGGGACGTCGTCGCCGAATTGCAAGTGATTCCAGAGGACCAGCAGTGTGAAGTAGTGGAAGATAGTGAATCCCGCGTCCGTGTCGACGCTCTGACTAATCTTACCCCACACCTTCACTAACTTGTACTTCGCTCTACTTATTTAACGTGGAGGCCCGACTTGCCTCCACGGAATCTGTAACGCGATTGATTATATTAACCGAAGCGACCGAACACCAACATTTTCATCCATCGCCCCGATGACCATATAAGGGATGATCTTAGAAGATGATCACCGAAAGGATGTGCACACACACAGATACGGTTACCTCGCACTCTCATGCTGTGCATGAGCAAGCGTACAGTGAATATAATAATTCCATAAGGGGAACATTAGCTGGCATGGTTGCAGCTGGTGCCAATATCTCGACATAGTTTACACGATCAGCGACTGCGTAAAGCATTTATGCTGATCGTGTATCGATGATAACTCGACTTCCCTGGGCGGTGTGGGCATGTATGAAAAGGAAAAGATGAAACATGTGCACGTGTGCGGCTGATTCGTAAGGGGTATCTCATTGATTTGATTCTGGCAATGTTGCTTGATGGTGCAACCAAATTGCTCTTACTTGTGGAAGATACCTACAATTGCTGATGGAATTCGATCCGAGACATGTGTACTGAATTGATTCTGTTCATGTTGGTTGCTTGGTGTATGCCGCATGTTATACATTCATAATAGGCAATCCGATGATGCAACATACACCCGACGAATTACTTTCCAGCACATGAGGCCCGTGAGGAAAATGTGTCTTGTGGTTCGTGCTATTGAATTAGCAAAAATATGGTTTAGGGGACACTTTAGGTGGGTGACAAAAAGGTAAGTACATGCTTAATTGCTAGGCAAGCAATCAGTACTTGTTTTATCGGTTTTCGGCCGCTCTAGGTGGAAGTTTTTACATGGTTAATGGGAACCGCCGCAGACATATCCTACAGGGTAACCCCATTTGTTGAAAAACGCAATCGTTACGAATATTGGCGACAGGTTGCAGAGATCCCAGTCCCCAGTTTTTTCGTGAAACTAAGCCACAATGCTATTTGTGGAGCAGTTGATGGATTGTAACTCGTGCCCCTTAAAAACTACGACTAGACTGTAATCACTAAAAAATTATTTCAGACTGTTCTACGCCCATATAATTCTACTGAGGAACGATTTCCTGTGATTATGTATTTCTTGTGTACTAGAGTCCGCTCTCGCATTAACGACTTAAGTGGGCAAATATTTATATAGAATGAGAGTAACGTTTGAGTCGATGAGGGTAATGTCCGTGCTAACATCTGTAGACGATCAGACAAGATGCTTTTTAATGGTATTGTATTCCGCACTTTTATGATGGCATCAAATTGTGGTGCAACACTTTCAGTTTAAAATATGGCTTAATTCAAAGCTGCCACAGTGTTCTTGAAGTTTTTGACTAAATATAGGTAGAGGTTTTGGGCAATGGAAGAAAATCTACCTTGTAAATTGTGGATGAATTGAGAATTTTTTTTCCACTAAGGCACACAAAAGGCAATTTTGAATTACCCTTAAGTCCCAGAGCACACTACGAGCAGAAGGAGAGTTAGTGGATAAGAAAACGAGGTGTCGATGTTTATTGGACTCAAATGCTTGGCTTTACAACGACCAGGAAACACATGATCAGGTAGAGCATTCCACATTCATGTGGTTCGACTAAAGGATGACTCTCTATGTTTATCGACCACGTGTAGCGCAGTTTTGGATGCACTTGATCCAATATGACAGTTGAATTCCATTTTGGAACCAATATATGCCTTATAAGTAGTAGCCAGATTGGATGGAGTTATATATATTTGGCCACACTTTTCGTCGCTTCGAATATGTGCTCGTTCCAATTAAGAGTCGAATTAATTCGAGTGTCGAGGATTGATAGTTCCTTGGCTTCATTGATGCAAGTGCCGTTCATCGACGGTGTTTTTACTTTGGGGTTCGCTTTTTGAGGACAAGAGGCAGCACTGAGTGTTTAGGAAGACGATTAATAACCAGTTGGACTTAACGGCCAGAAAGATAATTTCTTATCCATCAGATCAGTGAATTGTCCAGAATATAATTTTGACAAAGGGGCTGGATGTCAAATTCTGTCGACCACGTTTGAAACATCCAATGCGTCAAACTTGCTTTTACCGAAGTAGTGGGTGGAATGACTCCACTTTTCCGTAAAGTACGCTAACAGATCTCCTGTCGAGTTGTTGGTACGAAAGTCATGTTGACGGTCATTGAGGTCATTTGATTTCAGATATTTCGAAAGTTAACGGTTAATCAGTGATTGTATTACGTTTGAGAGGTATGGGTTCCATTTACTTGAGAATACCTTTAAGAGGTATGACTTCCATTTACTTGGGAAACGGCCAGCGGAATAATAAAAATGGAATAATTTCCGCAGTGGTCTAACGAGTGAAGTAGAACATTTCTTTAAGAGCATTGGTGGAATGCCATTCGGACCAGGGGATTTGTTTGAGTTCAGCTCCTTGAGTGTGGTGGCCACAATAGGCGTTCGAAAGTGAATCTGGCTCATGGTGTGCTGCTTATGCTCAGGTTGAAGGGGAACTGATGTTGTAGCAGGCAGCGTTGAGTTGACTGTAAAATGTGAAGCAAGTGGATTCGCCTTTTCTATTGCACTGGTAACTGGTCTGTCATCGACTATAAGTGTAGAAATGGATGAGGAGACCAAGTTTTGGATGTGTTTCACGAATGTCTAGAGGTTTCTACTATATTCGGGAGAGTGAAGTGTTTTTGTCCCATTCTCTGGTCGTATAAGAACTTTGCGCGTTGAATATGCACGTTGCAATCATTTATAGCTGTCCTGAATCTTTTCCCTTTTTCTTTTTCTGGGGATTGTTTGGTTTGAACCCTTTTTAGAATAAAGGTTAGCATACCACGTAAAATTCCCCCGCTTGGTAGAAACCTTGACGTGGTGCGGGGGCTTAAACTACAATGAATCACTCAGGCTATGCTGACTGAAGCATATGCTGCCAGTAGGGCCACCCATGTCAGACAGGCTAGCGAGGAATAACACACAAAGATCTACAACCCCTAATCCAGGGTGTTACGCGTCACCGTGCCCATTGGATGGTTTGCAGCCAGGGGTATACCGCCTGTATTATAACGGCGCCTCTCTGACATCGGTTCGAATCAGAGCAGTAAGCAGACCTTGCCATATCAAAATGGGGCTCTGATGTGGCGGAGTTTTTGAAACCCCAAGACTCGTTGGATCAAAAATGAATAATCAATACACAAAAAACAATCTCACGAAAAACCCGGTAGGCGTAGGTGTGATGAGCCGACACTACCATACGAGAACAAATCATCAAGAAAACACCGAATCGGCAGAAAGAAGACGTAGGGAAAACCGGAAAAAGCGGGTTATACGCATCGGCACGTGGAATGTTCGAACGTTATATAAACCAGGCGCGATACAGACGGTCGTGGAAAATAGGAAACAATATAAAATGGACATCGTCGCGCTTCAAGAAGTCCGACTCCCACATCAAGTAATCGAAACCAACGGGTTTACACTGGTGTGTGGAGGTACCGATACACATAACCTCGGAACTGGCTTCATCATAAGCAAGAAGATTACGCCCCATGTAAAAGATGCAATTTATTAATGACCGAATGTCGGTGCTAAAAATACGGGGACAATGGTACAACTATGTATTTATAAACGTACACGCCACAACAGAATCTACCGACGAAGAAACGAAGGACACATTCTACGAGACCCTAGAGGAAGTATTTAATAGGATCTCATCATTCGATGTTAAGATCCTCCTCGGGGACCTCAATGCGAAAATTGGAAAGGAAGCTATCTTCCAACCAACAATAGGTAAAGAAAGCCTACATGACGTTTCAAATGATAATGGTATTCGAATTATCACGTTCGCAGCGTCTAAAGATCTGGTAGTGAAAACGCGTAATCAAGTAGATCACTTCCTCATAGACAAAAGACACCACTCGAATACCCTTGACGTAAGACCATATAGAGGAGCAGATTGCGACTCCGATCACCTCCTAGTAATGAGCAAAATTAGAAGTCGGCTCGCAGCAAACCCACATGGACAGTCACGGGATGCGAGCAAAAAGTTCGAGATTGATAAACTAAAAGACCTACATAACAGGGCTGAATACCAAGACGAACTAACGAATAGACTCAGCATCCTAGAGAATGACAGTAGTGAGGAAGGGGAAGCCAATAGTGTGGACACTAAGTGGGCATCGATCAGAGACACAATCAAACAAACAGCCCAATAGGTATTAGGATTTAAGAAAACAATTAGGTCCAAACCCTGGTTTGACGATGAGTGCAGGGCAAAGATCGAATAACGTAAACGCCTCAGAATGATCCACTTAGAAGCATATGATGAAGTCAACGCGACAATTCGGAAATAGACAACCAGACTCTTCAAACGCAAAAAACGCGAATGGGAGAAGACTCGGATTTAAAAAATCATAGAAAATGCCAGAGCAAAGAACAGCAGAGCTATGTATGCCGGCATAAATTCAATTAGAAATGGCTACCGAGGGAGAGCCAAAATAATCCGAGACACAAACGGCTGTCTGGTGACAGAAACAAAAAATATCGTGACAAGATGTAAGCAGTACTTTGAAAACCTGCTCAATGTGCGCACCCATCAACCACAAATAAACGCACCAGACGTACATACAGCCGAGCCCCAGATCCCAGAGCCCTCTCTCGAGGAAGTTGTAGACGCGATAAATCGATTGAAAAACAACAAGGCTTCCGGCGTCGATTGCATGCCGGCAGAGCTTATGAAGCATGGAGGAGGGGCAACCGCTCGAAAGATCCACCAACTGGTTAAAACAATACGGGATAAGGAAGTCATTGGAAAATCTCAATAGTCATCCCCATTTTCCAAAAAAGGGACAGATCTGACTGCAAAAATTACATAGGAATATCATTGCTCCCAACCACATACAAAATACTAACAAATGTAATACTGGCAGGAATCACACCGTACGCAGAAGACATATTGGGAGACTACCAATGCGGATTCCGTCGGAACCGGTCAACAAGCAACCAGATGTTCACAATAAGGCAGCTGCTGGAGAGAAGTG
This sequence comes from Microdon myrmicae, assembly GCA_963931805.1. Taxonomy (NCBI): domain Eukaryota; kingdom Metazoa; phylum Arthropoda; class Insecta; order Diptera; family Syrphidae; genus Microdon; species Microdon myrmicae. The sequence goes on along the minus strand of OZ007497.1, from coordinate 6,559,065 downwards.
GGAATACGGAGAGACGGTTCACCAACTGTTCGTTGACTTCAAAAAAAAACGACTCAGTCACAAGGCAAAGACTCTACCATATTCTGGTTGAGGTGGGGATCCCGAACAAATATACCGCCCTCATTCAAATTTGCATGGACGAAACCAAAGGGCGAGTTAGAATAGAAAACCACGTCTCAGAACCATTTGAAATCCGGGACGGACTAAAACAAAGGGATGGCCTCTCACCATGCTTTTTCAACCTTCTCCTCGAGTATGTTATCAGAAAGGTAGAAGACGACAACACGGCCGGATCATAGCTGAACGGGGTCACACAAGTGCTCGCGTATGCGGATGACACCGCCGTTCTGGGCGATAATCTCGAAACTATAAGTAAAAACAGCGAAATCATCATGCAAGCGACAGAAGAGGTGGGCCTACTAAGAAAAAAAAAAAAACAAAAAAATTGACAAAGTTTTTCAAATTTTTCTTTGTCTTTCAAATAATTATAAGTATTGCCACAAAGTTTTGTCGCCGAAAGGCAAATTATACAAATATTAAGTAATGTTTAGCTTAGAGCGTCTGCGAAGGACCAGTAAGTTATTATATAAGATATTTAAGCTAGAATTTAAGCATTTTTTGTCTAGCCTTTAATTTAGAAATTAAGAATATAGAAAGAAAATAAAAAAATGTTTAAAAATAAAAAAATAAAAAAAAAAGACGTGGGCCTAGATATAAATGAAGACAAAACGAAATACATGATTACGGCGAGAGCAGATGGACCTCAGAGAACACATATAAACATCAGGGGCAAGATATTCGAAAATGTCAAAGAATTTAAATATCTGGGAACGATACTGACGACCAGAAACGAAACGTCGAAGGAAATTAACAAAAGACTACACTCCGCAACGCCAGTAAACTGTTGAAATCCAATCTGCTATCACGTAAAATAAAGCTCCGTATCTATAGAACCATAATCATGCCGATTGCTCTATACGAATGCGAAACATGGGCTCTCGCAAAACGGGAAGAGAACAAATTCCGCATATTAGAGAATAAACTTTAAGGAGTATATTTGGCGGTAAATATGACGAGGACAATGGAGGAAACTCCACAACCACGAATTGGAAGAGCTATACTGCGAACCTACAATAGTGAGAGTAATCAGGTCACGAAGATTAAGATGGGCCGGACGTGTGGCGCGAATGGGCAACGATAGGACCTTGTGTAGAATTCTTGACGGTAGACCAACGGGGAAAAGACCGACAGGACGGCCGCGATGGAGATGGGAGGACAATGTTAGGTTTGACCTTGAGTAGATCGGATCAGCTGGTCAAGCATGGAAGGAGAGTGCACAGGACAGGGAACGATGGCGGAGTCGAGTCGGTGATGTCATGAAATTTCGGGTTCCTACAGACCAATAAATAGTAGTAATAGTAATTGCAATAATTAATGAAAGGGCTCCAAAAACCATGGGGTCAAAATCGCTACATCAGTTCCAGCATTTACAGTTATCCCAAAGAACTGAATGGAGAGCTTTCCGGTGTTACACTGCATTGGTATATAGGTTGTTCCAGCGCATCATGAGGACTGTACAGATATGGTAAAAGATTACTTTGTTTTTTTAAAAACAGAAGACTCATGGCTTTATAAATATGCCAGGCGTCCGAACCTCTAGCATGCACGTTTCGCAACGTTGTATGGAACAACACTATACCTACGTACTAATACTTCGCATGTCTTATCATTCTTCCAGCAGAATCGTCTTTGCGGTTTTCTTCACAAGACTCCTTAAGACTTTAGTGTGATAGCATGTAGTGTTAAGATAAGAACCTGCGATATACTTGTAATCCAATGTTAGAAATGGTATGAAATGGTATTATGTATTTCATATTTTACTTATATGAAGCGATTTAATACTGTTCCTCTTTTTAAAGACTATGCAACAAATCATAACTTTGTCGGCAATTATCAGGCCTTAAAGAATTAATACCCATCAACGCAAGGGCAGTGCGCAAAAGTGATGAGTAAGAAGTTCAAAGCAACTGGTTGAATATTATCGACTTTCATTTGCAATGCAATCATATATATATTTGCGGTGGAAATTGGATCACTTTTTATTCAATAATTAATAGTAGAAATCAGTTTATGTACAATAAAGATTATCACTGCATTAATATTCAGCAAATAATATCTTTTTTTTTGTTGCTGCAGAGAGCCATCATAGTATTATGAAATACCGTGACCCTTCTTGCAAAGAATAGTGTACATATTCTATTGATGCATTTTTCCGTCAACCGATAGGGTGTTATGCATACTTTTTCTTTTACCCTCGAGAGATACATCCGAGGTGTTTTGGATAATTTTATCGAGGAGAGAATTTATTCGATTTCCAAGTACATCTATGCATACCTCATAAATCCAGTATGAAATCGTTACTTCCATAAGGAATAAATTCTTTTGAGTATGATAATGGAAATCCCAAGACGTAAATGTGTTTTGCATTAAACGGTTCACCTTACTCCGAGTCTAATTTACATATGAACAAATAAAAATCTCCCCAAAAAGGATCATAATATATTCCCTCCAATTCATACCTCAAGTTAAATCGCCTGAAACTTGGCTTAAATTTTGAAGATAGCACCATGACGCCAAAGTGGAAGGTTTACAGCTTAGACTAAAGTCATCCACACAGGGTGTGGTCTCTTAAAAGGCGGTCATTAAAGGCCACTATCGAGTGTGAGCATTTCAAGCAGTGCTCTTGTTACTTGACACGTGAGGCAAACCCTTGTGTTATGCTCACAGCCACAAATGTCATCGATACGCACTTAGGGAATTTTGAATGGTGTGTACTGCCACATCCGGTGGTAATTAAAGGCGTCGGTTTATCGAATAGTTTATCTAACGAATGTCACTTTCCATGCAGTTGAAAATGAAAATGTATCTACGGCAAATGGGTACTTGTGCGATCATTTATTGCTGAGAGACATTTTAATACCAGCGGGCGAGTCGCTCTTCACATAATATTGGGCGCATATACATGTGTATCCCTCAATGCAGAGTCCAGATTTTAAAGTACCACTATAAATTATATATTTTTTAATGGACACAAGCCTCTCTGTAACAAAGTTGTCTTAGATGCAGACAACAAATCGTATTTCAAGTAGTTTGTCAATTTTCTCACGTCTCTAATGGATGAAGGGTGACTCGTTTTCGAGCTCGTACATGAAAAGTGTGTCAGACATTTAGAGTTCAAAAGATTTTTTCAACAGAACCCGGTACTTCCTTATTATTGCGGTTTCCACAAATCATGTACTGAAAATACATCTCTTTCTTTATTAATGCGATCTTCGCAAAGTACCTATTACTTTTATTAGCTATAGGTATCGCATAGGTTTTCTTCTTGTTAACGTGCCCTAACTCATTATTATTAGGGAGTTATTTATCTCACACGTGTAGTAAATGGAGGCATTGTTCTAAGGTCCCGTACATTTTTAGAATATCACTAAAATCATTTGAACTTGGGGTTTGTAACTGACGATATTATATCTGGGTTTGGAATTTTCCAGGAATATTGCTATTTCCAACAGCACAAGGAGTGCCAGTTGAGTTTCGTATACTCATACTTTCTCTACCGAATGAAACATTGGATGGGGTTGAAATGAGTATTAATGGTTCAAGATCGTCGGGCCCGATAAAACTTCTATGAGTTCGCTTGGTCTTGATACTATATGGGATATCATTTCGCCATAATATCGGCTTCTGAATAACCTGTATCAAATGTAAATCATCTTTTGGTTGGGAGACCAATTTTTTGGCTTGTATGTTACGCCTAATTGAGTCTTGAAAACCAATGGAATTTTCACGTCAAAATTTACCTAGTGATGTTAAATTTGCATTATGATTCCTTGGGTATTGAGGTGTTAAGTTTGTTCGAGAGATATGAACAATGCTTTGTCTGTTTTTTCTAAAATGTGGTAATAGAGAAAATACATTGGTTTCATATTTTTCTACACTATACTACTACTAAATACTTATTGGCCTGTAGGGACCCGGAAGTTCATGACATCACCGACTCGACTACGCCACCGTTCTCTGTCATGTGCACTCTCCTTCCACGCTAGACCGACCGATCCGATCTCCCCAAACCTAACATTGTCCTCCCATCTCCGACGCGGCCATCCTGCCGGTCTTTTTCCCGTTGGTCTACCGTCAAGAATTCTACGCACTGTAGCGATCCTAAAGCGCCACTCCCATCCAAATCCCCAACATTGCCAATAATTCCAACCAAATCCCCAATACTTCCCATTAACCTTGCATCCAAATTCCATATTGAATCATATGAGCGACGAATTCAACCAAAAGTTAATTCGTCGCACATTGATTCAATTCCCAAAATCCTGACATCATGAAACGCTTAATTCAAAACGCATTTCATTATTTCCCTTCCAGGAACCCATCCAACTAAACCTTTAGTCAATTCCCAGAAAATAATTCCAATTGAAGCACACACAATCTTGTGTGTGCTTCTTGGAATTTTTACATTAAAAACATTGACAAATCTCAACGAGAAAAAGAATAAAAGAGCGGTAATTTGCAATTTCGTGAGCAGTCAAGTTCCGAAGGGCGAACCGCTGGTCAAGAAGCCATAAAAATAGATCAGTCGAAATCAAGATGGTCGAAGTTACGGCCGAATATTGCAAAATCGTTTAAGGTATATCAGATAAACAAAATCAAATTAAATAAACCCAAAATACCTTTCATTTGTAAAATAAAAAATAATTGCGCGTACGTTCATCCATCAACGACAACCACTGTTGATCCATTCCTCCAAGACGGCCAAGGCTGTCGACCCCACTGCCAACAAGAAAGTCCATGCCCCATGGTGGATTAACTACGGAAACAAGCAAGGGGAAGGAACTTGCGTTAGAAGATCGGCTCCTCGAGGAAGCTGGACACATCCTTTACGACGCCCTCACACCTCCAGCTGGGACAGACACCCACGTCAGAACCAATCCGGGTATTAAAGACCCGCGGGACGGAGGTAAGCTTATAATCCCAAAAAATATAACCTCAACAGCACGATCCCATCGTTGCCCATTCGTGCCAGGTGTCCGGCCCATCGTAATCTGTCCTGACGTTTATATGTGTTCCCTGAGGTCCACCAGCTCTCGCCGTAATCATGTATTTTTTTTTGTCTTCATTTATTTCTACCACCTCTTCTGCCGCTTGCATGATGATTGCACAGTTTTTACTTACAGTTTCTAGATTATCACCCAGAACAGCCATGTCATCCGCATATGCGAGCACTTGTGTGACCCCGTTCAGAGATGATCCGGCCGTGTTGTCGTCTTGAACCTTTCTGATGACATACTCGAGCACAAGGTTAAAAAGACATGGTGAGATGCCATCCCCCTCTTTTAGTCGGCCCTGGATTTCAAATGGTTCTGAGAGGTGGTTTTCTTTTCTAACTCGCCCTTTATTTGCGTTCATGTAAATTTGAATGAGGGCGGTATATTTTTTGGGGATTTCCAGCTCAACTACAATATGGTAGAGTCTTTGCCTTGCAACTGAGTCGTAGGTTTTGTTTAAGCCAACGAACAGCTGGTGAACCGTCTCTCCGTATTCCCACTTCATTTCCAGTAGTTGCCTTATTCTGAACATTTGGTCGCTTGTTGACCGGTTTCTACGGAATCCGCATTGGTAGTCTCACAGTTTTTTCTTCTCCGTATGTTGTGATTCTCGCCAGTATGACATTTATTAGTAATTTGTATGTGGTTGGGAGCAATGATATTCCTCTGTAGTTTTCGCAGTCAGATCTGTCACTTTTTTTTTTGAAAAGGGGACGACTATTGACGTTTTACATTCTTCCGGAGTGACTTCCTTATCCCATATTGTTTTGATAAGTTGGTGGGTCTTTCGTGCGATTGCCTCTCCTCCATGCTTCACAAGCTCTCCCGGTATGCAGTCGACTACGGGAGCCTTGTTGTTTTTCAATCGATTTATTGCGTCTACAACTTCATTGAAAGAGACTCTGGGATCTGGGGCTCGACTGTATGTACGTCTAGTGCGTTTATTTGTGGTTGTTGGGTGCGCACATTGAGCAGGTTTTCAAAGTACAGCTTCCATCTTGTCACGATATTGTTTGTTTCCGTGATCAAAGAGCCGTTTGCGTCTCGAATTATTTTGGCTCTCTTTTTCTATAGTGGCTGGTAAAAAGGACGTAATGATACTTCAACAGATCGATAGTAGTAAAGTGCTTTTAAAAAAACTGTTGTGATATGGGAGGTAACCAAACTGAAAATATTGAACAGATAGGACGCTGGTTTTATGATAGAACAATAACTGCCCAAAGTAAATCTTGCTTGCTGCACGTTTTTCTCATTTTTTGTGCCATATGTGAATACCTCGTCAAAAATATTCGTTTTTTTTCGTGGCAAGCTACTCATCGCCCCATGTTTGTCTTTAAGAAATCGAAATGCTGCTTAGCATGCGCTTTGTTCATTGCCGAAAACCACGCCGGAAGGACCACTTCCAACTTGAGTGCTTCCGGGTACTTTCGGACCATTGTTGATATGTGCGGCTTTGCGTTTTTTTCGTGCAGGAAAATTAGCATGTCACGTCGTTGGTGAGAATTCGGTCTAATTTCTCGCAGGGCACGTCGGAGTTTAATTGGTTGTTGGCGGTAGCCATAGGCATTGCTTGTGTTCCCGGAGTTTCAACAGCTCAGAGTAGACGATGTCCTGCTGATTCCACCGAACGGGCAGCATCGTCTTCCGATTTGGTTTTGTGAACGATATGGTCCAAATATGGAAATATTATTTGTGTCATTTGAAAGGTGACAGTCATAGGTTAAAATGGAGCACCATTAATTTCAGGTGTGAAAACTTGAATTTAAAATGAACAAGGTAGAGCTTCATTCACGCCACGTTTTGCTATACGAGTTCTGGAAAGGAGTAAACGCTAGTGATGATTACTGTATGGGATCCACTCTCCATTACCAAACAACCCAGCACAGAAACAGCTGGATCAAAACTCTTTTTTTCCCTGGCAAATGATGTGGGTTTGTCTTTCGAGTTGGCTTTTAATACTAACGCAGGGATAGAAGAAGAGCTGAAGTTATTGTTGACGGCTGTTGCAATTGACCAAAAGGACATTAAGCAGTAGGGCATTCAAGTAGTTGTTGGTTACTTTGTCGTTGTGCACCTTCTTCGTTGTCTCAATCGTTTGGTTGCGTTTCTGAGTCTTTGTTGACCTACATTATTTATAAACACCCACTTTATATGATACCATAGGTTGGTTAGTCGTTTGATTGCACAACACTCATCAGACATTGGTCCGAATTTCTCGATGGAAAAATCGTTTATACAAAATAGATAATGGGCTTAGTTGACTGTTTCAATGTGTTCGCAGAATCATTGTGATTATCCGTTATTCGCATGGATCCTCCCGTAGTTATTTGTTCTTTAAGAGTGTGTAGGGCGGAAGAAGTATTGTGCCAGACACGGACACACGGTTCACTTCTTCCCCATCACATCCACTAAAAGTTCCACAAATGTTCCGCCATGCACTAGAGGAAAACTGTTCACCCGGAAGAAACGAAAATGGACCACTAATAAGCAGCACAGAAAAGAAACACACTGCTGGCACCGAAGCAAAAGTTAAAGAAACGCCCGTTTCACTGTTCGAATGTTCTTTATTTTATTTGTATTGGAAGTTATTTTGGACACAAGAAAAATTTCTTTAATTAAATATATTGACGACAACGTCTCCGGGTATTTACGTATGTAATTGTTTACGCGTCTCCGCTGCCGGCGGAGAGCGGGAGTGAAGCGTGACCATTCTGGTCCGCGGATGTAAAAGGAGTCGGCGATCATCATCTCATGCGAAGATGATTTCGCTAAAATGGCTAATTTAAGGAAAAAGGAAGAGAGAGAACAACTTTTCTCTTAAGAGTGTGAATATATTCTTGCCAAGGATATGTTTTATCTACCATGAGTGTAACGTAGAGTCTCTCTTGTGGGAACAAGAAAACCGGATCTCGTAGTTGAGATCATGGTTGTGTGTGTGTGTGGACGTTCAGATCCGATGTTGTTGCACGTGTTCGAAAGCAGTGAAACAACGAGAAAGGCAGTCGGCGAGAACAAAGGAAAAGGCGACCAAATGGTTCGCTCCGTAATGAGGGTAATGTTTATGCAACGTCGCTATGACGGACGTTGGTAAAAAGGTGTTATTGGGATACGATACTTTATACAATGGAAATTGTATATCCTATCTTGGGTTAATTGCCGAAACGTATCCCTTGCTTGCATTTAGGTATGCCAAGCAATTCGTGGTGGCGACGAAAGAAACGCATGATTGTTTGTCTATTGAAACAATCGCTAGTGTTGCAGCTGTAAAAACAAGCTGACCGACATAGTATTTTAACTCAGACAAAGGGTGCCGAATGTTTGGTATTTATGGTGCATATGCACATTAAGGAACAATTTTAGGAATTTCAGATAATGCTTGAAAGCATTACATGTCCTTGGAAAAGGAAATTTTTTCTGGGGCAAATGCTAATGCATTGGCGGGAAACAATGGGAGTTATGGAATTCCTAAAAAGGTCATGAAGAATTCTTACAGAAAATTGTATGGGAAGAGATGCATGAAGGTACGTTTTCTTAACAGGGAATTTAAGATCGTGGGATTGATCTCTTAAATGCGTGCAGCGTTTTTGTGTGCCGAATGCGATTGTATTGGCGAAATTATATGGGAAGATGGGTGTAATGGGGGTTTTTAAGGAAAGCGTACCGTGGGGTTTGGCGGAACCGCGACAAGTGTACTAACAAATTGGAATTGTGTACATTAACGTCGTCAACAGCTGCAAATTCCGAAGCTGAGGGATTCGTTTTTGTGCAGTCGATTGTGTGACAGATGTTTGATGAGTGGGGTTAGAAAGAGCAAGAAAATTTGACGGAGCCGCTCAACACGAATCTCACGCAACTGATGTCTACTGCTTCTTTCCTCTGATCTATTGAAGACAGAGTCTCCACCACGAAATCTTGCATGTAAGTCGTATCCGGAACAACTCTGTGTCAAGTCAGTTGACGAGTGTACCCCAGATTCGGTTAGGGCGGGACTACCGCGGGTTTTTCTTTTGGTTTCGGTAGGAAGGTGGAAATCGTCAAAAGATACCTCCTGACCGATCCAGAGACTCGCCGGGTTTTTACCGACTGAAACCACCTTCCGGCAGGCTCATATTCCCGTTGATCCTCACGGAACTTTCGTTTAGATATTCCATAGCGGGGCGGGGCGGAGTTTACCTGTTATTACGCTCGTCACGTCGCAACTGCTGCATCATTTCACAGAGAATACCATTGGTTACGGACCATGCCTGTTTTGAACTAAGCATGTATTCTATTACTCCAGCCGGAGTAACTGTCCGTCTCGTGTGTCTCTCCAAAATCGTACTTGCGGTCTCGAATCTCACGCACTCTGTGAGTACGTGTATTGCCGGAAGCATCCATGTCCTGATATTAACTGAGTCAAGTAATAATTCAGCTCGCGGTTTGTGTCTCGCTATTTGTATATATTGGTGAACAGCGTTTACAATCATATTTGTGAAACCAAGAATGTTCGAATTATGTTGGGTGTAGACCCTGTCCCGCGTTGATGAGTTGTTTACCATTTGGTTTCTTATATATTGTCGAAGATTCGAATGGAAGACCGGAATTTTTCAGACATTGGAATACCACCATGGCATTCTTTCAACTTTAGTACCAGCCAGCAACCAGCATCCGAAACATAGGGCATTTTTCTCTCGATTAATTCTTAATCGTGTGTTACTTCACCGAGCGGATGCGCGGTTGGACTGTTGGGTGGGTAGGACTCAATCTATCACTCAGATTTTAGTCGCTTTTTACGGCAACCGATAAGCATTCGTACTACAATATTAAATGTAGTTATCTTGTATAAGTTAGAATGTTCTAGATCCAGATTGTCAGAGCAAATTTAAGGTTTTGTTAAATTATAGTGCGTGGACTCAGTTTCCTTAAATAACATAAAAAATAGGTTGGCAAGAGATTAATTGGCAATTTCGAACATGGGTGGGGATTAGCCATTTTTCAAATGACTTCTGTTGTTTCTGCATCAAGATTCCTCGACGAGACAGCAAAAAACCGACCTGATTCGAGCCTCCCTCGAAACGATCGAATAATGTTGGCGTAGGTCGCCCAGCAAATAGATCTTGGCGTTATAGCCCAGCAAAAAACGCAAAAATTAAACATTTTTAATACACTAAATTTAACTTTATTTTACATTAAGCGGATCACATTCTTCAAACAGGTGCTGAAGGCACCGTATACACTTTCAATTTTTAAACGTTAGAAACATACTATCAGAAAAACAGTACAACAAAAATAAAAACTTTGTCAAAACAGTAACGAGGTGAACGGTTAATGAATAGACAATTATTGCTCGTCTATTCAGCAACTGGTGGCGTTCAGTGCCAGCATGTTTTGCCGTAATGGTATAATTTGAATTGTTGCGCAACTGCAACATCTGTCAATGCTATAATCTTTTGCTTTTGGCACTTGCTATCTCTCACTTTTAGCTTGCTTTCAAATCAAACTGATCGTAATTTTATTTTTGGTGTCAAATTAAACATGAAGTGCAGTTTCATCATATTTTAATTCTTTATTTCCGTGAAGGAATGAACACGGCACACGTTGATAAAATGTTACGTGATGTGTATGGTGATGAAGACTTAAACGAAAGACAGTGCGGAAATTGGTTTGATAAACTTTGCTCTGGTCGGCCAACTGAAGTGGATGATAGCCAAATCAATGGCATAATTGAATCGGATCGTCATATACCTGTGCGAGAGATTGCAGAAAGGTTTGTGGGGGTTCTCTATTCTACATAGAGAACCAACCCACAATTTCAACTACAATTTCCATCTTATTTCGACCGCTTTCAGCGCGTCATATCAAACCCTAACCCACCGTTCGGTTAATTTACCTGCAAAACATGTTTCCCAAAAGGGCGCATAGCTAAACTCATTATCCTAGGCAGATAATGCATAATTGAGTTTAGCTATCTTTTCGCCATACGGCAACTCCATTTCGCTAACCCATGAGATTTCCACCGCATAGTCTGATCAAACAACGCGGTTGCATGATTATGGGGAAATTATTAAAGTATTTAATTTAGTTCCCACGATCAGATTTCCGTAGCCAATTCGGCGCCATATTCACTTTCCCCAGACACTCTATTCGCTGGGGTTCAATGATCTCTTTTCGCAGGTGAATAGCACCAGCTGCACTTTCCTCTCCTTCGCAGTTCTGTCTTTCTACAGTTCAATGCACTCTGAGATCACCATCTTCACCGAATTAGCTCAGTGGGTTATCCTCAGACCTGCACTGATTCATTCACACATAAACAAACCCACCCCGAGATCAAAATACATTGTGTTTCCGTTCTCTCATTCTCCCATGTTCGTCGACTATCTAATTAACCGAAATGTTCACCACACCTCGACGGCCGTGGCACATGAGAGAGTAGAAGCGTTAAGATGATCTCTATTGATTGTCCGGTGTCCTAAATTAAATTACCCATCTTCATCCCTAATTCAAGTCAGTCGCTTGTCAAACATCATCGCGGTCGGTCACGCCGCCGCTCGGGGAGAACATTTTATTTCGCGCCTATTTAACGCAGTCACTATCCAACCACAGTAGCGTACATACGCTACGTCGCACGTTCAGCGGAGTCGAGAATTGGTCTTCTCAAGAATTGGACGTCATTTTAAGAACACAGCGAATTTCATCTTACGCGTAAAGTTTTATATTTGCCATGAAAAGCCGGTTTAATTATCTTCAAGAAAACAGTAAAATGTTATTAATGTATTTGTGCATGTGGAATCATTGAATGATAAATAAAGAACAAATCAAACTGTAAATTCGAAATCAATTGTCAACAATAAAGAACTATTAAAAGAAAAGAAAATTAATTTTTATCTGTACAAGTTGTGGTGTTTTTGTGTTTTGTTTCCCCTCGGTGCCGCAGTTGTTGGCGGGTGAAGTAAACACACTTCATACGTGGACTACAAACATTACCCCCACAGGTTAAATGCACCACACAACAATTGAAAACCATTTAAAATGTCTTGGGTTCGTTAAGAAGGTCGACATTTGGGTTCCACATGGGTTGAAAGAAATTCATTTGAAACAGCGCATCAACATCTGCCATTTCGATCTCATCATCACCATCATCATCGGCACTACAACCGGGATCCGGTCTTATCCTTATTTGGCAAGTCCCGAGGATTGTTAATTTTTCCATAATAATATGTTTTTCCGGGCAAGGATATTAGCCTTGCGCCACATTTTCATGTCAAGCCCAACATAATTGAACATTTTTGGAAATGAATTATTACTAGAAGTTGTTGTTACGATAACATCGATCGAAAACTATTATGGTCCGTTATGAACCAGTACAAAGGTGAATTACACCAAAGGAAGATCATACTGTCAATTTGATGGGATTACAAAGGTATTATGTAGTTGAAGTCGCTGCCAAGAAACCAAACAATCAATTCCGATGTTTACTGTCACCAGCTGGACAGACTAATTGGGACAGTCAAAGAAAAACAACCAGAACTGTTGAATCGCAAAAGGTGTTGTATTCCATCATGAGAACAGTAGACCATATACATCAATTTTTTTTTTTTTTTTTTTTTTTTTTTTTTTTTTTTTTTTTTTTTTTTTTTTTTTTTTTTTTTTTTTTAGACTCCTCTCGGGAGAGGCGAACCTATAGCGCCGAGTGGGCGCCCCGAGATGCTTCCCCGCTCTGTAACGGAACGCGTTCTGATACAGGGATGTTTGCGCGTCGGGAGATGAAACACAAACGGGTGCGATCCGTCGGATCGTCTTGTGGAGCGCATATAAACCGAATTGTGTGGAACAATGCCAAGAAACTCCGAAGAACATCTTTGGTTACTCGCCGAAGATTATTGGACCTTGGCTGGGACGTGTTGTCACATCTACCATATACTTGTAGCCCTGACTTTGCACCATCGGATTACCATTTATTTCAACCTTTGCATAACTTCTTGAGTGGTGGAACTTTCAATGATGATGACTCTGTGAAATCGTACTTGGTTCAGTTTTTTGACAGTAAAAACTACAAATACTATGAGCGTGGAGCAGAAAGATAACAAAAGTTCATCGATCAAAACAGAATATATATATATCGATTAGTTCATTCATTGTATAAAAAAATCATGTTTGTGTAGGAAAAAATCGACAGTTTCTTTCTTCCCAAACCATTACTTGGCCTAGTTTAAATTCAATCCCTCCGAATATGTCTACTCAAATGCTCCAAGTGAGGCTCGTAACGCCTTTCAGCCCAAGTTATGTGTGTAACCAAAATCACTTTTATGTCCCTTTTATTCTTACTTTCTTATCTAAGGACACTTAAGAGTCGCAGGCCTGAGAATCATTTCACTTGTTATCCACGCATTCGTTAATCTTATCTTACGATCTTGTTTCCAACTGATTTCATTTAATTACACCACAACTCTTCAAGATTATGTGTATCCATTCACTTAATGTTATGACCCTGTCAATGAGAACCACTGTTGCTCAGGAGAGTACAAATATCATACCAAACCACTCAATAACATTACTTGTCCAGTTCATTAGGATGCCATGACGATATTTCTTACCATAACTTCATAGTTGGCCCACATGTACAAACATTGCCTGTTCTATGGGCACACGCTCCCGCACAGCAAATGCTCAGACGTTGTACACTCGGATAAATTGATGGAGCGGCGCCACGTGCCCACAACAAATTCAATTTACTAAATAACAACAAATGATTCGTTCTACACGTACGTACTTCGATTTCATTCCTAGATACTTCGCATTCAATGCCAGAGGTTACTCAACAGCGGTGCTTCTTCTATTCGGCAATGTAGATTGTTCGAGCAGCCGGAAAAGGATGAAAAACAAACATCCTGACATCGTGGACACAATTGTAGTCCTTCATCTACTCACTTGCGCGGGGATGAACGAATGAAGTGGATTTGACGAATCGACAGATGTGCGCTGTGGGGATGTAATCTACATTTCATCTCGAGCCACATGTGCCCGTGGAATGGGCAATTAAATCTTTTTATTCCAGCACACTCTGAATAGTGAGTCGAGAAACAAAAGAGTTTCCGTTTTAGTGAAGTCAAGTAGGTGCCAGGACACCGGAGCTGTGGCTGCTTGTGGGCGGAGCACATTGGTGCTGACAGGAAGGGCACCAGCTGCTGCCGGGCGCTGGGATGAAATTGTCTTAGTCATCTTTCCCTTGGGAGACGACGTTTTTAACTCTGAACCGGGTTTTTCTGCTCTTTCAATGCAAACAAATGTCATTTAAAAACAATTATATTGTGTTGCACGTCGCAAAGAAAGAATGAAAGTCTGGGTCTGAATGTCTGAAGATTATTCATTTTAAAAATTCTATTTCTTTCTATTAACATTAAGATGGAAGATAATAACACACAAAATGCGAGCTAGTTGATGATGTGCCAGATGTACTTCGAATTGTGATTCGAGAGAAAGCATACGTAAGTATCTTAAAATTTATTGCAAATGTACTTAGATATATCAGCCGCTCAAATAATCGACGTTTATTACTTCTTAGTTTTTTATAGTTTATTGTATGTATATCATTACTGCAGAATTTACTGTAATATGAATGTACTGGAACAAACATTAGTATACTTGTATACCAGTGCTCTTACAAAAACGAGAAACGTTTCTTCGGTATCCACTGTTCTCTACGTCCGTCAAATGCCAAATCTTTGCTTCGAACATGTTACATAATCCATGTTAAGAGTTGACAATAAAAAAGAGTACATAAAGAAGGGAAAACAGGTTATAATGTATAAGTCTCGTGAAGAGACATATAGTTAATATACAAGAAACATAAAGTTTGATTGAGCATTGATTCTAATGTTTTAAGGAACATGTAACTACACATTTATGTACAAATGTCTATTCTAACTAAACAAAAAAGCCTATATAAGTAAAAAAAAAAAGTTCATTTGGGACAAGGTATCGCACGTGGAACTTAAAAAGTAAATAGCCAAAGAGAATTAATCTCTGCCGTTTCTCCAAAATATTTGAATTGTCACGGTAAAATAACATAGACTTAAAAAGAATAAACTAAGTGGAATTAATTACATGGAACATGGTATTAAATATATCATACAAGGTGACAAATAAAATTCCGAACTGTCCGTTTGTTCCTTTTCGCTTTGAATGTATTACATAATCTATTTTAAGTTGGTGATAATAAAATTTTTCTGGGGCAACACTAATGACCTTGCCCGGAAAAAACAAATCATTATGGAAAATTTAACAAACCTCAGGACTTGCTAAATAAGGCCAAGACCGGTTCCCGGTTGTAGTGCCGATGATGATGATGATGATAATAAAAAAAGAATAAATTAAGAAAAACAAAATATATAAGTTGATAAGCTCGTGAAGAGATAATATAAATGAAACATTAAATTTGATTCAGCATTGAATCAAATGATTCAAAGACCATATAACTGCATATTCAAATACAAATGTTCATTTCGAATAACATGTCTCATATAGGCCTTAAGAAGTAAATAAGCAACGTTCTCCCAAATAATTGAACTGTCATGGTAAAATAATATAAAATACTAGCCGAAAGCCTTAGTCGCTAGTGCTATTAGTTTTAAGTTACCATGTAATTTACTTGCATTGTAATAAATAATAATAATAATAATATAAAATAGAGAAGAAAAAAAAATTCGAGTTAATAATACAATTTGATGTAGTTAATAAATTATTTATTTATTTATGTGTAGCTATAAATGAAAACTAGTTCCAACTGTTTCCGTGGTGTAGTGGTTATCACATCCGCCTAACACGCGGAAGGTCCCCGGTTCGAAACCGGGCGGAAACAGATGTTCGGTCTTTTTTACCAAGTTTTGGTAATATATATTGTTTTTGTCGCACGATTAGTTTACCGCGCTGCGTTACTTATGTGTAATAGCACTCAACGTTGCACCAACAAGAGCAGTGGTTTAAACAATATATATTTATTTTTATCACGAACAAGGCTCGATCACAGCGAAAACTAGACTGATCTCAAAACCAAACGAAAAAGTACATTACACCTTCCAAAAGATGGTGCATACATTTAGTTAGACAAAACAAAAGGTACGATTCCAAGAATTTTACAATTAATAGGTACAAGGACAAAGATTGAAGCCACGTTTGAGTAAATTGGTTAATAGCAAAAATGTTCTTGGAAGGACTATGCTATTAAAAGACAATTAAGGATGAACATATTTGTTCATGCATTAAAATTCTGGGAATAGCGAGTGTACGAGCATCTAAAAAAAAGACAAATGCGTTGAGCACGATGCAACATGCCGTCCGCCTTGAACAACCAGGTTCAATCAGATGTAGTGGAGTCGTCTTCTGCTGCACAGTCGATGGAGAGCAGACAAAGCTTCTTCACACAGTGTTTGAATTCTCCGGTGTTAGTCCGGATGGGTAATGTTACGAACCGACCTTGAGTTCAGGTCCCCCCAACATCCACTAATCCCCTTTCGTTAGTTTCTCCTCGTTACCTCTAAAAGGAGAACAACTCGCCAAGTAGCTAATTTGCATAAACTACCTTGTGCAAAGTCTACTTGGTAGAAAAAAAATAATAAAACGACGTTGGCGCCAGATAAAAAAAAACAATTTGTCGTTATATAGATTTAAGATTATAGTTGTAAAGGAATTGCTTTCCTAAATCTCTTAAGTACTAGTTGTAAAATATACCATAAATGTAATTATCTACCAAATAAAAATTGAATTGAAAAAAAAAACAGTCAACGGAAAAAAAAACAAAGATGTGACATTCGACGTAAATCTTCGCGCACAAAAAAAAAATAAATAAATAAATATCTAGGATATCAACCATCATCAACAAACCGAAGCTGAACAGAGGAGCAGCCATTCAACGCCCCCTGCACCCAGTCGCAGCGCCCACCAGCAGCAGACCAACTACAGCACAGCGACCGCTCAACGACTAAACCCATGTAAGTCACAATTCAGTTACTTTTAAATCTAGTGAAATATATTAAATATATAAATTAAATATATTTAAATTGTTAGAGAAAATAATCATAACAGTAACCACTCGCTCAATTCCATCCTTGCCAGGCTGAGTAGGGGTAATGCGTCCAAGAGCCCATTTTAACGGCGGAAAATTCTTCAAAAATGAGCACTAATGTCCCGACCTCGAGATTGACTTCATGTCGTCGGGATCCACCAAATTTAATCAACTGCTGCAAATATTCTTAATGCCAGCGATTCCAAAAGTGTTGCTTTAATTGCTGAGCATGTTGCCAGGCAGATAAGTAGTTGACTGACGTAAGCGTGAGGTCTACCCGTGGAAAAGATGTCAAGGGACTATGTGGGGATGAAGCATTGCGCACCGGCGCACGGCGCTGATTCTCTTCTTTCGTCCATCATAAATTAGAGTTCACCGGGCCCCAAAAGAAACTGAGTTCATCCGCGAATCGTGAGAATGAGGAACAAGGAGACAGCATCGATCCTTCAGCAAACTCTTCACCAACACAAGGAGTAAGACTCCGCCACAAGACAGTTAAATGAAAAACACTCGAGTTAGTTTACCAATTAAATGGTTACTTTTATTTACGACATATTTGTCCGTATTTATTTAGATTACAGAAAACTGATTTTAATAACACTGATGATGAAACGTATGCACAAAAGAATGTAAGACAATGTACTCTACTTGAAAGGCATTATACTGCCGGCACAAGAAAAAATACTTTTCATTCGGTAACGCGTTTACTCTACTCGACTTTACGATGATCGCGTCCCCGTGCGCACCGGGGAGCGGGAGTGACACGACCGACTCGGTCGGTGGTTGAAAAGGACTCAGCGATATCAATTCGCTGGCAAAGGAAATTCGGCCAGTGGTACTGGCTCTCTTAATTTAAGGATGCATTTTCTATCCCAATGGAAATCTGAAGTCTCTCTTTGGGGGTAAGTAACCTGATCTCATAGAGAAGATCGTGGTAGTACACATGTGTGTGTGAACATTGGTTCTTTCATGTGACAAAGCCATGAGAACGAATCTGAAAACAAAGATAGGGAATGATGTGCATCAATGAGATGTGAGTTCGGCTAAGTAAACAAGCCGTATCTCATTGGTTAGTAATGGATTTCTGTTTGCTCATGCCGCAAGGTCACGAGAACCAGATCCAGAAATATTGTAGGACAAAGAGATCGTATAGATCATTGTCTATGATGTGCCTTGCAGCTGTATTGATAGACCGCAATGCTGGTGAACACGGTGCTAATTGGTTTTAGCATATTCACAGGGAATTGGTGTTTATGGCATCGCTGCCAAGGGTAAGTATACAATTCCTATTTGCATTTGCCTATGATATAAGTTTTGGTTTCAGCGTAGTTTGCGCCAATTGTGTGCAGCTGCGTTGGTTTGTTTATAGTAGGGAGAAAAAGGTCGCCAGCCAATGTGTATGTAAAGGGATTTGTTGTAGACGTGATGAGGCTGGGAATAGGCGACCCAACGTTTATTATCCCTGGTTATGATGGTTTCATTATATGTAAACCAAATTGTTTCGTTTTCAGGAATTCGTCTAGGGAAAATGCATATGATAAGATTGAGATTTGCCTGGCAACCGAAGGTGCCGAATTGGCTTTGGATTTATGATCCGACAAGTTTGGACAAAATTCTTGTAGGGAATTTTGGATGCGAATTAATGCATGAGGGTAAGAATTCTCTTCTAGGAGCTTTTAGATAAATACTCTTTAGAGTTAAACAGGTCATAAAGCTCGTTGACGAAATTGGTTCCATTGTTGGAATGAATTTCTACTGACCTTCCTCTTCTTGAAAAAAGGCGCTTGAGGCTAGTGATAAAGCCTTCCGTTGTTAGGTCACTAACCAATTCTAGGTGTACCGCCTTTGTGCACAGGCATATGTATATTGCTACATAAACTTTCACGCGACCGCGGTTGCGATGACGTTTTTCCTTCACATAGAAAGGTCCACAATAGTCAACTCCGACATGCAGAAAGGGGCAAGTAGGCGTTACTCGTTGAATGGGCAGAATGCCAATTTGATGATCAGCAGGACGAGGTTTGGCCCGAAAGCAAGGTAAGCATTTGTGCAGTATATTACGTGTAATGCTACGGTCATTTTGTGGCCAATACTACTGACGAATCGAATATAATGTTGCTTGGTCTCCAGCGTGTTTAAGTTTCAGATGCTCTGCTTGTATAATTATTTTTGTTATGTGATGCTGAGAAGGTAAGAGGATGGGGTAGCGCTGCTCTTCTGTAATAGAGGCATGAGCGAGCCTGCCTCCAACGCGTAGTATGCCTTTGGAGTCCATAATTGGATTTAATGGGATTAGTTTGCTAGATGATTGAATTGAGCTGCCGTTTGAAATGGCACAATTTCCCTTTTGAATGAGTGCATCTGAACAAGCCGAATGATTCCATCATGAGCTCGAGAAAGTTCGCAAGCCCACAATGGACCGAAATTGCGTTGACTCTCTCTCCTAGCGTTGTGAATAAATCGCATTATATAGCCCATGTTTCGTTGCAATTTATTGAATGAACTGTATCGTTCTAGAAGATTACATTTTAGAATTTCGAGCTGCATGCAAGCAACCTTGGGTATGGTTGGTTTTAGTTCAGGAATATCTATTTGACCGATTAATGAGCCATTCTGAATTACGTCGACGCAACCACGATGGACCATTGACCCAAAGGGTATATTCAATAAATTCAGAGGGAAGTTGACCGCGAGATATCAGATCTGCAGGGTTGTCTTGTGAAGCGATATGATTTCAGTTACATGAAGACTTACTAGTTTGTATTTCTGATACACGATTTGAAACCAAAGGTTTTAACTTGTGAGGTGGAGTGCGAATCCAATGCAAAACAATGGTAGAGTCCGACCAAAGATATGACTCATTAATTTCGGTTAAAATATTAGGCCTTATGATGCTATAAAGCCGCGAAAGTAATACGGCAGCGCTGAGCTCCAATCTAGGTAATGTCAATGGCTTGACAGGAGCAACACGAGATTTAGAAGTAATTAATCGGATATGCACTTGTCCCTGTGGATCAACGGAACGCAAGTAGAGGCAAGCCCGATAAGCCTTCTCACTAGCATCGCAAAAGCCATGTAATTGTACATTAACCGCATTTGGTATAGTTATTGCACGAGGAAATTTATGGAAACGTGGCAAGATACGCTTGATACCCGAGAAGATGGATCCAACTCTATCTATGTGAGTAAAGTGGTATTTGGTGTCTCAATTGAGGGCTTCCAATGCCCAAAGAACGGCTATTCTGATTATTTCCAAAACCAACCAAATCGAAATGTATTTCGTTGCTCATAATTATTTAAACATTAACAAAAACGAACAATTATTTAAATAATATGTTTTAATAATTTCAGCTACCTGCCCCTAAAAATACTCTTGACCGCTCTCTACAAGTACCATCTGATAAATATCCAATGCGACATATAGGAAACATAAATTCGACCTGGAACGTAAAAAGCACTCTGTAAAGTGAATGGGATTTCGCGGGAGCATCGTAATTCTACAAACATTTGGTTGAGTCGATAGTTAAACTTTAGACGTAACGGTAAACACGGAACCAGCCTCTGACTGCTGACGTATAATATTCCATTATTTAAATCAAATGAAACAATGAAGTGGGGGCTGGACCCTCTATTTATTACACTTAGTACAAGTGAAAGATAAAAAATAAACAATGAACTTACAAACTAACTAAAAAAACTAAGAGATAGTGGTTGGGGGGGGGGGGGGGGGGGGGGGGGGGTTATATCGTTAATGGTAAGGATAAATAGGAGGGGTCCCAAAAGACTGCCCTGGGGAACCCTGGATGTGGGAAGAAAAGGCTTGGAAAGGGAAGTTCTGAAGCTGACACGGTAGTAGGTTCGAGCTTTTAGATAGGAAGAAAACCACTTACGCAATATAGGTTCGAAACCAAGGGAGTGTTGTATTCCAGAATACTACCCTTATTAGATTTTTAACACTGAATCTCATTACTTTTCTAACACACCTTTAAAACTACCTTTGTTCATATCTAATTCTCACTTAATACATATCATTAATAAACTTTCACAATATTCTATATCAAGCCTGTTACAGCACATTTCATAACATGCACTTTTTTTTCATTCAAAACATAGCACTTTGATTTTCGTTCAAATTTTATTCAATTTAAAAGTCACAGATGCTAAAAGGAATACTTTGAGAAAATTTGTTTTGTTCACATTATAATTTCCAACCAATTAGAACAATAAGTAGCATCAGAAGAGAGAAATTTTAATAGTAAAGTCAGTTTGAGATTGAGTTTTGAGTTAGAAGATTGAAGTAGAAGTATTGAGTTTAGTATGAATTGTGAGTTAAGAAGTTTTGAGTTGATATATAAAGCCGTTGAATTTAATAAAGTTTTTGTTAATGGCGCCTTAGCCAGTTGTAACTGTACTTTCATTGGTTTAACTATGTGCGGATGTGACTGCCTTCTATCAGCAGAGTGGAAAAGTTCTAATAAGACTGTTGCACGTACAGGGCCCACAAAAGAAGTAAAGGAAAAAATAAAACCTCCACGCTCTTCCCTCATCCGAGGAAGCACGGCGCTGGAGATGTAACAGGAGGATAATTTAAAAAGGATAGGATTATGGGAGATTTTGTCAAAGGCCTTGCTGAAATCGGTTGTGATTATATCGACTTCGCTGCCATTCTCTAAGGCACGTAGAGTATGGGATGAGAACCCAACTAGATTGGTGGTGGTCGACCTACCCGAAAGGAAACCACGCTGGTTGGGTGAGATGATGGGTTTACAACGGAAAGATAACGCGTTGTAAAGAATCTCTTCGAACAGTTTAGGGATATGAGACAGTTTGGCGATGGGACGGTAGTTGCTTCTATCGTTTTTAGGTGCCTTTTTATGTATGGGGGTGATATAGGAGGTTGTCCAAATACTAGGGGAGATACCTTGTGTAAGAGATAGAATGAAGATCTTTGATAGCGGGAGAGAAAGATAAGAGGAACATTTCTTTAAAAGGACAGCCGGAAGTTCATCAGGTCCAGTGGTGAACTCGTCCTTAAGTAAGTTTATTTTTTCTTCAACTAGGTGATGCTGAATAGTTTAAGAGATTAAGGGGCCAAGGGAGATTTCAGGCAGGTATTTGAAGTAAGCAACTACCGTCCCATCGCCAAACTGTATCATATCTCCAAACTGTTCGAATGAATTCTTTACAACGCGTTATCTTTCCGTTGTAAATCCATCATCTCATCCAACCAGCATGGTTTCCTTTCGGGCGGGTCGACCACAACGAATCTGGTCGAGTTCTCATCCTACACTCTCCGTGCTTTAGAGAATGGCAATGAACTCGATGTAATCACCACCGATTTCAGCAAGGCCTTGACAAAATCTCCCATAATCTCATCCTTTTTAAGCTGTCCTCCCTAGGTTTCGAACCCCTATTGATCAAGTGGTTATCTTCTTATCTGAAAGATCGACCCTACCGTGCCAATCCTCTCTGTCCAATGCTTTTCTTCCCACGTCAGGGGTTCCGCAAGGCAGCCATCTAGGTCCCCTCCTATTTATCCTTGGCATCAATGATGTTGACTCCATTATTTAATATGCATCCATCTCCCTCTATGCGGACGACGCGAAACTCTACAAAACGACCATCTCTCCTATCGACTCCTCACTTCTCCAAGCGGGCCTCGACAGCTTCTCAACTTGGTGCCGTAATAACTGCCTTGAACTCAACGTTGTCAAATGTCACTCCATCACCTTCTCCCGCAAAAGTCCCCCTGCCAACCCACGCGCCTATATACGTGGGTCGATACGCGACCTTGGGATCTTATTTGACAGGGAGCTTAGCTTCATCCCGCATATTGATGATATTATTCTTGAGGCCAACTCTGTCCTTGGGTTTTTGAAAAGCTCGTCTAAAGTATTCTCTAATCCTTACGTTTCCCGTTCTCTCTACATAGTCTTCGTCCGCCCCCTTCTTGAATACGCCAGTCAGGTCTGGTCCCCACACTACTCGTCCCATGTACGCAGAATCGAAAGCGTGCAACGTCGTTTTCTGCGTTTTGCCCTCCGCGGACTGAACTGGGCGAATGCTCGGATTCTCCTCCCATACACAAGTCGGCTCCAGCTGATCAACTTCAACACACTTGAGGAGCGCAGAACTCATGCCAATATCATTTTCGTCCACCGTCTCCTTTCAGGCACAATCAACTGCCCAAATTTGCTGTCCATCATTCCACTTCACACTAACCCCCGTAACCTGCGAAACCCTCATCTCTTCTATCATCCCACCCACCACACTTCTTACGGCTCTAATGAACCCATTTCGCGAATGTTGCGGCGGGCAAACTCCTACCCTACCTCCTTCGATTTCAACTTTACCTCTACTGCTCTCAAACTTCATCTCCTCTCTTTCCCCTCCTGACCACGCCCACTCCCCGTCTACACTCTTACATCCTGTACTAAGCGAGGTGAATGAATGAGTGATAATTGATGCATAAACTTAGTAACCAACACGCCAAACATACCCTCCCTCCTCTTTTTTCTTCTTTTTAATCATAGTTTATATATATAAGAATAGTTTTAAGATAGTTGTTAAGTTTTATCGCTTGTACTAAGCTGAATATATGAGGGTTCTGCCCTCACTAAACTAAACTAAAAAAGAGATGTCCGTGAAGGATTTTTTGAATAAAGAAGCGAATTGATTGGCAATAGTTTGGGGTTGAAGTAATCGAGTGATAAGACAAGGAGTTAGGATAGGCGTCGGATTACCGTTTGTAAATTATAGAGTCGAAAAAAGATTTGGGGTCGTTGATCAAGTTGTATTGTGTTTTTAAGAGGTAGTCGGAGTAGAGGGAGTTGTAGAGCTCGGTAAATTTATAAAAGAAACCGAGATAGTTGAAGTAGTGTTGGGAGGAACGCGTTTTTAGGAAAACGTTGGATAAGTTATTTCTTTTATTCCGAAGAGTGCGGAGTGTGCGGTTGCACCATGGGAGCGATGACGCCGATGACCTTTGTCGAGTTTAGGGGTCATGTAGGGCGATAGCGTAGTAGATCTCTTTATAGAGAGTGGCAGTAGCATCGTCTACCAACAGATTATGAAGCGAAATGGGATTTTGCTAAGATGCTCATTTAGAAAGCGAAAGTTAGCTTTATGGAACTTGTGGGAATAGCTGTCATGGGGTAGAAAGGGATGGGCTACGTGATCACGATATAGGGATAAGAGAAGCGCGGGGGGGGGGGGGGGGTGGCGATTGTAAATGGTTGAGAGGGAATGTGGACTAGGGGCAACTGCGTAATTGTGTTGGTCCGTTGTAAACACGAGGTCCAGTTGTCTCCCCATATGATTTGGGGCATTGCTTATTTGACGGAGGCATGAGTCGGTGAGACCGTTTATAAAAATAGGATCCTTGGAACCTGTGGAGTTTGATGTGTAAAAGGATCGATTGTATGCCAATGCCCATTGAAGGAGGGAGAGGTTAAAATCGCCAAGCACGACGATATCGTCTAGAGATGTGCTTAACTCCGTTAGGTTATCTACCGCATCTATTTCGAGTTCGTATGACACGATCGGTCGTGAAGGAGGTATATAGAAGAAAATAACGTGCTTTTTCCAGAGTCGATTGCGTTTAAGAGTGGAGATGTCTAACATTCTGATAGTAGATGGTTAGGGGGATAGTATTGAGAGTTTTGTGAAGTGGAGGGAACGGCTGATTAGGGTAAAAAAGGCTTGCCATTTTCTGGATTGGTCAGTTTATTGTCAATATATTGGCGAAACGCCTAGAGATCTTTTCGCACTTTATTTGTGAGCATATTGAAATTTTTATGGAATTTAAAAAACAGATCGCCAAGGCTAAGAAAGTCGCTAGGTAGACCTTCTTGCTGATTGGAAACCATGATGCTGGTTTTCGTTTTACCTTCATCAGCTATGAACGATCGGGGGGGGGGGGGGGGGTGAGAGTGTCTGACCCGTGAAAGTTGGAATACTTTGCGCCGGTTGTGAGGTCGAAAAGAGGGGAGACATTAGAGATAGGGACAGGGGGTTGTATGGGACGAGCAGTTCCGTTATGATTAAGGAATGCTTTATTACAAGCGGATGATGAGGAGGGTTGGAGTGAATGGGGCTATAGCAGTTGCTGTTAAGGAGAGGAGTTAGATTATGGATTGGCTTATGATAGGATGTTGTGGCTGCGGGATTTGCGGGAAGGGGGGTGGGTAAGCATTGGCTGGGAACTAGTTATAATTGGGAAGGATGGAGCAGTGGGGGGACAAGGAAGCGAATTGGTATTGGGGGCAGAACTAGGAGGGAGGGTCCGGCCAAGATCACGTATTGAGAATTTACGTAAGAGAGCCTGGTGTTTGGTTGACTGGTTGGAGTTGCTGTTACATATTAACAACCTACCGATCCTGCAGTAACCGTTTTTGTTTGGGTGAAAAATCCAGTCATACCTGGAGGGAAGAACTACACGGAAACTGGGACTGTTTTTGAAGACGGGAAGGACGTGGAATTCTGTTATGGGAATCCTGGAGCTTTTCCGCAGGATTTCCGAAATCCATTCAGAGTTCGCCGTTTGGTTGCGCGCTTTGAGGTACTGGGTTATTAGAAAGGTTGAATTTATTAATACGGGCCAGCCAATCTACGCGGGTCCAAGATGTTCCAAAATGGACGACTGGCGAGGTGTCAACCAGGACCGTCGCAGAAATGGGACAAGGTGAGTGCGGTAAAGTAGGTTGGGGCGGGGGTGGGGCCACGTTATGTAGTTCGCCGTGCAAAGACGTCTCACATCGAGGGGTTGGGTGGGGGTTGGTAAATTATAATTGCAAGGATGAGATAGTACCGTCCAGCTGGCCTATGAGGGACCGGGAAGTTGCGAGCTCGCATAGAACAGTGCCGAGTTTGTGTAGGACAAGCTCGAGTAGGGAGTCGGGTTCGGGTGAGGCGGGGTGGTTTTGTGTGGAGGAGCGCAATAAGGCTAGCCCATCACTAAGACTGCTCAGCCTGGAGAGAATAATCTCACAATTGTGGTTGGTATGCCGAACGGGCGATCATTTGGATGTCGATTGCAAGCTTTTGTCGACGTTTGTGCGGAAGGCGTTGGTTAGATCCAGTGTGAGTGAATTGATGGAGTCATTAACTGAAATGGTAACCTGGTTCACGACCGTATTGTTACTGTCTCCAATGAAGGACTTGATGTCGGATAGAGACGTTTGGTAGAGAGTTCCGAGCCCATCGATGCATTAGAGACTGTATTAGATGTAGTATTAGATGTAAAAATGTATCGGGGATTAATTTTAGGTTGGAGTTGTGGGAACTATCGTTAGCGTCGCTCAGGCATTTTATAACCAGGAGGACGCGCGAGAGCGTTAAATTAAGACATTCATCGCAAAAGAATAAGAGATTATAGGGAATGCCTTTGCGAAGTGGGTGTTTCGCTTGTGAAGTCCCGCGCAGGAGGTGTGAAAGGAATTCCGGCAGATGGCTTTGAAGCTGACATAATGGCAACATTAATCCCACAGGTTGCGTTGCCACCACAAGGCATATTGGGAACGATAGCGAAGTGAAGAGGGGGGTGAGGGGAGTAACTAAATCCAATAAGTAAGTAAGTAAATAGAGAAAGGGGGTTACAAATAGAATAGAGGAGCGAAAAATGGGAGAATTTAAAATCTATGATAAATGACTGGTTGAGAGAATAGACACGACAAAAATCAAGAAAATTCAAAATAATACAAAGAACAGGAAAGAAAAAAGAATATGTATGAAAATTATAAAAAAAAGAAAAATAATGAATATCAGGATACAATAATAAAAAAGAAAGAAAAAAAATGCACACACACATACACAAATAACATTAAGTAAAAAAATAAATAAATATATAAATGAACTAAGTGGAATTAATTACATATGCATAAGAGAATTAAAAGTCAAATGTATAATACTTTACACAGATGTCTATATACTAATAGAATTGCACGCCAATGGTTTCCGTGGTGTAGTGGTTATCACATCCGCCTAACACGCGGAAGGTCCCCGGTTCGAAACCGGGCGGAAACAGTGCTGCTGAATCTGTGGATCTTTTTGTTATTATTATTCAATTTTCGTCGAAGTTTAAATAATATATATTGTTGCTCGTTACTTTTTCATATCTCAGAGGTTGATTTTTTGTGTCATTCAATAGGAATTTCGCATCGATCTCTGTAATATTTACAGCCTAAGATTCAATTTATCCTCTGAGTCTGTCTAGGTTTCTAACCTGAAAGCAATCCCTCCACTTACCGAAACCCAGGTAATAACTCATACAGATATTTCTGAATTCTGAACTGTTTTTCAGCTCCCACCCTAATAAATACGCAATTGAAGTTTCTTCGCCCTAGGGGACTTCATTCACACCATTGTGTCGTGTCAGCTAAATTTGTTGTAACCAACAGCAACGCGTTAATGTACAAAACAAAAAAAAATTTAATGACGAAAAATACAAAAACGAACCTTTGCCTAGCATATTTTATATTCAGGTCTCGGATATTTATAATACTAAATCTAAACAAAAGGAAATTTCCCTATTTAGTTGTTGTTTTTTAAATATTATTTCCAATCGTATGATTAATTTACTTTATATAATAAAATAAGATTAAATATTGAATAGTATTATGGTACTGTGGGGTACGAGACCGCGACGCCAGCATGGGCGAGAGTTCTACCTCGTCTCCACCAGTTCTAAATGTCTGCCGTAGAGCGAAAACACGAGCACCGAGGGAACAACAATGACGAAAACACATTGAACTTGTAATTAATTTCTTGTTTATTTTTGGTCCTTGAATTTATTTCACTATAATGTTTCTTAAGTTTACGGAGTTGAATAGAATCCCGATGATCTTAGATAACATTTTTATTATAATATGGTAAGCCATTTTAAAGTGCACTTCAACAATTTGTTCACACAGCCGACTCGCTCGACTCACACTCGACTTTATTCGCGTCACCGTGCGCACCGGTGAGCGGGAGATCGCATGACCGTGGCAGTCAGCGGATGGAATTTGATTCAGCAATAATCATCTCGTGCAGAGATGATTCGCTTATGGGGTGAGTTTGTGGTGTCGTGGTAGATATCCTCTCCACTAAGGATATCGGTTTTACCTACGACCAGAGAAACGTAAAGTCTCTCTTGGTGGAATAGTAAACCAGATCTTGTAATGAAGATCATGGTGGTATGTGTGCGATCGTTCAGATCTGTGTGGTTTACACATGCTCGAGGGCAATGGGTAAACGAAACAGACAGGCGGTACAGACAAAAGGATCGAAAAGATCGTTGTCTATGGAGTGCATCGCGTCTAAAAAAATAGACGACGGTACAGCGAAGACATTGTGCTAAAGGAAAAGATGAGACGAGGGCATCATAAAAGTCTTAGATGAGTGATGCCCTTGTGTAAATATACGAATAGACATTGGAAAAGGTGCTAATGGGTTGGTGGACGAAACAAAGAAGCAATTCTGGGTAAAGTGCTTGCAGCTGTATCGATAGTTGCAAGTCATTGCAAGGCAGATTAGATGGTTATACAATGACGGTTTGTATATACCATCTGTGTCAATGGAACATGGTATCTATGGCGCCGCAAGTGTCGAACGCTAGTGTGAAAATCTACACTAATTGGAAATTCGGTTTTTGGTCGCTTATGCAAAGACGCATTGATACATGTATGAATGCCCTTGTAGAAAAAATTCTTTTTAAGAGTTTTAGGTAATGCTTGTATGTATTAATTGTCCTTGGAAAAGGAAATGTTTCAGGTGTGCTGGGAGGAGATTGCGGTGCAGGAGTTGGAAATTGAAATTTGCCTGGAGTTCTTGAAAAGGTAGTAAGAAATTCTTACAGGAAATTATATGCGAAGAAAATGCATGAAAAGGTAAGTTTTCTTTACCAGGGACTTTTTAGACTATACCTTAGATAATCCTAGATGCGTAAAACATTTAAGGTGCTAATACGATTGCATTAGCGAAATTATATGATTAGATGGGAGGTATGGGGGTTTTTCAGGTAAGTGGGCCGTGGGGTTTGGCGGAACCGCCACAGTACGAATCAACGATTCCATAATTAGATATATAAATAAGAAATAAGAAATTAATTAATCTTAGCTAAAATTTGGGGTTGAGAATAACAAATAGTAGTATCCAAGACGAGCATCCACTCCCTTTTATTTCGGGGTGCCGCGCATAAATAATTTCACCATGGTAGTTCTAAATTCCAGACTGGCTACATTTTATATGGTGATGAGAGGACGAAATAAATCAAAAAGGGATAGATTTCACTTATGGTAAATGGGATGCCGAAGAAAGGACTTTATGTCTTCAAAAATTGTATATCTCACAGACGAGACGCTGCAATTTCTCTCCCCTTTTACATATATTAATATTACCATAATTGTTGCGAATTCGCAATAAAATTTGTTGAGAATGGAAGGCTAATTCTAGTTCAGTAACATCGAAGGGCAATTCTACTAAAATAACATCGACAGATAATAATGCGAACAATTTCGTGCGATCAGTGTCGCAGGAAAATAAAAATCAGAAGAAAGAACTCATATGATGTGCTAATAACAGCATAAGAAACAGATCATCAATCAGTGAAATTATATGATTAGATCGCAGTCAAAGTTGTCCACAACGCGAACAATTAACGGTTTTGCTTATGGTTGAAACGCGTTGGTCAAGTGAACATCCGGTGGTGTTCTTTGAACACATAAACCGACATAAAAGATGGGGCACCCATGTATATATTTCTAGGGAAATTCTTATTCAATATATATATATATATATATATATATATATATATATATATATCATAATCATCAACGGCACTACAACCGGGAACCGGTCGTGGCCTTATTTAGCAAGTCCTGAGACTTGTTAAATTTTACATAATGATTTGTTTTTTCCGGGCCAGGTCATTAGTCTTGCGCCAGAGGCTCCCCGACGGGGAATCGAACCCTGGTCTCCCGGGTGACAGGCGGGTATACTTACCACTATACTATCGAGGAGCCGTTATATATATATATATATATATATATATATATAAATATAAATATATCTACATATATATATATATTTCTATATATAGTTGTTCGTTAAAACAGACTAATAAAACAAAATAAATGAAAAAAAATAATAAATAACTATTAAAAAAAGTTAATAATGTACACAAATTATACAAATTTTTATTGAAAAAGGGAAATCCACAATGTACAGACATTGTAAAAATGTTTAATGTCCCCTTTTTTGTTTCTCAATATGAAGGATCATTGTTCATTGTCATTTCACCTCAGTGAACAAAACATTGTAGGCGAAATGCATGAACAATTCAGAGTGCTGACTAAGTAAGTTAACAGAACAAAAATTAATAAATAGGATTTCAAATTTAAATGTATTCGATGGGCTTCAAGAGTTCATAATACACAATACCGCTCTGGTCCCACCAGACAGAGAGCATGGCCTTCTTGCCGAAGCGATTTGGCCTTGGTGTTGAAGAACAAAAAAAAAAAAAAAACAAAATAGTCGCGGGCGGAGTGTGGTGAGTCCGACCGACACCTTTTTCACATTTAACTTGTTTTTATAAAATACGAATCGCCTTTATGTGTGATAGAGCCCGTGCTTCACGCATTTTAGGTCTGTGATCAGCTAGAAGCATGCAGAACAAATTAGATATCCTCGGTTCCTTCTGTTACAGAATTAACACCCACCAAAAATCGCATGCCTGATTAGCAACAACAAGGCTACTACTGTAGCTACTTAGAGAAACGGCTTGCGTTATCGCGACTTCCTTTTGTCTTTTTTCCCAGGCCCAGCGGCGTCCTTTGACCTTGCTACACACGACTATTCGCTGGAGATCAAAAACCTAGAGTCAGGTAAAAAGTATGAGAAATATACTTTTCAACCCACCCCATTTCCCTTTCTCGGGGTGCCTTTTTGGTCCTGCACTCTAAGAGCAATTCAAATATGAAACGGGGTCATGCGGTCACCTTCTTGGTTTCGCTTTCGTTGCAACCGAAAGCTAATCAACCTTGAAATCGTCGTGCTCTCCGTTGGAGATTTCCCATTCTCCCTAAGTTCATTGACTGTTGGATAAATTCGCAAGAGTTTATTCACCTTAATGGGCGGGGAAATGGAAGAATGGGGATGAGTGTGTGATCGAGAATGGATGATCGTGGAAAAGTACCTGTTGGTTGGGTCAGGAGTTAGTCGTCAGTCAATCGAGAGCAGAGGTCTAAAAAGGTTATGCGGCTTGTGTGCCCCCTTTTTCAAAACTTAAAACAACAACTCAGTTAAATTACTACAGTTGTAGTGATCCTAAATCAATGCTCCCTTCCAATCCCCATTATTTCCTATAATCTCAACCTTATTCCTATAGTGAATCATTGAGCGACAAGTTAAACCAAAAGTTAATTTGTCGCACATTGATTCAATTCTTTATTACCTTACCGTTACCCATAATCCAAATCTTGTTCGCCAATTGAATCAGATGCACGACAAAATTAAACCAAAGTCCATTTGTCGTACATTGATTCAATTCTTAATAATCCTAACATCATTAAATGATTAACTCTAAATGCATTTCGTGATTTCTCCTTCTGGGAATTTATGCAAATAAGAGGCCGAACCCATGGCCGGTCAGTCGAAATTCAGGGGTCCAAAGCCATGTCCAACGGTCAGTCGAAATCCAGGAAGCCGAAGCCACGGCAAATAATCAGCCAGGTTTTAATGTAACGGATTTAATTTTAACAAAATCAAAAAGAAAAAGTTTTGTTTTAAATCAATGGACCAGAGGAAACTGCGAGGGCAAACCCTTGCCGCCAAGGAGCTCACACTAACAGAGCGGCCTATCCGGAAGGCCTCACGTTGGGCGTCACTTGCCAACCATGAGCTCACGCCAACAGAGCGTCCACCCAGAAAGCCCCCAGCAGAGTAAACTGCGCAGGACCACCCTTGTGGCCAAGGAGCTCACGACAGCAGAGTGCCCCATGCGGAAGCCCCCCGCCAGAGGAAGTTGCGAGAGCGTACTTTTCACGCCGCCCACACTCGGACGCCTACCCCTCCAGCTGGAACGGACGTCTGCACCACCAACAAACAGCCACACAAGACCATCCCAAAAGAGACGACTAGACCACCCCAAAGGAGGTAAGCAAAAGCACTTACATTTAAAAAATGTAACCTCCACACAGTGGATAAATAGTATATTAAAAGAACAACTCAGTTAAATTATTAAAGGGAGTAAATAGTAAATTAAAAGAATAACTTAGTTAAATCCTTAAAGTGGGTAAATAGTAAATTAAAAGAACATCATCATCATCATCATCATCATCATCATCATCATCATCATCATCGGCACTACAACCGGGAACTGGTCTTGGCCTTATTTAGCAAGTCCTGAGGTCATTAGTCTTGCGCCAGAGGCTCCCCGACGGGGAATCGAACCCCGGTCTCCCGCGTGACAGGCGGGTATACTAACCACTATACTAAATTAAAAGAACAACTCAGTTAAATTATTAAAGTGGGTAAATAGTAAATTAAAAGAACAACTCAGCTAAATTATTAGAGTGGATAAATAGTAAATTAAAAGAACAACTCTGTTAAATTATAAAAATGGATAGTTGGGAAACTTATTATTAAGTTATTAATGAATTCTGCGTGAAAATAAAATTAATGCAAATAGAAAAACTGTTTTGTTTCCGTTGTTAACGACTTTCACAAGGAAATTTATTTTATTGGCCCTGAATCACAATGAAAGGCCAAACCAAAGGAAACTTTCCTCCAGGTACTAGAAGCAGCGGCGACCTAAACTAGTTTCGGCCAACACGTAAGTACCCTGCTAATATATACATAGTATATTAAATCAGAGAAAAAGTGATACAATATAAACGTGTTACATTTCGGTAACTACTTCGGTGGGGTGATCCATGCTCCGCATGGAAAACGGATGTACAATCATGTTTAGATTTCTTGTACCAATTTTATAGTTGTCATATGAGATGTTCAAGTCACCCCATAGGCAGCAACTAAATTCGCTTCTAATTTTTATTGAAGTTCCGTTTGTTTTCGGACTGAATGCGTTGGATATTCTTCTTTGTCTGCTTGCGAAGTTCTGCTCGTTGGTCGTCGAATGATGCATTCAATTCTTCCTCAAGAAGGTCCTTAATCTGCGGATCGTCCTTCAAACAAGCGTCGACTCCGCACATTCATCGGAATGGTGTCATCCCTATGCTCCAATGCGGCGTTGTAGTATTTTTGTATCGTGTTCAGGTACCGACGCCAGTCACATGGTTTAGAAGCTGATAGCTTTGTCAGCAGTGGTATTGGGGTGCGGTTCACCCTTTCAATTTACCCGTTGCCCCTTGGTATCCTAGTGGTTGCCAGAACGTGCTTAAGTCCCTCTTCGCAGCAATAGTTCCCGAACTCCTTTGAAGTAAACGCGGTACCTCTGTAGGAAATGATCTTCCGAGGATTTGCAAAGATAAATAACTGGCTTCGTAAATGGCAGATGGCTTCTGCGGATGCCGTCGATTTTGTGCTATACAGCCAAATGTAGTTGGAAAAAGCGTCCACAATGATCAGGATGTGCGGATTAGACCCGCCCTTCTCCACAGGATTCAGGAATCCTTGTCGCTTTCCCCGGTTTCGCTGGAGCACTAATGGTGAATTACAAAGGCCAAAAGAGACACGCAGGAACTCAAATTGTCCGCCTGGAACAATAAATGCGGTATATATAATAGTTTCGGCATCGATTGGCACGCGAACCATTCACCATTCTTCAAGTCGAGTGTACTGAAGATC
The DNA here is from genome assembly GCA_963931805.1 of Microdon myrmicae. Classification (NCBI taxonomy): domain Eukaryota; kingdom Metazoa; phylum Arthropoda; class Insecta; order Diptera; family Syrphidae; genus Microdon; species Microdon myrmicae. Next base: position 6,525,126 of record OZ007497.1, on the reverse strand, counting down.
TTCGCGTCTTGCAGTTTATGGAATTGGTCCTCGATTATCGGCAAAGGATATCTGTCTTGGATAATTTTTTTATTCATAAGTCGATACTCAATGTAGTGAGTTCCGTTTTTCTTGTTGACTAACACAATCGGGCTGGGATAGTCAGATGATGAGGGTCGAATGATGTCTTGGTTTTGCCATTCCCCTACTTGATTGTTGACTATGTGCTTTCGTTGGACGCACGCCGTCTTGCCTTTTGATATACTGGTTCATCGTTTTTTAATATGAGTCTAATACTCACGGTTGTCTCCAACATCTTGTTGGGCCTGCAACTTCCTTGCACTTCATTACTTTTTACGTCGTATTCTCGTGAGTTAACATTTTTGACAATCTTGAACTAAATATTAAATCAGAATACTTCTTATACTGACGAACTGGACATTCGTAAGTATTTTGTTCATCCCCGTCTTTGTGGCATTCCTTTATATAGACTGTTTTAATCTCGAATATATTTTATTTTGTAATTCCCTAGTTGGGTGTCACCCAAATTGGCCATTATTCTTTCCGTCTGTTTCCAATTGCCACCATCCACAGCGCCAAATATATGGTTGGCAACTAAGAAATTGCCGAGTTTTTCAGATAATTAAAACACTTTTTTTTTTAATACAAGGAATCAAATATAATCAATGATATATTTTCCATTCAGTCAGCCGCGAACTCTCTTACAGTGAACACCAGTTTTGAATAGTGCGCCAGTTAAAAAGTGAAGTGACTACCTATTTAAAAAGTAAAAGTATTTCAAGAGAAATTTTTGACAACAGATAAAACTCCTAAGAATTCATAAACAAAACACAACAAAGACACATCAGGTAAGAAACCCAAAATATGGCCCTAGGGCCAAGCCAGCATACCGGCAACAGGTTCCTGGAACTGGGAAAATGCTCACTCTCAGGCTCTGCAACCAACGTGCCAACAAAAAAGAAAAGACAATCCGGCAGCCCATTGTCTTTCGATTTCCCTGCTTTGCCAAACAAAGCAATTTTAAAAACACCTCGGTTCATTCAAATTCACCCAACCGATTCTTCAAGGCCACTAACATCTGTTAACGTCTTTGTGCTGAAGAGAATAATTGATTCTATTAGTACACAGTACGAAAGAATAACCCTGCTTAGGGATGGCTCCATACTAATTCTAGTCAAAGACCAAGATACAGCAGATAGATTCATCCAATCCAAACGATTCGAATCAATCTGTCCGGTCGACATAAGACTACACCCCAAACTAAACATCTCTAAAGGAATCGTTTACGCCCCCTGTCTTATAAACGTCCCAGAACCTGATATATTATCAGAAATGAATTCCCAAGGCATTGTTGATGTATTTAAATTCACCAAAATGATGAATGGAGAAAGGAAGCCCACGGGCCTAATGCTATTTTCATTTGACCGTCTTCAACCACCAACAACAATTGAAATCGGCTGGTACAACACCAAGGTCAAGGAATACATTCCGAGGCCTATGCGTTGCCGACAATGCCAATTACTAGGCCACACGGCAAAATGGTGCAAAAATACAACGGCATGCAATACATGCAATCTTCCACCCCACCCTGAAACTGAATGCATAAGAACAATCTGTGCAAACTGTCACGGCCCCCACCCGGCATCTTCCTCTACATGCCAAAATATATGCAATACCAACAAATTTTAATAATACAAACAAAAAATAAAACATCCCTATCCGATGCTAAACGCATATACAGAGAACAAAATCCCATCCAAACAACAAATAATGATCTCTATTCGGAACAAATAAAGAAAACCGCTTCCGCATTAAAAACACCAACTGGTGCCAATTCAGTCCCAACAAAACACATACAACTCCCAATGCCCGTAAACAAAACTGCTACCAAAGAAACACATATACTTCCCTCCACCTCCTATGCAACCTTAAATGAAACAGAAAAGAGAAAACACCCTATCGTACAACAAAACACAATAAAAAACAAAACACGAAACGTTTCTCCCATACAAACTCAAACACACACAAACAAACCGAAACACACTCCAGCAGAAATGCAAAAATCCCGTTTAGACTCAACGGAAAATTTCCCTTTACCTGATCATGGAAAGATATGATCCTAATCTCTGTCACCAACACATTGACTCCGCGGCACAGGGCGACTTTCACTCAAACCAATCCGAGCGGATTGGACAACTGAGTGAAACGAGCTGTGTGGCGCGGAGTCAGATAACCAATCACCGTTATATTGACTCCCCCACTTTGAACACCACAACAAACACTAACAAGAATCCAAATGATCTTTTAATGCTTCAGTGGAACCTGAATGGGTTCCACAATAACTATCACGAACTACAGATCCTTATAAAGGAACTAAAACCAGCGATCATAGCATTGCAAGAAACTCACTTACCCCAGTCCTCAAATGCTAAGGTGCCTCGGGAATACAAAGCCTACTTCAACAACCTCACAGGAAACAACTCCTCTAAACAAGGGTCCGGTATACTAATACATAGGGCCCTTAACCATAGACACCTCAACATTACTTCCCCTTTCTCGGTTACCGCAATCGAACTTACAGGGAAATTAAGTTTAACGGTTGTCTCAATTTACATCCCACCCAACCAACCATTCAATCTAGCGGATCTGAATAACATGACTCAAAACATACACACACCAATCCTCCTAGTGGGGGATTTCAATGCATGGAGTTCAATATGGGGATCACGAACAACAAACAAAAGAGGTAACATCGTTGAACAATTTTTGCTACAATCCCACTTGGCAATACTGAATAACGGCAAGCCAACCCATTTTTCCACACACAAAACCTTTACAAACGTAGACCTTTCCATAATATCAGCCCAACTTTCTCCCATAACTAACTGGGAAATATTAGACAATCTGCATGGAAGCGATCACTTCCCGATTAAAATCTCTGTCTCGACTGGCAACGGCAATAAGAAAAAGATCAAACTCCTCCCCAAGTTCCAATCTGACCGTGCCAATTGGGATAAATTTCAAACATTAACCACACAATTCCTTAGCTCCCATAGCGTAAAAAAAAATATTAACCAAGAAGCAGGTATTATTACAAAAATGACTAGAGCGGCCGCCAACATGTCCATTCCGCAGACAACAAGAAGGTTCCATAAAACCGTTGTCCCATGGTGGAATACCGAACTGGCAAGATTACGGACCGAAAAACAATCAGCTTGGAAAATCTTCAAGAAACATCCAACGGACCAGCATCTAATAACATATAAAAGGCTTAACGCCCAGTTTCGGAGAACTGCCAAAATTGAAAAGGCCAAATCATTTCAATCCTTCACGGCAAAATTAACACCCAATTCCACCCCAAAAAAGATATGGTCTGATATAAAAACGCTCACAGGCAATTATAATCCCCCTGGCATTACGGCAATAAATACCGGCACTAACATACTTACATGTCCTCAAAAAATAGCCGAACATCTAGCCGAATCCTGGGCAAATATAAAATTTAATTTTCATCCAAACTTCCACGCAGCAAAAAAACAAATGCAGGAACACCCAATGCGAATAACCACCCTAGGGAACACCTATCTCAATGCCATAGAAAGTCCCATAACGGGAATAGAATTTGAATCCAGTCTGCATTCTGCAAAAGGAAAAACCCCGGGCTTCGACAGAATAGATTATGCTATGGTCAAAAACAGCCCTCCGATCATGAAACAGCGTCTGCTAGATCTATTTAACCACATTTATAAATCAGGCGTCATACCACAAACATGGAAAACATCCACTGTCATACCTATTTTAAAGTCCGATGGGGAAACCGACACAATCAATGGCTACCGCCCTATTTCCCTCCTCCCCTGCTTAGGCAAATTGTTAGAAAAAATTATCGCACAAAGGCTCAACTGGTATTTAGAGAAATATACTCTTATAAGTATGCAGCAAGTTGGATTTAAAAAAAGTCGAGGTACAATGGATGCCCTCCTTCACCTTGATAACTACATTACTTCTGCACTTTCCTGCAAAAAGCATACATCCTTCGGCCTTCGACCGCATCGGCCCCCACGTCATACTGAACAAACTTCAAAAATGGGAAATAGGAGGTAATATGTTCAATTTTATCAGATCTTTTCTGTCTAATAGGAAATTCAGGGTAAAATCCAACGGCGTTTGTTCCGGGGTACACAATCTAGAAACCGGTATCCCCCAAGGATCACCACTCTCAGTAGTTTTATTCAAAATAGCGTTTGAAGATCTAAGTATTATACTGGCAAAATATAAAGTTGTAAAATATTGTATCTACGCAGATGATCTCATTGTATTCAGTAATGTCAACAATTTAGAACTTATCAGTCAAACTTTTGAAAATATTCTCTCAGATATTAGAATGTGGGGTCATTATTCCGGAGCCAAAATCTCAAACAAGAAAACCAAAATATTACACATATGTAAAAAACAGTTGTAATAAATTGTTAACAGTTAACTTTGAAAATTCCACCGTCAGCAATGTTAATACACTAAAAATTCTAGGTCTACAACTTGACAGTAAATATAACTTCAAAAATCAATGTCTAGCTCTTAAGAAAAACTTAGATATAAGGTTAAATATAATTAAATACTTAGGATCAAAAAAGAGTTTTGTTCATACTAATACACTAACAAACATCACCAGAGCAATTATATTATCGAAAATAGATTACGGCCTACCAATATACGGGAAATGCACCAAAACTAACCTACAACTAGTGAAATCCCCCTATCACGCAGCAGCCCGAATAAGTACAGGTGCATTCAGAACCACCCCAATAACAAACATTCTAGCAGAAAGTGGACTCCCGACGATTGAAAATCGAATGAAGTACCATTCAGCCAAGCTAGTTGTCAAACTTACCGCCACACCGGAGACACCCATAGTGAAGGATATTAAACACATCCTTAGGAGGAAACGGCCCCAAAGGCACTTGTCGGCCCTAGGACAGGCAATATTACTTGCGCACCAATTCCGAATAAACATTAAACCACAAAAGGCAAGGACAATTCACCCCCCATGGTTATTATCACCTAATATATTCAACACCGATTTAAGCCTACTCCCAAAAACTAGAACAAACCACCTAGAATACCAACAACATTATCAACATATCAAAAACCAACACCGCCAGTGGAACCTACTTTTCACCGACGGATCCAAAACAGAGGACGGCACGTCATTTGCGATAGCCAACAGCGCAAAAATAGTAATCAGAAAGGGACTTATACCCGAATTCTGTTCCATATTTTCGTCCGAAGCAACCGCTGTACTGGAAGCAATTAAGTTAGTAAAAAAGGATAAGACACTTATTTGTACAGACAGCCTATCAACCATCCAAGCAATAAGGAACCCAAACAATAGAAACCGAATCATTCACTTGATCCAGCATAGTTTGTTCTATAAACAAAACAAAATAAAGCTTCTCTGGGTGCCAAGCCATAGTGGGATAGCAGGCAACGAAGCAGCAGATGCTGCTGCAAAACTGGCCATCAAGGAACCCCTAATAACCTTTTTCGTTGAAAACAGCAAGGACTTACATAGATACTTAAATAGTGAGCTCCACAACTTAGAACAAAAGGACTGGGCAGACTACAGGCATATGTATGCAGTAGTAAACCCCAGAAGAGAACCCATCACATATCCACCAACAGCCGCAAAACATAAAATCAGGTGCTTCCTCCGGCTGCGCCTTGGGCACACATTTATCACCAACCAACATCTCATCAACAGGAGTAATCCCCCCACCTGCCACATCTGTACATCCAACTCCAACCTATCCTCCAAACACATACTATTTGAATGTGCAGGGGTAAAAGACCTCGTTCGCCAACATTACAACGACGACATCCTCAACATCATATCCCAACCCTCATCATCTAATATCGATAAGCTCTACAAACTACTAACCTTAGTTAAGTTACAAAATCTAGTGTAAACAATATTTAATATTTATATTCTAGCCGAAAGCCTTAGTCGCTAGTGCTATTAGTTTTTAAGTTACCATGTAATTTACTTGCATTGTAATAAATAATAATAATAATAATAATAATAATAATAATAATATTTTCCATTCTTTTCGATGATCTTTTGCCATCTTTCTGATCAGAATTATTGATCTCTATCGGCAAAAACACTGAATCAAGTGCGATTTCACAGCGTCATTATCATTGAAAGTTTAACCATCCGAAGAGTTTTGCAAAGGTCGAAATAAATGGTAATCTGATGGAGTAAGGTCAGGGCTATGTTATTATTATTATTTATTGGCCTGTAGGAACCCGGAAGTTCATGACCTCACCGACTCGGCTTCGCCATCCTTCCCTGTCCTGGGCACTCTCCTTCCACGCTTCACCATTCGATCCGATCTCCTCAAGGTCAAACCTAACATTGTCCTCCCATCTCCGTCGCGGCCGTCCTACCGGTCTCTTTCCCGTTGGTCTACCGTCAAGAATTCTATGCACGGTCCTATCGTTCCCCATTCGCGCCACGTGTCCGGCCCATCTTAATCTTCGCGACTTGATTACTCTCACTATTGTAGGTTTGCGATATAGTTCTTCCAATTCGTGGTTATGGAGTCTCCTCCATTGTCCTGCCTCCTCGTCATATTTACCTCCAAAGATGCCTCTCAAAACTTTATTCTCGAATAGACGGAATTTGTTTTCTTCCCGTTTTGTGAGAGCCCATGTTTCGCATCCATATAGAACAATTGGCATGATTATGGTTCTATAGACACGGAGCTTTATGTTACGTGATAGCAGTCTGGATTTCAGCAGTTTACTGACTGCGTGCCAACTCGCGTTGCCGGAATGCAGTCTCTTGTTAATTTCCTTCGACATTTCGTTACTGGCCGTCAGTATCGTTCCCAGATATTTAAATTCTTTAACTTTTTCAAAGATCTTACCTCTGACGTTTATATGTGTTCTCTGAGACCCACCTGCTCTCGCCGTAATCATGTATTTTGTTTTGTCTTCATTTATTTCTAGGCCCACCTCTTCTGCCGCTTGCATGATGATTTCACAGTTTTCACTAACAGTCTCTAGATTATCGCCCAGAACGGCGATGTCATCCGCATATGCGAGCACTTGTGTGACCCCGTTCAGGGATGATCCGGCCATGTTGTCGTCTTGTACCTTTCTGATGACATACTCGAGCACAAGGTTAAAGAGACACGGTGATAGACCATCTCCCTGCTTTAGTCCGTCCCGGATTTCAAATGGTTCTGAGAGGTGGTTTTCTATTCTAACTCGCCCTTTGTTTTCGTTCATGCAAATTTGAATGAGCGCGGCATATTTTTTTGGGACTCCCAGCTCAACTAGAATATGGTAGAGTCTCTGCCTTGCGACTGAGTCGTAGGCTTTTTTGAAGTCAACGAACAGTTGGTGAACCGTCTCTCCGTATTCCCACTTCTTTTCCAGCAGTTGTCTTATTGTGAACATTTGGTCGCTTGTTGACCGGTTCCTACGGAATCCACATTGGTAGTCTCCCAGTATCTCTTCTGCGTAAGGTGTGATTCTCGCCAGAATGACATTTGTTAATATTTTGTATGCGGTTGGGAGCAATGATATTCCTCTGTAGTTTTCACAGTCAGATCTGTCGCCTTTTTTGAAAATGGGGATGACTATTGAGGTTTTCCATTCTTCCGGAGTGACTTCCTTATCCCATATTGTTTGGATGAGCTGGTGGATCTTTCGAGCGGTTGCCTCTCCTCCATGCTTCACAAGCTCTGCCGGTATGCAGTCGACTCCGGGAGCCTTGTTGATTTTCAATCGATTTATTGCGTCTACAATTTCGTTGAGAGACGGCTCTGGGATCTGAGGCTCAGCTGTATGTACGCTTGGTACATTTATCTGTGGTTGATGGGTGCGTACATTGAGCAGGTTTTCAAAGTACTGCTTCCATCTTGTCACGACATTGTTTGTTTCTGTGACCAGACAGCCGTTTGCTGGGTCAGGGCTATGTGGTGGATGTAACATCAATTCCCAACCAACTCCAATCATTTTTGGCGAATGACTAAACATGTATATGGCGTAGCGTTATCCTGGTGAAAAATGGCACATTTTTGATGCACAAACTCTGGCCGTTTGTCGTTGATTCCTGCATTTTATCTGTCCAGTTGTTGACAGTACGCATCCGAGTAGTTCGTTTGATTCCTTGGAAGTAGCACAAAATGCACCACACGTTTCCAACCCCCCCAAGTTGAGAGCAAAATCTTCTTTCGGTGCATATCAGCTTTCGAGGTGGATTGTGCTGGCCCATCAAGCCTAGATCAAGATCGTTTTCGATTGACGATATTGGAAACAACCCATTTTTCATAGTCAGTGATGATTCATTTCAAAAAAGGGTCGGATTTATTGCGTCTAAGATGCAAATCGCAAACGTTTATGAGCTTCATTGAATGAATTTCTTTCAAATCGTGTGGAACCCAAACATCACGCTTTTTAACAAGTTTCATACGTTTTAAATGTTTCTCAATCGGTCTATGGACATATTTAACTTTTTTGCTATCTCTCGTACAGTTATATGTCGATCCCACTCAATTATAGGTTAAATTTGATAATCATCAAGCTCACCTGGTCGACCTGAACGTTATTCATCTTTCAGTGAAAAATTTGTCAGATCAACACCGGCACAGTCTTTCTTTTAAGGCCAGGGCTGCGTTCTTTCCTATACGGGTATAAAAGAGTAAAGTACGACGAAAATGCTCGTTTTTGCACTTCATATTAAAACTGACGCCAAACTAATACGTTTTCACAAAAATACGCGCAATTTGCTTCTAAAGTACAGTAAAACTGACAACTAACAAATGTCAAATGGAAAAAAATACGTCATTGACAGAAGCCATTAAAAAATATGGCCAAAGACATTTATGTGTAAAATCGGCAATTGCTTAGTTGCCAACCTGATAGCTGTTTTCCAAAATTCGTATGCGTTTCGAGATTTTTGTTGTTAATATAACAAGTAAAATTTGTATAATTAGATTTAGTATGTAGTGCAAACTTGTAAAATTTTGCCACAAAATGTTTAAGAAATAAGAATTTAAATAAAAACAAAAACACTTTTATACCATAGCTGCTAATTGTTCACGAACACAACAAAAACTAATCTACTAGTTATATAATTCAAATTGCTCGATTGTGTTCGTACCTATTTTTAGCTCTTTTAATTTTGGGGAGACTTGTTTTGTTTTGTAGATATCTTTATCGGAATAGAGTGAAAAAATAAATATCTGTGAACAGATATTTAAGAACAACAATCTTAGAACAAAGTATAAATAAAAAAAAATGAACAAAACTTATCAAAATGTATGAACTCTAATGTTTCCGCCCGGTTTCGAACCGGGGACCTTCCGCGTGTTAGGCGGATGTGATAACCACTACACCACGGAAACTTCGAAAGATTTTATTGTGTATTGGGTATAATAGTAAGGAATACACAACTTATGCTTCTACTATCATGTGAGTTAAATTTTACCCCAATCAATCTTGTACTCTAATAGCCACTACACCTCGGGAACTCAATCTATTTAATGTTAGAAATACAAAGCCGTGACACTAAGGCTATTATCTTTATACATTTTATTTCCCACTTATATTATAATGGGACCATACCTATCAGTACAAATATACTTTCTGTCAGGAAGCGTTTTGTTCATAAATATTTAGAGACCACAATTCATGTATTCTAGTTCGATAGCGCGACCAAAAACACGTGTAGGCCAAGTACTTCCAATTATCAAATGGAATCCCGAAACGCTTTACCTTCGGGGCCGATATCATGGGCTCTCACGAATCTATACCATTCACTCTAACCTAGTGAAGCTTCTATACGTATTTAAATAAAGAAATAAAAACAGTCAATCAAAAGAGAAAATGCTGAAACTACTTTAATCTATTTTGTTCTAATTATAATGTATTAAGCCCTGTCGGAGATAAGTTTGTATTGAAATATAAATCCCTTTAAGCGGACGATTAGTGGATATTTGTTACTGTTCATAAATCTCTTAGAAGTAGAAAAGCTTTCCTTATGGGCAAATCATTGAGTGACAAGAAGTTATCAATAATAAAGTAAAAACAGAAAAAAAAAAAAAAAACAAATGATAATAACATAATACGAGGGTTGCCTTTTATATTTCGGGATTAGAGAACAAAAACAAATATTGATCATCGAAAATCACTTTATTGTTTTTCAGAATATTCCCCATGAAGATCTATACACTTTTGCATGCGTTTGAACCAATTGTCGAAGCACTTTTGCCACTCTGATTGAGGTATCTCCAACACATGCATTTGTCACATCACAGCTCCCTATTGCGCTAATTGTATGCGACTGCGTCAATAAGCTGCTAGGAGTTGCTTTGTCGTTGGGTGAAAAGGTCGCCAGCCAATGTGTATGTAGGGAAATATATTATATACATGGTGAAGCTGGGAATAGGCGATGCAATGATCATTATGCCTGGTTATGATAGTTACATGGTAGTGTAACCGATATGTTTTCTTTCAGGGATATGATGTTTGTTCCATAAAGAATTCTTCTAGGAAAGTAAGTTTGATGCATTGAATTATGAATGCTAAGAATTCTTTGTTGGGAACATTTTGCCGATGCGTTGATGCATGGAAAAATGCCCTTGGTGAAATTCTTTTTAGGAATTTAGGTAATGCGTTGTATGCATTAATGTCCTTGGAAAAGGAAATGTTTTTAGGTGCCAATGCGATTGCATTGGCGGAAAACAATGGAAGTTGGGTTGTAATAATGGGGGGGTTCTTCGGGCAAGCTTAAAAGAACCCCCCACAAGATCGGATCAGAGGGCAAAATGTGGAGAGAGAACGCACAGGACAGGGGGCAACGGCACAGCCGAGTTAGTGAGGTTATGAACTTCCGGATTCCTAAAAGCCAATGAATAGCAATAATGTTGGGGGACTTTATTTGGTTCCTCATCAAAAAACCGGACCCAGAGAAGAACAGAAGACAAAGTAAAAAGCAGAACTTTTTAATCTAGTGTGAACGAAATGTATTAAATAAACATTTTATGTATATTGGATCGTTAAGTGTGAAATTTGTAGAAAAACGAATTTAATCCTTGACAATCTAATAAGTAAATATTACAAAATCAGAGTAAAACTTGAATTTTGATAATTTCACTTAATTGCTCATAACTACAATATTTGTACACAGATTTTCTTCACCAAAACTTTTCTATCCCTGGTTTAACATGTGAAGCTACATTTGAAAGAAAAAGTTCGAGACACCAATCCATAAAATAAAATTTAATGTAATTTTCGTTTTTAGCGGGTTAAAATACATGAGAAAAATGTAGTCACTTAGATGTACAGAATTTTTTTAAAAACCAGTGCTATCCTAGCATTATATAAACGGCAGGATTATGAGTAATATGTCGTATCGGTATTTTAATATCAGCTTAAGTATATAGGTACATACAAATACAGAAAAAAACTTTCTTCTTCTACTATTTTTTGTACATCAAAAATGAAATTTCCAAGTTTCCACTCTTCTGACTGGATAGAGTTTGTTTAATTTCTATTATACTCCATGATCAAAAGATTTCATGCCCGGTAGACTTGTAGGGGCGGCTAGGAGTCGTATCGTATTCGTTAATTGTGTATTTTCCTTCCCTCACTAGTACTTTTCAGCTGCGTGACATATGTACACCTTGTTTTCTTGAAACCACATGCCACACGATCATAATGAAGAGAATAAAGCTGGAGATTCATAGTCATGAGAAAGCGTTGTGTTTTGAGTGCACATAATGTTTCACTAATCATTATTTGTAAACATTAAACGACGGGCTCTTTCCACTTTCGTATGACAATAGAATTAATGATCGAATGATTACGCAGACATTTACTTTGTACATTCACTCACGTTTACCTCTAATTACGTAAAGGCATATGGTCATTTACATGTCACATATATCCGCCAGTGAATCATTTGCCGACATTTCATTCACCTACAAGGTTTAAATCAGACAATACTCTGTCTAATCATTTAATTAACTTGAGTTTGCTCTAAGTGATCGTCTAATTATAAAAACATTCCCCCTTGTCAAGAAACATATTCTCATTCAGAATTCAAGATTTCATCTTCTCGAATAGCTATTTGTTTGCGAAATTTGATTTTAAACAAATAAGATTTATAAACGTAAAACTAAAGAGGTCAACACACTCCTAAGAAATAAAATAAAAAATAAAACCAATAGAATTGCAAACCACCAGACCGTCAAAATCTGCTTAATTTAATTAACTCTAAGTTGTGCAACTTAATATCATTTTATAAGATCACGTGCTCTACCGTGTACATGAATGAGATTCGTAAACAGGTGCTGGGAACATGGCGAACTGCTCCATTAACGCTAGAGTTATCCAAAAGTGATTTCGAGATAGTGAAAACGTATACAATAAATGCGATTGCGTAGCAATGACAATAAAACGTAGTTACTTTCGTAATAAAACTTAAAATTACAGTAGTTGGAAGGTACTTCGATGGAGATAGTGTGGAAAAGAGGAGACGAAATAATGTATTCGAGATTAAGCAGTTTAAGGCTCTAAAAAGATTTTTGAAGACTGTGACATTAACTGGGGCGAATATCTAGCAATTTAAAACTTCTCTTCACTGAAGGTAAATGCTAAACAATTTAGAGTTGTTGGTAAAAATCGTTAAATGCTCAATTGCAATATATTTATTTTATAAATTTTTGTTTTTATAATAGCAATCCCACTATATTGGTAGTATTATCTTTCTCGCAGATTGTTTCAGTACAATGCTGCATATAGTTTAATTTACTAGCGCATTAATTATATTTCACTATTTCTGGTCAACTACATCTAGTCCCCAATCCTTAGCCCGTCACCCCTAGCCTACTACTTATATCATTATTTACTGTTTACTACTTTAGTAATCCACTATTTCTAAATCGAGTTTCCTAAATTCTGAGGCAACTTTAACTTACACAAATGCTTGCATCTCAATCTCTCTGATCAATTGTTTCACCATTAGTATATTAAGTCGAGGTGGACGGATTAAGGCACTTTACCAAGGGACCATATTATTTCTTTAACCACTAACAGCCTGAAGAAGTGGAATCCTCATAATTTCTCAACTGACCCTCATAGCCTTGCATCGTGCACCCTCCGGAAGAAATCGCATTTTACCAAGTGTTGCGAACTCAACCCCAACTTTTTTCAGTCAATGTCCTAGAATAATAAACCATCTCACAATTCCAGGACGCCAGCACCACAATACAATACCCGAATTTGGTACCACTCTCCACGACAGATAGCCTTTTGGTATTCCGTCGCGAGATTGATTAGGATGATCTAGTACTTTTCACGACTGTATGTCTTTCTTTATGAATGTGCACAGCTGATTTTGCATCCTTCTTAAACACTGCAGCTTTCGGGGAGTTTTGGGAATAATTGAAAAGACCATCGAACTAGTTAACAATGATAAAAAAAAAAGAGATTGGTAGTGTACGTCCAAGTGATTTAACTTTCATTTTTATTCTCGGGAAATTAACGGTTTTTCCGGAACAGACGAATCAAGGAAACTAAGAGCGTAATACAAATGATAAGCATAAGGACTTCGAACTATCCCAGTTTGATGTTTACACAACAAGGGTCAAATCTAAACTTTATGACGATGACCCCCACATATTGCCTCGGACAATTTTAGTACATTCGTGATTTGCCATTTGCCTGCTGCCATTGCCTGCTGATGACAGGTGGTTGGTGACAGCTAAAATGTAAACAAAGATAAGCCCAATGCTGACCTTATCTTTTTTTTTTTTTAGTTTTAGGAACAAAAGATCGAGGTCAAGCAAAGATATCGTAACAAAAGCATATCGAATCAAATCCAAACCTGAAGAAATCAAGGTAGAATTACATGCGACAGTCCCTAACACCGTGGAAGAAGTAAGAAGACTGGAAACTTTATGGATCAAGAAACTAAATGTTCACTGCGACTTTTTCGCAGGACGTTCCTCTGTGGGATTACTGTAAGATGAATTAATTAAAACTAAAATCCTTTGTTGCATATATTTTGCACAATAAAATATAAAACTGGGGTCATCTGGGTGCTGCGATGGTCATCTATCGCCCTTTCTTCGGTCGACGACGTTATCACAGATTTGTTGGGAGATCAGAATTTTATTTTCAATTTAAAATTAAGTAAACAGTATACAGTCAAATTAAGCATAAAGTTTAAGGTTTTAAGTTCACTCTCACGGTTGGTAGATATCTTCACATGGTGCAGGGGCTTAACCGTTAGAGTGCTAAGCGGCGCAAAAGTGATGCGATAGTTTGAATCGAAAATTGCGCCGCAGCGCAAAACTGCCGCGCGCATCAGTGTGTTTTTGGTGCTTTTTATAGTAATTGATTGATATTTGTCTGAATTAGAGTGTTTTATTTGACACCATTATTTTTCCTTTAAATTAATCAAAAAATGTATACCAATTTTCATATATATTCACAAAAATTGCTTAGCACTAAAACGGTTAAGCTACAATGAATCACTCAAACATATGTTTCAGTAGGGTCACCTATGTCAGACAGCCTAGCGAGGAGTAACACACAGCGTCACCGTGCAAATTGAGACCGGGTCGAATCAAAGTAGTAAGCAGATCTTACCATATCAAAATGGCTTCCTGATATGGCGGACTATTTGAAATCCCATAACTCGTGGGAACAAAAATGAATTATCAATATACACAAAACAGTCCCATAAAAAACCCGGTAGGCGTAGGTGTGTTGCGCCGACACTACCATAAGGGAACAAATCATCAAGAAAGCACCGACTGGGCAAAAAGAAGACGTAGGGAAAACCGGAAAAAGCGGGATATAGGCGTCGGCACGTAGAATGTTAGAACGTTATATAAGCCGGGCGCGATATAGACGGTGGAAAACGCGAAACAATACAAAATGGACATCGTCGCGCTTCAGGAAGTCCGACTCCCACATTAAGTAATTGAAACGAATGGGTTTACACGGTTGTCCGGAGGTACCGATACACATAACCTCGGAACCGGATTCATCATAAACAAGAAGATTACGATTTATTAATGACCGAATATCGGTGCTAAAAATACAGGCCCTATGGTACACTTATGTATTTATAAACTTACACGCCCCAACAGAAGTTAGGAACGAAGAAATGAAGGGCACGTTCTACGAGACGCTAGAGGAAGTATTTGATTGGAACTCATCATTCGATGTTAAAATCCTCCTCGGGGACCTGAATGCGAAAATTGGAAAGGAAGATATCTTCCAACCAACTATAGGTAAAGAAAGCCTGCACGAAACAAACGCCAATGGGAGAAGACTCCGATCGAAAAAATCATAGAAAATGCCAGAGCAAAGAACATCAGAGGTATGCATGCCGGCATAAATTCAATTAGAAATGGCTAGCGAGGGAGAGCCAACATAATTCGAGACACAAACGGTTGTCTGATCACAGAAACAAACAATATCCTGACAATATGTAAGCAGTAATTTGAAAACCAGCTCAATGTGCGCGCCCATCAACCACAAATAAACGCACTAGACGTACATATAGCCGAGTCTAAGATCCCAGAGCCCTCTTTCAACGAAGTTGTAGACGCAATAAATCGATTGAAAAACAACAAGGCTCCCGGAGTCGACTGCATACAGACAGACCTTGTGAAGCATGGAGGAGAGTCAACCGCTCGAGACATCCACCAACTGATTAAAACAATATGGGATAAGGAAGTTATGGTGGTTCTTCAAACTCTTCTCCAAGAACCACCCACTTCCTCAACTTAACCTGTTTTTTTCCTCACCCACAAGACACCATACCTACCTGCAATTTTAGGCAGCGTAAGCTCCTAGCAGCATTTTATATACCCGAAAGGAAATCTCTCCGACGGCATACATAATTCCAAACTTTTCTGGTTCATACTCCATGAACCAGTTTACATCTCCTATCGGCTCAGCTTGTCATCAATTAACGATAAACAAACGCTGGCCAGCGTATTGCGGACACAGCTGCAACTGATATTCCCTTCTACCATACATAATTGTATATCTCATCTATCCCCTAAGGTTCGCTGGGTTGCGACCAATTTCCTAATCATTATACAACCGAGCATTTGATTTGGGCATGAACATGATCATTTGTTTACCCACGTTCATGCCTCATGAGTTCCCATCATCTAACCCAAGCAAATAGCCACCGTCGCTGAGTTTTCTGTGGACTTAACGTCCATGAACAATTTTCCCTATTCTGCTATAGAGCCATTCGGCTAAAGCAAATAGATTCCCAATCTCTGGTTGAATTATCGTCACCAGCAGATATCGCCTACAACGGCATTTCCCTGGAATCTTAAGTAAATACAATGACGACCCCTTGCAACATAGGAACATCATGAACATTGTGCATCCCATCATTGGACCTGTGAAATAGCGTTTTTGTTTACTTTGAAGCAAAAACCTATTTTCGTCCCAGGCGTACATCATCAACGATCTATGGCCACATTGCCGCGGCTCCTGATGATCGTGCATTGTTTGATCAGGTGTCCGCTGATCATTGTCTGCATTGCAGGGCAACAAACTTGCCTATACGGTATAGGAAAATTCTCCCATGCTCGATCACGATTGGCCGCCGCCAAGTTGATCGTTTTGCTTCTCCTCCATCGAGGCAATTCACCACCATTGAATCTGATGGATGTGAGTTGCATCTTAGATTCAAATTTCATCCCCCGGCGAATACACATGGCTGAGTGCGGTCGCGTCCGTGAATTTATTTCGGAGTTCTGGTACTTTTAGAATCGAAACATCTCATTGAAGTGGTGTTAAATAAAAAAACGATATTGCGAAACTGTTACAAGTTGTATTATAGAGTGTCGCTATTAATATCACCTTAAGACATTTTAAATAAAGAAAACTGTATGGAGGATTAACTCAATAAAGAAACATTGCTGCCAATTTATCGTGTTTTTATTCGTTGCGTCCTCTCTTGGTGTTTGGTGATTT
This sequence comes from Microdon myrmicae, assembly GCA_963931805.1. Taxonomy (NCBI): domain Eukaryota; kingdom Metazoa; phylum Arthropoda; class Insecta; order Diptera; family Syrphidae; genus Microdon; species Microdon myrmicae. The sequence goes on along the minus strand of OZ007497.1, from coordinate 6,508,101 downwards.
GACTTTTCAGCAGTGGGTATTTTACTGAATCCGCATCCGTGCAGGTGAACAAGTAAAATATTCGCCACAAAGTCATTCCGGAAGAATGGAAAACCTCAATATTCGTCCCCATTTTCAAAAAAGGCGACAGATCTGACTGCGAAAACTACAGAGGAGTATCATTGCTCCCAACCACATACAAATTACTAACAAATGTCATACTGGCAAGAATCACAGCGTACGCAGAAGAAATACTGGGAGACTACCAATGCGGATTCCGTAGGAACCGGTGAACAATCGACCAAATGTTCACAATAAGGCAATTGCTGGAACAGAAGTGAGAATACGGAGAGACGGTTCACCAACTGTTCGTTGACTTCAAAAATGCCTACGACTCAGTCGCAAGGTAAAGACTTTACCATATTGTAGTTGAGCTGGGTACCCCGAAAAAAATATGCCACCCTCATTCAAATTTGCATGAACGAAAACAAAGGACGAGCTAGAATAGAAAACCACCTCTCAGAACCATTTGAAATCCGGGACGGACTAAAACAGGGGGATGACCTCTCACCAAGTCTTTTCAACCTTGTGCTCGAGAATTTTATCAGAAAGGTACAAGACAACAACATGACCGGATCATCGCTGAATGGGGTCACTCAAGTCGTCACATATGCAGATGACATTGCCGTTCAGGGCGATAATCTAAAAACTTTAAGTAAGAACTGTGAAATCATCATCCAAGGGACAGAAGAGGTGGGCCTAGAAATAAATGAAGACAAAGCAAACTATATGATTACGGCGAGAGCAGGTGGACCTCCGGGAACACATATAGACGTCAGAGGCAAGATATTTGAAAATGTCAAAGAATTTAAATATCTGGGAACGATACTGACGGCCAGTAACGAAATGTCGAAGGAAATTAACAAAAGACTACATTCTGGCAACGCTAGTTGGCACGCAGTCAGTAAACTGCTGAAATCCAAACTGTCATCACGTAACATAAAGCTCCGTGTCTATAGAACCATAATCATGCCGATCGTTCTATACGGATGCGAAACATGGGCTCTCACAAAACGGAAGAAAATAAATTCCACGTATTCGAGAATAAAGTTTTAATGGGTATCTTGGGTAGTAAATATGACGAGAAGGCGGGACAATGGGGGAAACTCCATAACCCCGAATTGGAAGAGCTATATCGCAAACCTACAATAGTGAGAGTAATCAGGTCGCGAAGATTAAGATGGGCCGGACATGTGGCGCGAATGGGCAACGATAGGACCGTGTCTAGACCTCTTGACGGTAGACTAACAGGAAAGAGACTGACAGGACGGCCGCGACGGAGATGGGAGGGCAATCTTGGGTTTGATCTTGAGGAGATCGGATCGGCTGGTCATGCGTGGAAGGAGAGTGCACATGTTGCATAATATCCTTTGCTTATATCTTCATTTTGATGGTTAATAACTACCTTATTATGGTTTCGTAATTGGTTAGTATAGTATTTATTTGCATATATACCATATTATTGTGATATATAGCATATATATATATACCATATGATATATATACCATATGATATATACCATATATATATATATATATATATATATATAACAGAGCAATTGAAAAGTCCCCGGCCTTCCATAGTAAAACACATTTTTTTTGGCAAAATTCGTTGTTTTTTATTCAACATAATTCCCTTCGAGGATGATACACGGATTATAGCGACCCTCCAACTTTTCGATACCTTTTTTGTTGTACGATTTGTCCTTTGCTTCAAAATAGGCCTCAGTTTCGGCGATCACCTCTTCATTCGACGAAAATTTCCTCCCAGCGAGCATTCTTTTGAGATCTGAGAACAGGAAATAGTCGCTGGGGGCCAGATCTGGAGAATACGGTGGATGCGGAAGCAATTCGAAGCCCAATCCATGGATTTTTGCCATCGTTTTCACTGACTTGTGACACGGTGCATTGTCTTGGTGAAGCAGCACTTTCTTTTTCTTCAAATGCGGTCGTTTTTCGGCGATTTCGTCCTTCAAACGGCCCAATAACGCTGTGTAATAGTCGCTGTTGATGGTCCTTCCTTTTTCAAGATAGTCAAAGAAAATTATTCCGCGCGCATCCCAAAATACAGACGCCATAACCTTGCCAGCCGACTGTTGCGTTTTTCCACGCTTTGGGGCGGGTTCATCGTATGCAGTCCACTCGGATTACTGTCGATTGGACTTCGGAGTGAAATGATGGAGCCATGTTTCACCCATTGTCACATATCGACGCAAAAACTCGGGTTTATTACGCCTGATCATCTCCAAACACTGCTCCGAATCATCAACTCGTCGTTGTTTTTGGTCAAAAGTGAGCTCGCGCGGCACCCACTTTGCACAGAGCTTTCCCATACCCAAATATTCGTGAATGATATGATGAACACGTTCAGTTGATATCTTTAGAGTGCCTGCTATTTCATTCAATTTCAATTTACGGTCATTCAAAATCATTTTGTGGATTTTTCTAATGCTTTCGTCGGTAACAACCTCTTTTGGGCGTCCACTGCGTTCACCGTCTTCGGTGCTCATTTCACCGCGTCTAAACTTAGCATACCAATCCTTGATGGTTGATTTTCCCGGGGCGGCGTCTGGAAACTCGTCACCAAGCCAAGTTTTTGCTTCAACTGTATTTTTTCCCTTCAAAAAGCAATATTTTATCAACACGCGAAATTCCTTTTTATCCATTTTTTTCACAATAACAGAAGTTGCTTCACTCAAAATACTATAATTCACAAACTAATGATCCGACATCTGTCAAATTTATACACGCGTCTTTTGAAGGTTAGGGCTAACTAAAAATCATATGGATTTAATTCTAGTGCCGCCACCTATATGTCAGGCCGGGGACTTTTCAATTGACCGGTTACATTATAGTATTTATTTATAAATTATACATTAGTTTAATTCATATTGCTCAGTAATTGTTTTCTTGGACCCCTATTACCGACAGCGTGTTGATTGCAAAGGGTCGGTTATGTGGGGTTTCCTTTCGGAGTGGTTGATGGAGAGAGAGAGAATAGTTTTTTTTTGAGTCTATTTCTTTTCTTTTCTTTTTGGCAGTTATTTGGTCTGTTTATTTTTTTCGTGAAGAAGAGATTAAAAAGGGTGAACTGAAGAACCCGTTCATGGAGGACTTGTGGGGGTAGAAGTTCGAATGCCAACGTATGGCACGTATTCACTTTAATCCCCGACACTGTTACTCCTTACACAAGAATTGTTCCACAGGAAGACAGGAAAACACTTTTAGTTTTATTTCGTTAGTATTTTTAATTCTATGATCACTCTATAATTTCAATACACAATTGCTTCACAGACAAATAATAAACTTCTTCTATACTTAGAAACTTTTGGCAATAGAGACGAAATCTTGCAGTTTTTGCTTTTGCTACAAAGGCGAGCGGCGACACGACTATACCAATGGTTGAGATGCGACTGACTTCAATTTAGGGTGGAAATCGTGATTTCTGCTTTTACACATCGATCCGCCAATGGTAATCATGCTCTCTTGTGTGTTCCTCAACTCACCACACTCATCGAGGTAGAAACGTATTTGTGTATTCGTTCGACGTCGATGGGCGTAGCCAGGATGAAGAAATCAAAAGAGAAAGCACAATAACCCAGGGTTGATCTGGCTTAGTGTGTGTGCATAAGTGCCGCGTATGCGACTGGTCTACTGACCTAGTGATGATCTCATCGGTCATCGCACTATAGCAAGACAGAAATACGAGAGAGAGGAAAACTTAGCTGATATTATTCACCTGCAAAAAGAGATCATTGATCCCAAGCGAATGGGTGATCTGGGAAAAGTCAATAGGACGCTGCGTCGGCTGGGGATATAATACCATGGGGAAAACACTGTGGAATGTTGGTAAATACCCAAGCCCATGGACGATGATGCAACCGCGTCGCTTGGTTTGACTTGGTTGTTGCTAACCAATACGAATGGAATTTCCGGTGGAAATCCCATGGTTAGGGCAATAGTGTTCCGTATGGCGAAGATAGTAGCTAAACTCAATTATGCATTATCTGCATAGGATAATGAGTTTAGCTATGCGTCCTTGGGGAAATTATGTATTGCAGGTGAAATAGCCGACGGTAGGAATTGGGATTGGGTTGACGCGCTGTTAGCGGTTGAAATAAAGCAGACATTGGGTTTGGAATTGTGGGTTTGGTTCTCCTATAGAATAGAGAAACCCCCACAGACTTACAATAATTTCCTTTTGTAAAAGTATTGTTTGTGAAACTAGTTAAGTGTAAATTACCAGTGTAAAATAAAGCGGAAAGTTGTCCACGAAGAACTGTTGTACAAAAGTTAATTTGTTTGGTGTTTTGCTGCCGAATTTCGTTTTGGTGTCTGGCCGCTGATGTCGAGAGGTTCCGTTGCCCTGGCGGACGTTGATTCTGGTCGTAACATGTGTAGGGTTATAATTTTATATATTTGTTTTTATAGGCTTACCTCCTTTTAGTGCCCACGATTGAAAGTCATTTCTCAGTTTTATTTATTTAATTATTTTATTTATTTAATATTTAATTTTGGCCGTCGCCTCGGCCTCTGGATCCCAACTCATCTACAATCCAAAATGCACTCCCCTTTTATACTCTGTGGCAACAGAGATTTGTTAAAAATATTACTTAAAAATTCCAAGAAGCCCAAACAAAATTGTGTGTGCTTCAATTGGAATAGGATTCCCGGAAGTGTACACGAACTCGATTTGAACTAATTCCCGGAAGGAGAAATCATGAAATGCATTTAGTATTACGCATTTCATAATTTCAAATTATAGGGAATTGAATCAATGCACGACAAATGGACTTTCGTTTAATTTCGTCGCGCATATGATTCAATTGGATTGGGAAATTGAATCAATGCGCAACAAATTAACTTGTGGTTTAAATCTATCGCGCATATGATTCAATTGGAATTATGAGTAAGGGTAAGGTATTCGGGAATTGAATCAATGTGCGGCAAACTAACTTTTGGTTTAACCTGTCGCTCATATGATTCACGTGGATTGGGATTATAGGTACTTGGGAGAGAGTAGTGATTTAGGATCACTACACATGGAACTGGAGGGAATCCAGTACACATAGACGGGGAGAGTGCCGGTAAGCCCATTCTAAATTTACTAAATAGCTTCTATCTGCAATTGGGGCGAGATAACTGGTTCCGGCGGTACAGTTTGCCCCCGTATCATCTACCGCTGCTGCGGTACATAACAACACCACAAAAGAAGCAAGAGCATTAGCTAGCGGAGACGAGACTTATAATTTGCAACAACGGGCAACGACTGGCCCTCCAAAACAGGAGGACAGTGCCTTTTTTCCTGAGTGTGATCCATCAGTGGAGGAGATGGCGGTTTGGTTCTGAGTCCATGCGGATAAGAGCATCGGACAACTGCGGAGTTCCAGAGAGGACGTGCAATAGATTGATATATGTATTTGCCACGTAAGGCATTACTAAAATTGGCGCTGCGGACAACATTTATATACACGAAAAACTGCTGTGAGTCCTTTTTTGGGTTACCAATCTCAGAATGAGAATATAACATTCCCCTCTATGAATGTAATTACCAAGATATAATTGGAATAGTATATGTAAAATTCAATGTTTAGTAACACATAGCAACTTAACATTGTTGAATCGGCACTTCATCTATCTGATGAACAATAATATATATATATATATATATATATATATATATATATATATATATATATATATATATATCGGTATTAATGAAATACAATATGACAAAACACACCACAATAGTAACATCCCCAAATATCAAACCCACATACACAGAATCATGATACAAAACATAGAACATTTGGTAGATATATATATATATATTCACAAATATCAGGAGACACTAAGCAAACTGTTGCAACTATAGCCGATTGTTTAAAATTATAACAGAACTGACCCTGCGGACATATATATATATATATATATATATATATATATATATATATATATATATATATATATATATATATATATATACATATATATATATATATATATATATATATATGTATATATATATATATATATAGTTATATTAAAACTATATAACACACAGGACAGGGAACGATGGCGGAATCGAGTTGGCGATGTCATGAGCTTCCGGGTTCAGGCCAATAAAAAGTAGTATAGTAATAGTAATAGGTTGTTAGCTTCTGGGTTACTGGCTACTTAAAAATGGGTATGTTGTACACTCGAAGGTGGTTCCTCCGGAGTACTATGGGGTAACTTGTTTTCTTAATAACTGCATTTGTGATTTATGTTTGATGATCTAACTCTGGCTGAATAAAAGTCCTTATAACACGCACAATAATTTCTTTTATTAAGATAGTGCCAGCGCCACTATTGGTATTACTGACAACAGTCAGTTTTATCTCGTCTCTATGAAACATGACGTTCATATTGTAGTGCTCCGAAAAGCCCTACCACCCTTTTCCCCCCATTTCCACATCCAAATCCCACCACTGCCACCAAAATTTGTTGTGTTCTTGTAGGGGTTTGGTTTCAGGAAGCGTGTCTCCTAGTCCTTAAAAGGGCAAGGTGATTTCTTAAATAGACCGCTCCTGGAAACTTGTTATACAAAAGGGGTCGTTGCCGTGCTTCCTCTGATTCCAAAGGGAAGAGCAACGTCCTTGATTTCGGCCTCTGTCCTTGGTTTCGACTTGGTCTTCCGTGGGGGCCAGGTGATACTTCGCTATCGGTTGTTGTTCTCTTTGTGGAGGTACCACGGCTGTACTTACCAGTTGTCAGCTCAATGAAAAACTATTAAAAAGTCTCGCTTTTCTTCTTTTGGTATATACAAGTGTTTATTTATAAATGATTCTCCTGGACAGCTCCTTCAGGGACACTACTCGATATTCTCCTTCGACGACTCCTGCTGCTTCATCGAATGTGGCCTCAGTATAATAACATTCATTGTCCCTGGAGGAAGTACCCCAGGAGCCGCTCTTTGTGTTGGATGGCTACAAGTTAAATTCGTCTCAAAATGAGTTTTCCACTGGTTCTTTAAGCTTTATGAACTTTAGTCTCACAGCAATTACTCTATGCGACGCATAACTCTTCGTTTTACGCGCATTTTAGGTTAAATATTGTATTAAAATTAAACAAACGATAAGGCATTTCCAGCATTCAAATGGTATTATTGTACAAGTCTAGTCAGCACGTATCTGCGTCAATTCCGAACACACAAGAAGTCCTTCGATAACTCCGATGACATAGTAATTTCTAATTATTATTCTTGTAAGAACTTGAGAACACAATTTTCTGTGCCTTTTACTATCGCACGTATGGTTAGGAGTCGTTAAATGGAATCCATTAGTTCCACAGAAGGACTTCTTGTGAATCGTAATCGGGTTCGAATATAAATAAAAGCATTCTAGTCCCTCCCCCGATGGCACAACGTAAGTCGAAAATAAATAAATTTCTTACCATCAGCAACTTTCCAGTTGTTGTCTTGCCTCCCGCAAAGTCAAAACTACAGTCTTAAATTCACACAACTTTTTAGTCGAAAGATGTTGACGTTGGATAATAAAAACCAATAAACAAAGGACAAGTCGAAAATTCCATGGCAATAAAAAAATTCCCGCTAAGGAGACAATATTCTTTGTAAAACCATAAAATTATGAGAGTACGCCAAGCAAATCTTAATCCAAAGTATAACTATGTCGGCGAACCTTCGTAGTAATACTACGAACCTCCACATTCTACTTTTGCACGTATTCTTTAGGTGCCAGAGCAATCAGTTTCATGCAAGGCGTCATATTTCCTCAGCTTTCAGATACATCGTTTAAATTCGAAGCCAATCAATAAGCATTATCTGCAGGCCATGGATCCGCCTCGCGATGTACTTCCTTTATGCGAAGGAAAAGTCGTTAAAATTCACGAAGGATAAGAATGAGTTCTAAGTAATCAAAAGCGCTGATTACTTTGCAAGCGGTCAGTAACTGCTATCCTTGGACGCTGATGGTCACTTCGTTGCTAGAATTAAGTGCATTTTAGATTGGTAAATGAAATGGAGAAGTTCCACTGATGGGACTTCAATCGGCGCCCAGGGTCTAGAAATTCATATCCGCCAAACAAATAAGTTGATAGTCAACTCTTTCAAACTCGCTGTCCGTAATGAATTCGCGCCATTAAAGATTTTACAAGGAAACATCTTTTATGTTTTTTTTTTTGTATTCTGACACATAACCTCACAATTTCTTCTCTTAGAGTGATGCAACAGCAATAGAAGCGACTCTGATGGTGCCTTGGTGGGTGGGATCGAAACGACGGTGTGTATACATTAGACTGGGGGCGTCATTATTGGCGGGTAATGTTTTACATTTATGGGGGACACCGTGTCATTGAAAATCAATTATTGCGACATTGACATTGTAGGTCAGGGCAACCTTTTTGAGATGGGTCATTGACAAGGTGAGGAGCAAAGTCAAGAGCGGATGTAAGTCGATAAAAACCGCGAATACAGATGACGCAAATGGTGATAAAATTGCAACTGTTAAATTTATTCAATTGCCCTTGAAATCGCTCAACTAAAGCATAATCGAGTGCGAAGGCGGCTACAGGGCAAACATTATAATGGAATGCAGAAAGTTGTATAATTGAGTACGCAATAAAAATAATTAAAAATATGTTTATAAAAAAACAAACCACTGACGTGACAAGGTCTGAGTAGAGGTTGTGTCCCGTCTTTAATGTTTAATAATCGTGATAACCGCCTTGAAAACTTGTAGCATAATTTTTAACATCACGAAATATTTGGAAGCATCCCGCTTCCTTATGAAGATCAACAGTTGGCGTTCGTCACCGGGAAATGAAGTCCATATAGTATTTCGAAGAAGGCAAGGTTGTTGCACCGATTTTTGTTCTTTTTAAACAACCGGTAGAGTTTCTAGTACAGATTGAGAGGGAAGTTCCTAGGACTCCAAAATGGAATCATTTTATGTACTGTTCCTACTTTTTCGGTAAAAAGGGTTGATGCATTAGTTATCTCAACCGAATTTCGTAGACTAAAGGTAATCTTCCCTGTTAACTATATTACTACGAGCATGGTTGTTTCCACTTTACACTCGAGTAAATGTTGAGTTTTTCAAACGGTTATCTTGACACCATGGAGCAAAGAGTAGACCCTAGCCGAGTAGAACCCAATGATTTCAAAATATAGTCTTACCTTCTGTTATCAAAAACAAACTTTTCATACATGACACTGAAACTCACACCCTGCCATCCGTTTTAATTTATTTCGTTTAGAGTTCTTCTTTCAAAACGCTATGTTCGACACGTAAGTTTTTATATACACAAGTTTTACTATAAAGCACGGCCGCTTTGATTTATTGTTGTGTTGCCATTTCTTGGCGCTAGTCCTCAATGCCTTACTCACTTAAATAGGACCATTCATGTTTAAGGTTGAATTCCGATTTATGCTGCCATGTTGATTTTTTTTCTTTTTTACTGGTCATCAATGTGTAGCCGTAGCCTGCCATTGTTTATTTATTTGCAGCTTGTCTAGCGAAATCTTCTTTGGGATGCCTTTTGTTAACCAACAGAGTCAGTATTTATTCCTTTGGTTTTGGTTATTTTACCAGGGATCATTAATACCTTCAATTGGATATCCGGCTTGTCGTACGGCATTAATCGCCATGACAAAGAAAACACAAAATATTTGACAAAAACTTTATTTATTTCTCAACATAGTCTCCTTCTGGATGGATGGAAGCGAACATACTCGGCGAAGGGCAACACGATCCTTGTTCCTGTTCAATCCAAGTTGACATGCAGTCTCCACGTGACACCCTTGGATAGCTACTTTGGCATCCACCAAGTAGTGAACCAATGCATGCAGTGACATCGTGAGAAAGGTTGGCGCAAGGCTAATAACCTTGCCCGGAAAAACAAACTATTATGGCAAATTTAACAAGCCTCGGATATGGACCGGATACACGACGACGACAACGGAAACGAAAATGGCTAAAAGATTTGAGAATTGTTTCATGGAACGTCCGCTCACCATACAGAGCTCGAGCTGCACAGCAGCTAGCCGATGCTCTTTCCGAATATAAGGTTGACATAACAGTATTACAAGAAATAAGATGGACGGGGAGTGGTGTTATTCAAAAAACGGAAATGACATTCATTACAGTTGTCATGCAAAACACCATGTGCCCGGGGTAGGCTTTCTAGTTGGCCAAAAGCTGAAGCCTGCCATTATCGGCTTTAATGCAATAAACGAAAGGTGCATATCCTCTTCGCGTGTGGTTAGTGTGTCGGCGACATCATGTGCAAAGTTGATGTACATGAGGTCATTGTCACACTCAAGCAGAAAAACGCCGCCCGATTGTAAGCTCGAATGACCCCCAGAACGATAATGCAATTAAGTACCTATTTCAGAGCAATTGGCAAATCGCATAAAAGCAATTAATTGTATCATCATCATCATTTTCGGCACTACAACCGGGAACTGGTCTTGGCCTTATTTAGCAAGTCCTGAACCTTGTTAAATTTTCCATAATGATTTGTTTTTTCCGGGCCAGGTCATTAGTCTTGCGCCAGAGGCTCCCCGACGGGGTATCGAACCCCGGTCTCCCGCGTGATAGGCGGGTATACTAACCACTATACTATCGAGGAGCCAATTAATTGTATAGGCCGAGTAAATTACCAGATAATGCAAAAGCAATTAACTGCATATTCAGTCACGAGCCAGAAAACGAAAAGAATTAATTGGGTCAATTCGCAATTGCGGATGCGAAATATTGACTGACACCGCAGTACAAAGCAATTGCGAATTGACCCAATTAATTCTTTTCGTTTTGTGGCTCGTGCCTGAATATGCAGTTAATTGCTTTTGCATTATCTGGTAAATGTTTCGGCCTATGCAATTAATTGCTTTTTAATGAAATTAGGTCGGAAAGGTTGTCGGTGAGAGATCGGACAAAAAGCGAACTGAGTCGGGTCTTGATGAGAGGAGGCTGGTAGTGAATCTGAAGTGAAGCGAAAGTGCCAAGCGAGCCCAGAAGAAAATTTGGGAACAGATAAAAGAATAATATGTAAAGGTTAATTGATGTAACAGAAAGATAACTGAAGAAAATAGTAAGCCTCATAAACGTTCACGGACCTACAGAGGAGTCCGCTGACGACGAAAAAGAATAATTCCACGAGAACGTTGAACGGGCCCTTAATGCCTGCCCGAGATGCGATGCAGAAAACGTTCTTGATGATTTGAGTGCGAAAATAGGTCCGGAGCCGGTTTTCAGGCACTACGCAGGTTCCCATAGTTTGCATGAGCGCACTAATGGCAATGAACTACGAGTCATCGAACTGGCAGCATCGAAGAACTTGGCCGTTGCGAGTACCAGGTTTCCGCGTAACGACATCCGCAAAGCCACCTGGGTATCACCTGATGGAGCCACTCGCAACTAAATTGACCACGTGTTGATAGATCGTCGCAACTGCTCGAGCCTGATGACGGTACGAACGTACCGAGATGCCAACGTCTTTACGGAAACGTATTGCATCCGCGGATCAGGTTCGAATCAACACGGCTGCCTTACGCAATGAGAACATCAGCCACACCTTTGGCCATGCGTTAAGGTTCGTCCTCGAAGAGCTCGATGGAGGGAGAGTAAGTCCTGGGGCCAGAATGGCGGGCGTAGAAGAGAAATGGATACGCCTGAAGAATACTGTCATTAGTACTGCCAATTGCATCTTAGGCACTAGTCGTAGATATCGGAGCGACTGGTTTGATGATGAGTACAAACTAGCGACGGAACCTAAGATGCTGCCTACCGGGCAATGCAGCAGTCTCATAGGACGCGGGTGCGCGAGGAGAAATACAAAGAGCTCAGAAGATCTGAAAAAAGGCTTCACAGACAAAATAAAAGTACAACTCATGGTTGTAGCGTCTTCGGAATCGTCCTCCCTCACATACGGGGCCAACAATTCTCCTTAAGACCCCCCTCTCGAACGCGGCTAAGAGTTCAGAGTGCCTTTTATTAACCACCCAGGTCTCGGCTCCATATATGAGTACTGTTAAGACCATGGTCTTGTACAGTAGTAGCTTGGCCTGGATAAATTTCGGGATTTAAAGGGCCTTGATAGACCATAGTAGGCTTTGTTGGATTTGATCAGCCGTTCGTGTATTTCTTCTCCATATTGTTATCGGCTGATACTATTGACCCAAGGTAGTTAAAGGATTGCACTACTGCAAAGTCGTGCTCCACTACCCCGATAGTTTGACCAACGTTAGGTCTTCTCTTCGCAGAAGTTGCCACCATGTACTTAGTTTCCCCCACATTAATGTGAAGTCCCAGTTTTTGTGCCGCCTGCTCGATCTGGATGAAGGATTCTTGTACAGCCGATACGGTTCTACCGATGACGGCGATGTCATCTGCGTAGGGAAGTATCTGGCTGGACTTGATAATAATAGTCCCTCTTGTTGTAATGCCAGAGTCACAGTTTGCTTTCTCCAACGCCAGGTTGAAGAGGAGGCAGGCCAGGCCGTCACCTTGTCGGACTCAATTAAAGATGCTTATTGGTTTGGACAGCAATCCCGCTATTTTTACTTGACTAGTTACGTTGGTCATGGTCAACCTACAAAGTCGTCAATTTGTTTGGAATGCCCAACCCTCTCATGGCATTATATAGTTCTGCCCTGGCTATGTTATCGTAGATGGCCTGAAAGTCTATAAATAGATGATATAATGGTATCTTAAACTCCCGACATTTTTCCATTGCCTGCCTAAGGGTGAATATCTGATCAATCGCTGATTTACCTGGGATGAAGCCACACTGATACTGACCAATGATGGCCTTAGCGTATGGGGCTATTCGATCTTGTAGAATAGAGGAGAGTATCTTATAGGCGTTACTCAGCAGCGTTACACCCCTATAGTTGCTGCACAATGTGATATCTCCCTTCTTATGTATTAGGCAAGTGATTCCGCGACGCCAATCTTCCAGCATGTCCTCTTGCTCCCATACGTGCACCTCATGAATTGCGGGATGTTTGATCAGCTCAGCTGGTATGCCATCAGCTCCAGGGGCTTTATTTGATTTGAGCTGTGTTATGGATTTTAATGTTTCCTCAATGCGTTTGGGCTTGATCTTGCATTGGTGGAGCCTCCAATTCGTCTGTGAGCTGACCATTTAGCAATTCATTGAAGTGCACATCCCATCGCTCCAGAATGCCTTCAGGATCGGTGATCAGATTACCCTCTTTAACCTTGCAGTAAGTGCAGCGTGGTGTGTACCGCGTCATACTGCGGATTATTTGGTGGAACTTCCGCGCCTGGTGCGGACCTCGCTCTCTACTTTTCTCTATTTCACAGACAAGGTTTTTTCCCAGGACTTTTTTTCAGATCTTCTGAGCTCTTTGTATTTCTCCTCATGCAGCCGCGTACGATGAGACTACTGCATTGCCCGGTATGCTCGGTACGCTCCGATCTCTACGACTACTGCCTAAGATGGAGTTGGCAGTACTAATGACAGTATTCTTAAGGCGTGTCCATTTCTCTTCTACGCTCGGCATTCTGGCCCCAGGGCTTACTCTCCCTCCGTCGAGCTCTTCGAGGGTGAGTCTTAACGCATGACCAAAACTGATACTGGTATTCTCATTGCATAAGGCAGGCGTGTCGATTCGAACCTGATCCGCGGATGCAAAACGTCTCCGTAAGGCAATCTGTTCTCGGAAATCTATACCAACAAGATAGTGATCCGAGTCGACGTTGGCACCTCGGTACGTTCACGCTCGAGGAGTGGCGGCGATCTATCAACACGTGGTCAATTTGGTTGCGAGTGGCTCCATCAGGTGATACCTGGGTGGCTTTGTGGATATCTTCACGCGGAAACCTGGTACTTGCAACGATCAAGTTTTTCGATGCTGCCAGTTCGATGACTCGTAGTCAATTGTCGTTAGTGTGCTCATGCAAACTATGGGAACCTGAGTAGTGCCTGAAAACCGGCTACGGCCTATTTTGGCATTCAAATCACCACGTTTTCCACATCGTATCTTGGGCAGGCACTGAGGGCCCGTTCAACGTTCTCGTAGTATTCTTCTTTTTCGTCGTCAGGGGACTCCTCTGTAGATCCGTGACCGTTTATGAGGCTTATGTTCTTAAACTTGCCTTGCACGCGAAGAGTACATAGCCTTTCGTTTATTGCATTAAAGCTGGTGATGGCAGACTTCAGTTTTTGGCTGACTAGAAAGCCTACCCCGAGCACATGGTATTTTGCATGACAGCTGTAATAAATGTCATACTCGTTTCTTTGAATAACACCACTTCCCGTCCATCTTATTTCTTGTAATGCTGTTATGTAAGCCTTATATTTGGACAAGGCAGCGGCTAGCTGCTGTACAGCTCGAGCTCTGTATAGTGAGCGGACGTACCATGAGAAAATTCTCCAATCATTTAGCCATTTGTGTTTCCGTGGTCGTCATCATGTATCCGGTCTATATCCGAGGCTTGTTAAATTTGCCATAATAATTCATTTTTACGGGCTTGGCATTATTTCTCAGGATGTCGCTGCATGTATTGGTTCACTACTTGGCGGGTGCCAAAGTAGCTATCCAGGGGTGTTACGTGGAGACTGCATGTCAACTTGGATTGGACGGGGACAAGGGTCATCCTGCCTTTCGCCGGGTTGAAAGCAATCAGTAACTGTGCCCTGTATGTTCGCTCCCATCCCCCTTATTTGGTATTATAAGGGTTACAAAAATCCTGTTTTGATGTGTGTCCACATTTCTTAAAAAAAAATTCAAAAAAGACCCACGCTTGAATATCGTTTAGACGTTAGGAATTCTGTTTATACGTACATCTTTGATCTATTTGGTAACACAGAAATACGAGCAATCGAGCTTATTGAAAACACAGCACTAACATTAACTATACACTGTGACATTGTAGTCACGTAGTAGGCTACTTGTACAGAAATTACCATAAGAAAATTCGTGATGTCAACCTAGATCATTTGGTTAGTTTTCTACAATTTATCTTTCAGCTATGTATGTATACTTCATGGCTATTCAAAACTTGTTTTAATATAGAACGAACATTTCAAACGACAATTGCAACAAACACCAAAAGTTATCTAATAGGATCTTAGAGCGCTACGTATTATAAGTTCGGTTTTCCTGAGAGAAATATTTAAAACGCACAACCTCGGTGTTAGGCAATTATTTAATATTCTACACAGTAGGCAAAATGTTATGAATAAAACGTCGCAAATTTGACATCGAATTTGATTCCTTTTATTAAGATTGTCTCCATATTCCATTTAAAGAAAGGACACATGTCATACAAAAAAAAGCGAACAACAAAGGTATTGGAAACATTTTGACTAAATGTAAATGTAGACAATAGCCCACCCGAAAACGTTTACCATTGTTACGAAAAAATGTTGATGTCTGGCCCATGTCGTTCACGCATATAGCCGAAAACATTTTCTGAAAAGAACCAGTCAAGTCCATCAAGTAAAATGTGAAATTAATACCGAATCCCCTTAAGGCATATGCTTTATCTATACGACTTCTTTTGTTAGAACACTAAAGGAAGGTGTTAAGCGAATGAGAAACCTAATCTACAGGCGATATCCTTTTGCGCATCTCAACCACCTTATTGTCCTCATTGACAAAGACCAGAGTCACAAGTCACAAAAGTCCTAATGGCGTAATTCATCTTGAACTCGTGGTAGAGGCAGCACCATAAGTATTATTGCTACGGAAACTTGGGATATAAAAGTTAATTTATTTACGGTCACTTTTCTTTTGTGTTTACGGATTTGTTTCGCCTTTTGAGATTCGGACGAATTTCTGCTCGACGAAGAGACCTGCAAGGGCTCCGGAAATTGCAAGTCTTATCGCGCAAGAGGCGGGCAAATATCCTGGCAACAAATTGAAAATTATGATACAGACACAAAACAACACATTGTGTATGGGAGAACATGATATATGGCTTCCTCTAATGTAAGGATGGTAAAGGTCAGAGTTTACCCGAAAATCTAGAGGAGTTTCGGACACTAGAGAGACGTAGGTGTGAATGTTTTGATGACATACGTTTTCAATGATCGTGAAAAACTGAACGAATTGAAAATTGTGCCGTATGGCTTGAAATACAGTACAATAAATTTAAATTAAACATTTGAAATTAAATAAATATTGCGCTAACATTGAAGCTAATACTCGTAAGTTCATAAACAAACAAATAAAGCTAAGTTTTTGTTTTTTTTTAAATCTATTGCAATGCACATGAATATTTGGAAGACGAACAAGACGAATCAAAGCTTATATGATTCGAAAAGAATGGATGATAGAAGTTTGTTTACAATTGGTAGGACAAACAAACTGAAAATGAAATTCATGGACATTTGATTGAGCGTGCAGATTGTACTTGACTATTCATAAAGTTTCGAAATTGCGGATCTGATAATAAGTTTAATTTACGTTCGGATAGAACACACTCTGCATATACCGGGTGATTTTTTTATTACAGACTTAAGAAGTTGGTTACACCTTTACACATCAACATTCTTGGTAGTCTTTGAGTATACAACCTGATGATATTACTAATCAATTTGAAACCCTAACCCGTTGCTCCTAATTGCTCGCTGCCACATGTTTATTACTTTGGGATATGAAGATCGCGATCAGAAGCCAATGTTTTTATACAAATGTCCATGCGTGGTCTATCTAAGATATTTGTTGACATTTTATTGGCATTTTTTTCACGCATTTATTAACTTTATTAGGCGGAGTCTTTTTGGTGTTTTTGGGGAAGATGTGTTGTTAGGTATTGATGAGAGGAGTTTTTATGTAAGCTCATATTATGGCGAGAAGAGCTTAAGAGACACTGTTGATGGATACCGATTCCGCGATGTGTGTGCAATGGAACTCAAAATATATTGTTTTATTCTAGGAGTACTAATAATTTAAATAAAGAAAGATTTTTTGCAAAGGGTTTGCGGTGGTTTTACGAATGCGTCAACACGGACGCCAGTTCAACAAAAACACCACCGATGTTACACAGGAAATTGCTCTGACGAACACTGTTCTCCACGCTAAATAAGAATGAAATAAAACACACTGGTAGTTGGGTGGCTTGGTAAAACTTTATTTTGATTGATTTATTGTTTAGTTAGATAATACAAGTAGGATTTCCCTCGCAGTGGTAGAGTTCTATTGGATGACACAACGTTATTCACAACACAAGTGTTATAGTATCTGGAAATGTATAGTTCAATTCATTAACACAAACATTATTCACGAATGACAACCGACGGAAATAATACTCGACTTGTTTAGAGGCAATGCCTCGCGTGGGTGCACCCAACGGTGGTTAAGATCTGACTCCCCTGCTGTTGCACGTAACATACCACCCGTCGCAACGGGGGTGGATTTCCACCGTTGTGTGAGGAGCAAATCCGATATTTTTCTTTGGTGACGACCAATAAAAAATGGATTTGGGTTTTAATGGAAGTATTTCCATTGTGACCGTACAGGTCTGATTGAATGCCCATTCACTGGAAGCCAGGACAAACGAAATTGCGAAGGGTGCTCAGAAGAAAATCCAAACATGCAGCTGGTCAAATAGACGATCGTTACGGAGGCTGGCTGTATTGCTGTCATAAACGATAGAGGATCGATTTTTCTGTTGATGTTAAGTCAACATAAACTTCGCCTACGATGGCAAGGGAGTAGGGTGGATGGGTGCATGTTTGGTTTGGGAACGAATCATAGGGCATGGCCATTGATATGGTTGTTTGGATAAACAATCATGGGTCGAGTGCAACTCGATGATCGTATAGGTATTTTGCCAATTATGGGGTTTAACTTTGTTGTTTTAATGCTGGGATGCCTACACGGGCACAGGTTCGCATTAATTCTCGCTCCTACTGCCCCAAATCAGTGTTATGGATACGGAGTATTATTTTCACCAAACAGTCAATGAAACAAATAGTCAATTAAACACCCGCTTCAGTTCTCTTACTTTATTTTCCATTTAATTCTGTTTTGGGGTTGTTTCACACTTATTATATTCTCTTGATTTAATGTCGTACAATTCATAAAAAAAAAAACAAGAACGTCACTTAACTAGATGTTGTTTACACATATTATGTACATTTAACTTAATTCAATTTAATGTCGTGACTATTCACAAAAACTAGTACGTTCCAATTCATAAAAGCTGGTGTTGCAATTCATAAAAATTTGTTATATAGTCATTTAACGCGTATTACACACATTTGATTTAATTCAATTTAATGTCGTTACTATTTACAAAAACTAGTACGTTCCAATTCATAAAAGCTGGTGTTACAATTCATAAAAATTTGTTATATAGTCATTTAACGCGTATTACACACATTTGATTTAATACAAGCGCGGGTATCATGAAATTCAGCTCGACTCTCCGATGGCTCAAACAAGACTCCTGGTTTTTTTCCCCAGTGGATGTGCACTATCCACTAAGGGTTGATTTCCAATCGCGACCACCATACACAACGTCTCCTGTGCGGCAGCCGTGGCGAGAAGATCTCCGGTTGATCGTGACCGCATACACACAACGTTTCGTCATGGCACACAAGAACGACGCAAACGAGAAAGAGAAAATCCAAAAACATGGTCATCCTGTGTGTGAACATCCGCAGCTGCAGTGATTTGTGTCCGATTATAGGGCGGCATATTATGTCAGCGATTATGATGCTAGTACAACGATGGCTGTGCGTCGCAACAACGCTGGTGGGCATTCCACACTCATGATGTGTGTTATGCTTTTCCTACTTTGCCTATCGATACACGGGCACTCGACAGGCGAGCAAGTCTTAAGTTACGGTCTGTTCCCTGGTGCCTTGCTTGTGTTAGCATACGTCGCACGTTTGCGCGGCATGGCAAACATGTTCGCTTGAAGCAACTGGTGTCTCTTGTGTATGTGCACATTGGATATTTCTTACGAAGAAATTCACTGCTGCGATGATACACGGGCGCTATTTTCTCATAGGAAATGTGAATGGCTCCCTGAGATGGTTCGTGTTATATCGATTTCTTATGGGTGAAACCGAATTGTTTTAGGGACCTGGTGTGCCTCGCTATGATGCCGTAAGTGCTCAACTAGGGTTTTTCTTTCAGGTAGGTTTTACAGGTGCATCAAATGCATTTATGTTGAGAAGACCTGTAAAGGGAGAAAACCTGCAGGCCGCTGCAGTGGACGGTTGGGCATGTTTATCCGCACGATAAGTCATGACGCTCTAATGGAACTGCCATAATACTTGCTTCGAAATGTCTACGGATGCTCTGATTGGGAGTTTGTGTCACGCCTGGAAAAGGTGAGCAGTGGCGTTAATTGACACCGCCACAATCGCTTATCGCCTGTGGTGACCGATCATGGGGAATTTGACTTGCAGATGTGCAAGCATACAACTTACCCAGCTTGACTATGGGCCAACGGATGGTAGGGAAAAATAAACGCAGTGAGATTACTGTGTATTTGATTTAGAAAAACGGATCGTGGGACACGGCCGCTGATATGATTGTTTGGGCAAGAATTGTGGTCGTGTCCAACTCGATGATCGGTTATCGCTTGTGGTGATCGATCGTAGGAAATTTGGCATGCAGATGTGCAAGCAAGCAAGTTGCCCAGCTTGTCTTTTGGACCAACGGATTATTGAAAATGAGTAAACACCGGAGGAACTGATCAGGTTTCTAAATGATTCATGTAAGATGAAACGAAATGATTTGTTTGATGCCATGGAAAGATAATGATCTTGTCTTTTACTAAGACAGAGACCCCGCCCCCTGAGTGGAATTTGGACGATCTCGTCTAATTACTTTATAATTTGTGTCTTTGGTTTAGCTTAGTTTCGCTAGCCAAAAGCACTTCTGGGCGTTAAGCGTCTAGCAAATTGCTCAGATTATCCCTTCTTTCCATGTGGATTAGTGAATTAACATTCATAGCAATCATTTTAAGGGTTAATTCAGTCGCAGTGAACGTTATGATTAAAGTGCGGGTTCATCTGGAAACAGGGTCGAATAGATAATGTACGTTCGAGCCACTCGTTCCGACCGTTTTTTTTTTCGATCATTTAGATTTTTTTATCAAACGCAAAAAACTGTCTTTGCATGGACAGTAATATTATAATAGTACATCAGGTTGTGCCTCTGGAGCAGACGTTTTAATGATATTGCGTGATTGTTCTCAGATCGGTGCATTTTTTACCCCACCTACCATTTGGGCGTATGCCACACTTGGTGCCACGAAGTTGTTGTAAGAGCTAGTTTTCATCCTTTTCTCTTCGTCAAGTTGCTTCTTTCTGGCTTCCAACTTGGACTTTAGTTGTTGGTACTTAGGGAAACCTCTAAAGTTAGCAGGGTGGCCCGAGTTGTTACAGAGGACACGGGGTAGATTATTTCGATCCGGGAGCTGTTCTTTGCCCAATTGGCATCCTCCAATGATATGCTTCTTCAGACATTTGACGCATCTGAAATGCATGTTGCAATTCGCTGCCACATGGCCGAAGCGTTAACGGCGTATACACTGCAATACGCCGTCGGACTTCTTTATTCTCTCCCAACTTATTGTTGGGTGATTAATGTATTTAATATATCTAAGTTCATCGATTTTACTATTGGGGCTTAGCGACACAATGAAGAAAGGCAACTTACGGTTGCGATTTCTAGAAATAGTTGTAGAAAATGGTTTCACACCTGTAAATTTCCAGGTATCATTTTCGAAGCTTTTTAGTTCTTCGAGCACCTCTTCGGGAGTAAAGGAGAGATCAACTCTTTTGAGGAGCATGGAGACAGTTTTCTCCGATTTAGGGGTGTGTGGCGACTCTAACAGATACACACACACAATTCACAAGCAAAATAGTGAAGAGCACCGAACGAAAAATCGAATAAGAAAATACATCAGAGCCGTATACCAAGCGATAACATAACAATTCACATCAGTAGAGTATAGTCGAGTTTAAAAATCAAATTCTAAAATCGGCCAGTAGCTTGATGGGTAACGCTTAGGTAAAAATTTTTGGTGATTCAAACTGTCATAGCGTCAGTTCGAATCACACATTCTTCTTCACTATTATTTCAAACGCGATAGGTGTATGTGTAGTACTCGCTTTTCGATTTCCCCAATGCTGATTTAATTTTGCTATAGCCTTTTAAATCATCGCATGTTAAACTTATCCTAAAATTAGTTATACGTTTTGTTTTAAAAGTTTGGCAATTTTATAAGATCCTTTGTCTCCATGTAGCTGATGTAGATAGGAGGTACTTTCTCCCTTTTTTTTGCTGACGCCTACTGAGTTGTTTCCTGCTGAGATGTTTCCTGCTGAGATGTTTCCTGCTGTTGAGTTTCAATATCATGTCGTGCTTTCTTTGTCTTCGTGGGTTGCTGTTGTGTTTGTTCTTGCTGTTGTTGTTGTGCCATTTTCGTTTTCCGCTCATTCTGGCTCAAATTGTTTTTTACTTTAACAACTTCCTCCGTTTTTTTATCCAGTTGTTGTTTTTTAAGACTAATCTCATGGATGAGTCTGTTGAGGACCTCGACCTGATTGCTGGCGTCTGCATTTGTTTCGCTGACAGCTAGTTCTTGGAATTGGTTTCCAGCCCCCGAGTACTGGGCACCAAGGGCGTTGTCTTCGTCGTCGTTGTTGACACTCAACGTGTCTGTATCGTTGTTTTTATTGATTTTAAGGCGTATTTTGGTTCTCACTTTTTTTTAATTGTTTTTTTTTATTGCGCGAGTGGCAGGTAGAAAATCAGGTTCAAGAGTTTATTTATTGATAAACCCCAAAGGTGTTGATCCTGTAGTGTACCTATTGAAACCGAAACACATTTTCCCGAGAATTGGATCATAATCCAATGTCCACCGTCATTGAAACGAAACACCTGAGGATACACGCCAAAGCAAAGGTATGACATTACAATACTCATTTCGCAGATGTTCCGGTGGACGTGTGTCATGTATAGTATAAGATCACGGTGCATGACACTCACCTATTAACACGCCTGAGAAGTGAGTCATTGCGGATTTGCCGTGCTATGTGCAATATATATTTGAAATGACGAACGTAATTTTTAGGCCATCACTAAACGGCCGAAATATGATGGCTTCTGGTCTACTTGATATTGGCATGCAATGGAAATGTTAATGGAAGAAATAGTTTATAAGGATAGACATTTTTGAGAATAAGTTAGATGCAATAAAAAAATAGATACAATAAAAAAACGACGAAGAATTTCAAGTATTATTGGATGAAAATCAATGTCAAACTCAAGAAGAGCTTTTATAACAATTAGGAGTTTCTCAGCTAACAATACCACTTTGATTGCATGCAATGGGAAAGATACAAAAAGAAGGAAAATGGGTTCTTCATAAACTAACGGAAGGAAAAAAAAAAAAAAAAAAAAAAACGAAGAGTTGACATCTGGATGAATTTGCTTTCTGGATACAAAGGAAAAAATGTTTTGCACAAAATCGTTAGGGGCGTTGAAAAGTGGATTTTGTACGACAATCCTAACCGCAGAAAAGCGTGAGTTTGTTCGATCCAGTCGAGTTTACACATGCGCACCTATTAAGTCTGGCAACCTATGACTTATCGGTAGCGAATAAAAGTCCATTTTCACCCAGCTATACAAAACATAAAATGAGTGGGGTTATAATTGAGGGGCGCAGCAGGCGTGCGAAATTCCACAAAACCGATAAGTGCAACTGGGTATGCTGTTTTTAATGACGACAAATTGGACTAATAAAATCCGCGTCAAACATATAGTAAGACCCACTTGCTGCTTCCATAGCGAAGCGAGCCGTACATCATAAAAAAATCGCACTGGACTTACATGTCGTTTTGATTCTATAAGACAAATTTAGGCAGGAAAACAAAAATTTTGGACAATATATTGACCCTTTTTTGGATAGCACTATCCTCACGTAATTTGTTTTTTTTTTTACATTGCATCAACACATGGGCAATTTTAGTGGAACACTGGTGAAAGGATCTCTCTGGTATGCAGGAATCGAGAACTACAACTGGCTGTCAGGTCTTAGTTTAGTAAATTGACGATAATTAGCACATTTGGAAAAGAAGTGCAAATTTCATGAGGGAGGAGTGCACTTGTAGGTCGTTTGATGGGTTGAGCAGTCCTTATAATTATTTACTTAGATTTCATATTACGATCTCTGCGCTTGGATTTCTACTTTGGACGCAAGGGATAACATTTTTTAAGTCTTCAAGGCGAACTTCAGAAGAAATCACATACCAATTATGGATATATACTACACATGCGATATCAGTTCTATTTTATCAAGGATATTTATTGCTTGCATTTTGTGATTAGTCTTCCTTTTATTCTGCACCTTAAAATCATGGACAAATGTTTGCTTCCATTTATTCATTGCAACAACTTTAATAAAGTCCACCACGCTGCCCGTGATCTTAATATAAATGGTAACATCTGATAATTGTACTTTCAAAGTTCCATCCTCCATTGAAGTATAACCAAATTTAAATATCGAACCGGAAGCATTTCGAAGCTATACTAGTGCCTTGGTTCAAACTTTTTCGAGAGGAAAATACTAATTTCAACTTTCTTGAATGAACTCTGTTCTCCTTTGTCCCGATTACAATCGTTCTTGTCGTAAAATAACTTGACTCACTGCTGACATTCAGGGCTCTTTCATTCACAAATCCGGCCATTACCGCCCTCAATTCCAAATACCACCAATAAACTTCTTCCTCGTGACCATCGACCCGTAAAATATAGAGTAAAGGAAAATATATATCCGATGGATTTCAGCCAACAATCTGGAATAGCGTCATCTTGACCGTGCTACGAAATTCCGTGATGTCACCATTACGGATGCAACAAAAATTATGAATCACCCAAAACTATTGAAAAATGTTCCCGATGTCTTCGTCCTTTTTTCAATTTCTTGATGTTAATGGATTGGTCAAGAAAAAGTTTAGTCAATGGCATTTTAGTGAAGGACATAATGTAAGCAATAACGATGTGAAACATTGTAATAAAACCCTTTCAGCATCCATCAGCAATGATACAATGGTAAGCAATTCCCGCGCATGTCCTCTTAATGGTCTCCTTCCCGCCCACCGCCCATGCAGGGATGCGCGATGGTATTTTCACTTTCGATACCCAACTGCTTATGAGCTTCGTATAAATACCAGAGCGCTTAAGGATACTGTATTCAGATCAGTTGTGTGAACTCTAGAACCATAAGCTCCTCAGTGCAATAAAGGCAGCCGTTCAAGTATAGCAGCTGATAGTATCTCAGGATTCCCTAAGCGACGTAAGTGCGAGAAATCTTTAACTAGTTACTTAACGGGGTGCTTCTTCGGCTCGCTAATGTCTCTCCAGGGAAAGGGAAGTGATAAAATTTCTTGTTGGTGACATTTTGGGTCCACGTGTGTCACAAGTGTATGGGCCCATTTGAGTTACCTGTGATGTAAATGGCAACAAGGTGAAGTACTGGCTCTCAGGTGGTCTAAGGAGGTGTTCGGATTTCTGGCTGGCGATGAACAAAATAGCTTTACATTACGTCGTGCGGTGTTGTGGAGTGAAGAAAAATGGATTCATAGTGCGCTAGGGAAGGTGGCTTGATCTTCGAACAGGTGACTTGATCTGCGAACAGGTGACTTGAGTTTCTTAAAAATGCTCATTTAAGTAATGAAAATTTAGGGTGCATGTGCAGTATTGTTAGGAAACTAGCATAGATTGTAGGAAGCACAGTTACTTGAAAGTTGTGATAAGCCTTACGGATGTCCTCAACTTGTTAATCAGATCTATAATTATCATATTTTTAATAATGTAACATTTATCCACTTTGAGTATTTGTGCAAATTAGTATTGGACGTAGAATAATAAGAAAAAGACGAAGATAAAAAGAAAAAGGAAATATCCTTCCTGGAGGTGAATCTTGCCTGTCTGAAGATGAAGGCAGACATTTTCTAGTGGTTCAGAAATGTTGTGTGTTCGTGTAGGTCGTTATGAAAACGAACTGAAAATGATCGTAGCTTCTTTTTCCTAGATATTGGCAAGCAGTTGCTGCGTAAACTACATATTCCTGTACTTGGACAAAAATAGTTTTACATGCCGCATTCCCGTTTGGAAAAAGAATTTTTTTTTCGAGAACCATACATTCCTGAATTTGGCCAAAAACTTACTTAAACAATACTTTTTTTTACTTGATTCACAAATTGTTCCGTAAATCAGCCATTCCTAAATTTGGACAACCATTTTTTCTTAAACCCACATTTCTAAATTAGGTCAAAAACGGCTTCAGAACTTGGTCAAAAAATGGTTTCGCAAGCCCTATGTTTCTGAACATGATCAAAAAAAAAAACCAACGCCACATTGCTGAATTTGGGTAACAAATTGTTTGTTAAACCTCATATTCCTGAATTTGAAAAATTATTCACAACCGGGTCCCAGTGGAGAGTCGAAATAATGAGAAGGATGTTAAGGTTTGTTGTCTTTATTTTATTGTAAGGAGAACTTATTTAATTATACTATTATTTTACTCAGAGTTACAGGCCCACTGTACCGTTGCGAGGCTGCAACCTGTTACTCTTAGTTTACGACTGTTCGTGTGCCTCTAACCGAACTCCTTTTATATTCCCTAAATCCAACCTGATGTTACATTCCTTCCCACGATCGCATTGGTCACCTTGAGATAGTTTCCCAATGTTATTTGTTATTTTAACAATTTATTAATAATAATATAGGTAATTATTTTAATTTGTTAGAAAAAGGGGACTTCGCCGGTTATTATTATTTTCTCTGCCAAGTAGAATTTGCATAAAGTAGTTTATGCAAATTAACTACTTGGCGAGTTGTTCTCCTTTTATAGGTAAAGAGGGGAAACTAACGAAGGGGGATTAGTGGATGTTGGGGGGACCTGGACTCAAGGTCGGTCCGTAACACCAATACCAGACCAGTCGCAGGCCATGCCAACGACGATGGGAACTGCAACGTTGCAATATTGTGTCCATTCACCCTGAGATGGCAACCTTACACCTACTCCGGCTGTGACTTTACCCCAAGGCTATTGCGAAATTTCGCATCCAGGCTTCAACCGATTCACTGTGATGTGAACAGAAGGCATGCGCTAGGATGGACGTGGGAATTGCAGAATTGCAATTTTAGTTGTTACTTGATGGAATACGGGAATTCGCAAGCCCAGCATTTCTGAACTCGATCAAAAAATTGTTACACATTCCTAAATTTGGGCAAGAAATTGTTTTGTAAGCCACACATTCTCAAATTTGGCCGAAAATGGATTCGAAGGCTATTTTCTGAATTTGGTAAAAAAAAATAATGGCTTTGTGAGCCTGAAGTTGGACAAGGGTATACGATATATACGACATATATATCCCCGAATAAGAGAAACAAGTCGCTTCACGACGTATGGGCAAACGATTGTTTCATGGATCCCAGCTTTTTGAATCCAGACAAAGTCTAATGTGAGGACCAATCAATAAGGCGATGGACCAACTTCCCACAAATGTAAAGATGGTTTATGTTTCCGAAAAAATTAAGCAATAATTGTTTTAAACAATGATTCCAGATTTATTCTACGCTTATCACGATATTGTTTGAGTAAAGAAATAAGATTACTACTTTATCACTAGTTATCAATACATCACTGCATATAGTTCAGCCGCTGCTTCAGAAGATAGTCGGATAAGGAAACGTATAGGATGATCTTGACGAATATAGGAGAGTGAAGTCAGAGCAAATGTTTTCGAACAAAACTCATTTTAAATAGGTGGAAATTTTTCTAAAGGGACTCGATTTTGCATTACGTCGAATGCTCACTGAACCATGCTAAAGATGAGTTTAATGACCGTAAATATACACAACTTTTTTTTCCGATTCTACTCGTACCAATATCAATGTAATATTTTGTATAAAACAAGGTCCTTTGTGAGGGAATAGCGCTTTATATACCCATTACCATGTGATATGCCCAATTACATCCCAAGTCGATTCCACGGAAAGTCCTTGTCTCACTGCGGGCGGTTAATCTACGGATTGACCAGTCTGAAGTAAATAAATTCAACTGCAACTTAGAGAGGAACATTTTCTATCCCGGGATTCGCCACCATTTTTAGACATGAAGTTGTACCGCTGAACACATTTCCCCCAATATGTTCGCCGTAAGATTTGTTATCATTTTTGAACAATTTTACATGATATGCGTCAATAGTAAGAGGTAGTTTTAATTCACCACTGTTACCATATCAATTAAGGAACCAAAATAATCTGAAAGCGCAACAGGTCAATAATTTGATACCCAAAGGTCAGGATTTTAATAACTACGACAACGCTTTAGGACATAATGTAAAATATCGTTCCAATTCAAGTCCGGGTCTGCCAAAGGCTCTCCCATAATAGCACAACGTTACCGCCTGTAAGGCGATGTCATGTCTCAAACAATTAAATAATGCGGCAGTGGAACGGAGTTAACGAATTATACCACCCTGCTTCCGGCGAGTAATTTGTCAGCACGATTATAAGTCGGAAATGTCGATCACGTAACACTTTTCGAAACGTCTTCTGTTCAACGAAGCTTCTGCACAAATATTCGTAGCAGTGTTTAGGCTTCAATATAAATGACATCAAATATTCCAAAAAGTTTACTGGGCGATTGGCAAATTGGTTTTGACGTGTCCTTGAAGTTGTTCATCCAGTGTGAGTTACATCTTTCGTTTGATTCTCCAAATTATGCTACTTCCTCGAGGAAATGATGTAAATTGCGTGAAGCGACTTGGAATGCCTGTTGGGGATTATAATTTGATGGGTTACAAGCACTAGAAAGCTAACACCGGCAACTTATTGGCGGTTCGGGTTTTGCGGCTTTCAAATCGCTGAGTCAGAAATATCGTCGACAGAAACTAGGTCAATAACATCTGTTAGAATTCGTTTCAAATTGATTAATGGAAGAGGTTTCCCTCGAGACATCATTAAGAAAACACTTTCGATCAGTGATATAAAAACTTTGCTGGTAAAACGGTTACTCTATAGTAATTATCTCCCAGTTCAATAAAGGCGCGGATCTAACGTCCCCAGTTGATTTATTCGCGACATCTTACTCTTGGTTTATGATATTTTTATTATATTTTTAGAAGAATTCCTGTTTTCGAAAACGACTTTTAATTGCGTAAAAAATAACCTTGTTGTTATCCTGGTACAATTTCAAAATATCTGGCTCAATATGTCTTATTGAGCGTTAATGTTAACCGGTATTCTACTTTTTCTTGGGGCGAGTATAAGAAGGAAAAGTGTAACCAGAAAGGCGACATTAGGCAGCGGTGCAAAAGCATATTTAAGGGTATTTTGCGACATTCACGAAATTTGGGGGGACTTAGGAAAGCTTCGACACATTTATGGAATTTTCAGGAAAAAAGACAATGAAAGACATAATGCAGCATGATAAGGGCATATTTAAGGGAATTTTTGGCAATTTCGGGGTTTTGGGACGCTAGAGGAATTTCGGGGTAGCATTGCTTCACATTTAGGGAAGCTTTGAAAAACAATTTTTAATAGCTTCAGTGGGTATTTTATCTTTGCGTCACTGTAATCGTGACCATGAGTAGAGAGAGAAAGTACGCAAATTCAAATGACATTTACTCTTGTTGCAGTCGGGTTAAACATTTTCTATTCATTTTTCTAAATTGTAGTCAGTTAAAGAACCTGAATTAGTTTTACAATATCTTAGCCATACATGGGTACCTTTAGTTTTTTAATCGTAAACCAACTTCAAAGAAAATTCGATCAATGACTTTGAATATTGAAAAGAGTTTGGAAACAAGAGAAACATCTCTGGGAACCAGGACGTAGCTTCTACCTGATTCAACGGTGTTCATGGACGTGAACAAGGCAATAAACCTTAAATATTCAAGCACAAACTTCGGGTGGACTGAAATGAATATAAGTGGAAATCATTATCATCGGCACCACAACCGGGATCTGGTCTTGGCTTTATTTAGCAAGTCCTGAGGCTTGTTAAACGTTCCACAATAATTTGTTTTTCCGGGCAAGGTTATTAGCCTTGCGCAACATAAGTGGAAATACTGCAATAATAATCACCCTGTCCAGAGACAATGCTAATGACTTCAACACTTCAATATTCCTACTTTATACAAGGTGGCGCAAAATTAATCACCCTATCAGAGGATGTTATAATTTTTACAAATGGCATCGTATGTGTAATACAAAAAAAAAGGTATCAACATAATTATTTATTTGGCACCGAGAGCATGTATGCTGGCTCTGCCAAATAGTAACGTTCCTAGTTAAGACCTTACATGACTGGTTGAGGGCTGTCCGCCCTTGCTGTTCCGGGTCCCAGTGGAGAGTCGAAATAATTAGAAGTATGTTAAGGTTTGTTGTCTTTATTTTATTTTAAGGAGAACTTATTTAATTATACTATTATTTTACTCAGAGTAACAGGCCCGCTGTACCGTTACGGGGCTGCAACCTGTTACTTTTAGTTTACGACTGCTCATGTGCCTCTAACCGAACCCCTTTTATATTCCCTAAATCAAACCTGATGTTACATTCCTTCCCAAGACGGCATTGTTCACCTTGAGACAGTTTCCCAATACCAGACCAATCGCAGGCCATGCCAACGACGCGACGATGGGAACTGCAATGTTGCAATATTGTCTCCATTCACCCTGAGATGGCAACCTTACTCTTACTATGGCTGTAGCTTTAGCCCAAGGCTATGGCGAAATTTCGGATCCAGAACAGAAGGCATGCGCTAGGATGGACGTGGGAATTGCAGAATTGCAATTTCAGTTGTTACTTGATGGAATGCGGGAATTGCAGATGGGAATTTGCATTTAACAAAAGGTAGGCGCGTGATAGGGTTTCATGGCTGATCTGAAATAACTCTGTTGGTTGAAAGAGGGAATTAATTTTGATGCCACACGGAAAGAATTCCTTTGGTTGGAAGATATTAAAACTTTAATTGATGATACCTTTTCGATGAATGTTATTAAAACTTTATTGTATGATATCTTTTGGTTGAAAGTTGAATATGTGCATGCAACATACGTCAATCATATTTGACATTTATGAACTAGACGTGATATTTGACATTTGTGAACTAGAAAAAATTGTAAAAGTCCAAATAAAGATTTCCATCACTCAAAACTATTTTTTTTATTTAGTAAAAAAGTAATTCTGGCGCAAGGCTAATAACCTTGCCCGGAAAAACAAATTATTATGGACTATTTAACAACTCTCGGATAGGGACCGGATACCGGTTGAGAGACTTGCAAAATAAGGCCAAGACCGGATCCCGGTTGTTCTACTATACTACTACTATTTATTGGCCTATAAGAACTCGAAAGTTCATGACCTCACCGACTTGACTCCGCCATTGTTCCCTGTCCCGTGCGCTCTCCTTCCACGTTCGGCCATCCGATCCGATCTCCTCGAGGTCCAACCAAACATTGTCCTCCCATCTCAGTCGCGGCTGTCCTGTCGGTCTCTTTCCCGTTGGCTTACCGTCAAGAATTCGATGCACGGTCCTATCGTTACCCATTCGCGCCACATGTCCGGCCCATCTGAATCTTCGCGACTTGATTACTCTCACTATTGTAGATTTGCGGTATAGATCCCGGTTGTAGTGCCGATAATGATGATGAAAAAAGTAATTCAAAAACAAAATTGGATGATTAATTTTGCCCCACCTTGTACTATCGCCATTTTTTGTTGGTGTTTAAAGTAGCGGCGAAGCAAGATCCTGGCGGCTATTAAACCTGAATAAGATGTCTATTTGAATACCTGTGTCGAGCAGGACGAACTGTTTTACACCTCAGTACGCATCGCGCTTTAATGCCGTATTGGCCTTTTGAGTTTTCCGCCGACTAATGCGATATTTCTGTCTTTTATGCTTGCAATAGCTTTGAGTTTGTAGCATTAGCGTGAAAAGTCACTTTGATGCCTCAAACGGGGTCTTAAATGTGGTAAGTAAGGTGGATCTTAGCATGCATTCCGTGCAATGCACAAAGGAACTCGCACCGCCCACTACAACAGCTGTTGCTTGAGATGTAATATTGTTGTTGTGACTACCTATTTGTCTAATTATAGATAATAAATTCTTTGGGACCGTGGTATGAGGTTTTAATCTTTTCAACGCGTGGGTTCGAGTCACGTCCTCCACTACTTCGTAAAATTCTGTAATTGTTACGGAGTTAGTGTTCTGTTCACAATAAAATATTCTCCTATAGTAAACCAGAACTTTGCGCCGCTTCCTCATTTTGGCTGCTGCGTCGCCTCGCCCGCTCTGTAACTCTTCCTGTTTTGCTCAATACAAAGTGATCGTAACATGGTTTCTGGAGAGAATGCAGTGAGACGAATCCAGCAGGTTACGCATACATAGCCCTAGTGGATAATATTCTTGTAAGATAATCGGCAAAGCTATGAGCGCCGCATACCAAAACGTTACCGTAGTAACCACGTTTTATGTAGGGAGTTAAGATATCCTCGAACACAAGCAGCTGCAGTCTAATACATTGGTGCTTGGGTTCTAAACTTCTGACAGCATTTGACATCACACATTTTGTCGAAGGGGAATTTGGCGTTAGATAGATAGGGTTAGTTTCAAGATACTCGTGGCGAATGTACAATAGTGCAGGGACAGGGCCCAATTCAGTGAACAATGCCCCATTTGCTTAGGACTCCTATAAAAGTGCAAGACGTACACTGCCACTCAGATATGGCCCCACTTAAAAGAACATTTAATGCGATCGAAACTGAGATTACTTCACCAGGATTACAACAAATTGTACTATAAGCGCTCGACTACTACCCTACTAGTAGCAGTAATTTATTCGTTTGTCGGAACCCGGAAGTTCATGACCTCACCGACTCGACTCCTCCATCGCTCCCTGTCCTGTGCACTATCCTTGCACGCTTGACCAGCCGATCCGATCTCCTCAAGGTCAAAGCTTACATTATCCTCCCATCTCCGTCGCGGCCGTCCTGCCTCTTTCCATTTGGTCTACCGTCAATAATTCTACCCACGCTCCTATCGTTGCCCATTCGCGTCACATGTCCGGCCCATTTCAATCTTCGCGACCTGATTACTCTCACTATTGTAGGTTTGCGGTATAGCTCTTCCAATTCGTGGTTGTGGAGTTTCCTCTATTGTCCTGCCTCCTCGTCATATTTACTGCCAAAGATACCCCTTAAAACTTTATTCTCGAATACTCGGAATTGGTTTTCTTCCCGTTTTGTGAGGGCCCATGCTTTGCATCCGTATAGAATAATCGGCATGATTATGGTTCTATGGACACGGAGCTTTATGTGCCAACTAACGTTGCCGGAATGTAGTCTTTTGTTAATTTCATTCCACATTTCGTTACTAGCCGTTCGTGTCGTTCCCAGATATTTAAAATTCTTTAAATTTTTCAGATATCTTCCCCCTGACGTTTATATGTGTTCCCTGAGGTCCACCTGCTCTCGCCGTAATCATATATTTCGCTTTGTCTTCATTTATTTCTAGGCCCACCTCTTCTGCCGCTTGCATGATGATTTCACTGTTTTTACTTAGAGTTTCTAGATTATCGCCGAGAACGGCCATGTCATCCGCATATGCGAGCACTTGTGTGACCCTGTTCGGGGATGATCCGGTCATGTTGTCGTCTTGTACCTTTCTGATGACATACTCGACGAAAAGGTTAAAGAGACGTGGTGAGAGGCCATCCTCCTGTTTTAGTCCGTTCCGGATTTCAAATGGTTCTGATAGGTGATTTTCTATTCTAACTCGCCCTTTGTTTTCGTTCATGCAAATTTTAACGAGGGTGGCATATTTTTTCTGGATTCCCAGCTCAACTACAATATGGTAGAGTCTTTGCCTTGCGGCTGAGTCGTAGGGTTTTTGGAAGGCTACGAATAGTTGGTGAACCGTCTCTCCGTATTCCCACTTTTTTTCCAGTAGTTGCCTTATTGCGAACATTTGGTTGCTTGTTCGCCGGTTCTTACGGAATACGCATTGGTAGTCTTCCAGTATTTCTTCTGCATACGGTGTGATTTTCGTCAATATGACGATTTTGTATGCGGTTGAGAGCAATGATATTCCTCTCTAGTTTTCACAGTCAGATCTGTCGCCTTTTTTGAAAATGGGGACGTCTATTGGGGTTTTCCCTTCTTGCTGACTTCCTTATCCTATATTGTTTTGATGAGTCGGTGGATCTTTCGAGTGGTTGCCTCTCCTCCATGTTTCACAAGCTCTGCCGGTATGCACTCGACTCCGGGAGCTTTGTTGTTTTTCAGTCGATTTATTGCGTCTACAACTTTGTTGAGAGAGGGCTCTGGGATCTGGGGCTCGTTTGTATGTACGTCTGGTACGTTTATTTGTGGTTGATGGGTGCGCACATTGAGCAGGTTTTCAAATTACTGCTACCATCTTGTGACGATATTGTTTATTTCTGTTACCAGACAGCCGTTTGTGTCTCGGATTGTTTTGGCTCTCCCTCGGTAGGTATTTCTTATTGAGTTTATGCCGGCTCTAATATTCTTTGCTCTGGCATTTTTTATGATTTTTTTGATCCGAGTCTTCTCCCATTCGCGTTTTTTGCGTTCGAAGAGTCTCATTGTTCCATTCCGCATTGTCGCGTATCTTTCTGCGTTGACTTCATCATATCTTTGCAAGTGGATCACTCTGAGGCGTTTACGTTTTTCGATCTTCACCCTGCACTCATCGTCAACCAAGGTTTGAACTTAATTGTTTTCATAAATACTAATGCCTGTTTGTTTAATTGTGTCTTTGATCGATGTCCATTTAGTGTCCAGTGTGGTGCTCTTTAGGATGCTAAATCTATTCACTAGTTCGTCTTGATATTCAGCCCTTTTGCGCAGGTCTTTTAGTGTATCAGTGTCGAACTTTTTGCTTGTGTCCTGTGACTGCCCATGCGGGTTTGTTGCGTTTTTGAGATATACACACACAATACACAAGCAAATTGTGAAGAACACTGAAAGAAAATCGAATAAGAAAAAGCATCAGAGCCGTATACCATAGCGTTAAGATAACAATTCCACATCAGTTGAGTGTACGTGAGTTTAGAAATCGAATTCATTCACGTGTAGTGGCCTGATGTGTTAAGTATTGGTTCAATTTTTGGTGATTCTAACTGTCATAGAGTCGGCTCGAATCACACGTTCTTCAATATCATCGCAAACGCTATAATTGGTGACCCCGACGTGATCTGTACGACATAACACACACTCCAATACGCTCACAAAACTTGACCACTTACAATCACACGACTTCTACACAAGGCATCGGCTCACTCGCCCGCTCTGACATTCTCTCTATCGCTCTCTCGCTCGCTCTTCGCTCAGTCGTTCGCATTTTCAAAGTTGATCGTAACGAAAGTTACTGGGAAGGGAGTGATGTGGCGTTTCTAGCAGATACACACGACTAATAGTGAAGAACAGCACCATCAAAAGCACATCCATTAAATCCGTATACTATAACAATAATATAGCATTTCCAGTTCAGTCGAATGTACTTGAGTTTAGAAATCGAATTCGTATACGCGGCAGTGGCCTGATGCGTTGAGCTTTGGTTCTATATTCTAGTGATTCTAAGCATGATAGCGTCGGTTCGATTACATGCTCTTCACTATCATCGCAAAACGCTATAGGTTTTCTGAGAGCTGACTCTTGATTTGGCCCATCACTAGAAAATGATCGGAGGCGCAATCAGCTCCTCTATATGATCTTACGTCAAGGATATTCGAGTGGTGTCTTTGTAATTGTACCATAGGCCCTGTATTTTTAGCACCGACATTCGATCATTCATAAATTGCACATATTTTGCATGGGGCGTTATCTTCTTGTTTATGATGAAGCCGGTTCCGAGGTTATGAGTATCGGCCCCTCCACACGCCAGTATAAACCCGTTGGTTTCGATTACTTGATGTGGGAGTCGGACTTCCGGAAGCGCGACGATGTCCATTTTATATTGTTTTCCTTCGTCTTATTTTTGCCGAGTCGGTGTTTTCTCGATGATTTGTTTCCTTATGGTAGTGCCGGCTCATCACACCTACGCCTACCAGGTTTTTCGTGAGATTGTTTTTTGTATATTGATTATACATTTTTGTTCCCACGAGTCTTGGGGTTTCAAATAGTCCGCCACATCAGAGCCCCTCTTTGATATGGTAAGGTCTGCTTACCGCTCTGATTCGACCCAGTGTCAGAGAGGCTCCGTTATAACACAGCCGGTATTCCCCTGGCTGCAAACCATCCAATGGGCACGGTGACGCGTAACACCCTGGATTAGGTGTGGTAGATCTTTGTGTGTTACTCCTCGCTAGCCTGTGATATGGGTGTCCTTACTGGAAGCGTATACTTTCGTCGGCATAGCCTGAGTGATGCATTGTAGTTTAAGCCCCCGCACCACGCAAGGTTTCTACCAAGCGAGGGTGCTCGACAGGTAGCAAAATCCAGCACTGAGTGAACACAGAAATCTCAAGCACACCGCATTTAATTCCTTTATTAGAACGTATGTAGATGGTGCCGGCTCCTCAGCTACATATTATACCTCGAACACTGCCAGAGTTTGCGTTCCTTCAATTAGAAGTAAAACGAGAAGTCTTATAGCGTTTGAAATGGATAGTGAAGAACGTGTGATTCGAACTGACGATATGATAGTTAGAATCACCAAAAATTGAACCTAAGCGTAACACATCAGGCTACTGGCCGATTTTAGAATTCGATTTTTAAAGGCAAATATATTCCACTGCTGTAAATTGTTTTGTTATCGCTATGGTATACGGCTCTGATGTATTTTCTTATTACATTTTCGTTCGGTGTTCTTCACTATTTGCTTGTTATTGCGTGTGCATCTGTTAGAGACGCCACAGTGTCATACGTTAAGACTTTAATAATCTCAATAGCATCAAATAAGTAATATTCAAACATTTGCCTACGAAAGGCATCAACCAGAGAATGCGCTTCCGTCCACATGGAAATTCTTTCTTTGGTAGAACTACGCGAATGTGATTCTTTTTGACTGGTTGCGTGCCGCCTTGCATTTTAACCCAGCCATTCCCTTTACTTATCCTTTCCCACTTCTTCCTTAAATATATGGTGGATTATATTTTAAGCAAACGGAAAACACCTGTCGTGCATTTTGTTCAGATTTTAAAACATTTTTGTTAAACCATGAGGTCAGTATTAAGTTTTGGGGAGTTAATCCGATATATTCAAAAAATCAAAAATTCTCCCCATTATACTGTTAAACCTGAAAATAAACAAGATTTTTGAATTCCTAACGTGATTAAAAATAAATCCATTACATATTTATTTGCTTACATTTAGTTTTCTTTATTTGCAGCGAACACTATACTCGAAGAAAAACTTCACACCAATCGAGGAGTCTTATTTCCAACTTCAGAGATCCTAACCGACTCACGAAATGGCCTGCTCACTAATTAAACTCATTTCTGCCGCCCTCATTATTGCCTGCTATCTGACAGCGCAAAGTGAAGCACGATACTTGCCAACACGGGCCCAAGGTGACGAATTAGGAAAACTAAGGGAGCTAATGCTTCAGGTGAGTTGTCTTTTTTTTTTAAAATTTAGACAATTCTAATATAAATTGATTATTTAATAATTGCCACATAGAAGGTCTTAGACAAAATAAACCAGTGAGATTAACAGACACAGTGGGCCAAAATTCCTGAATGTACTCGTACTTAAAAGTAAATTATTGTCGACTCATCTCAAGGTCATTGTCAAATGTGCCTATTTCTTCGTTGAAAACAAGGTTATTGCGCTGGATCAATGGCATCCTATAGATTTTAGAAGTAGCCCGTGGCGGTTCCGCCCAACTCCATGGCCCACTTACCTGAAAAACCCCATAACTTCATCCCAGTCAGCAATCAATTAGCATCCAATGAGATTCGGCTTGTTTGCTTAGCCGAACTCACATCTCATGGATGCACATTTTCCCTTTCTTTGTTTTATATTCGTTCCCATGAACGAACCAATCTACACACATACATGTGTACCACCATGAACTTTATTATGAGATCTGGTTTTCTATTCCACCAAGTGAGACTTTACATATCCTTAGTGGAGAGAATATATATCACCACACCACCAAACTCACCCCATTGGTGAGTCGGCTCTGCACGAGCCATTTATCGCTGAGTCCTTTACTAACCACAGATTGAGGCGGTCGCGTCGCCACCCACCGTACCGCGCACGGTACGGTGCGTTTACGTTAAGTCGCTGTAAGTGTCAATATCCTTCTTGGAAAAAGTGTGAAAATTGTGATTAACGCAAATTAAGTCAGATTAAGTAAATAACAAATATATCCAATTAAAAGTAATTTTTCTTGTGACCACTGTTTAAATACAATAGTGAAAATTGTTGAAAAGGACAAGCAATACCCATTAAATAAATTAAAGATCATCCACTACAATAGACCAAACCGTGTTTCAATTCCTTACTTCTGGTGGACGGTGTGCTAAGATGATGTACCTGTATTTATTTCTTTCGTTGATGGACAATTCGCGCCGGGGCTGTTTAGTGTATGATGGAGGAGGAAGGTGAACCGAGTGCCCATGCCTGGCACATAATACTTCCTCCCCACAACCCCTTTTATAGAAATTGTAATCCTATGGAGCTCAGACACTGATTCAATGGAAAATAAACCGTCCTTGTGGCGTAGTAGTACTGCAATATATTCAAATCAATGGTGGTGTTCCACCAATGTTTCCAAATCAATGGTGGTGTTCCACAAGGGTCCATACTCTCACCCGATCTGTGTCTTATTTTTATAAACAATTTCTCCATCTACTCCCATTCCAATTTTTAACAGTTGATTGAATTTCTCTGATTGATCAAGGACTTCGAACTTCATTATCAGACAGCTGGGTGTATACAACGTATTGAATTTCGACCTCAACAACATAGAAATATACCAATAGAAAAATCGAATCAACTGACTGTTGTCGTCAAAAAGAACTCCAACCTTTACTCCATGCGTATGAAATATCAAGACCAATGAACTTTCGGTTCTAAGTACTCGATTTTCTCGACTCTTAATTGTTTGGTCCTCCGTGATTTTAATCCTAAGGCACTCATTGCGTTAACGCTTCCTTTCTTGATTCTCTTCTCCTTAGAAAGGAGTCGAAAGTCGCGTTCATGTGTGCGTTTTATAAAAAAGGAATGTGTAATTTAACTGATGACTAGGTCATAAAGGGAGGATAGACATGATGTTTTCAACTTGAAGATTCTTCAACTCCAATTCTCAAGTATGTGGAGGCAGAAAAACTAGTACAAATATTTAATATTTACGTTCTCAGTTTTTCACAGAATGGCATACTGTGCTCATATGTGGGATCAACTGATAACTTCGTGCAGTTGAGGCACTCCACTACATCATTTATTTTTTTAAATGTGTAGCAAATTTAGGAATTTTAAACTTATTTAAGTTTGTTTTGGGTCTGAGAGAAGTTGAATGGCATGAGTTATGGCCAACATAATAAAATATTCATGTCACTAAAAACAATGTGAGACTTTTGGTTTCTCCATTTAGTTAAAAAACTGATTTCCTAAAACATAAAACACCATTAGCTTAATGAATTTTCCTAGCTGTACTGAATAAAATATTTGTAGAAGTGACCTACATAAGGTAAACGTAATTGATCGAGATGAGGCAATACGGGGGAATTGTAACTGGTAGTAGTATTAGTGTTAGGTTGACTAGGTTTAGCTGGCCCGTAATCTCAGTATAAAAATTGCAGAATAAAGAGCGGCAAACAAGTAAATAGAACACTCGTTTCACCACATAATGAACCCTCTTGGAATGGCGGTAAGTGAATGAATAAACCTCGAACACATCTGACAAATCAAGCAACCCCACTTGACAATGTCATCGACGACTGTACCAAATACCTTACTTATCATAAGTACGCCATCTCTATTACATTCCCCACTCTTACGAGTAATCTGTGAAGATTTCACACCCCCGCAATTGCAGACGGTGTGTAATGTCGAGAACCGAATAAGAAAATAAATGGTTGGGCCTACTTATCTTGGATTCGTCCTTTGCCAATCAATTGGATAAATATTCAGAGATACAAATTTAGGATCCCAAAGAGGCATTGAACGCCCGTGCTCATCTGATTAAGTGGTTGAATCAGGAAAATGGTAACTGGTTGATTGAATTGTAATATCTCCAGTTGAACAATTTAGTGGGTGATAACACAACGTTGAAACATTTAAGTCTCGGAAGGAATGCGTTCCCTTGTATCCCACCCAGAAACCTCACAAACGGCGTGTTACGTAGCGGACGCTTAAAAGTCGATGACAGCCTTTTAAAGATAATGAAAGAGCGGAAACGAAAAAAAAAAAAAACGTTTTCTCTATGAAACTTTTGATGTGGACAATTTTTGGTGACCTGGATTGAGGCCAAGAAATACTGTAGCAGACTTATAAGAGCCTTCAGATTATGTCCCACAGTATCTTCAACGCCCAAAGCGTTATACAATGGTGCTCATCCAGCAATTCAAACCCGGTGTAATGCAGAAGTGGGTATTACATTGTCTGATTGTCTAGGAGATGGCAGCCTAGACGCAGCGCACTATTACTTCTCACCGATGCCTGTAGTTGTTGGTAAGTAGCCAAGTCGGCGGATGAGTTAGTCCGGTCGAGTCTCGATAGGAGGATGATGATGCTCGTTGTACTTACGTTCGGGTTGTTTATTATTGCTCCTCGTTTTATTTTTGAAATGGTGAAAGGTTGAGGATTTTTTTTGTCTTGTTTTTGTGTTATGCATATTTACGAAACGTTGCACACGTAAAGAGCATATCGCAACATAAGAGGTAAGGCAGGGGGTAAAGACAGGGTGGCGGTTGAATCTAATGAGGATTGAAGAAGTGCCCGGAATAGTATGCCAATATGAAAAGCCGGAAATATGGTGGTTTTCAGACTGGATTCGGATACATTGAAAATGACTTTTGGTTGTAAGAGTCGAGCTTATCAAGAGGTACCTTTAAGTGCGAGCAAGATTCCCACGAGGGAAATTTGCTTAATGCCGCCGATATTATGTGGAGTGTGAATTGAGAGGTAGATACTGTGCAGCAGTCGAAGTAGGTTCTATATATTGGATAGTATTTGATTATTCCTGTGAAACGGGGAAAGTATGTGGCTACAGTATAAAGTGTGTTTTTTGTGGAATTTTATTAGGTTAACTCAGCACAAAGTTGGATTTTTATGCGGTTTTGTAATTGCAAATGATTATTGAATTGTTCATAGGAAAGCCTGCACTTTCTTTTGTTTAACATAATTTTCGTTTGAGAAATCGAATCAAACATCACGATATTTTCGCCGCAATAGCCCAACATTTTTAGTTGAAGATGTGTACGTGGCTCGTTTCAATCTCTCTACTAACTCCACCAACGATAGGAATTATGAATAAATGTTGGTACCTTGGAATAATCGTACAAGCACTAGATTGGATATGTAGCGTCAGGGGATCATAACGTATTCTACTCGCATGGCTTCTTCAAGATAGCTGTAGATGGCAGTATGGATTACTCAACCAGCTCATAAAATTAGAAAGTCGTCAGTTGAACCTAGGTATTAACAATCAAAATCACGATACCAATTGGATAACTCACGTGAGAATTCGATAATATACGGGTGGACATAATTCCTCTCGTAATTTATATGCAACTAGTGTATCGTGGACCATTGTTGGATAGTTATGTACATCCTTGTTTGGAAAATTGTACGAGATTTTCGCCTTAGCGTCTAGTTGTCTAGTTGTCTGTAATGAAATTTTCCACTTTTATATTTTTCTCCATACTTTTATTATTTTTCTACTAGCTAGCAGCATGATTGTCTCTCAGCCATGCTACGAGGGTAGGTCAATAAGTTCTTAGAAACACTTACGATGGCATTCACAGCATCGCTAATGGTTTGTTTTTACCAAGCATCATTCTTCACTAGGTATCTGTCAATTTTCAATTTATTTCATGTTTCAGTTTTGCATGATAACTTGGGTATGATAGAAATATTTGCGAGGTGGGTGCCGTGTGGGGGATAGGTATGTGTGTCGGCAAGGACACGGGTTCATCGATATCCCCACCTACTTGTTCCACCGAGAGCTAAGGGCACCAAGTTCACCCGCAGTCCTTAGAAAAGTAAAAAAGTCAAGCACTGGTATGTTGTTTGAATTAACGTTTA
The DNA here is from genome assembly GCA_963931805.1 of Microdon myrmicae. Lineage (NCBI taxonomy): Eukaryota > Metazoa > Arthropoda > Insecta > Diptera > Syrphidae > Microdon > Microdon myrmicae. The sequence goes on along the minus strand of OZ007497.1, from coordinate 6,466,832 downwards.
TCTATTTATTGTCGTGTAGCTTTACAAAATCCACTCTAGTGCGTGAACCTTAAGTAATTATTAATCCAAAACTAAAATGTCACAATCTCAAACATGAATTCCTCGCACTCGGGACAATTCTTAATCCAGTTAGGTTCGTAAGTTCTAAGCAATTATAAATTCAAAAATAAAATGTCACAACCTCACGTTATCGTTAGCGTAGTTAATGAAACACCTAGCCGTTTAAATATTGCGTACACACGTCGCGCGTAGGGATTCTGAACCAGGTAACATGGGAACAGCACAACCATTTGAACTAATAACGCCGGTAAGTAGTGTAAAGACTGCACTCGTACACGCTATTTCAAATACACGCCCATTGATTTGCGATAACGATTCGTTGAGCTCAATGACCCGACTATTCAGGGATGCGCGCTGGAGGGTATGAAGGGACGTCTGTCCTCTGTGGTTGTTATTACTCGACAGACTAATGAATGGAAAGAATCCATTCATCGCGGCGTGGCACTTGAGTCATAGCAGAAATAACCTCACTGCCACTTGGTAGGAATTTCGAGAAGAGTTGCTATGCCTGTATAGGGGACTGGGTTTCGGAGAATCGTTGCCGTATAGGCTGAGTTAAATTCCTCTGACACTATGTATACGAGGAATTGGTATTGGGTAGGATGGGAACCGAAATGATTTTCGGGGAACGAAATGTTGCTTGGTTGCAAGTAGATATTCTTAGAAAAGATATCAATCGAAGCAGTTTCGGGGATATGTATGGGGCTCGGTATAGTTGGTGGTGATGGTTAGTGTTCCGTTGTAGGTTTGAATATGCGTTTTATTATAGCATATGAATTTCGGGGAAATCAAGATTGCTTGGTCGCAAGGAAGGAATATGGTTTAGATGAAGAATTGACCGAAGCAATTTTGGGAAAATGTATGCGGGGACGATTTAGAATATATTCTGTTGAATTGTATTCTGTTGCGGGTTTTGAAGTGTGTTTATTGCAAAGTTTGGGATGTATGCTATTGCGGATTTTGCATGGGGAGTTGGGTTAAGGTGACGCGCTATTAGCGGTCTAGGTTGGTTAGGATTGTGGGTTGGTTCTCCATGTGATATAGAGACCCCTTACAGCCGCATTTGCTCTTATCTGAGATCTTTTGGAGCGCATTTCGTCGCACCCCAGATGAGTTTCTGCGCAGATTAGTAACTGTAGATGAAACATGGATATGTGGCGCTTCTACGAACCACACAAACCACTATAGGTTGAGATGTCTTTTCCGCCAAGGAACATACTCACCTTTATCCATTACACGTGCCCACAGACACGTTTCCCAAAAGTCCTTACTCCCACCTGAAAAAAAAATGTTAACATTCCAAATACCCCAACACTGAATTCAATAGTAAAAATCAATCGAACTTAACGTTCAAAATTCCCTAATATTGAATTCAATGCATCCATCCAATGCATAGATTCGATTCATCCATTAAACGCATTTTCCTGAAAACAAACAGAATAATCTCCTCATGTAGCTAATAGCAATTAGCAGCATAAATTCCTTGCAAGATCCCAAACCGACAAGCGCACGTGCGCAAACAAAGGCTTAGCGATTCGCCCGCCGACCAACAATTCTTGCGATCATAAACATCGTAAACGCCTATTCCACGCTAGATGTTTATGATTAGGAAATGCGATCTACAAACCAAATCCCACGGTTCCTTTTGTTATCTATCTGAAGCACACAAAAACTCGGTTGTCGTAAGCCAAATGGGTAACGTAAACAAAGCCCATGGTAGGATCAAGAAAGAAGTGGCGGCACGCTTGATCCTTCGAAATAAGATTCCGATAAGAAGTTGGAATCGAAAATCAAAATGGAAATTTTCTCTTGAAGATAAGAGACAGATAGGATGGATAGGAGAATATAGATAGGGCAGTCGTCTTAGGGAAAATTAATTCGAGCAGATAGTCGACATAGAAAAACCCCACAAGGAGGTCGGTCCGCGCGTGTGTAATTAGAAAGAGAAATTTAGCTACAAAGACCACTGGTGTAAACTCCGTGTAGTAAAACGTTGAATGCTTTTTGGTTTAAAGGATGATCTATGTTTTTTAAATCCGTGTAATCGTTTCACCGAAACTAAAGTTTATCGTGTACTCCCGTAACGTTGCGAAATATAAATACTTAATAAAGCCAACAAAAAAGTTATAAATAAACGCTTCAGAGAACGACTTAACAGTGTTTCATTTGTGTGCTGAAATTCTTTGGTGTTTTGTTGGTCTTAAGTGTTGGACAGTGTTCGGCGGAACACTTCTTGCGACCTACAGACAGGAAAATCCGCCAAAGATACACCACTACATTCCCCAGATGAAAGAACAGTAAAACCAGTGGATTGTTAAAAGCGAACGGGGTACAAAGAAGGCAAAAACGATGAAATCAGCTAGAAAGGTTATGGTTACTGTGTATTGGGATACACGTGGTATTATCCTCATTGACTATTTGAAAAAGGGACAGACGATAACAGGACAGTATTATGCGTCATTATTATGGCAGCTAAATGAGAAAATAAAAGAAAATTTTCTTTATTTTCTAAAGACTTATTGACCTGCCGTCGTATCATTACAATATTTACCCTCCCTTTCAGGCATGCGGTGTATCTTCTAGTACCACATCTCTTGATACGAGGGCCTTATAATAGGTGCCTGGTCAGGGCCACAGAATTCGCTGATATTATTTAAATAGGAAAGTTTTTGTAAACATAATCTTTCACAGCAAAACTGTCACCCTTGCAAATAGATGGAAGATGACTTACCCAAATAGATGGAAATAGAATATCCCAATTCTCAAAAAGAGCGGCCACCCCTAGTACTAACTTCCATTTTGTCGAGTGACTGATTAATTCTCAACTTTCAAAATATTTGGAAAGGCGCGACCTTCTGAATTATGTACCAATATGTGTTTTGTATCGCTTAGTTTATCAGAGAGCTCGTAGTATACTTTACTGAAAAATATAAAAGCAAGTTTGGATATCTCAAAAGAATTCTATGGAAATTTAACACCCAGTCCTGTTTTCGAAACTGATTAACTATAGAATTAGTTGATTTTAATATATGGGTAAGAAGCTGACTAGCACTCATTTCAAGATTACAGACACCATAACATCGAAGGTACATGGCGAACTTTTGCCTCTTTTACAAATATTACCAAGGGAGCTGTCTCCTATTAGATTCGCGATATCAGTCTGGTAGGTATGCCTTATTAGCGTCCCACAAGGCAATCTGATTAATTCCACCAATTTGCGATTCATCTCTCAACGGCACTTACGTCTCAAACTTATTTTGGGACACACGGCGCGAGTGTTTCCGGAGTGATACAACCTCCAAGCACAATACAAACAGGGCACCTACGAGCACTGACTCAGCGTTATAGGTTCACCTGCTCTGAGAAAAGTATATAGATTCTTTCTGGGTGCTTAATCTAAATAGTTCTGACTCCCGTCAAATGCCCGTCAAATTAATGCTAGTGTTCCGCGGGGCTCCATCTTCTCAGTGACTCCATTCTCCATCTTTGTAAATGATCTCAAGTTTATTACTTGTAATCCAATTCACTCGTTTGCCCCCGATAGCATGTTGGGTTTCTCGTACTCGTTGGAACATAGATTGGTTTCGAATATCATTGTCAAACAGCAGAGTATGTACTGTTTAATTTAAATCTCAGTAAAATATAACAATGCGGACTTTTCTATACTTAGTATAATTCAGTGCCCTTATTACTCAGTGTTGCCATTTGGCGTCAAAGAAAAATCGCAACTTAGATCAATGAGTATGTGCGATATTTGGATCAACGAAGCAAATGGGTTTAGTTGTCCTTTTCCTCTCAAATATTTTCGAGTCTTAATTGGAACTACCATAAATTTGATGCGGGTAAACTGATGACAATTGTGGACAGTTTTTTAAAAGATAAAAAAAAAAAGCCACATTTTATAGGCATATGTTCGATCTATATTGGAAATTAATTCTCGTAGTCTGCCAGGTGGATCCAAGACTGGCTGTTAAAAGTGTGGCGTAATATTTAGGTTTTCTAAACTAAAGAATAGAAAGTAAGCATGAAATAATACTGCCTATCCTACCCGACCAGAACTTACAAGACATATATTTGTTACGAAGTGGGCTCACATTCTTTATTTTTTTTTTAGACTTCTCTCGGGGGAGGCGAACCTATAGCGCCGAGTGGCCGCCCCGGGATACCACCAAATAACCGTTGCAGTTCTTTTTGAACAGTTGCAGTTTGTAACGCTCCGGGAATACTCGCGTGAGAAGGGAGTTCCACAGCTTCCCCACTCTGTAACGGAACGAGTTCTGATGCAGGGATGTTCGCGCCGTTGGGAGATGAACCACAAACTGGTGCGATCCGTCGGATTGTCTTGTGGAGCGCATATAAGCCGAATTGCGTGGAACAATACCACGAATCTCCGAAGAACAGTATCCGTGATAATATCTGTAAAACAGACAGAGGTCGGCTACGCGTCTTCGATGTGATATCGGATGTAGTCCCGACCTCAGTCCCCGATCAGGCGGTCGCTCGTCTCTGTATGCTCTCAAGTAGGTCGAGGGTGTGTTTAGGAGCCGAGCTCCAAACATGAGAGTAATATTCGAGCGCGGGTCTAATTTGGGATTTATATAGGAGAAGAAGTTGGGCGGGAGTAAAATATTTCTTGGCTCTAAAAAGATAGCCCAGGTTTCCTGAGGCTGACCTGGCAATGGTCGACACATGTTTATGCCATGAAACCTTCCCACAGACCGTGACACCGAACAATTTCAAGCTTTCCCCAGCTTCGAGGGCCCGGCCATTCATCATCAGCTGTGGAACCGGTGATCCACTTTTCTTTGTGAATGTTTTATATTGTGTCTTCGCTGCATTGAAGTTGACGAGATTGGCCCTTCCCCACTGCAGGAGCTTATCTAGATCCTGATTCAGAGAGTCAATTCGTCTACATCTCAGCTGATGCGACGTAGATGCACCAATCGACCGAACACTCGAAAAGGACGAAACAAGCGTACTATCATCCGCAAAACTGAACGCTTTGTTATCTGTTGTCTCCAACAAATCATTTATGTGAAGCAAAAACAGTGTGGGAGCCAGAATAGATCCTTGGGGCAGCCCCGAATCAACAGGATACAGATCCGAACACTAGCCGTCCACAACAACCCGAATCGATCGATTCTCAAGGAAGCTCTTCGTCCAGTCGCAAAGATATTGGGAAAGTCCATATGAACGAAGTTTGCTCAGCAATGCCCCGTGACAGACGCGGTTAAAAGCCTTGGAGATATCCAATGCGACTGCCCTTGACTCACCATGCCGTTCAATCGCAGATGTCCATATATCTGTTATAAGTGCCAAAAGGTCTCCTGTGGACCGCCTGCCACGGAATCCGTATTGATGATCATTCAGAAGTCCGTTGCACTTCAAATATTTATTTAATTCAGTATTGATGACTTTTTCCATCGCCTTAGATAAAATATACCGTAATGCTATCGGACGGTAATTTTGTGGGAGACACTTTTTTCCCGTCTTTGGGATTGGCTGAACTCGAGCGATTTTTCAGCAGGCAGGAAAGGTCCTCCGTGCATAAGATAAGCGGAAAAGTCTGCCAAGAACCGGCGATAGTTCTAGAGCGCAGTTCTTAAGGACCATTGCGGACCGTTCGGGCCTGTTGCCTTCCTACAATCCAGTTCACGTAGAATGCGTTGAATAGTACGCGGATGAAATCTCACAGCCCGCATGGAAGACCGTACCGGCGCGATCACGGGTGGCTCCAAAAAGCCAGGATCGAGGTTTGAATTCGCGGAAAATAAATTCGCGAAAACATTAGCTTTATCCTTTGAATTCGTGACTAACGTCCCGCTGTCTGTCACCAACGGAGGGAAAGAGGAGACGGCGAAGTTGCTGCTGACAGCTTTTCCCATTGACCAGAAGGAGCGCGAACCAGTTGGGCACCGAAGAAGTCTATAGCGTTTGGGATGATAGTGAAGAACGTGTGATTCGAACTGACGGGTATGACAGTTAGAATCACCAGAAATTGAACCAAAGCGCAACCCATCAGGCCACCGTCGTGTGTGCGAATGCGATTTCTAAACTCAAGTATATTCGACTGATGTAGATTTTGTTATGTTATCGCTATGGTATACTGCTCTGATGTATTTTCTTATTCGATTTTCATTCGGTGTTCTTCACTATTTGCTTGTGTATTGTGTGTGTATCTGTTAGAAACGCCACAAGTTCAATGTTCACCCTGTTGTTGTGAGCTTTCTTCGCGGTATCAATCGCCTGGTTGCATGCGTTTCTGATTCTAACAAAATTCGTTCTGGTAACATCGGTGCGATTGGAGCGTCATTGCTAAAAAGCTCTATTTTTTGCCGCTGTAATCTGCTCGAGTTTATTATCAAACCACGGTTTATCAGACGAACTTCGTTTGATGGAATGTGGGATATACATCTCCATCCCGAGAAGAATAAACTCTGATACCGACTCCGCGCAAGCGTTAACATCGGAGTCTCCGAAGCACACTTCCGACCATGGAAAGGATGCGAAGAAATACTGCAAATCGTCCCAGTTAGCAACTCCGTACTTCCATACATGGCGAAGCTGCCTAGGCCGGTTATCCGCTTGATATGCAAGTGCTTGCGGGACAGATACCAAGCAGTGATCTGAGTTTTTCAGTGGCGCAGAAACCTCTACGGTATAAATACTCGATTCGGATGTCAAAAACAGATCCAGGGTGTTCGCATAATCACCTCGGGCATCCGGCACTCGCGTTGGTTCCTCCACGAGTTGCGTCAAGTTGTGGCTAACAGCAAACATCTCCGTCAGCCTCCCAGCCTCGTCGGTTCTGTTAGAATGTACCAACTAGCTGATATTGTGCACATTAAAGTCACCAAGGACAACAATTTCAGAAGCTGGGTGGTTGATCTGTAGCCAGTCGACGGTATGTGAAAGAGATTCGAAAAATGTCGCCGGTCGATCGTCATTCGGGGAGCGGTAAACACAACAAAGAAATTTAACGGAATTCCTCAGCACGACCCTCAACCATATGATGTCCATATTATTGGGTTCCAAGCCAGATCAGACCGCGCGAAGACGCAGACTCCGCCCTTAAAACGGAATCTCGAATGTAAGACGTATCCCGAGCAGTGAAGATATGTCGAATCAGTTGACGAATCGACCTGGATCTCAGTTAGGGCAGGGATATCAGGTTTCGTTTTTGCAAATATTTGTGGACGGCGTTAATATCCGTATTGGTGAAACCGATGCCCCGGATGTTACAAAATGCCGTCACCAGTCGAGCGTGGGCAGAGCCTCGAGAGCGAGCCCGGTTTGCGATGACGAACCTCTTAAAGTTCGGTTATTTATCATGATATCTGCATGATGCTGCCTCTGACATAGTCCCCCCCGGTGATCCGAATGGGAGACTAGTTTACTTCCGGAGGTAAATCTTTATATCAGAAGGTACCATCAGGACTTATCTCCGTGTCAGTCCGGGCCACCAGCCACACATCCGAAACACCGTCGAAGATTTCTCTCGACGATATAGCGGTATATACAGAGTGACGGGGTGGTATCTCACCTTGGGACCGACTATCACCTAAACCAACCTTTTCTCGAACCGGTCCATCAGCCAAGCTCCGAAAGATGGCCAGGGATTTCTCCCGACCATTTCATGGAGCCTAAAGCTTGATGGGGTGGTATTTCACCGGGCGACAGGGCCTTGGGACCCCGGCTACCACTCGGCCTTTAGTCGCCTCTTACGACAAGCCGGCCTAGCTGTGAGTACATTCTAACGCCCTGCTCACAGGGCACGCCCTACTAATAGTTATTATATGTCGACGTTGAAGTGTTTCGTTTCATTCGTCAACCGCATTTAGCTGTGTTTTTAACTTGACTTGTACTACCCACGTGAAGTCAGTGACCAATTTTTGACACTTTTTTGTATGGAATACTATGCATGACCATATTTTCTCGTCATAATAATTTCCAGGCATTCCAGCCCAATGTCTATATATCAATAGCCAATGTATTATGTGTCCTTCCTTACCCTCTCCCTGTTGTTTCAGTCGTAGTGTAGTTAAGTTTGACCGTTGAGGATATTTCAAAATTCTTTTTATTCGGGTGGATCTTGAAAAACAAAAAACTGAAGAGAGAACCGTGGAAAAAGTTAAACACAAAAGGAGGAAGGAAGTATGTTGCGCCGGCGTACGGTGCTGATTAACTTCCTTCCTCATCAATCGCTTTCTTTACATGCACCACGGAGAAGAAGGTATCGGCAGTTGAATAAAGGATGGAGCGGACACTGAACCACGGAAATAAAATGCACAGAAAGTTGTTTAGTGTACAAGGTTTTTATTACCGACGGCTTTAATTGTATTGCATGATGTATTTGATTACATTTTGGGTCCTTGCTGGTTTAACACTTTGTTCTAATTGTGCATGAATCGTATTAAAAAAATTACTCGATACACTTTGTTCTAGTTGTTCATGACTTGTATTGGAAAACTACTCGACACACTTTATTCTTAATTGTTCATGAATTGAATTGGAAAATTACTCGACACACTCGCGACTCTGGTTATACGCCTCCCCGTGCGCGAAACGGGGGGCGGAAGACGGATCGCCGACCGGCTCAGTCGGGTGATGGAAAACGACTCCTCCAGGATAGAACTCTGGTTTGAATTCCATCCCCGGTTAGGGTTAAGGAAAGGAAGAGAGAGAGAACATTTACATCTTACATCACATCTCTTAAGGGTGTGGCCACCAAGGAAACGCGATCTTTTGATGCAGTGGTGTGTATGTGTGAACGTATACATCACCGTGTTTATCGATGCATTCCAGCAAGGAAAACCTACAGCTAGGGAAAAAGAACAAAAGAGAAGCGACCTAATGCATCGGTCTGTGATTACGGTCAGCTAAATAAATAAGCTGGAACTCATTAAATGGGAATTGCATTTGGGATACCACAAACGATGTGGATTGTTTATGGTATCGCCAGAAAACTTTTGAAGGACAGCGTTCTTTTGTTTGCACATTGCGTGCTAAGGAAATTAGTTTCAGCGTCTATTGCGTTAATTATGGGTTGTTTATTGTTGGGAGAAAAGGTCGCCAGCCAATGTGTATGAAAAGGGATTTGCTGTACACATAAATGAAGCTGGGAATATGCGACGCAATGATCATTATCCCTGGTTGGGGTGGTTACATGATATGTGAACCGATAAGTTTTCTTTTCAGGGATATGCTGTTTGGAACAGAATTCTTAAGGGGAATTTTGAATTCGAATAAATGAATGCAGGTAAGAATTTTCTTCCAGGAGCTTTTAGGTAAATACATTTGGTGAATTTTGTTGCGTGAATTTACAGGTGCTTAATGCGATTGCATTAGCAGAAAGTTGATACAGACTGGGTTGTAGGGATGGGGGTTCTTGAGGTAAGTAGTCCGTGGGGTTTGGCGGAACCGCCACAAAGTAATCGACAGAATAAGTTTTCGGATGTAATTTAAAATGTGACTTTGGTGTTCAAATCACGAATTCCCCTGTTGAAAAGCAGAAAAGAATGGTTCCAAAGACAATTTGAAAGCCTTTGTTCTCTCTCAATAAGTAGAATTCTGCTATGGTTTTCCCCTGCCAATCACACATTTTGTGGACTGCATTGAAGCGAAACAACCAAAAAAAAAAATGTACTTCTGCAGTAAGTTCACCTTTCCCGACTTGAATAGATAGAGACAACAAAGGCGCGTTGTCAAGTGCATTCTTCACATTCGACCACATCGAATTGCTGTACCAAGTCGAAGAAATTTAATGCCTCAGGGAGACTCCGAAACAAAGAGCCAATAAGTTCGTTAACAAATATAATTATCCGAGGTTTCTTAAAATTTGATGGGGTTATCAAAAGGAGTTAACAATTGAACCAGTGTCGCGTCAGATAGGTCCATTGCATGGAATGACCCAACAACAGGCAACGGCGTAGACAAGCCTCGTCTGTCTGATTTCTTTTGTATCTTGATTTGTTACACTCTTGAATCTTGGACCCTCATTACCAGCTTAACAAAGTTGCAGTTTACATAATCTCTTGTTGTGGGTTGTCAGATATTTCAAAACCAAAACACACTTAATTTGGTAACAAACCCAGCTACAAGTGCCCGACATCACATTACCTGCACGACGTGTTGCAGCGCTGCCTGCCAACGTTGATCAGCTCTTCATTCACTACACTCGTAACGCATCGATCACTCTAAATCGATCTGTGGTTCCGCTTTATTAATATTTCGTGTATTCCTGAATAGAACTGACGGGATGGGGAGTTACCACCAGATACTTCCATCTAGATGGATTTTCATCTCATCTGGGCTGCGCACTTTTAATAGAGATCGTTCGTCAACAAAGAAGCGATCGCCCGGTAAACGTGGTGCGTCGGATTAAAATGAAATTTGGCGTTGCTGCGACAATTTATTGCTCCAACCGGGAAAATTTACGCAGGATGCTAACGCTTGAAGGTCATTAGAAGACATATTTATGGGAAAGCAGAATTATAACTTTTAACAAGCAGGCGCTGGGCAGGAATGAAAGGCATTGCATTTTATAATTGTGGCGATCGCCATGGAAACACCTACTGCAACCGGAACGAGCCTCGTAAAAGCTCAAAGTGTAATATGACAGGAGAGGCACTTATCGAGTGAATTATTGCAACTTTTTATGACTCGCATGGTGTTCAGGGGATAGCGCTTGATACAATGTAGCTTAGTGAGTGGTGGGAAAAGTTATGGTAGTTGTGCATTTTTCATTCCCATTCATACTTTTGTGACGAAAGGACACAGTAGACATAACTAAGTGGTATATGTTATATGAGCTTACATAGTGGCATGTACATGATCTTTTAAGGTAACCGTTACCATTGGAGGAAAGGAAGCACTAAAATGAATCTACAACAGTCAAGTACAAGTAAGCGCGGGAGAGATAAATCATGTGTGATGTTTTCGTATTAATTGATGCCCTTAGACGTATTATACGACAAATGAATGTATACGTAGCTAAATTTATGCGCAATAAGCAACACTTTGGTTGGCACCGTACACGTTGTACACAACCCTTACACTGAATTTTTATCAGAAAATTGCTCTAAGCACACGTTAAAAGTGCATGCATTAAAGTGAGTCTCCTTACCAGCTTATATCATAGAAGTCTGAATTATGACATCGAATTGAACCACATACCATTGGGCCGGCTATATCAAACAATTGCAATTTAATCCATTGAACGGGTGATAACAAGGTCGCAACCCAACCTCGTGTGGGGTGATCGTAAATCAAGGCCCATAATGGTATAACGAACTGCTAACTCAATGACATATTGCTTTCAAAGACATGATCAAAACACGGTAAGAATAAAGCCGATGCAACATGGTTTTATTTTCTTCTTCGCTCACTTTTCGCTCAAGTATAACCCGACACAATATGAAAGGAAATTATATTTAATACTTGTCCTTGCCTTCGTGAAGACATCTTCACAAGCTGCATTATAGCAAGAGGCGCCGTACAGGATATTAAAACCCACAGAAATGAGTGACTATTATGGGAGAAAAATCAGCAATGAGGATACATTTGACATCATACCGATGCCGTCCACCTGCACCGCGCTCGGGTTGACTGGCCTGCGAAAGAAGTCTACGGGATACATGCGATTTCAAGAATTCCTGCTCCGCCATAGGCAGTGCAGCACAAAGGTGATGTTACGTAAAGAAAACCTGTCGGGATGACAGAAATCCACCGGTGCTGCCTTTCTCTCGTTGCACCCCTTTCTTTGAGCCCCTTCGCCCAGACGCGCTTACGTCACGTGTTTTTGTTAAACCCGGAGACTACTTCATGTCTTGTACACACCACCTCAATCGGTGGGCATTCGTTTCTTGAGTAACTGGTTGTCTGCCTTGCGAATCTTTGTTCCAGGCGAAGGGTGGATGGTAATACAATTAATTGGCCCCAGCAATGTGTGGAAAAGGAGTGTCTGGCATTCTATTCGTCATTTCATTGCTTTGATTAAGTCAGCACAATGTGTACTTTCAGTTTTGTGTATCTTTTCTTCGCAGCCTGGCGAACATGCTAGGGGACCAAGGTCGATCGGAAACTGGAACATTGACTTTTTTGTTTGCTATTATTATCTCACATCTTGGAGGCTACTCCGGGTATAATTAACGCACTTCATTGCAGGAGTAAGAGAGTTTAAAAGCATGTCTTCATGGTTTAACTAATAATCTCGCAGATTGATTGAGTTTTAGAGTTTACTTTATAGAAAGTCTTGATTTGCAATCCAAGGCCGTATTGAAGTTTGCGCAGCTCCACTAGGTGACATCATAATCCCACATTTTGAGATTATTTTCAATACTCTTGGTGAATCCATTATTCTCTGGGCTTCTCTTTCTGATGGACTGTTTTTATCATTTTTCATGCAGAAGAATGGATTTTTGTGTCCGCGTAAAAATAGGCATGTACAAGCCGGACGTTCGTTAAGACTATCATTCGCGCAGTAGTTGCTCTGGCACTTCTTGAACGCTCGTCGTCGTTGTATAACTCCAAAAGTGGATTTAATTCGAGCCTAAGCCCAATGGGGGATGTGGTGCCCACGACATCGTCCCTCTTTTTCGCTTTATAAACTCCAACGCGTATCTCGTTTTTGTGATGAGATTAAGTGAAATTAAGTAAAACACCTGCGAGCTGCCTGAAGTATACTCTACCAACGATTTTCATCATAATACTTGTGTTCGCAATGCCCAAGCGTGTCATATTCGTGTTTGGCAATCTACACAATGGCTGAAAGGCACCCGGAGGGACGGCAGTGTTGGGCTTTATACCTGACGTCAAGTGTCTCATTACCAGCGGCACTAAATTAATTTTATTTTGATGTTCACCTAACTGATATGATTTCGTTTGTTATTTCGTTCCAGATACTCGAATCGAGCACTGAGGACCGGGCAGACACAACAGCAGACCACTTTCCACAACAGATTGGCGGCCGGTCATGGGGTCGCCAGGTAGCTCCGTCCTTCGACCTCAGCGATGATAGGGTCCTCGGAGGACGCTCCAAGTTTGGACGTTACTATTAGACGTAGCAGGAATGCCTACTCATACCTTCTTCCCCTAAATGTTCTTCGTGCTGTTCCCATCGGTCGTTTGCTAATAAATATAAATCAAGTCAAGTGTATAATTCACACTTAATGATAATACTAAAAGAAAAACAAAGATATGAAAAAAAACTCAGTATTCTTTGTTCCTATTTTACTCACTTTTATGTATATACAGAGCCTTAAAATATTAAATCTTGAATCTCTAGGACACTAGTAAGTGTCCGTGTAAAATTTGTTATCGAGAAATTGTTTATTAATTCTTGTGACGACCGGCAGCGTCGTCATGAAAATGACGGAGGGTAGTCTTGGTTCCTTTGGAGTTTCGCCAACGGGGCTAATGGAGTTTTGTGGACTTTCCGACTGCCTTTAGTTTCCCACACACTCACTTCGATCAAGTAATTACTGTTTGGGGAATGGTTCTTCGCACAGAGAACTCATATCCATTACAACTAGTCACGACATGGGTGGAGATAGGTGGCGCCGTGGGAAGGATAGTCGCATGTTATAGGTTGTGTTATAATCTTGCGGCAGCACGAAGCGAGCGCAGCAATGTAATAGGGAGGACATAAAAATCCATCGATACAAAGCCAAAATGGTAACTCAAAATACCATAAGGATGTATAACATAAACTTTGTTTGCATTTGAAGAGCACCATTTTGTACAAGTTCGATTTTATATCTAATCGCAAATGCTTATGGGGGAGTTCTAGTGCCAGAGGGAAATCGATGGGAATTTATTGACCTTCAACAGCAGGACAAAGTCGTAGATTATGCAGAATAGTTGAAGTATTGTGGTGACATCATTGCAATTAAGCGAAAGTTAAATTTAAGGACACAAATAATATATGGCAAATACAATCTCAACCTATACAAAACCTTTAATATTACTTCGATTTCCTAATCAACTGAGTAGAAAATGGAACGGTATATGTAAATATGTGTTGTTTCTAATTTCTTTTTTATTTGTATGCAAACACGTATACGAAAGCGGACTTTGTGGTACCCTTAAATGTCAAAGTACAGTGCGAACGGAAGAAGCGAAATAGACTGAGAAAATTGTTGTTCGAATGAAGTCATGATTGAAAACTATGTGTCATATGCAATTGATATATACATAGTAATTTATCGTTCATAGAATCCTTTTACTTTTTTATAAATACCCTAATGTAACATACATAGCAATTTAACGCTCATAGAATCCTTTTACTTTTGTATAAATACCCTAATGTACAATTTACTTTTATTTTTACTATTTAATGGCCTGTAGGAACCCGAAAGTTCATGACCTCACCGACCCGACTCCGCCATTATTCCCTCTCCTACCACGCTTGACCATCTGATCCGATCTCCTCGAGGTTCAACCTAACATTGTCCTCCCATCTCCGTCGCGGCCGCCCTGTCGGTCTCTTTTCCGTTGGTCTACCGTCAAGAATTCTATGCGCGCTCCTATCGTTGCTCATTCGCTCCACGTGTCCGGCCCATCTTATGCTTCGCGACCTGATTACTCTCACTATTGTGGGTTTGCGATATAGCTCCTCCAATTCGTGGTTATGGAGTTTTGGGGGATATTTTTTTACTTTTGTCGAATGTTTGATTATGAGGGTGAAGTGTTCCGCCGAACACTGTTCACACGAATGCACAACGGAGCGAAACGGCACTTTAATAAAAACACAGCGAAAAGGTTTGTTTATATTTTTCTTTATTTTATTGTTGGTAATCCAGGATTCACTACACTGGAACACGCGTGGCGATTTTGCAAAAGCTACTCTTATATAAAAGGTATAATATAACACGTAATTATGCCGACACACTCGCAACCTTCGGTGGTTGGTTCACTTTTCTCTTAACTCCCTCGTTGGGAATTTGTATTTCGACTGCGACGACACACGAACGACTCTCGTGGGAATGGAGGATCTGACCTCCGTGAATGTTACTTGCTGACTGACTATCGCGAGGGTTGCGTTCGCGGATCCTGAATCTCGAATGTTCTCTCTGGTTGATCTATTAGCACGTGTGCTAATAGATCTATTGTTTTCTCCTGCAGCGAAGGTCATGTCAAAAGGGACTGAGAAAAGAGGAAAGAACAAAGGGGCATCATAGGGTCATTGTGTAGCTGCTTAATAGCCTGAAACGCAGGACAATGGCGCTATAAGGTATTTCGGTATACAATGGTAATTGTGTCCCGTATCTTAGCTGGCGGCAAGGATTATATTTGCACGTTTGCAGGTAACGCTGGCTAGCAGGGGCGACAATCAGGTTTTCGAATTTACGATGCCTGTATGATGTATTATATATAATTATTTTTAGGAATTTAGGACGATGCGTTCAATGTCCTTGGTAAGGCAATGTTTGTCCGTTTGTTGTGTCCTTCGATCGCCGTGCAGGCGTAGGACGATTGATCGGACTTGTGACCCACGTGTCTGTGGATACGTGGGGTAGTTGCCTCCACGATGTATGTTACCTTCGTTTCAGGTATGGTGGAGAACTTTTAAGAACACGTGTCTGTGGACAAGTGTAATTTACCTATAGGTGAGTGTGTTCCTTGGCGGAACGACGACATCTCGACCAATAGTGGATTGTGTGGTTCGTAGAACCGCCACAGAGTTTTCTCCATTGTCCTGCCTCCTCGCCATATTTGCCGCCAAAGATACCCCTTAAAACTTTATTCTCGAATACGCGGAATTTGTTTTCTTCCCGTTTTGTGAGAGCCCATGTTTCGCATCCGTATAAAACAATCGGCATGATTATGGTTCTATAGACACGGAGCTCCATATTCCGTGATAGCAGTTTGGATTTCAGCAGTTTACTGACTGCATGCCAACTAACGTTGACTGCATGCCAACTAACGTTGTAGTCTTTTGTTAATTTCCTTCGACATTTCGTTACTGGCAGTCAGTATTGTTCCCACGTATTTAAATTCTTTGACATTTTCAAATATCTTGCCCCTGATGTTTATGTGTGTTCTCCGAGGTCCACCTGATCTCGCCGTAATCATGTATTTTGTTTTGTCTTCATTTATTTTTAGGCCCACCTCTTCTGCCACTTGCATGATGATTGCACTCATTTTACTTACAGTTTCTAGATTATCGCCATGAACGTCAATGTCATCCGCATATGTGAGCACTTGTGTGGCCCCGTTCAGGGATGATCCGGCCATGTTGTCGTCTTGTGCCTTTTTGATGACATACTCGAGCACAAGGTTAAAGAGACATGGTGAAATGCTTTTTAGTCCGTCCCGGATTTCAAATGGTTCTGAGAGGTGGTTTTCTATTCTAACCCGCCCTTTGTTTGCGTTCATGCAGATTTGAATGAGGGCGGCATATTTTTTTCGGGATTCCCAGCTCAACTACAATATGGTAGAGTCTGTGCCTTGCGACTGAGTCGTAGGCTTTTTTGAAGTCAACGAACAGTTGGTAAACCGTCTCTCCGTATTCCCACTTCTTTTCCAGTCGTTGCCTTATTGTGAACATTTGGTCGCTTGTTGACCGGTTCCTACGTAATCCGCATTGGTAGTCTCATAATATTTCTTCTGCGTACGGTGTGATTCTCGCCATTATGACATTTGTTAGTATTTTGTATGTGGTTGAGAGCATTGATATTCCCCTGAAGTTTACGCAGTCAGATCTGTCGCCTTTTTTGAAAAGGGGGACGACTATTGAGGTATTCCATTTTTCCGGAATGACTACCTTATCCCATATTGTTTTAATCAGTTGGAGGATCTTTCGAGCGGTTGCCTCTCCTCCATGCTTCACAAGCTCTGTTGGTATGTAGTCGATCCCGGGAGCCATGCTGTTTTTCAATCGATTTACTGCGTCTACAACTTCGTTGAAAGAGGTCTCTGGGATCTGAGGCTCGGCTGTATGTACGTCTGGTGCGTTTATTTGTGGTTGATGGGTGCGTACATTGAGCAGGTTTTCAAAGTTCTGCTTCCATCTTGTCACGATTTTGTTTGTTTTTGTCACCAGACAGCCGTTTGTGTCTCGGATTATTTTGGCTCTCCCTCGGTAGCCATTTCTAATTGAATTTATGCCGGCATACATACCTCTGATATTCTTTGCTCTGGCATTTTCTTTGATTTAGTGCCTAGATTATTGGTTCCCTCTTCCTCACTACTCCCATTCTCTAGAATGCTAAATCTATTCGTTAGTTCCTCTTGATATTCAGCCCTTTTGCGTAGGTCTTTTAGTTTATCAATGTCGAACTTTTTGCTCGTCTCCCGTGATTGCCCGTGGGTTTGCTGCGAGACGACTTCTAATCTTGCCCATCACTAGAAGGTGATCGGAGTCGCAATCTGCTGCTCTATATGATCTTACATCAAGGATATTCGAGTGGTGTCTTTTGTCTATGAGAAAGGGCTCTATTTGGTTACGCGTTACGCCGTCGGGTGATATCCATGTGGCTTTATGGATTTGCTTGTGCTTGGACATCGTGCTTTTCACTACCAGATCTTTTGACGCTGCGAACGTGATAATTCAATTCCATTATCATTTGAAATGTCGTGTAGGCTCTCTTTACCTATAGTTGATTGGAAGATATCTTCCTTTCCAATTTTCGCATTGAGGTCCCCGAGGAGGATTTTAACAACGAATGATGAGATCCCATCGAGTACTTCCTCTAGAGTCTCCTAGAACGTGTCCTTCGCTTCTTCGTCCGTAGATTCTGTTGGGCCATGTGCGTTTATAAATACATAATTGTACCATATGCCCTGTATTTTTAGTACCGACATTCGGTCATTAATAAATTTCACATCTTCTACATAGGGCGTAATCGTCTTGTTTATGATGAAGCCGGTTCCGAGTTTATGTATATCGGTACATTCATATGGCAGTGTAAACCCGTTGATTACAATTACTTGATGTGGGAGTCGGACTTCCGGAAGCGCGACGATGTCCATTTTATATTGTTTCGCGTTTTTTACGACCGTCTGTATCGCGCCTGGTTTATATAACGTTCGAACATTCTACGCCCCGACGCGTATATCCCACTTTTTGCGTTTTTTCCTACGTCTTCTTTTGCCGAGTCGGTGTTTTGTTGATGATTTCTTTCCTTATGGTAGTGTCGGCTCATCACACCTACGCCTACCTGCTATCGTGAGATTGTTTTTTGTATATTGATTATACATTTTTGTTCCCACTAGTCTTGGGATTTCAAATAGTCCGCCACATCAAAGCCCCTCTTTGATACGGTAAGATCTGCTTACTGCTCTGATTCGACCCGGTGTCAGAGAGGCTCCGTTATATTAAAGCCGGTATACCTCTGGCTGCAAACCGTCCAATGGGCAGGGTGACGCGTAACACCCTGGATTAGGTGTGGTAGTTCTTTGTGTGTTACTCCTCGCTAGCCTGTGGTATTGATGACCCTACTGGAAGCGTATGCTTCCGTCAGCATAGCCTGAGTGATTTATTGTAGTTTAAGCCCCCGCACCACGTCAAGGTTCCTACCAAGCGGGGTAGTAGAATAAGACAAATGGCAGAATTTTCGCTGCGGTTTACCGGGTGAAGTAGAACATTTCTTCAGGAGATTTATGGGAATGCCACCCGGATCAGCAGATTTGTTTGCACTCGGCTCCTTGGGTGTGCGGGCAACAGTATGCCTTCCGAAATGAATGTGACTCATGGTGTGCTATTTGTGCTCAGAAGTGATGTGCTATCAGTCAGCCTTGTGGTGGCTGCAAAATATTTGCTTTCTCTATTGCATTGGTGACTGGTCTGTCATCGACTATAAGCTTGCATTCAGCCAAAGCCATTGCTGAGTTGGTAAGGAGGTTGTCTTGTGTTTGATTGTGCAAACCTAGGTTCCTTGCTATTGTGCAGTTCGACACAATTCATGACTGATAGGTGGGGTCTCAAAGCCCAGCTGCTCGATGAAATACCACCCCATTAAGCTGCAGGCTTCGTGAAATGGTTGGGAGAAATCCTTGAGCATCCTTCGGAGCTTGACTGATGGACCCGGTCGAGAAAAAAAAATTGCATCTCCGAACGCGACTCAGCGCTATACGTTCGCCTTTCCTGGGAGAAGTAAAATAAAAAAAAAATAAAAGGGCCAAGAGATATATGAGGAGACCAAGTTTTGGATGTTTTTCATAAATGCCCATAAGTTTCTGCTACCTGTGGGAGACTGTAGTATTTTTGTCTCACTCTCTGGTGATCCAAGAACTTTGCGCGTTGAATATGCGCATTGCAGTCATTTCCAGCTCCCTGAAGCTTTTCCGGTTTTCCTGAGTGTTGTTTTATTTATACAGCCGGAACTTTAATTCTTTAGTTTTAATGGCTTCTCTGCACCCGGCTTCAAACCACATATTTCTCTTGGGTTTGATACTCTTTACCCTGTGTGAAATACGGATCCGCATACCAAATAGAATTGTGACGCACAATATGTCCGCTATAATGACAAAATAACAACCAGTTTAACTGCCCAAAGACGTTGTTCAGACCTGCCCAATTGGCTTTCTCGTAAGCCATACTATTCTTTTGAGAGATTTCTCGTTAAAGTTGCTGTTGGTTAGAACAAATTTAGCTAACACGGCACAGTAATCTAAGGTGCTTAAGGGCGAAGAAATTTTACTTGTGTATTTATTAGAGTGGGAAGGTGGGACAGTTCCAGTGTGTTGGCGGTGTGACCATCTATGTTCGCTCATTGGCCAGATGAGGTAAACTATTTGATTCAGTTAAGTACTGCTTCAGGTGGCGGGTGTCCGGAGTGGCGAACCCACTGGGAATTATGCACATTTAAATTAGCCGTAATAAAGACTTCAGTGCGTTGATACAAGGTCTAGATCCTATCGATATAATCAAATAGAGCATTAAAGTAGTTGAAGGACGTATTTCTATCCAAGTTTGGACCTTTGTAGGCAAAGCAATAATGTATCATCTGCTTACGAACGTGACGTTTTTGCTACGAAAAATTCTGGATTGGAGCAGAGTCCATATTTTGGCAGAAGTCGATAAGCAATATTACTACGTATGTATGCGGCTAGACCAAGATGTGGGAAGAATAGAGCCACTAAGTTATAACCAGGTGGAGTGAAATCGGAAATAACTGTATCAGTTATTATCTGAGTCTCGGTAAGGGCAATGATTGCTGGTTTCTGGTTAGAAATATGGACAGACACAGAGGAAAAATGCGTCTTACCCGCGAATGTTACAATGATCGACGGAAAATTGCCCGATGCAGAAAACCAATACTGCCTCAGAAAAGGATACAAGTCAGAAGCGGAAAGCAAACACGCGATAGATGAGGAAAGTAATCACTACAGGTGTTATACTCTTGTAGCAGGTTGCCCTGCTAGATCCATTCCGATATTCAGATCCCGTCCTTCCCATGATGAATGTTACGTCACTCAAGCACCAAAGAGCCACCAATGATTATAAACCAATCGAGAATATCGATGCCTGAGGGACTCAAAAGAGGTGTGAAAAAGAGAAAGAAAATAAACAGATGCAAGAAAAGGAAAGGGTAGGAGATCCTCTCGCACTGCATGCGTAACACATACTATGTTCTATGGTTGTGTAAACGCATTCACATGAACTAAATAATAATGTATGGGCGGCGCCATCAAGATAAACAATCTGTCGGTCAATCGTGTATTTTTCTATCTCAAACATGGCTCAACCGAATCCATTTCGGGTTTTAACTGACGAATCGCTAGAGACAAACTCCTATGAATGACATTTATTTTAACAGCTGGGAAGAAGCAATACATCTCTAACCGTTGAATAGGTATATAGGGCAACATGGGATATTCACTAGAAACGGTAAAACCGCATGACTAGATGAAATTCACAATCCTTTAATCATAAAACGAGGAACTTTCAGCAGCCTCTTCATCACCCGAAACCAAAAAGGGATGTTTTCCCATCGATGGAACAGTGAATTATACTAAAGGGGCCAATAAGCTGAAGCCATATTAAGTACCACAGCCAGAGCACTCGGACAAATATCACAGGGCTGGAACAATTCAGGGAAGATTATTTGGGACTTTGCAAATGGCTACAGGAAAAGTAGATCAACTAGTATAGCCCTCCTCTTGTGTGTGACTAGCGAATTACGTCAAGGATAATCCTCCATCCGGAATAACCAAAAAATACACAGTGGGAATCTGGGGGGGTTTCTCTATTCTACATAAGAAACAACCCACAATTCCAACCAACATTTCCACCTAATTTCGACCGCTTTCAGTGCGTCATACTTACACATTTCCTTTATATGTATTCCCCTGTAAAACATTTCAAACGGACGTATAGCTAAACTCATTATCCTTTGCAGATAATGCATAATTGAGTTTAGCTACATAAATGTCATACGGCAACTCCATTCTTGCTAACCATGAGTTTCCCATCGGAAATCTCATAACGTCGGCTAGCAACAACAAGTCTAAAAGAACGACGCTGTTGCATCATAGCAAAATAGCTGGGGTAATTTCAGCGTCTTAGAGTCTGGTTCTCACGCGTATTATTTCCCAAACATCAGCGGCGTCCTATCGACTTTCCCTTAGATCACCCATTCGCTTGGGATCAATGATCTCTCTTTGCAGGGGAGTAACATCAGCTAGGTTTCCCTCTCATTCGTATTTCTTTCCACGGTTCAATGTGCTCCGACTACTCCATAGCCGTACCACTGGGTCATCAGGTCATGTCATATCATCTGATACCAACACACACAGCCAAAGCTACCCCGAGATCACAGCATATCATTTTCTGTTCTCACATTCTTCATGTCCGTCAATTACCCTATTAACAAAAGTTACTCATACTTTGACGGGCGTGAGGTTGAGAGAGCAGAGGCGTGGTCTCTTTTGGTTGCCTGTGTGTAGAAAGAAATATGAATTTCCACCCTAATTCAGATCAGTCACTATTGAATCATCACAGCGGTAGGTTACACCGCCGCTCTTCACCAAAACTCAATTTTGCGGATTTTATTCGAGGTCGTTGGATTACAAGTGCCGGGGGAATAAACTGAAATACAAGTGTAATCTAAATAAAAAAAAACAAACTAAATGTTAATTAATTTAAAAATAAATATAAGTTAATCATTGTTACTTCGAAACCAAGGAACAACTGTAACTCAAGCCAAAATTAGAAAAATATAAAAATACTATTTCAATTCATAACAGTTTGTGTTTATTTTCTTTCCTCCCTCGTTAGTTACGTTTCGGAGTGCTATTTATTCAGTGAAGTGTTGGGGGATTAAGTGAATCCTGTGCCATACGTTGGCATCCATACTTTTCAACCCCAACAGTGACACTAGATCTCATAAACAGATTGAATAATTGCGGTGGTTTTCTAACATAGTTGATTACTTTTTATTCTATCTAGAGAGTATAATACAATTATAAGCTTTTTTTCTGCTAGAATAATCCTTAATGATACCGACAAAAGTCTACAGAAATATGAAACATTGGTCAGTGATAGTGATCTATACTGGAACGTCAGTTATAGAATATTATGTATAACAGTGTTGTCAGAATTAGTGTGCCAGAAGGAGTATGAATCGTTGGGTATGTAGATAATTTAAATAACCTGGAGAATATTTGTGCCAACATAATCCAGAGCATTAAATGTTGGCTAAATATAGCCAAACCAAATCCCAACGCATATAAACGGATATGGATTTAATAGATTATCAGATGAAAACTGAACACATTATTATACAAACAGAAGGACGCCCGATCAGATCTACTCCTCTATAATAAATATAATAAACACCTCGACAACCTGTTGCGGTAAACGAGAGAAAAACCAGTAGGATTAATTAACGCACTACCGATACTGCTACTGAATGTTGAAGCCCCATTGTAATGTTCGCAGTGGATTTTTGGTGGGAGCCGTCTAGCATAAGTCGCACATGAAAGGAGTGAACTTGGCACAATTGTCATTTCTAAGACTGCGTACGCTATATGACCGAACAATGAGTGAAAAGTTATCATGGGTGAAATACTTAACCTAGTTGTTTGCAGAGCATGGGCCCCTTCTCCAATATTTGTACAAATACAAGTATGAGAATCACTTTAACAGCGAAAGCAAGTTAGAAAACCCGGATCTGGAACTCATAATGCGCGTGAGATTCAAGACCAAACGGCGGTAGGCCATAAACAATTTGATGTGTTTTGTGATATTATCCGGAATGACGAATAACTGTTAAATTTTATCCCGGGGCGTAATAAAGTTGTGGAGATGTTACGAACGTCTCCATCAAAATAACCACCTGACTCTTCGCACAGCAAACATACAGCCATGTGTCCCACGCCTGCTGAGCTATCTCACGACATGCGGTACGTACTTTGCAATGTTCTACGAGTGCAGGGATATCCTCCCATGACACATGGTTTGCAATACTGGGTGAAGATAGTTAGCTAAAAGCGACAGCGAAACGCGAAATCATCAGGTGTCGGGTATCTGCAGCAAACGCAAATATTGCGATCCCCATTGTGATCCGGCGCTGACTGGATTTCCTTCGCCAGAGACCTTCCATTGGAAACTGCATAAAAAGAGTAACTATATCACAGTTATTACATTGTGGCACAAAGTCTGCAATTTATTCATGAAAAGACAATGTAAGGGCAGGAATCATCGATTACACAGGGGACATTCGTTCTCAAAAAGAAACATGGTAAAACTATTAAATTTGAATATTTGCCTTGTGAGTAGGGCGTTAGAATACACTCAAGCTAGACCGGCTCGTCGTAAGAGGCGACTAAAGGCCGAGTGGTAGCCGGGATCCCAACGCCCTGTTGCCCGGTGAAATACCACCCCGTCAAGCTGTACGCTCCATGAAATGGTCGGAAGAAATACCGGTGCATCTTTCGGAGCCTGCCTGATGGACCGGTTCGAGAAACGGTTGGTTTAGGTGGTAATCGGTCCCAAGGTGAGATAACATCCCGTCACGCTGTACATTCCGCGATATCATCGGGAGAAATGTTCGACTATGTTTCGGAGTTGGTCCCGACTGACAGGGAGATAAGTCATGATGGTACCTTCTGTGATAAAGATTTATGGAGATAAGCTAGTTTCCCATTCGGATCTACCGGGGAACCATGTTGGGGGAACACCATGCAAATATTGTGATAAATAACAGAACTTTCAGAAATATGTCATCGCGTATTCGGGTTCGTTCCGGGAACTCTGTCGATGTTCAACTGGTAACAGTATTTTGTATATCGGTTTCACCAATACGAATTCAAACCCTGCCCATCAATATTTGCAAACAGATAAACCTGATATCCTTGCCTTAATCGAGACCCAGGTCGATTCGTCAACTCATTCGACATATCTTCGTCGCTCAGGACTTACTTTCGAGATTCCGTTTTAAGGACGGAGACTGCATCTTCACGCGGTCCGATCTGGCTTGCCAGAGGATGGAGGCGTTGGAACCCAATAACATGGACATCATGCGGTTGAGGGTCGTGCTCAGAAGTTCTGTTAAATTTCTTTGTTGTCTTTACCGCTCCCCGAACAACGATCGACCAGCGACATTTTTCGAACATCTTACACCTACCGTCGACTGAATACAGATCAACCACCCTGCTCCTGAAATTGTCGTCCTTTGCGATTTTAACGTACCCAATTCCGGTTGGCTGGTGCATTTTAGCAGAACCGACGAGACTGAGAGGCTGGCGGAGATGTTCGCTGTTAACCGCAATTTGACTCAACTTATGAAGGAACCTACGCGTGTGCCGGATGCTCGAGGTGATTATGCGAACACCCTGGATCTATTTTTTTACATCCGAACCCAGCATCTATACTGGGGAATTTGCTGTGTCACTGGGAAACTCAAATCACTGGTAGGTATCGGTCGCGCAGCCACTTGCATTTCAAGCAAATAAACGACCTAAGCAGCTTCGCCATGTATGGAGGTATGGGGATGCCAACTGAGACGCTTTGCGAGATTTCTTCGCATCCTTTCCGTGATCGAGGTGTGCTTTGGAGGCTTTGATTTTAACGCATGCGCAGAGTTGATCACGGAGATTATTCTTCTCGGGATGGAGATCTACATCCCACTGTAAGGTTATATTTTTATTAAATTGTTGTTCTTACCTCGGTTGGCGCAGTTTCCGGGTCTTTTAGCTCGTGTCCAAGAGCAAAGTAGTTTTATTTATTTTTGAATATTTAATTAATTTATTTAGTTTCAGTTTTCTTAATTTTTATTTTGGCCGTTGCCTCGGCCTGTGGAACCTTACTGATCGTGAAATAAAAATGTGCCGCCCTTTTATACTCTGGTTCATCGAGATTTGTCAAGATTTTATGTACAAATTCCAAGAAGCACAAACAAGATTTTGTGTGCTTCAATTGGAATAGGATTCCGGGAAGTTGATAGGAATTTATTCGAATAAATTCCCGGAAGGAGAAACCATGAAATGTATTTGGAGTTAAGCATTTCTTGATGTTAGGATCATTAGGAATTGAATCAATGTACGACAAATGGACTTTGGTTTAAATTTATCGTGCATATGATTCGATTGGACTGGGGTGTAAGTTAATTTGAAATTGAATCAATGTGCGACAAATTAATTTTTGGTTTAACTTGTCGCTTATATGATTCACTATGGGAATTAGGTTGGGATTATAGGTAATATTGGGGATTTGGATGTGAGTAGTGATTTAGGATTACTACACCGCTTTCCATCAAACGAAGTTCATCTGATAAATCCTGGTTTGATAAAAAAAAAATTGAACAGACTACAGCGGCAAAAAATAGAACTTTTAAACTATGGTGCTCCAATCCCACCGAGATTAACAGAACAAATTTTGTTAGAATCAGAAACGCCTGCAACCAGACGATTGATACCGCGAAGAAGGCTTACAACGACATAATGACCAATAAACTCCTTGAGTGCCCGACTGGTTCGCGTCCCTTCTGGTCAATTGCAAAGGCTATCAGCAGTAACTTCGCTTCCTCCTCTACCTCCGTTACTAACGGGCAGCAAGACACTGGTCACAAATTGAAAAGATAAAACTAATGTGAGTGCTAAATTATTTTCCGCGAATTCAAACCTCGATGCTGGTCGTTTGGAACCACCTGTGATCGCGCCGATACGGTCTTCGATGTGGGATTGAGATTCCGCCCGTGTAGTATTCAACGCATTCTATGTGGCCTGGACTGTAAGAACGCAAGCAGCCCGAACGGAATACCAACAATAGGCCTAAAGAACAGTGCTCCAGTACTATCGCCGGTTCTTGGCAGACTCTTCCGATTATCTTATACACGGAGGACATTTTCTACCTGCTGGAAACTAGATCAAGTTCAGTCAATCTCAAAGAGCGGGAAAAAGTGTCTCCCACGAAATTGACGGCCGATCGCATTACTGTCTATATTGTCTAAGGTAATGGAAAGTTGATTTAACATTTGGAGTGCAACGGACTTCTGAAGGTAATGGAGAGTTGATTGAACATTTGGAGTGCAACAGTCTTCTGAATGATTGTCAATACGGATTCCGTGACAGGTGATCCACCAGAGACCTTGTGAGCCTTATAACCCATATATGGTCATCTTCGATTGAGGGTGGTGAGTCAAGGGCTTTCGCATTGGATATCTCCAAGGCCTTTGATCGCATCTGTCACGGGTCGTTACTGAGCAAACTTCGTTCATACGGACCTTCCCAGCAGCTATGCGACTGAACAAAGAGCTTCCTTGAAAATCAATCGACCCGGGTTGTTGTAGACGGCGAGTCTTTGGAGCTGTATCCCATTAATTCCGCGGTGCTTCAAGGTTCTATTTTGGCTCCAACCTTGCTTTTGCTTCACATGAATGATTTGTTGGGGTCAACGGATAACAAAGTGTATAGTTTTGCGGATGACAGTACACTTGTTTTCTCTTTGTCCAGTGATCGGCCGATTAGAGCATGAACTGAGATGTAGACAGATTGTGTCTCTGAATCGGGATCTGGTTATGGTGGGGACAGGCCAATCTCGTCGACTTCAATGCAACGGGGACACAATATACATCATTCACAAGCGACAGTGGATCATCGGTTCCACAGCTGATGATGAATGGCCAGTCCCTCGAATCTGGGGAAAGCTTAAATTTGTTCGGCATCACGGTGTGTGGGAATGTATCGTGGCACAAACGCGTATCGAATATCGCCAGGTCCGCCTCTGGAAAATTGAGTTATTTTTTTAGAGCCAAGAAATAATTTTTAGGATCTAAAATCCCAAATTAGACCTGCGCACGAATATTGCTCTCATGTGTGAAGCTCGACTCCTAAACATCCCCGCGACCTACTTGGGAGCATAGGAGTAGAGACGAGCGATCCGTGGACGGGGACACGGCGCTGACGTCGGGACTATAGTCGCTATCACATCGAAGGCGCGTAGCCGACCTCTGCCTGTTTTACAGATATTATTATAGGTACTGTTCTTCGGAGATTCGTGGTATTGTTTCGCACAATCAGGTTTATATGCGCTCTACAAGACAATCCGGCGGATCGCACCAATTTACCCGGCGGCGCGATCATCCCTGCATCAGAACTCGTTGCGGTACAGAGCGGGGAAGAACCGATGATCCACTTTTCTTTGTGAATGTTGTATATTGTGTCTTCGCTGCATTGAAGTCGACGAGATTAGCCCTTCCCGACTGGAGGACCCTATCTAGATCCTGATTCAGAGAGACAATCTGTCTACATCTCAGCTGATGCGACGCAACTGCACCAATCGGCCGAACACTTGAAAAGGAGGAAACAAGCGGTACAGAGCGGGGAAGAACCGATGATCCACTTTTCTTTGTGAATGTTGTATATTGTGTCTTCGCTGCATTGAAGTCGACGAGATTAGCCCTTCCCGACTGGAGGACCCTATCTAGATCCTGATTCAGAGAGACAATCTGTCTACATCTCAGCTGATGCGACGCAACTGCACCAATCGGCCGAACACTTGAAAAGGAGGAAACAAGCGTACTATCATCCGCAAAACTGAACACTTTGTTATTCGTTGCCTCTAACAAATCATTTATGTGAAGCCAGAACAAGGTTGGAGCCAAAATAGAACCCTGGGGCACCCCGGAATGAAGAGGATTCAGATCCGAACACTCTAGTTGGCAAGGAAACTCAACGCTCGCATTCACTTTACTCTGTTCTCGATTGTACTCTGCAGGGGATGAGATTTGACTCTTTTATTTTTAAATTCAAAATCTGAACAGCACAACGATTGAGACTCGACTAATACGACACGTGTGTGCCGATGGAAGGATGCTAATTGACTGCTGGAATTAGGGATGACACTTTAATTGCGCACGGCGATCAGCCAATGGTAATCGCGCTCTCCTGTGCATTCATCAATTCTCTCCGCTCATCGAGGTGAATAAATACTTGTGTATTCGTTCGACGGTCGATGGGCATAGAAAGGATGAAGAAATCAAAAGGAAAGCACAATAACTTAGGGTTGATCTGGCTTTGGTATGCGTGTATCAATGCAGCCTCTGAGAGGAAAATTGTTTGTGCTATTCACCTGCCAAAAGAGATCATTGATCCCCAGCGAATAGAGTGTCTGGGGGAAATCAAGGTGACGCTACATCGGCTAGCGAAAATATTACCGTGGGAAAAACGCTAAGGACTTCGGTAATTACCCAAGCCATTGCACGATGATGCAACCACGTCATTTGGTTCGACTTGGTTGTTACTAACCAACATGAATTACAATTTCCGATGGAAATCTCATGTGTTAGAGGAATGGAGTTGCCGTATGGCAAAATGGTAGCTAAACTCAATTATGCATTGTCTGCATAGAATGATGAGTTTAACTATGCATCCTTTGGGAAAACATGGTTTTCGGGTGGAATAGCTTGTATGGGGAATTGGAGTTGAGTTGACACACTGTTGGCGGTCGAAATACGGCTGAAATAGTGGGTTAGTTCTCCATGTAGTATAGAGATAGAGAACCCCCACAAATGTATTATACATGTATATCGTTATTACGACACGAATGTATTATATCATAATCTATATTAGGTTGGTTGAACTGCGTTACCTGCTCGGTGCAGCATGTGAACTTCAAGGACTAAATAAAAAAGTATTGCAATATAAAAATAAAGAAATTATTATGCACTTTTCAATACATGGGGAGGGGGGGCTTATAGTTTTAGGACAACTAGCGTTGAAAAAGAATTCAATCCTTATGGAAAAGAAAGGTTGGCGCGTCCTGTTATTTAAAAACTAAACAACACCATCCTAAATAAAAGCCAGAATTGTTCGTTGTTCGATCTTGAATTCAATCGAGAAAGTGTATATAGGAACTCAAGACCCGCTTTGGGTGCATGAAATGTTGTAACGGGCTGTGGTGAAATATTTCTTGGATCTCTTATGAAATTCCAAACATTTCCCTGCCGTTTCTCCGGTGTCGAATGAGTTTATTTCGATTAAGAATCAAATTAATTCGAGTGTAGATCGTCCTATGGCATCGGCGTCGTTCCTTTAAAGGCAGAAGGTAGCCTAGTTTTAGGTACATTGCCTTCTATTGGGCTAGATAATTCCACTTGATGTATGTTGCTAATACCAGAATTCAACGAACTGCTGCCTGATTGTGAACTCGGACCGGCTTGGTTACGCATGTTCGAAGGCGTGAGAGAAGATCAACATGCTATTATCAGCAACAGAATGGATTGGGTTTTGGGTGTTGAGCAAGACGTCATTGAGGAAAATAAGAAATTCTATGGGTGGCAGTATAGACATCTGAGGAACACCGATATTCATCTTTTAACTTAGTGAAATTAAGTATTACTTCCTGCTCTGATTTGACATTCAAGAGTACTTCAACATTCGTTTTGTGCATGCATTTCGAGTAAAACAGGAGGAGGCTCTTCTACCGCATAACCGACCAATAAAGGGGTGGGATTTCAAATGAGGTGGGGAATGGTTTGGAGATATCCAGGCTGAAAAATTTACTTTCGAGATAGAACATGAAAGCGCTCCACATTTCCAAGTTAAATGTGATGACGTGGCATGTGAATAATTTGCAGTGGAACTCATATTGCGTTCATTAAGCAGATCAAATGTTGCAAAATATTTCAGAATCTAACATCTTTTTAAGGTGTAAATGTTTGCAATAAAGCTCCGAAATCTGTATTAGCGATCACTTAACAGTCCATTGAATTCTAAATTTTTAAATAAATCGACACTGACAACATTTTATACGATCTTGCATATGTTGAGAGGAAAGTTAATGACCAGGAATTTTGGGGAAGATGTGGGGGGGGGGGGGGCGAAGGTCGTGGCACTGGCATGGGTGCAAGTTCTACCTCGTCCCACTAACAGGTTTCGCCGGAGTTGTTAACCAAAAGTTAATCATCATGGCACCAAAGAACGATCAACACGAAGACGAAGTTCCGCTGACAGATATATCGCCATGGCACCAAAAACTGGCACCAAGTAAACTGTTCGCACCAGATATGATTAAAACACAGTCGCGCGAATGAAAAATAAAACACTATGTTTGTCTATGGAAGTGAATGATCTTTTACTTGATGAAATTTATTTATTAATAACTGTTATTTAATAATATGTACGTCGACTATGATATGCACTGTTTCGATATTTAAATTTTTTTGGAACAACTCGACAGAACACTTATATCACGAAAGGAAACTAACAAACATGACTCCGGGATATACGCGTCCGCAGCGCTACGGACAGCGGGAGCACAACGAGCTGCGTGATCGGCGGTTGGTAAAGGACTCCCCGAGGATAGAACTCTGACTTGAATTCCATCCTCGGTTAGGGTTAAGGAACAGAACCTCCCTTAAGGGGAGAACCTCATGTAAAATGACATTTTTTAACCATTTTTTGTTTTTGCCTAAATTGATAGGAAGTTTCCTCAAAGATACGAGAAAAAAATATAGAAAGTGATCCGAGACCTCCTTGTACTTTATTTTCAAAAGAAAGTAAACAGTCTAATTGGGCGCAGCACTCAAAGAGTCGAGCGCTCGTCGGACGCGTCGGAAAAAACGGCTCAATTAGAACAGTTTGAATAAGAGGAAGGTCTACTCTATGGCCCTGGAATCGCAGATTAGCAAAAAACTTCGTTGTAACTGAATTACGATTTTTTTCACGATTTTTCTATTACTCAAACTTTAAACGCGTTTTTATCGAAACGCAAAATTTCGCAAGCCGCGCATCGTAGCTCAAAAACTAATCATTCGATCTTTATGAAGTTTCGTATAGAAAATCTATAGATATTAGGCCTCAGCATGACAAGCTATTTTGTTATTTAAAACATTATTATTAACAAACGTTTATAAAAGAAAATCCTTTTTTTTCAAAACTTCGCCATTTTTGCAAATTTTAATAAAAGGGGAACGTCATGCTGACCATTTTTGCATAAACTAAAGAACGCATTTTGTATTTTTTGTTTCAGATCATTTTTGTGACCCGTATGCTGCACGGCGCTGTTTACAAGCCGCCATTGCACCGTTTTATTATTAACAATTAGTCTTAAAAAAATATTTTCCTTAAATATTATAACGTAAATAAATTGTGCCTTAAATTGCAAACATTACATTTTTCAAAAAAATTTCTTGAAAAACAGGCTATTTACATGAGGTTCCCCCCTTAAATGAGAAATCCATTTGGGATACCACAAACGATGTGGATTGTTTATGGTATCGCCAGAAAGGCTTTGAAGGACAGCGTTCTTTTGTTTGCACATGGTGCGACTTAGGGATTTAGTCTCAACGTCTATTGCGCTAATTACATGCAGCTGCGTTGGACTGTTTATCGTTGGGTATTAGGGTCACCAGCCGATGTGTATGTAGGTAGTTTTTATTGTACACATGTTGAGGTGATTTTAAATGCGAAGTTATGCATGCAGGTAAGAATTTTCTTCTATGGTCTTTCAGCGCAATAAACTTGATCAATTTGATGCGTAAAGCATTTAAGGTGCTAATGCGATTGCATTAGCGAACTTATAAGATTGGGTCGTAGAGATGGGGTTCGTTAGGTAAGCAGCCATTGGGGTTTGGCGGAACCGCCACAAAGACACTTTTTGTGGGCAGTTTTCTGTGCAAGGAGATGTAGAAAAAAAAGAACCGGCAATAGTTCTTGAAGGCAATTTTTAAATACTATAGCTGGTATTCTGTATGACCCGATTGCTTTCGTAGCACTTTAAAGAGCAAGGGAGAAAGTCTCTTTAAAGGTGTAGGGAGAATGCTATTCCGATAAGAGCATTTGTCGCATATTCAACTCTTCGAGTGCTTGTGCAACCGTATGAGTTCGAGAGTAAATCTGGCCTATTGTGTTAAGTTAAAGCGCCGGCTGGTGCGATATCAGGGAGCGTTAATATGCAGAAAATAGATTTATTTTCATTGTTGCGTTAGTTGATTTATCAACTTTGAGCGAAGGAATGGAGTTGGTAATAGGGTTTTTGATATTATTCAGTATTTTTGTCTCACTTTGTGCTCGTGCAGGGACTGTGCGCGTTGAATTTGCGCACTGCAGTCACAACTAACCGTCTTCCACCTTCACCTTCTGTATTACGCGAGAACAAGAAGTTTAACTTTTTCAGCACTAATAGCCTCCCTGGACCCGGAATAGAACCACATGACTTGGATTTGATACTCTTTACTTTGTATGGAACTATGGGCATTATATTAAGTAGAATAGTATGTATTATAGCGTTGCGTATGATTACTGAGAGAGAATAACAACCAAAACAGTTTTAAAAAATGCAATAGCACTATCCTAGGTAGCTTTCCTGATTTTTGAGAGCTTTCGTTAACTTGTATTATAGGGAATTTACTTGATCTCGTCGAAGGGGGAAGAAATATCGATTGTATACTTATTTGAGTACGAGGCGAGGATTAGTGGAAGGATTTGGTGGAACGGCCGTCGATGTTTGGTAGCGTGTTGTCATATTTACGAGTTAAATTATTTGAATCGGTGGGTCACACTGATCTTTACATGTTGCTTGCTTAGAATAGCGAATCCATTTGGAGTTAAGCTCTTTGAAACACAATAACAATTGCACTGTGGCAGTATGGGGTCGAACTCAATAGAATCGGAAAGAGCATAGAATCTTTAAATGATGTATATCCATCCCAGTTCGGTTTAACAAATTCACTTCGTACATATGTGGCTAAGCAATGATGTGATACAACTAATTTCAGCAGGCCCTTCGATAAACCATATCATCAATCGATCACATTCAAGTTGTAACCCTTTGGCTTTAAACCGAGATTATTAAAATTTGTATGTTCTTGCACGATGGAATTTATTTTTATTGTGCTTAATTCATCATAGGTTCATCATCTGGGCACCTGATGGGTGCCATATAGGCATTATTTTAAATACATACGGCATTGACTCATTAAACACTTCTTCTCTTTCTATGCAGACGAAACCAATTTTTTTAAAGTTATTTCTTAGATGCAAAAATAGTTCTCCTGTGGTTTTTCAGATCCCCCCCCCCCCCCCCCCCCCCCGCCACCCGACCATTTCGGCCCATTCATGTCATCTCATCATTTTACTCCCTGTGATGCCTGTTTATTCCACCAACTTAAAAACCACTTGACATTATGTCACCTTGAATAATATTCTGAAAAAATGTTATCTGCGACCTGGGAGGTATTTTAGAAGAATCCCCAACATCAGATGGAAACTATTTTGTAGAGGATAACCCAGACGTGTAAAAGGAATAAAATTCATCGTTTCAAAAAATTAATATCATTAGTTCTCAAACATACTTCGTATTGTGCGTCCGAGAACTAACATTTTGTAGACACATTAACGGCATAATTTTAAAGGATATCCTCTACTTTTTTTTGGAAAATATCACATAGCTTCACTATTTCTTTCATATGTTTCTATATTGATCTACTTTTGAAATTGATATCCATGTATTATTCGATATTTGGAGTTACCAATGTTACCCGAACGTGACACAAAATGCTCAGTACCGAAGACTCACTACCAAGAAAGTTAACCATTTAATCAAAGCTGACTATTTCATGTTAGGAGCGTATCCCTAATAGTCGATGGACGTACTACGTCTGCATTAAATTACTGACTATGAAATTATGCTAATCGTCTACAACACGTTCTACTTTAATAAAAGCGAATCCGAAATCATCTTCGTACTTCGAAGGTCAGTACAATTACACGAAGTAAACATAAATCAAACCTCAGCCAGACACGCAATCTTCCCCAATAAAATTTTCTCCCAGCGAAAAAAAAAAAAAAAGATTTTGATTGAACAAAAAGATCAAAATCAATCATAAAATTTTTAGGGGAAAAAAGAATAACAAAGTTTTATGATGAATGGGAAAGAGAGATTACGGTTTCGGGATGTTTACGATCCAATTACTTTCCCAATTAGACTCTGCGCCATAAAATATGAAGAAGATAAAAGTGAGATGTGGATACGGAGTTGGTCAGGAATTACGCAACTGCTAAAAAGTTTAACGGAGCATTCTTACCAGGCAAAAATCTGTTTACTGGAATCGAAATGTGAGAAACTGTATGCTAGAAGAAGAACTCCTTTACTTAACACGGTGCGAATCTTGTCTTTCGAAGTGCTGTTTTTATTGTGTTTATATTTGGCCAATCTACGATTCTATAGCTAAATTCGGGCAAGCAGTCATATAATAGTAAAGCGAAGACCCGAGAATAGTTGTCTTTTTTGAGAAAGGCGATATGAAATTAGCTTTTAAAGTTGCACCAAATTATAGAACAGAACGGTGCATAATTTACTCAAATCGAACAAGTAAAACCTTGGTTAAATAGAGTCTTCAAATAAACCTGAACATAATGAATTTTTCCCCCAAACTATATATTTGAAAAGCGCTCAGTGATGTAAAATGATAGTCTTGAACAATTGATGTCATGTGCTGTTTTACAGACATCTGAGAGTGGATTAATAAATCAGTGTTTTTGGTTTATGAAGTAGCTATTGGGGCGGTTATATAATTGCCATTAGTTAATTATCAGCCCCCCCCCACCCCATAAAACGCATCTGAAATTCTTACCAATCCGTATCATTTCCCTAAATCAAGCATCACATTAAAGATACAATAGCATATTCCCACCAAGCAATAGGCACATTTAAAAATAAAATACATCCCTAGAAGTACATGATCCCTATCCAAATAGATTAATATTTTGTTGGCCACAGGTCCGAAATATTATCCACCAGAAAACAACAACACTTCCCCCAAAAAGTTTCCTTTGTGATTGTACCGTTGGAAGGCAACCCTCCATAGTGCCATAAGGATAGTTGCGATTCCTTATGACCATTGCAGAGGGGTGGCCATAACGGTAGATTGAACAAAGCAAACCAAAAACGGATAATGGATTGGTGAGAACCAAATCAAGGGTCTACTCCACGTGGACCAAACAGGTAGTCGGCTTGCACGTCAGGGGTTAAAAAAGAAAAAAACCCCGAATGACGAATGTCCACGGGGAGAGTCGATTTAATTGATGTCAGTTAGTTGAAAAGTAATCGCCAACCAGAAGGGTTGGATAAGAAAGAAAGAGCTCGTGAGGTGTAATTCAGTCGATCTGATTTGATAAAAGTTATAAACAAATAGTTTTAAAAAGTTATAAACAATAATTTTAAAAAAGTCATAGAACAAAAAACAAAAAAATAAAATAAAAAACAATAGTTAAAAAAGTTATAAACAATAGTTTCAAAAACAAAAGTTATAGAACAATAGTAAACAAAAAAAAAAAAAAATAAAAAACAATAGTTAAAAAAGTTATAAACAAACAGTTTTAAAAAAGTTATGAACAAATAGGTTTAAATAGTTATAAGCAATCGTTTAAAAAAAAAGTTATAAACCAGTAGTTTTAAAAAGTTATAAACAATCGTTTAAAAAGTAAGGTATAGAACAATAGTAAACAACAACAAAAAAAACAATAGTTATAAAAGTTATAAACAAATAGTTTTAAAAAAAGTTGTAAACAAATAGTTTTAAACAGTTATAAACAATAGTTTTAAAAAAAGTTATAGAGCAATAGTAAAAAAAAACCATAGTTAAAAAAGTTATAAACAAATAGTTTTGTTAATCAAAAAAAAACCCGGAAATACACCCCAAAAGAGAAGACACCAAATCCACGAACCGAGTGAATACCTTCTTAATAATAAAGAAACGTTATTAATTGTAATTGTTAGGAAAAATAT
Organism: Microdon myrmicae; assembly: GCA_963931805.1. Lineage (NCBI taxonomy): Eukaryota > Metazoa > Arthropoda > Insecta > Diptera > Syrphidae > Microdon > Microdon myrmicae. The sequence continues at coordinate 6,430,597 of OZ007497.1, read as the reverse complement.
ATAACAGGGCTTGTCACTGTTAATCAGAATAAAGATGGCCTTTTGTCCCATTCGACAAAACCCAGCTCGATTTATACATTTATTAGACACCATGTAGAAGCAAATTTCTTGTTTAATCATTTTGGGCCAAATCCATGTATTGTCCTGCATTAAATGGTTGCAGCACCAAACGAATGCGACTTTATAAAAATAAGGATAGTCGATTGACTGCTAGAGTCTGACAATACGTATACAATACCATGGGGCATATACCAAATACTGACAAAACAAATAGAAAACAAAGTAATGACGAATCTAGCTTTATCTATTCTATAGGAAAAGTTTTCTCCGGGGGACAAAAAGCCATATATTCTAGGACAGGGCTGGACCTATGCTTCATTGAAGTATTTGTATCAACAAAGTGTAAATTAAAAACCATATTGCAAGATATTGGTAAAGTACGTAAGCAATAGTAACTGATGTCGTACGTGAAAACCCAATAGAAAAGTGTGCACAGCTCCTTCGCAACCTTCGTTAATTAAATGGAATTTAGTTTAAAAGTTTTAACGTTTGAGTTAAGATTATTAAAAATGAAATAGGAATGGGAAGAGAAAAAAAAGACGATCGACCAAAATTTTGTGGTGGGGCGCAGTGATATTGATAAAGCGGGAAATTGCTCAACCTGCGTCATTTATAAGGATATATATAAAGTAGGTCGGGCTCCTCGATAGTATAGTGGTTAGTATTCCCGCCTGTCACACGGGAGACCGGGGTTCGATTCCCCGTCGGGGAGCCCCCGGCGCAAGACTAATTACCTTGCCCGGAAAAAAAAAACAAATCATTATGGAAAATTTAACAAGCCTCAGGACTTGCTAAATAAGGCCAAGACCGGTGCCCGGTTGTATAAAGTAGGTCGGTGAAAATCATAAACATAGCGAACACCAAGTTACTATAATTCGTTTATCGATCAGTCTAAGAACACTAAATAGAAAGGCATAACGATCAAGAAATGTAGACTAGATCTAAACAATTTAAATATTTTTTATTTCCGTTTTTTCTTAGATTCTAAATTATAGGCTAGACAAAAATTGCTTAAATTCTAGTTTAATTATCTCGTGTTATAACCTGCTGGTCCAACGCAGACGCTCTAAGCTAAACTTCACACGTCTATTGTACAATTTGTCTTTGACGACAGAACTTTGTTTGTTTTTTAATTATGTTTATCTTAATAATAAATAAAAACTAAAAAAAAAATTGCGCCGATTTCTTTTTTTTTAACTTAAATTTAATTTACATATATATATATATATGTATATATATATATATATATATATATATATATACATATATATATATACATATATATATATACATATTTTGTTTTTTTATTTTTTTTTTCTAATTTGTTAAGAACCTAATTTACTATAACTTAAATCTTATTCTACCCTAATTCTATAAAAGCTAAATCTGTGTAAGCTGGTTGATGTTGCAGTTACTTTACCGACCTCGGTACATAGGTCTTTATTTGCCATTCAACTACTAAAACTGTTGGTGTTGTTTAATAATCCCGGTCTCCATGGAAAATTGCTCTATTGAACCGCAAAATCTCTTCTTCGGTGCTCGAGTTAGAACCCTAAATCAGTCACAAATCCAATCATGATAAGCACCCTACACTAGTCACAAATCCAACCATGATAAGCATAGCCTACATCAGTCAGAAGTCCAACCACGATGAACATAGCCTACATGGGTCACTAATCAAACCATGACAAGCAAAGATTATCCTTATCTCCGGAAAATTCCATTCGCATCATTCCATTTGCACCAGCGATAAGCATTCCTTGTAAAGTAGCTAGTAAAAATAAGATGATAAACCTAGGCTAAGTGCTTCCTCTTTTTTGTAGCCGAAAGAATAAAATAAAGTACCGGACAGGCCCTGGTTCTGTTGAAAAAAGAAAATGTATTTTTTTCATTAACTTAATGGGGAAGACATTAACTAGCGTGACTTCTCGATCGTAGTACAATCGTCCGTATACGGAAGATCTCTCTATATGATAAATCAGCGGAACTCCGGATTCATCCTGTATAAGACCATTCATATCAAATTCGAGGAACGCATCTGGTGGCAAAAAGCCGTTGCGGCGCACCGTCTCAAAATACAATGTTTTTATATAATCGTCATCATCATCATCATCGGCACTACAACCGGGATCCGGTCTTGGCCTTATTTAACAAATCTCTCCACCGGTCCCGATTTCGAGCCGATGTGTTGTATAATAAGCTCCAAAAATGAGGTCATTGGACACGACTATTGCTTTCGTAATATGTCCTCTGATTTATTTGTTCATAAAATTATCAGCCTTGTTTATGTAAACTTCGTTTTATAAGGTGACATTTCGATAATACCTTATGTAGTCCGATTCCGGTGTTCGATAATCTGAGACAAGTTCTGATACATTTTCTTTCGAACATCCGAATTTTTTCCATCATATTTGGATCTATATTGAACTACATCCATATATAATCATGGGCCTGAGTAGGGTCATATAGCATATAGCTTTTACCCTGCTATTAAGTTGGCTACTGTGCAATAGCCTTTTTGTCATAGCAAACGTTTTCTTGCCCTTGACCAAAGCTGCCTCCACATTTTTGTTCTGTTGAAATACAGTTACTGATCTAAGCAGATACCAAGGTATTTAATCACACTCTTGGTTTCCAATTCGTGTTCATGCGGTCCCATGATAACTAACTTTCGCCAGTTTTTTCTTGTGTCATTTGTGACTCTATGCTACGGGGTTCTAAATAGAATAGCTTCACATTTCTGGAAGTTTATATTAAGTTTCCAGTCGTCGCAATATCGCTGCACTTTATTGAAGTCGCACTGTCGTAAACTATTTATGATCTCAACTTTCGGAGCTGTTGTGTAAATTATGAGATCGTCTGCGTACGCGATTGCGTCGGGAAGTGCGCTTAATATGTCGCTAACGTAAATATTAAAAAGAATGGGAGAAAGCCCGCTTCCTGTTGTAAACCATTCTTAATATTATACGTTATACTGGAGATCATTTTGCCACTTTTGACCACAAACCTCCTGTTATTTAACATATCATAAAGTATATAGAGTAAAGGTTTATACATGCCTTGTCCGACAATCTTGTAGTTGAATTCTTAAAGCCAAACGGTGTCGAAGGCTTTTTCCAAGTCAATCAGACAGCCCCATGTGCATTGGTTCTTGCATTTATTCCATTGTATGTCGAAAACCAGTTTAGCTGCGGCATGTGTGGTTTCATTACCGCCTTGAAGCCAAACTGGTTATTTGGAATAATGTTGTTGTCATCAACCCATTTAAACAAAGATTTGTTTATGACTTTCTCGAATACTTTACTGATGCTTGGGACTAAGCTTATCGAACGCGTGTTCATTGGGTTTGTACAGTCCTTGCCGTTTTTTGGTCTAGGCTGAATCATTGCTGTTTCCCAACGCATGGGATAGTGTGCATTATTTAACGCGTAGAACTGTTTATATGTCCATTGCTAATGGTGGTAGATACTTGAGTACGATATTTGGTATTAGTAGTATTAGTGAGTCGAAGATACCCTAGATCTCCTCCTTTGTTATTAATAGGCTATTAGCCCTATTATTGGCGTTAATAGCATTTGACAAATTTTCGTCATTAAATTTGGTAAAACCGAGATTCTCTGATTGTCAATTTGAAATTTTATTTCGAAGGTGCAAGTGATTCACTAGAACTCTGTTTGCCAAATAGTAGTTTCAGTGGATGCTTTCATTTACCTTGTACATTTCCTGGAAGACAGCTCCCACAATGTTCGCCTTTTCTAAGGAATCTTCTAGCACAAAGAGTTCATTACTGAGGATAACATCCTTTGTATCTATGCCTATGTTGATTAACATTGGCTTGTTTTCGTCATTACGTGGTAAATGGGGACACTGAATCGCATTTTGAATTTTTCTCCCGACACAAACAACGCCATCCTAAATGATGAACTTTTTTTGTGTGAAGATCCCCTGGAAAAAGTGAATATAATAGGGGCCGTCTTTCAAGAACTGTACAAGGCAAATTAAGTAATTTGCCGCAAGCATGACTTGGAGGATAAAGTTCTATTAAATGATCGTCATCTTCGAAATGACATTTCACAGTGGTGATCAGAAAACCATGGTTTTATTGAATTCAGTAATGAAATACGGCAAACGCCGAGATCACTGTCGAAAGCGCTAACAGCCTTTTGATCACTAGTGAAGACATACATGGCGTCTTTGCACTCAAAATCAATATCCAGAAGTGTGAAACCATCCTCTTTAGAACACCACTGGCTGAAGCTACCAGGGACACCAGGAAAAACTGACGAAAGCTAGCTATTATGGGACCACACCAACAAACACTGGAAACCAAAATGTAGTCGAATACTTAGGCATCTGGCTGGATCAGTATCTATATTTAACAAACATGTGGAAGCTGCACTGGCCAGGGCAAAGAAAACGTATGCTATGACAAGAAGACTGTTTCATAATAATCAACTTGACAGCAAAGTTAAAGTTATATGCTACATGGCTCTCATCAGACCGATGATCATATATGGATGTCCAGTGTGGTTTAATGTGGGACCTAGCTTAATGGAAAAGATTCGGATTTTTGAGTGACAATACCTCAGGACGTGTCTTAACTTATATCGGAGTTATGAATTTAGTTTTTTTTTTTATGTTAAGTTTAGGATAGAGTTAAAGTATTAAAAAAAAATCAATTGTTAGTTTAGTATTTAATTTAGCTTTCAGGTAAAAACAATAACAAAAACAAAGTTTTTTCTGTTCTTCATTTTCTTTGTATCTAATTAAGTTATTTGTCAGATTGTGGGACCCCGAATTCTTCCAAATCTACCAGTTCGTTCGTAAACAAGCCTCAGACTTGTCAAATAAGGCCAAGACCGGATCCCGGTTGTAGTGCCGATGATGATGATAAAATATCGCAGCCGAAGATAATGACCTCGGCCGACGAAATCACCAGGGCCATAAACCACACGCGGGTAATGTACACAAATGGATACCGCAGATGTGTGAAAATCCTGACGATTCTCGGCATTACTCCGGCCACACGAGCAGCAACACTCGCGTCTGTGTGTGTGGGGGTGCATCCACACAGTATACCTACGAACAATACGAAATCGTAGGACAACTGAGGGTGCGATCCCCTGGAAAGGAGAAATCCTTGGTAAAGAGAGGACACCAAAGGAAAAAAGAATGGAAGAGAAAGGAGGAACAACCGGGTGAGTTTTCCATCCCCTGAAAAGAAAGTTTTCGAGTTAGTCAAATTAAAACGTTGGTGGCGGAACGATCCTTAAGATAAAAAGAAACGCGGTCTAGTGTGCTGGTGAGAATGAGTGTGTAGGCGAGAATCCTTTTTTTGTATTTAATAATAAATTAAGACATCATCATCATCATCATCGGCACTACAACCGGGAACCGGTCTTGGCCTTATTTAGAAAGTCCTGAGGCTTGTTAAATTTTCCATAATGATTTGTTTTTTCCGGGCAAGGTCATTAGTCTTGCGCCAAAAATAAAGGCATATCGCCACAAAAAAAGTGATTTTTTTATTTCGGAGACAGTGTTCGGCGGAACACAAGCCGCAATTGCAATCGATAAAAATCCGGCAAAAATCCACTCGCTCGAACATTGATCTCGAAAACAGTACCCCCCAAGCTCATATTGCGCTGGGCAATCAACTTCATAACTTTTGATTATGATCATAACTTCACCGATTCGACTCCGCCATCGTTCCCTGTCCTGTGTACTCTCCATCCACGCTTGATCATCTGATCCGATCTCATCAAGATCAAACGGCCGTCCTACCGGTCTCTTTCTCGTTGGTCTACGGTCAAGAATTCTACGCACGGTCCTATCGTTGACTTCATAACTGGCGTCTCGAAAACCACAGTTTCACCGCCTTCAGCGAAAACAATAGAACGAACTACCCCTTTTAGAAATGAGAATACGAATATGTTCGTGCGCAAGTATCAAGTTAAGGGCATCCTTCGATCTTCTAAAAACAATAAATCGTCCGGTATAGGTAAGAACCCCAAATGTTGTTCTAAAACACGTTTCTCTTGAAGCAGTTGCCTCTAAATACCGCATACTATCCAACTCGCTAGAAAACTGGCGTTGTCCTCCCGATACTCAAAAAGGGAAAAGACAAGAGCAACCCAGCCAATCTTCGCTCGATTAGCTTGCTGCCCAACATCAGTAAAGATTTCGAAAAAATTATAAACAAAGCGCTGATAAACTGGTGCGATGAAAATGCCGTCATGGCCAACAACCAGTTTGGCTTTAGGGCACCCCATCACACGGTTCATGCTGCAACAAAACTTGTTTCAGATATACAGTAGAACAAAGGCCTTTGACACTGTATTGTTAGAAGGACTTGTTTATAAGTTATAAGTAACCAACATGGATATTCCCGAATATCTGCTGTACGTTACCTACAATATGATAATGGACAAACAGTTTGTGGTAAAATGTGGAGGCATACTCTCCAACAAGACCTTCCACATTAAAAACGGCTTACAGCAGGGAGCAGTGAATTCTCCTATTCTTTTTCACATATACAGTTGCGATCTAGTGGGTTCTCTGAACAATGCCATTGCATACGCAGATGACATTGTAGTATACAGAACGGCAGAAAAAATAAACGTCATCAACAGACTCCTTCAAGATGACTTCAATCATATAAAGCATTATTGTGACGATTGGAAATTAATGATTAACTTCGAGAAAACCGAAACCATTCTTTTCTGAACGCCCCTCTCTTGGGCATCGCGGGATACGAAGCGCAATTGGAAAAAACTTTCCATTTTAGGGAACAATAATCTCGCACTACAAATAAAAATTGAAGTCAGATACCTTGATATCTGGCTCGATCAGTTTTTATACTTTAACAAGCATGTAACAAGGTCCCTCTCTTCCGCTAAAAGCGCATATATGATGACAATAAGTCTATTCCGAAATAGCCTTCTTGATCACAAAGTGAAACTAGATTCATACCCGGCTTTCATCCGAACAGTGCTAGCTTATGATTGCCCGATATGGTACAACATATCCCCATCATACATGGGAAAGTTCCGGGTGTTCGCATGCCTGCCTCGGACTTTACAGAACACCAGAGTCTCAATGCAAGAAATTCTATCCTAATAAAGTCTTGTATAACAAATCAGGGCTAAACAGGTTTTCATAATTAAAATCATTCGCGGTCATTGCAAGAGCAATGGGCAGTGAAAACGATTTTATAGCGGGAGCATTCTATCCCAATGGCATGTATCTGGAGAGTACCCTCCAGAATGGGTTTATTCCCCCAGAAGTGGTCCCTACTTGGATAAAAACGGCCTTATCCAAGACAAACATGGAGTCCCTATTATTTACCACGCTTCCCGTGGTGCTAGGGATAAACGTATTCTCCATAGTAGTGAAATATCTAACGCCCCAGATCGCCTACGTTTCAGAATGGTGATCAATGAAAGAGATAAATCCATAGAAGAACCCAACCCAATTGGTGGAGCCTCAATAATGAAGAAGGGACCCGAACCTCCCCAAATATAGAACGTATATTATTTTATTTGTTCTTATCCTTCCCCTTTCTCTTATTCCCCTTATTGTTTTATTGGTTTTTCGTTTGGTTTTAATTCGTTTGCTTGTTGACTTCCCTATATTGAAAAAAAATATTATTTTTTCTTTTACGTAATAGATATATTTATAAGTAAAAAGTAAGAGCATCTTCCTTATACACAGCTATGTTATATAATTGAAGTTACTTATAAACATGATCACAAACAAAACAAAAAAAAAAGCCGAAAGGCAAACACTTTAAGCCAAAAAAATTGTATAACTTAGAGTGGCCGTGAAGAGCCAGTAAGCTAATTAAAAATATGTTATTTTATAAATAGGATTTAGAATTTAATCCTAAATAATAAGACAAAATGCATTCTAAACAAAGAAATAACTGCGTTTTCAAATTAAAATTATTAAAAAACACTCAATTAGCCGATAAATACATCATCATCATCATCGGCACTACAACCGGGATCCGGTCTTGGCCTTATTTAGCAAGTCTCTCCATCGTTATCCGGTTCTTATCCGAGAGTTGTTACAATGCCTATAATAATTTGTTTTTCCGGGCAAGGTTATTAGCCTTGCGCCGAAGACGGTAAATACACCTACATTTAAAAAAAGGGTAAAATCGAGAAATACAAGAGTGGACATAGAGGTGTTAAAAGCACATTGGCTAATAATTTCTTGGTGTTTCAGCAGTCATATCGAAAGGACTTTATCTTATTTTAACAGCTCTTAGTCTACCAAACGGATCAGCTCTTGCACAATTTGGCAAATGATTAGCTCTTGGAGAATGCGATCACACTGTTACGTTATCAGAAATTTGTTTGAAAAGTTTTCTAATTAAACCGATTTATCAGCAAACGTAAAGAAAGTTTAAATGTTCTTGTTCATAATTAAACATATTCTTATAACAATTTATAATTTAGAATACAAACATTAGAGAAAAATTAAAAAGAATGAATACAACAATATCAATGGAAAGGATTCTGCTTCAATATATTCATCAATTGAACAATCCATTCCAGGAATTTGTATAACTAAGTTACATATCCGCTCTCCAGCAGACTACATTCGAAGGGCATGAAGAGCATGAAATAGTCTTGTGAGCTTTTCTAGACATTTTTATAAGACATCTAGACGTTTGATAAAGGAGATTCTGATTTCGAGGTAAATTTTAAGGTTGGCGTCTGATATTGGTGACGCCAACAAGTCGTAATTTAATAATAATGTAACATAAGTCGTAAAATTGGCTTAAATATTGTGATCAAAAATTCTAATATACATTCATTATTCTAATAAAAATTCATTTAAAAATAGATTACTCATAAGGATGACATCCGATTCTGTGGACGCCAACTTTTGAAATAAAAATTTAACAAATAAAACAATAACTATACAAAAACCAAAACCTTTCATTTTTTATACTCACATTCCCGTCATCTCTCTTCCTGATACATCTCGGAGCCGATGGGGTGACCGCATTCGTTTTGAAAAGATATTGGTTGTTTTAAAAACACCATTGTGTCAAAGTCTAAAAATTACAATTTCGTGGTTTTAGTTTTCCCTAAACAATTACAAACAACAACAAGTAAATAATCAGTCAGACTTTATCAATAATACATATCACTGAAGGCTGCCGACTATTTACGTTTTCAATTTCCCTGAAAAGTGCTTCGTGTCATGCTGAAATCTTTGGTAGAAGTAGTTTCACCAAATTCTTTTTTATTTCAACAGCCAACTTCCCAGTTTCTATTTTCAGTTGTCAAATGTGTGAATAAACTATTATATAATCTGGGGTAACGAATACTGGATTTTATAATTTTTAATTCGAACGCGATAGCTTGTATGCAAACACTTCGTATCAACTCACTTTGGATCTCCTTCTCATCTCCCACTCTAATAAAAACTCAATCAATGTTTCTTCGTCCTTAGTATTGCAGTCTATTGTATTGTTTCACCTAAATTTCTGGTAACAAAGATCAATATTAATAAAAAGGGACAGTCTAAAAGACTTCATTGCGAAATTAAAGTGAATTGATTAATTATTCTTCCTTAATATCGATGACAACGATAAAGCTGACACAATAACAGGTGTTATTCCACTTTATAGTGGACATTTATTCCACACAGAGTAGGGATAATATATCTAAGTTAAATATATGATTCAATTTTCGATTTTGGAAGCCTATTTGAGTTACAGAATTAAGTTTCCCGTTGTATATGGTTTCAAAAGAGCAGTAGATTCAAGAGAGCAAGAAATGTTTTGCATAGGTACATTCAATATTGATTTGTGAAGAATATCAAGGACTCTATCATCGCCTTCCGAAAATAATAGTGTTACCGCCAACCCAATACAGAATCCGAAACTATTTGCCATTCATTTCGCATCTAATTAAAGGCTCCCTGATCCCACATCCTCGATAGTATAGTGGTTAGTATACCCTCCTGTCACGCGGGAGACCGGGGTCCGATTCCCCGTCGGGGAGCCTCTGGCGCAAGACTAATGACCTTGCCCGGAAAAAAACAAATCATTATGGAAAATTTAATACGCCTTAGGACTTGATAAATAAGGCCAAGACCGGTTCCCGGTTGTAGTGCCGATGATGATGATGATGATTCCACATCCGCTTCGCCTCTCTTCGAGCGCTATCAACATTCTTTGACCCAAAGTGGAGTTGTTGACACATTGATTCAATAAACAAGAGACCATCTTTCTACCTGCGTACAATAAAGATTGCCATTACTGTTGGCTTACTTGAAATTGAGAAGAATGCGACAAATTTTAAATGGTTTGTGAAGGGATGCAGCATCTCACATAACCTACACCGAAACTTATAGGGAGATTATCTGTTTGAAACAAGAATTAAATGTCCACACTTCAAGCGCAACTACAATAAAATAGCGCTGTTCATGATCTGCAGGACCGTCAATTGGAATCAACATATCATTTCACACCATAAATTTACTTCAAATCTTCCTTAGCAGAACGACTCGAATATGGAATGATCTACGTGTTCATATGTTTCCTTGTCTTAGTCTAGTATCCTAGTCCGTTGTACACCGATACGTCTTTTCCTCGATCCTTTCTCTTTTCTCTGATGACAGTGCGCTTTGACATTTATGGATAAATCCCCTTTGATGCACACGATTCATTAAGGAATAACAAACAATTATCTATTAATGAAATCGCGATTCCATACTCACAATTTACCTAAACTTTCAGCCGCAGAATGACCGGTAAATTATTGAAAAAGAGTGAAGGCCACAGGAATTCAAGACCATTCCCACAGTCGTAACGATTTGTCACTTCCGACCAAGTTAGCTTTCCCGAACGGTCGACTCCATTCTCTATTGAGTAACCAATCACAGAACCAAATTTGATCGTGTACCTATCTTGGAATCTGTCAATTAGCCAAACAGAACGATTGTGATTGCAAACAATCCGAAAACTTTCATATCTCATCTCCCAACGGCGCGCGCAGTGGTTTCCATCAACAGGCCCATCGAACGTTTCCTGTTCGTGAATTTCTCACACATGTCTTATCCAAGACGAACCAGAAACACACACCAATGACAGAGTTTTACTTTTACCCATGGATATCCTCTTCAATCGAATGCAGTTATAACAACGCCGAGTCAACCACGACAAGATCATTATGCCACCCGTCTTCCTCTTTGTCCGGTTATATCAGAATCGATGAACAGGGCAAGAGGATGTCCAATCGAAAAAATAAGTCTCCTTGTGATTCGGCTCTGCGGGACAATGGTGAATCTTTTATGGAGGGACGAGGGTATCGGACCATTAAAAACAAAAATTGTATCATCAGCAACAAGAAGACACGAAAACACTTACGATGTAAGTACTGCACCGTGTGGTACCTGGGAAAACAATGACGTGCGCGTTATACACGCACAGACGACGGCCAGCACGCTGGCCAAAGTAATGATTTGTAGTTGAAGGTGAATCTCTTGTGCTCTTGTTACTTTGGTAACACACCGATAGTACTATGATGTTGCAGTAAACTTGACGACTACGACGGCCACGACGAAGACACCAATGATGATGACGCTGGTGCTCATGATGATAATGATGATGATGATGGTAACAGCGAAGATGATGATGGCGCGATGTGCATTGGTCTATGCCAACACCAACACCGGCTTCCCCAACAGCAATTGTACCCAAATGCTGGCTATAAAAGAAACTGCCAAAGTGCTCTGCCTTACAGAAAGACGTTCCGTGTTCAGTAGTGAAATACCAGTGCGATCTGTGGTGATACAACCAGAAAATTACAACTCATTATCAAAATGAAGCGATACTCCGTGGTTAGTCTTGTGTCCCTAATCGACATTGCCCACGATGCTGGATAACTTTTGTCCTTTTCGTTCAGGTCCTGTTTGCAGTTATGATTGGCCTGGTTCACGGATTACCAGAACCGCCATTATCTGGCCAATACGGTGCCCCGACGAGCAGTTACGCTGCTGCGGCGCCATCAGCACCAAGTTTCGGAGGCCCTATACCACAGTACGGACCTCCTTTACAACAGCCAGTCATTCATAAGCACGTATACGTCCACGTTCCGCCGCCAGAGCCCGAGTACCAGGATTCAAGGTGAGCCCTTTACACTTTTTCTCTCTTTTCGGTTCTGATCGTTCTGTGGGTGGCGGAGACATTAAAGGAAAGTGAGTCGCTATCTTTAAGCCACAAACAGCACTTGTGCGCGTCGTGTCCCTGAAAGTAGGTGCCGTCTGTCCGTTGAAATCGAAAGTCAACTAGAGTTCCCCGTCATGTGGGTTAATTATCCGAGAAGAAGATCGGTTACGAGCTTCGTCCCCTGGTCTGAGCTGTGTGCTGTTTTTTGTTATTTTGCCTGAACACTTGTGGGCCTAATTAACGATGTGAATAATCACGGAACTAAAGTGCATTTCGGAATCCAAGAAGCGTGAGACTATTCAGTGAGGAGGATGAATTTTTAAATTGCACATCTGAGTGTGGGATTGTGATTACGAGGGGATGTGTTATAAGTGCATGGGTAGTCACAGGTGGCTGGCTGTCTCCTGGTTTCGTTCTTGTTATTCATTTGCTTGTTCGAAGGGGGGCTCGTTTGTCTTTAGCGGAATGTTGGCTTGTGACTACCGCGTTTTTGTAAAAGTCCGATAATGCGGAACTTATTTGTAATCGATTTAAATTTATGAGGACGGGTCTTGGAGGAAATTTTACTTGAATGCAGGGAGTTCTTGGAAACTTTTGATTCAAAGTAAAATTTTTGATTTTATTGAAACTAGCCGCATGTAGATTTCAAGAGTGCTCCTAAAAGATTAGATAGATTATCATAGAACAAACCTGTTGCGTTTTTGTAATAACATGTGAACCAGCTGCGTCGATTTTAAACTAAAATAGATTTGACAATTATATGGGCTTCATGAGTGGGAAATGTAAGGACATGGTGAATGGAGAGGAAGTGATTAAGCAATATCTTTATGATTACATTAAAGTGTCTGCATTAGTATCGACATTTATACATGGAATGCATATCAGTTCAGGTTTAGAAAACTGAATCTGTCTGCTCTTTTTTTGATTTAAATCGTATTAAAGTAGTTTAATTTACAAGATGATGCGATTTTAAATATCAAATCATAATTAATGTCATTTGACCAAAATCTTCTGTAATTAACTGCAGGTTGAGGAATTTGCGATAACTTTTCATGAATAAATGATAAATTCATTACTCAACAGCTGCTTATAGTGGTTTAGTGGGTAATGAAACTGGCGTACTTTGATTCTTAAGGTCCCTCCCAATTCCTTCTGTGTTGGCGCGTTTCATGAAAAAAAAAAAAAAAAAAAAAAAACATTAAACAGCTGTGACTTCTTTTTATGATGATTCTGTTGTTTTTTAAAAACAAATATTTTGGAGGGCTAATAATATATTAAGTAGAAAAAATTGAGAATCCATCCACTCGTACTAATATTAATTTTATTAGATATTTAATTACAATTTTAACAAGTTGGAATGTAAAATGAAAAACATGTGTTATGTGATTTATTTATGTTCGTCCGAAGCCTTAAGCAGAGAACATCTTTCAAATCTTATTGCCATTCTTATAAATGCTATTCACCTGTTCATTGTATTAAAGTTTCAAATCGGTGCAACGTTTAAAAATGCACAGCGTCTTGTGACTGCATCAATAAAATCGTTGAACACACAATTAATTCAGAAAAGCTTTTGCAAACATGTGCTAATATAATCATAATAAATATCAATCGGTTGTTAAAAATAATTCCCTATGGAATGGGCATTTATATAGACATTAAATCGTCGAAAATTATACGTTAATGGGAGTCACCTTGTGTTCGAACATTGCTTAACTAAAATGTAAAACATTTTAGCATGACTTATTTGTTTTATAACTTTCAAGAAGTGAGCTAAATACACGTACTTATCATTTATACAATAGACAATTTAAAAAATCTAGCCCAAGATAGTTAACAATAACTTGTAGTCAAACAATTTAAAGAATCTACTCCTAATTAGTTAACAATAACTTGTAGTCAAACAATTTAAAGAATCTAATCCTAATTAGTTAACAATAACTTGTAGTCAAATGTTACCAAATTAGGAGAAAGATAGTAATTTCAATGCTCAAAAGCAAGCGCTCTTGCGTCTTCAGACTTCTCGAAAATATGTAACTGGCTTTGAAACAAATGATGCCTTTAAACGCATTTCGCTCTTAGCTATCGGAATTTTATTTATCATATACAGTTTGTCAAACAGATCTACACTTTTAGGGGAGTTTTCAGTATCTTCGTGATTCCCGAAGATAGTCTCTTTGTGTTTGCCTTTAATCTGATTGTAGGGAACCAAACAGCCATACATGAATACGCAGTGAAATCATCGGAGTTCTATGCCAGAGCCGTAACATTCCACAGCTTAAACAGCTCTTGAAACACCTTCGTGTAAACGCGGCCATGGTCTTTTGTGTTGGTGGTTTGGTTCCAGCCTTTTCATACCATCGATTCAAATCACGTTCTTCACTACTTTCTAAAACACAATAAGTACTTATTAATTTTTTTTTGTACGCAAAAGAACGTTTTTAAATCAGAGAAATATTCTTCTAATGTAGTAGAACTGGGAAATAAAATATTAACAGTATGAACTACTGCAATACAGAAGATGAAAAAAAAGTCTAAAGTGTATAGACTTTCTGGATTGTAACTTCAAAAGCAATACTGTTTGATTAGGACTTTTCAGACTACTATTGATAAATTTTGAACAGTTTGTGGTATTTATTTGTACCTGATAGAAATAGAAACCAGATAAGTGCAGAACGCACAAAAAATTATAAAATCATAAACTTTTTGATCGACTCTAGAACACACCTCGATGTATTATTTTATTTGGGGTTTCAAAATATGCAAATTATCCATGTATAAGATATAGAAATCGCCACTAACACACACGTGTACAATAGCACACATGTCACTCGTTTTGTTCACTTCCTTAGAAAGTTCACATTGTACTTTGACAACCATTTTACTACAGTTAGGAATTATCAATTTCCGCATGAAAACCTAGTGTTCGTATTATATTGAACAAAAGGAATCATGTTTGGCGAAATTTCCTACCCACTTCTAAGTTAACTTCTAACACAGTGTCCACTGTTCACAACTTAATTCATTATTTAAAGCACTCCGCGTGAAAACCGAACTCTCCAATGAGTATAGTGTTTTGAAATTGAAATTGATTTTTTTCCAACATCTGTGTATATCTTGTTTCCATGACGTCTTTAGGTTTAAGTATAGAACAATCAATATTTCATCAATATTCAGAGCAGATTGTGATGAGTAAATATATCCAGCCACCTAGAAACCGTCCTTGCTTTCTGACTTGTAATCGCATTTAACGGCTCGTTACCGTTTCGATTAAATACTTTTTAGGACCGAATCCGATACCGAAAGGTGTCTGAATCTCATTTACACGGCTAGACCATAATTCTGTATTGGACACCTTTTCATTTACTATTCTTATCATTATTGTGAGCAAAAAAGCTACTGTGTTTTCAAAAGTCCGGCAACTAAAGCCAGAATCCGATACCGAAATGTATCTGAACCTCTTTTAGATAGCTATCCTGTATTGGGAACCTTGTCACTTAAGGGAACATTCCGGTTTGTCGGGTCAAAAAATAGGTTATTTTCATGTTTTTTTTTAAGAATCGAATGTAAAAACAACATACACAGGAGCGACTATCCATTACCGCCTATGAACATGTTGTTCAGTCGCAGAAGATTGCGACATATTCAAAGAAGTGGCAGTTGGCCCAAGACTACAGCGAAGCAAATTAACGCCCATAAATGGATAGTCTGCATCTTTCTAAATACATGGTAGTTGCCACCTATGATACGAATTTGTATCCGCGGGAGATCCGACCCTTTAATGACCTATAACTTTGGAACGGCCTAAGATTCCGTTTCCAAATTTTAACATACTATTTTTGAAGGATAAAACTATCGATTAAGCAAAAAAAAAATTGATTTTTTGAACCGAACAAACCGGAATGTCCCCTTAAGGGGGTATTCTGGTCTAGACGCACGAATTTAACACAATTTTTAGAGTGCTGTAAAAACAAGCAATCAATATTTTTACTATTCATTTTTTATAGGATGTTTATTAATATTTCAAGAATACAGTAAAAAAAATTGAAAGTCAAAAATTCAAAATTCAAAAAGTTAGCAGCTGATGAAGTGGAGGATCTCAAAAAGTTGGTACGCGACCATACCCACGATTCAACCCTCCTAGCAATCTGAAAAAAAAGATTATTAATTTACAGAAATGCCTCTATCGTTGGAACTAAAAAAAATTGAAAAAAACATTTTTTAAACAAAATGGCGACTGCTTGAAAAAAAAGTATTTTTGTACCACTTTTTTTTAGTTTTTCGAATTTTTTAAAAATAGTTAACATTGAAATTTGGGGATGAGAATAGTTCATGTAATAGAAAAGCCCATAAAGAAGACATATATTAAATTTGAAATAAATCGGTTCAGTAGAACTTGAAAAATCGTGGGTATTGTTTTAAAAAAGACAGTCTCGAGAAAAACGCGTTTAAACATTTCAGGGTATAGTAGCTTCAAGTGACATAATATTGCAAAAGCAGCTGTAACATCGCCAATTATTTTCCTTTGGACAGCATATTCTTAAAAGTATAAACTATAAGAAAGTTTAAAAAGAAAAAAATCGATTTTTTCAAAATTCTAGACCAGAAAACCCCCTAAATAATCTTATCATTATTGTGAGCGAAATAGCTGCTGTATTTTCAAAAGCCCTGCAACTGAAGATTTGAATCGAAAATTTAGTAGATAATGCGGTTGTGACATGCGCAACGATATACATGCGTAGTTTCAATTGACGTTTCTCTGCTAGGGCTGAGCATCGCTATTCACTCCTCCAAAATTAAGGCAAGTTATGGAATCTCCCATTTGTGATATCTTTTTTTTTTCTTTTATAACTATATTTTCGGTAGATCAGTAAACACGAGGTCTGCGGTGGACGTGTTATTTTATATGCCAATTCGTTCAGTGCAAATTGCTATACAAATATTCTCAAAACATTTATGTTAGCTCAAAATATTATGTTAAATGAATAATTTCGAAATCGATCTACTCTCCACATTTCCTCCTTTACAACAAAAATCCAAACAAAGATACCTTTGATTTTCTTCACATCGTCGACTGCAAGTACAAGTAGAAACTCGACTCTTTTTGTCAAATTCAACTTTATTGGAGAAGATACTTATATAAATATTGATTGATATAGCTTGGTAATTCTCTAACTCCTAAATGTTCTGCAATCTCTTCTTGAGTTTGACATGGTTTTCATCCAGTAAAACTTGAAGTTCTTTGTCGTAAAATGTTTGTACTGCATCTGGACGTAAAGCTTCCTCAAGACTGAAATTTCCTTCAAGAAATCTTGCAAACCATTTTTTTATTGTTGAATGAGTGGAATGTTCACCCAAAGTCGGATTAAGCAATTCCATAGGTTTTTCATTTGAAAACAGAATACAATACAATGGCATAAATGTTGTTTATCGACATCCATCTCTTTTACAACTGATGCACACGGAATAACATCTTGTAAATTACTAAAACTTAGTCAAAAATAGCAATGACTAAGATACATATACCCAAAATGCTGAGCGAATTGAATGCGTTCAAGTATATTTTTAATGCAACCAATTTGAGAGCCGAATTTCTATTTGCCCACCTATTATTTGTTACTTTTTTCCAACAACAATGCCACTGCTTGTTTACAGCGAATTCATAAGCAGGTGCTCGTTGATAACTGTTGACTTTAATACATTTATGGCAGTCCAACATTTCGAGGTGGACATGAAAATGTTATAGTGATAGGATAAAACAAAATACAATAGAAAACAAGGAAAAGGAAAAGGGGAGTAAGCTTCATAATGGTTTGGTTCTATATATTAGTGCCACGACAATTCACCTCGAACAATTACACACAACTATAGCACAGCACTTCAGCGCTCGCTAGGATATGGAGGAAAATGTTATGTAGTGGTGGGCTGTTTAAACCTTCGGCATTTAGTAATCCTGTAACTTTTATATCAGTTTTCAGATCAGCTTACCTCGTTTACATTCAGAAAGTGATTAAAACATATTTCAAAAGTTCAAACGAAATAAAAAATCAATTCACAGCAATTTTTGATTATTACTAAAGAACATCTGGAAGGCTTAAATAGACCCCCGATGCAATGGGTTAAAAAACCTACCAAAAGTTTTACCCTTAATCAATCCTCTACAATTTAGTTTCATCAAAGTAATCAATCCTCTACAATTTAGTTTAAAGGACGAACGATTTATCCGGCAGTGAACGAAAGCCAGAATAGTCCTCTACAATTCCGCCGAAGCAACTTCATGTGCGTTCAAAATAAATTGATTATGATGTTAGTCAAACAGAGCTGTTTTTGGAACAAATGATACCTGGTTTTTATTCAGCTTTTACGAAAAAATTAAACAAGCCACGCTTGAAAACAAACAACCGCACTTAAAACGATTTTAATGGATGTGACAAATTTCATTCTACACAGAATACAAATAGTATTCAAGGTCGAACATCTCATTCGAGGCAATAAGGCTAAAGTCATCATCATCATCATCGGCTCCACAACCGGGATCCGGTCCTGGCCCCATTTAGCAAGTAAAATTTGATAAATTTTCCACAATTCACCTTTCCGAGCAAGGTTATTACCCTTGCGCCAACTATAACGCTAACACATTCTCTAAGAAGGAGATATAAGCTTCCGGTTGCACAATTAGCTTATCCAACTTTTATAGTTCCCCCGTGATCAGTATATTACACAGAGCACAGTGGAACAGTATCCACAAACAATATAGTAGTTATTTCTGACGAGTTCTAAGGTTGTTTCCAAAAGCTTTATCTGTCATCGAAACAACAATGAACTTTAACACCATATTCATTTCATTCTTATTCGAGTACAATCATAATTTTGTACTGTTGTTGTACAAAGGGGAGAACACTCGTAATTTGTGGAGGCCTCAGGACTTGCTAAATAGACCGGTTCCCGGTTGTAGTGCCGATGATGATGATGATACTATATGCACTTCGCCTACACTCGAGCGGGACCGTTGCTCTCTTATTCAACTGGTCAATTCTGCTTCTTAATTACCAACAATTTGAGATTTGTAGCAACAGATTCACAAATAATTCGGTGCGGTTCGCTACTGAAAAGTGGAGCCACTACATCCATTACTTCAGTGAAACCCTGGTTGACACTGCATATTTTGAAAGCTTTCGACAGAAATTGCTACCTGACATTCTTAAATACCTCCACTGATGCAATTGATAAGAGTCTACCTTCCTAACACAACTTCCTTCCATTGTATTAACGCTTGTATTCTGCAGAGCTTCCTACCCTCTCCCGGTCTATGCCCTACATTTATAAATTACGTTTACCATATAACATATGTACAAAGGATCATCATCATCAACGGCACTACAACCCGGATCAGGTCTTGGCCTTATTTAGCAAGTCTCTCGACCGGTATCCGGTCCATATCCGAGACTTTTTAAATTGCCCATAATAATTCGTTTTTCCGGGCAAGGTTATTAGCCTTGCGCCAACCTTTCTCAGGATGTCGCTGCATGCATTGGTTCACTACTTGGCGGGTGCCAAAGTAGCTATCCAGGGGTGTCACGTGGAGACTACATATCAACTTGGATTGAACAGGGACAAGGATCGTTCTGGCCTTCGCCGGGTTGAAAGCAGAGACTTTGCCCCGTATGTTCGCTCGCACCCCCCCAGGTACAAAGGATACCTATTCGTTTTCTCTAGATATTGTCACCATATGTGATAGTAAATCGAATGTCAAAAGTGATCAATCGCGATCATATTTCAAGGATGCATTCCGCGACTATTGACTGAATACCATAATTAATTGAATCCGCGATTGTGCCTAGAATCAATTGATAGATGTGGGCCTTACCGATAGGGTTTGATGCTTATTTTCAGTAGGTTTTGAATCTACGTCCAATATTTTTTTTTCTTTTACTCGATTTTAACTATTCTCAACTGAGCAAAGGGTCGGCCTGCTTTTGTAGTACTAGTTTTCCAATTCCAAGTGTATCTGCCAGATATATCTGATTGCGTTGTGTATAAATTTTTTTTTTTTTGTTTTTTTTTTTTTTTTTTTTTTAGTAACGGATTAGAAATTAAAATCGCTTTAATAATGAACACATACATTGTATGGAGTTAATTATAAATCCATGACGTCATCAATATCAGTCATATGAAAAACAAAGTCCCTGGTGTACCTTTTCAGTAACATTTGTCACCACATTCATCTATATGTGAACTGGTATATAAATCACAATCATTAGGAATTGAATGCTGACAATAATAGTAACAATGGTGCTATCGCCATTTTCCAGCCCAATTTCCATTTCCAGATGCTATCGTTTTTTACCAGCCCAAATCGCATACTAAATAGATGCGGAGATGAAGTCGTTTCTCACAAATTGATCCTTCCTATAATCGTATAATACGTTTATTTATAGATTCAAAATGTGGTTGTTAAATCTTAACTAGTTTTTGACACAATTCAGCGCTTTACCAACATTCAATCTATTAGGGTTCTGGGTTGGTGAAAATCTACACAAACAGGCACTGCTAGCAGCTTAACACTATTGTCGGCAGTTCTAATGTTTTTGTTTCCATTTCAGAATCATTTTGCGATTTATTTACTGTCTAGCTAGTATATCAATCTCCAATTGACGCCAATTTCAGATTGTCCCAAAAAATCGTCTAAAATGGGGTTCGATTTATTTTTAGAAGGGTGTAGCTCTTCAATATGCAGAGTTTTAAGGACCTCCTGTAAAAAGTTTAGTAACAATTTTTTTTAAATGGTATTTGAACAGTGAAAAAGGTTTGCTTACATTAGTCATACTAGAAAAAAAACTGTCTAGAACAGTTGAACAATTATGAAATTGGAAAATTTAAATCCTCAAAGTTGACCTTTGCCACCTTTTAGAACTACCACAATACGGAAAGATTTAAAAGAAATCGTTTCTTCCAAAACGATTACAACTTTTTGTGTAATTACAATATTTCTATTAGATGAATACTTAAGAACTTTCAATTAGTCACCAGAAATAATAAAATATAGAAAAGAGATCGACTAAATAAATAATAATAGGTTAACCACATTAGAACAAAATCTATTCAATATCATATAGTGTAGCACTGAAACGATTGTTTCTCCCGAAGTTAATCAGTTAGAGTTTTCTCCTTCTCAATTGAAGTATCCATTTCATTAAGGGGTTAGGTGAGTTTCGAAGGGGTTCGATTCCCCGTCGGGCAGCCTCTGGCGCAAGACTAATGACATTATGGAAAATTTAACAAGCCTCAGGACTTGCTAAATAAAGCCAAGACCGGTTCCCGGTTGTAGTGCCGATGAAGATGATGAGTTTCGAAGACTCAAAAAATCATGTAAATTTAATTCATTCAAATAATTTAACATATCAAAGATACACATCTGATAATCATCTTGCGAAATTTTCATTTGAAAATTTTGAAAATTCAACCATGGGGACATCATTTCCCTTGACCCCTCAGAAAAGATTTTCTCTCGCCGTTGTCGGGATAAGTCATGACAGAATTATCTGAAATTAAAAAACCAAATATTTTCTGTTAGCAGATGTGCAAAGTTCGTGCCTCGACGAAGGACTAGAATTTGAATTCTTGGCGGAATTGTGAACAATAAATCCTATTTTCTGGTAAAATTTGAACCACGTATTGTCTTGTAAAATTAGTTGTAATAAAAAAAAAAAGAATCCTTCGTTCCACCACTAGATAATGTTTTTATATTCGCATTTATTTTCCAAAAAAAAAAAAAAAAAAAAAAAAAAACACCTTTCAGTTAAGACTTCAATTAACTTACAGGCACTTTAAATTGTACAATCTTTTTGTTTGGTTTTGCCTTACGGCATACAATATTTTCCTTATATATACATATACTATATATGTACATGAGGCCTTCCTCTGTAACATTTCTTGATATTCTTTTTTAACTTTATTAACTGTTTTTAATTTTTTTTTGTGCGAACGGGAAAATTTAGATAATGTTTATCTTGAAGAAGTGTACAAAATTTAACCAAAATCAGTTCATAACTTTTGAGAAATCTTGACAACAGACTTCAAAAATAGAGTTTCAAGAAAAACTCGATTAAATTTTTAACCTGAAATCACATGCAGAAAAAAAATTTTTTATTCCAACTTACAACGAATCGTAAATTCCGGCACCATAACGTAAATAACCTGCTGCAGCGGCAATATCTAGGGATCCTTTTGCTCTAGCCCGTAAATTGTTCGAGTCCCAGCGCCAGCAATAGCCAGGCGCGGCCTCAATATACCTGCGACGCGTCAGGCTAACGTGACCTGATGGGCGGCATATTTGAAGGCTCTATCTCTTAGAAGTTTACTCCAATCAATTAAAAATGTTGGGAGAACATTCTAGACGTATTGTACTATATAATAAAGCAAACAAATTTTAAATGTTTAAACCCACCTGCCTAACCCATTAAAGATTATGTTAAATTATAATTATTATCATATGCACACACAATTGTGGTTTTTTAAAAGACACGCCTAATGACAACAAAACACACGAAGAAGCAAAGCATTCCAATCTTTCCGTTTTGTGTGGCTGAAGAACATTCTGGTTGTTAGGCCCAATTGAAAACTGTTCACCACGGCAGCGTTTGAAGAGTACCTTTGTAAAGTACAATATAAATGTAATGTTTCGATCAGCTGATGACTTAAGCGTTGCTGCAGGTAATCATACAAAGTAATAAAGGAAAATATAAAGGAAGCACACGTTGTGACAATAACGTTACGGCATTACAATGAAGTCTGTTCGATAATGTCTCGTTATATATCAGCTATTAACTTTGAACAGCGGGCTCATTTGAAAGACCGTGAAATGGTTTCATTTAACAGCCTTTCATGAAACCATTAGACTTATGTTTTCATTTTTTCGAACAACAAACACAAAATTGCATTTCTATTGGCTGTTAATTTCAATTTGCTATTAAATTTGTCATATACCACTCTTTGTTTCTTTTTTCAATAGCCCGAGTGTAATTCTTAGTTATTTTCTTACAGTAACGCTTATCATTTGCGAAAGATACTTATGAGGCAATATATCTGGGTCATTGAACTAGTTGAGGACGTCATACCCTGGAAAGTCTTTTATTATTTCTCAACAGTCCTAAAATTACTTTTCCTCTCTTTTCTGCTGTTCGTATTATGCTTTTGGCTTTCGACAAAAACGCTTTCATACATTTAGACAATTTTGATTTATGGGAGGTAGATATGTCCTGTTTATGCGTTTGCTCATTTTATGCATGTACTTTATTCTGTGATTTTCGGTCTCCATTCACTAATTTAGTCTCATGAATTGTAGATGCATGATGATGTCGAAAGGCGTTAAGATGTGCTTACAAGTTGCTGGGTCAAGGACATTCTTAGATGAAATTTTCCCTTGTACATGTTACACATAACATTGCACTTCGCTGCAGGCAAACTGCCAATACCCTCCATATAAATTAAAATACAAATCTAACCTAAAAATTGCATTTGCTGTACGCAAACTTCCTAACCCTTCAATACAAATTACCAATACATTCCACCAAACCTAACATTTAACCTGCAAAAAACAATATTGCATACAATTGGGGCAACATTAATTAATCTTAAAACCGAAAGCAATTCTCTAACACTCATCATCACGCAGGTAACCCTACCTGCACCACGTATGCTATGAACAATCAGATTCACGTCACCGTGAATCAAAATGTTCTCATGGTGAAGAATTTGCGGACTTGCAAAATTTGTGATTCTCCGTCTTCGGCTTAGCCTTCGACTGCAACTGGCGTCGCAGGATCGTGGGAAAGCATGTACTTTTTAATTTGGGTTTAAAGGTATAAATAGAGTGTTCCGTTAGGAATTAAATTAATTAGGATCAGAACACCGACAGGGGTGCATCACGCACCACCCAATTTAATTAGAAGCAGACAGCCAAAGAGTGCTGGCATAATTTAAGATTTGGCTTAAACTCAAATTAAAAGAAGAAAGAAGCAGAGTTCCTCCACGGGGTTGACCAAGCCGGAAGCCGCACCACCACCTTACGGACTGTACTGCCAACCGACAAGAAGGAAGACCCCGTCCCCCGGCCATAATAAAGCCGGAAGAAGACATCCACGGGCTTAACCAAGCCGGAAGCCGTACCACCACCTTACGGACTCTACGAGTCGGAGGTAAGTGTTACCACCAAAATGTAACATTTTACCACGATGAATGTGCCACATTTTGCAATTCGGCTGAAGAACATGTGCGTTGGCTTATTTATTCGTCTAGATTTTAAATATAAATTGATGTCCCCACTTTGAATGCCAGGTTTTGCAAGCGGGCAGCATAAATATATAAAAACTTGAGATGGCTGAAGAATGATTGGGGCAGTATCATGACAGAATGTGAATACGTTAGATGTCAGTCTCCCTTATATCGAATGGCTTGTTTTTGGCATATTATAAGACCAAGTCCCGCATAACTTA
The DNA here is from genome assembly GCA_963931805.1 of Microdon myrmicae. Classification (NCBI taxonomy): domain Eukaryota; kingdom Metazoa; phylum Arthropoda; class Insecta; order Diptera; family Syrphidae; genus Microdon; species Microdon myrmicae. Next base: position 6,405,859 of record OZ007497.1, on the reverse strand, counting down.
TGGTCAGATCAGATGAGAACAAGTATTTTTTCCCTATCTTGTGGATCATTGAGTATCCAGCTGCTCTTTTCCCAAGTTTGAATTAAAGACCGAATTGATTCGAGTGACATGAATTGAAGGTTGTTTGCTTCAAGTGGCTTTAAAGACTGGGATTTTGTTTTGAAAGTGGGACGTAACATTTTTATAAGTTCCACACATTTCACTTTTCAGTTTAATTCATCTTATTCTAGGTATCGGCGTTCAACGAAGTTTATTTAATGCGTACCGGAAATTTCTTTAGGGTCAACACTAGAGTAAATTGTCGAAGTAGGAGACGGGTGGAATTAATTTATGGAACTGAGGATAAGTATTGAAAATTGGCATTAATATTGATAATGCAATCTATTCGTGGTTGGTTTTATGGTTTATTGGAAGCTCACTGCACATACTAGGTGTAATTTCACAAAAACGGCGCTACTTTCTCTCGCGCAGGTAATCTGATTAATGCTCGAACCCTATCGAACGCAGGACATTATTGATATATTACTATAAGATATCATCATTTAGCGCATTACTGTGGAATATATAACTTATCTGCTCATTCTGGATTGATATCTCAGCAGAGAGTGCCTTTGAGCTTCATTGTGCAGAGAGTGAAGTTTTTTTGGCATGTTCGGTTTTAAATGATTATTTACCAAACGGTTGTACAACAAATTTACAAAGTATATATATAACCTTTCGGCAAACTGCGGTACCAAGACAATACATTTATTATTACAATAGCTTAAAAAAAAAGATATTCAACGTTTTCCTGCTTTCTTATTTTCTTAATTATATGTTGTATCTACAACGATATCTTTTTTTCTTCTTTGACATAATGCTTATTGGTGAGAATTCCCTTGAAATTGGTGTTTTGTGTTAAAAGTTATTGTAAATAAACTTATTTTAGAAAAGAAAATCTGAAAATTTATGTGACAAAGCGCTGTTATAACTTCTCCAATCTATCATCATCATCGGCACTACAACCGGGAGCCGGTCTTGGCCTTATTTAGCAAGTCCTGAGGCTTGTTAAATGTTCCACAATGATTTTTTTTTCCGGGCAAGGTCATTAGTCTTGCTCCAGAGGCTCCCCGACGGGGAATCGAACCCTGGTCTCCCGCGTGACAGGCGGGTATACTCTCCAATCTATACTTAAGTCTAAAATTGTTAGAATTAAATTTAGAACGAAAATTGTTAGAATTTCATTTTAAACGACACTACGTGACTATAACTATCTTTCGCGTCACGTATTCAAACTATTCCAAATCAACTCCAAAAGAGGTTTTTTGTTTTTAGTCTCAGTAGGAAGGTGGAAATCTTCAAAAGATACCTCTAGGCCGATCCCGAGGCATGCCGGGTTTTTACCTACTAAAACACCACCTCCCGCCAGGCACATATTCCCGTTGATCCCCGCGGAACTTTCGATTAGATATTCCATTGCGGGGCGGGGCGGAGTTTACGTGTTACTCCGCTCGCCGCGTCCCAACTGCTGCATCATTTCACAGAGAATACCATTTGTTACGGACCATGCCTGTCTTGAACGCAGCATGTATTCTATTACTCCTACCGGAGTAACTGTCCGTCTCATATGTCTCTCCAAAATCGTTCGTGGGGTCTCGAATCTCACGCACTCTGTGAGTACGCGTTCCGCATTTTCTATTTTGCTTTCGCAATCCAAGCAGTAAGGGTGATTCACATGCTTATACTTGTGTAAGTATTGCCGAGAGCATACATGTCCTGATATTAGCTGAGTCAGGTGGTGATTCATATATCAGGTATCATGGTGTGGGTCTATAGCGTTTGGAACTGACGCTATGACAGTTAGAATCACCAAAAATTGAACCAATGCGTAACCCATCAGGCTACTGGCCGTGCTTTGAATTCGATTTTTAAACGCAAGTATATTCCACTGATGTGAATTGTTATGTTATCGCTATGGTATACGGCTCTGATGCATTTTCTTATTCGATTTTCGTTCGGTGTTTTTCACTATTTGCTTGTGTATTGTGTGTGTATCTGTTAGAGACGCCACAGGTCCATCTTCCTTTGGTGGAGGAATCCCACCTTTGTTGCCATTCTCTTAGGCTTGAGAGCTCTAATTGTTGCCGCATTCTCCGACGATTCGCTTGGGAGACCTCATGTAATGCAGAGTTTTCTTTAGCTGCTGTGTCAAGTGGTAGCCTCTCGGCCAAAACATTTATGGCATCTTCGGACACCGTTCGGAATGAACAGCATACTATTATTATTATACCTATGCGGGGAGTGCCCTCATGTACGACTTATACTGTGCGGCTGCTGCCCATATGTGAGCTGCATACATTAAAATGGAGGTGTTAACACTGGTTATGAGTTTCCTTATGTGGGGCCGGGGTCCTCCAACATTGGGTGGCAGTCTCGCCTAAACTTTGCATACTCTTGCTGTTTTTTCACTCGTTTTCCTCAGGTGTTCCTTGAAGCTCAACCTGTTGTCGAGTATAACACCAAGATATTTAATATAGGGACTGGATCTGATTATTTTTCCTTCTATTTCCAAAAAAGGTTTAATTCCCTGTACGTGGTTTTTGTGTTACATAAAAATATGTGTAACCAGTCGGAAAGAGTGAAACTATGAAATACCGTTAACTGGGGAGTGTTGAAGTATTGATTAAAAAAGTAGTAATAGCAATCCTGACTTAAAAAACAAAGACAAGTTTATCCTGTCTTCGTTCTATCACCTGAATCGTAGACATCTATGAGAATGTTAATCTGGGAAATAGGTGAACGGGGAGAGGGTTATCTACATTGGCGTTTACTGTTGGATTAGTGCAGGCGAGTTCTCTAACTGCTTGGATGGGGCATAATAAGGAGGTGTGGTTGAGATGACTGTTTAGTTTTTACACCCATAAATTCCTGGCACGAAATGTGATTTGAACTTCAATTTAGGCCCTGTGAAGGTTGTAACATCATTGTTTTTTTGTACACTCAAGTTTTAACAGATTGATAAGATATTCTAAGAGATAAAACAAGTGGGAACCGAATCTGAACTATGGTTTACGTTATGGACTTAGTTCCTAGTTTTAAAAAGATAACAGAAGTAGATCTTAAATACTTAACACCGAAACAGGTGACGGTTTTTGTAAACTTTTTATTTCTCCGTATACATGTAAAACGCTACCTTCCTGTTCGAAAATGGTTCGTATTCAAATGTTCTCAAAAGAAAACCAAAGTGTCCTATAGCCCCATCCTTCGAAACCGTTCACCCCGAAAAAAATTAGACCCGAATAACCAGAATCGTACATTGGTGCAAGGCTAATAACCTTGTCCAGAAAAACGGATAACTATGGAAAATTTAACAAGCCTCTGGACTTGTTAAATGAGGCCAAGCCCGGATCCCGGTTGTAGTGCCGATGATGATGATGATACATTGTATGGACCGTTAAATGCCGACGAGTAAGGACTCCACAGCTGAAGTGTGAAAAACCTCAACGATTTAAGAATTGTTATATTAGATACCCCCAAAACTTTGGACCATGTCTGGTATAGAGCTTCCCAAAATAAACTCTTTCTTTGCGGATTTTGTTCACAATTCGGCCTCAGGAGATAAGGTGGTAAGCAGATAATCTCGATGCGTGCGGTTAAGAGTACGTAGATGAAATTAGTTATTTTGTGTCGTCAGGAAGGTCCTTGTTAATTGTTACTTTTCTGTCGGTATAATTGTATTTAAAATTGTGGGCTAACACCGTTCTCTGGATCTTGAAAGTTTGAAAAATAAACTGCCAATGCTGTTCAGTCTACCCTAAATAGCATTTTCGAGTAACACTCAGGACAACAGTTGCCAAAACCCTGAAATAAAAATACTGTGCAATGTATGTTGTGCTTTGTGCCTCCATTGTCTTATCACAGAAAGCATTAATTTTCCCAATCAAAGGAGGCCATAAATATTAGTTAGAAATTCAATTTTTTAATAGCACTTTTTAAGCAATGATGATACTAAATATGTTTCTTTTTTGCCATTCAGAACTGATTTCAAACAATTTCCTCAATGTCATTGTAGCAACACTGTACAATCAAAATCTTAAATTTCTCCAGGTTATGAAACTTGACAACATCTTACAGCAAGTAATATAAAATTATTGCTCAACTAGAGCAAGACGGTCAGATACACCAATTTATGTACAACCGCATGCATGTCATAACTTCTTTTCTCACTTAAGTACCAGAACAGAATTGAGGTGCAGAGAACGAGCTAAAGGTGAGAAAGAAAGTAGGGGAAGCAAATAAATATTGGGCGTAAATCCTTGAAAACTATAATAAAGCGAAGTGTGTAATTGGACAGTGTGTACCACGTTCGTGTGTTTCGGCAGAAGAAAGGTTTATCTAAAGCTAATTCTCTGACTGAAATGATGCAAACTTTTAATTAATCAGCATACTACAAATTCATGACCGTAACAGTCCCCCTACAAAAGACATAAATGACGATGGAATTGAACGACCGGCACCTGAGCACCAGTGAGTTTCACTGCTTGGTTTGGATCATATCAATTATGGGAATTAAACTCCAGTTTCGTACAAATATACACTAAATTATAATCAAATTGTCGAAAGTAACGTAAATCCTGAATGGCTTACTTTTATTAATCGTAAATATTTCGTTCCTCTTGTTATCAAAATAGTTATAGTTCTGAGTCGAGCTAATTCGACTAACAGGATATAAATGAAAGTTATAGCAGTTCATATTGCAAACCTTAACAACTCGGTTAGGTAATTCTCACAGATTTATTTTTTGGGGCCTGAATTCTATATGAATTCTATAATTGAGCTTTGTCGTTCAAGTTACATCCGCCCTGTGAATGTTGGTACTACATAGGTGTCGGGAGTTGCCTTAGTGTGTACTTAAGTACTAAATCAAGCAAATAAAAGAGTAAATCTGTGGTCAGCATACGAATGGATTTGGGGTGAAGCAGAGCAGATCATTTATAAAAGTGAAAGGTATAATGGCTAACAGATGCAGTCAACGCACAAAGATCAGTGTATTGTCAACTTCATACGGAAATAATTACAATTATATGCCAAGCTCAAGGCATGCGAAGATTTTAAGAGAAAAAAACTTGTTGAAGCAAATTTATGATAGAAAATGTATAAATTGCTCTGCTCTAAATCCTGCCGTATTTTGCGAATATTCTCTTGACAATGCTTTCTGAATTTTATGCAATCTTCCTTATTCACTACAAAAGACATCGAAAAAAGTTTTGAAAAAAAATTGGATATTTTTTCATAGTACGTCACATAGAATGTAAATAGGTGCTTTAAAATAAATACAAACTTTCAACTGATGGCCGTGTGTTACTGTGGATGGAGAATACACTTTTTTTTTACCTATACGTAAGTTTAAACTACTGAGCTTAGAATAAGTTTTGAGAGGTTTTGAATTTGTACATGTTAAGTATAAGATTTTCATTTGCATTTCTGTTCACACATGCAGACTTTCGTAATTAGAGGGTTAGTGCATAAAGACGATAAATAGGAAAATACAAGGCATCGCCTCATCAGACACAGGCAGACCGAAATTCTGGTATCTCGTACCACTACTTTGGCGGTTGGAATATGTTGCAACATATTAAGGGAAAGGAATGTTTTCCTGAACGATTTTATGAGTATTTATTACAACATCACTAAAATGTATGTACCTTCTCGAAAACCTCGTTTAGTACGATTGAAACTGTTTCACACCACAAAATAAAAAGCGGCACTAATTAATCTTATTCAATGGTACCTTTAAGCATGACTTACATAGTTAAAATCTAAACATCCACAAATTGCGTCACCATACAAGGTATCTAATTACTCTTCGTCAGTTCGATTGCTCTCTAATGTGTGGCTGAGGTAAATCGAATTCCCACTAACGGCCACAGTTGACCCACTAAGTTAAAGCCATGGCAGCATTAGGCTACCACTTTCACCCGTTTTGTAAAGCTCATCTAATACCGAAACGAATCAGATTTCTCTGCTAATCACCTGAAAACAATTCGAATTTATCTTAACCGTGGCATTGCGAATTGAGATCGTCCTACCAATTGTGGCTGCAACTAACTTAAGTAATCCTCTTGGATGGTGCCATACTTGGATAGCTTGACCTATCAAACGACCTCCATGAGCATCACTGAACTTTGTTATTTAACTAAAGCTAGCCCGAACACAATAAATGGCGATGAAGATCAACGATTAATCTACTTGTTGATCGTACATCGACTTTAATGCAGAGCAATGAAGTCAACAACCTGCGTTGGCCAATTGCGTTAATTCGAAAGTGATCGAGATGACTCGTCAGGTACAAGGTATCTCGTCATGACACACTCAACATTCACTCTCCATTTCGATGCATTCTATTTATGCAAACAGGCAATATACCTTCCCGCACAATCCACATGGTGCCATCTGCTTTCATCCACAATTAAATACAATGTAATCACCCAGTCGTGTCACTAATCTCTGTCAATATATCTCAACACCTTTCGACGCGGAAGACATTTTATCCAACGTTTGAACAAAGACATGGCCAATCAGTTTGTCCGAGTGGAGACCGTTCCAGGAAGCACATTACCAGCACGTCTAGGCAATTGCGATGCACGATGAGAAAGTAAAAGTACAAGTGTGCATCTGCTTTCTGGTGTGAGCCTCGATCTGAGATTTCGTTTTTCGATGAACAGAAGACGTGTGGGGCGGAGGCACGACGATTTCAACCAGCCAACTGTGAATTAAGCTTACCTAAGTGCTATAATTATAAGGCTTAGCTGACGTCTATCCGACCGTATCCCTATTACCGTGTAAATGACTTTTTAGGTACCCCACTGTGCGAATTTCCGACATATGACATATGGCTTTGAATTTGATTACCGGCTAACGATTACGATCAACTTTTTCTTCTTTTAGAAAACCCATTTCAGTGCCCCCACCGCAGAAGCATTACAAGATTGTCTTTATCAAGGCGCCCTCACCACCGGCACCACGGGTTCCGGTTATACCGACGTTCCAACAGAACGAGGAGAAAACTTTGGTATACGTTTTGGTTAAGAAGCCTGATGATCAACCTGATATTGTTATCCCAACGCCTGCTCCAACTCAACCCAGCAAACCAGAGGTTTACTTCATTCGCTACAAGACCCAGGTACGGACTCACAAACTCTTTGTTGATACTTAAATAACTTCCTTAATCTTGTTCCCCGCAGAAGGACGAGTCTGGCCCATATCCAAACAGTATATCATCAGGTCCATCCGGCGATTACAGTTCATCTCAGCAAGGAGGATCAGCGGTGCCGGCTGCTCCCAGCACAGCTTACGGTGTACCACACTGATCGCTCATCGAGTAATGGAACTTCAAGTCGAGTCGGGATCGTTTCTCTCATTGTTTTTGTTGTAATAAGATATTCTCCCCCTTTATCTCCGTTCGTTTTGTAATTAATCTTCCTTCACTATTTTCTCTTGTAAGCTATCAAATGAAGAATGAAAAAACTGTTTTTGTTTTATAAAAAAAAAATGATTTCAACGCGTATTTTATTTTCGAAAAGGGAAATTTTGATTGATTTCCCTCAGTTTTTCACTTCAAGTCAGGAACAAATGCGCTCCAAACCGGAGCAAGCTGCCAAATGGTGCTGCTCGTGTTCAATGGGGCTGTTTGGAAGAACGGCGGCTTCATTAAATAATTAAGTTAGTAGGCGATACCTAAATCGAGTACTAAACTGATGAATATGAGATTCGCTTGAAGTTAAACAACAGTGAACAATAGTTGCGTTTGATTAATTGTCAGTGATAGTTAAGAAAAAGATTTCCTGATCCCACTTAAAAAATGTATATAAACGTTTATCAATTGATCGAGTGGTAAATATTCATCTTGAAGTCAGTTTCGAAAGTCATAGTATGCCTCTGAGGTAGAATGCTCACCTCTAAACCGGGAGAGACATCTACTGGGAGAACAATTCCATTTGGCTGTAGTTACAGTGGTTTTAATTTACTGACCTCGTCATTTCTATATTGGGGCAATATCTTCTTGGGCCCAGGGCCTTGAATCCTTTATTTAATCGAAAAAATTGGGTTTTTAAGTCAGAGATTGAAAACTTTGGTATAAGGACTTACTTTTCAAATGAATTGTGTTCGAGATTCCTAGTTTAACTATTTAAGAGGCACATTATTGTCAATTGAACTTACGTGATTGATACAACCCTTTTATCAGCCACCCCACTGAAGTAAGTTCAATTAACCTTTCACTAAATTACGGTTTTGCTTTTTTTCTTAAGCAGTGCGGTGGTTCCAGCCCGAAACTTTACCAACCAACCGTATGAAATTGATACGCCTCACAGGTTTCGGCGGACTTCAGAAACAGGGGGTTAGTTTTCCCCTCATTAATGTGCAGCCCCAGTTTTTGTGCCGCCTGCTCGAGCTGGGTGAAGGTGTCTTATACAGCCGAATCGGATCTACCGATGATGTTGATGTCATCTACGTAGGCATGTATCCAGATGGATTTGGTGACAATAGTCCCTCTAGTTGTAATGCCAGAGTCACGGATTGCTTTCTCCAACGCCACGTTGAAGAGGAGGCAGCCCAGACCGCCCGCTTGTCGGAGTACATTAAAGATGTTTATTGGTTTGTACAGCAATCCCGCTATTTTGACTTGACTAGTTTCGTTGGTCATGGTCAACCTACAAAGTCGTATCAATTTGTTTGGAATGCCCAACTCTCTCATGGCGTTATATAGTTCTACCCTGGCTATCGTGTCGTAGGTGGCCTCAAAGTCTATAAATAGAAAATTCCAGACATTTTCCCATCACCTGCCTAAGGGTGAATATCTGAGCAATCGCTGATTTGCCTGGAATGAAGCCACATTGATATTGACCAATGCTGACTTCGTGTAGGGGGGTATCCGATCTTGTAGTTAAGAGGAGAGTATCTTATGGGCGGTACTCAGCAATGTTATACCCCTATAATTGCTGCATTCTGTGATATCTCCCTTCTTATGTATGGGGCAAATTATACCACGACGCCAATCTTCCGGCATCCCCTCTTGCTCCCAACGTGCACCACGATCTCATAAATCGCGTGATGTAACGCTGTCCCTCCTTGTTTGATCAGCTCAGCTGGTATGCCATCAGCTCCGGGGACTTTATTTGATTTGAGCTGTCTTATCGCTTTTACCGTTTCCTAAATGCTTGGTGGCGGCAGCATTTGGTGTTGATCTTGCATTGGTGGAGCCTCCAATTCTTCTGTGAGCTGACCATTTAGCAATTCATTGAATTGGCCAAATTACGGTATTTACTATCTGATTCTCTTATGAGTTTCATTCTAACATTGTGCATTCTGTCGAACTCTTGCAATGCTGCTTTTAATGCTTCTGATCAAAAATGACAATGAATTCCTTACAAATCTTGCAAACTGTGGCTGAAGAGGTTGTGGGGAAGAAGTATGGTACGCCGGCGTACGGCGCTGATTCCCTTCTTCCTCCAGCATAGATTGATAGTTCCGTCGATTGTTACGCCTAACACTTAGAGGAATCTGTCCGCAGGAAACAAGCGAAAACGCACGGACGGTAGTCCCAGGAATAAAACGCACTGAATACCATTCTATTGTTTTTTTATTGTAATAAAAGGTTCTTTTATTTATGTTTTGAGATTTTAATAATTAAAAGAAAGTGACAATACACAAAAACATATTTGCACTTAACAAATACGGCGCACTTGAATTTGTTTTCTTATTCGATTGTTCTATAGTCCACACACGATTGACACTAAATACATTTTCGCTTATACATTGTTCGATTCTACGCTTGACGGTGTTTTTACTTTAACGCACAGTATTCCAAGCGACTCGAGGTTCCAGATCCACGACTACAAGGGTGTACGCGTCCCCTGGCGCTATATAGAGAGCGGGAGACGTACCGCCCGACCGGCTCGGTCGGGTGATGAGCAGCATTGTGTAGTGAAAGCTTAGAGTTTGCTTTGATTAGCTACATCACATTGGTGTATCCTATTTATATCGGAGTTCAACCAGTTCAGTGGTAGCGTTATAGCAGCTGATGATACTCTTTGAGTGTACAGGAAACTGTGTGACTGAAAATGAATTTGGAACGTAAATCCTGCAAGCGGGTGTTTAAACAAAAACATATTAAAATATGGTATCATTGGAGCAAAAATTGATCAATTAATTGGCTTTTCCGTGGAGCGATACTGTTCATTTCGAAACCTTTTCGTTAATTTAATTGTCAGTAACAAAGTATCGCGATTTGGCCAGTCTGAGGTCAAGAACCCATCCCCGGTGCATTTATTACAATAGGAGTATATCAAGTCCAATCTGTTGACGAACATAACCCGAGTATCAAGAACCTTTTTTGCCTTAAGGAACTAAATTATGTTATTTAAACAGGTAGATAGCTTAAAGTAAAGTTTTTCTTTCCCTGTTGAGTAGCGAAACCATTGAGACTTGTGTACATTGAAATCTCCTAAAAGCATATTCTCGGTGGATTAAGATTAAGTGTATATTGAAATCTCCGAAAAGCATATTCTCGGTGGATTAAGATTCTGTCAATTATGAATTAATTGCAAAGGGTTTTGAAGTTAAATTCTGGGTTTCCCAACAGAGACGATATATTTTGAAAACATCACACTGTTACACCTCGCTACACAACCCCTGTCAAACATCCTCACATCTAACAAATATATTGCGCACAAAGCAATACACAAACAATTAACTGCCGCCTTTTTCGCCACAGGCAATTAATATTCATATCGCATGCGTTGCGATAATTACTGATTCATTCATTCATTACTCGCTGTCTACCTTCCAAAGATAAAACACTTATCATGTATCATTGTAATCAAACGCTTGACCCACTCCTCAAGGCCACTCGCTAAATGCATTCTGCTTAACCAAGCGAGCGCCTGCTCGCGGAGGTGCACGCTCTCATATTTCGAATGCATATTTTTTTTCTTCATGCCCGAAAACAAGTGTCATACAAGTTATATGACACGGTCGGTGTTTTCAAAGGCTAATGGCGACGAGATAATTAAGCGTCAATCAAAATGCTGAGTTCTGCGAAAGGACAGACACAGCAAGGAAACGCAGATCGATCAAATGATACGATTTGAACGATACGATTTGTACGTAGAGCAATGCACTATAATTGGTTCGGTCATTGCCACTACAAACTAAATGCATGTTTTAACCGATGCCGTTGCGGCGTGGGCAGGGCCAAGTGAGCGTTAATGATAATTAAGAAATGCGAATGACACGTGGCAGGCAATTAGCCTCAAAATGGGCCTCCGTTCTGGATCAAAGTCCAGCCTGAGGTAAACGCATGGTCTGCACTTCTTCACCAATAATTCAGATATAAAAAGGTGGTTGCAAGTGAACGAGAGCAGAACTAATCAATCAAGCACACGGTTGCGGCCCCCACATAAGTACAGCGGGCCTTTTGTTTTCATTAGATTAGAGTTAATAAAGGTGAGAATAAGCTATCAACTAAGAGTATACCGGGATGGTTATTCCCAGCCTTAAGCAAGAAATAAAGTAACATATGTAACATCAAAAGGTGTGTTTGACTATAAACCAAGTGGACGGAAGAGTTCTGTCATCTACTAAACCACTGAGAAGAAGAACGAACTACAGATGGAAAACTGCTCAGGTAAAACTAGAACAGCGAACGAGTACCTAGTTCCCCTTGACTGGAGACGTGGAGAAGACCAGAACTAACAGATGAATATCATTAAATTAATAACCTCGGAGGAGTATTCCCCGAGAGATAACTAACTTCATATCACAATAACAAAATATTAAATGTTGTATAGAATATATACAACAACACCAATCATATTTAAATGGATAGAAATGTTACTAGCTCCCGTTTTTCTTTCAGTGTAGTTTGACCTTAAAATTAAAGAGTTTTGCATTTATTTCAAATATTTTGTATATGTTTAAAAATACTTCGTCCTCGTGGGAAAATTCAACATATCGTCCCTATTGGGAAACCATTATTAGGCGTTACTATCCGACTTCCAAAGATGAAGTTTTACCTTAGAAAAGTTAAAATCTTGGGTGAAATGCAATCTAAGGTATGACACAATTAAATAGGCAAAATGGTATCTTATTTAGGTGGTGTACCAAGATGTGAGAAGAACAATGTGGTAGTTAGGCCGAATCCGAAATATCGGTATCAGCAATTACTTGAGTCGTTTTATCAAAGTATCGATTGTCGTCTGACAATTGAACCTCAAAAACGGTTTTGCATTGATTGTCAAGAAACTCTCATGCCATCGCAATGAATCGGGGCTCACAATGCTAATATTATATATTGGCGGATTGTGTGCTGAGGGCTATAACGGATAGTAAAAGTATGCATAATGGATGTTATTCTGTGATTGATATTACACTGTTCGTGATCGATATTTCACCACCGTCACATCACAAACTAAAATCAGTAAATAATAACTAGAAATCAATAACTAAATAATCAATTAAGATGTGCCCAAATGCGATTTCCAAGCACTATACACACTAATACAACAAAAAATTTGTCATTCTCCAGTTTTATTAATAATTATATTTATAGTTTTATTATATAATTAACTTGAGATAACTTGAGATAAATATCACCCCCCCCCCCCCCCCCCCCCCCCCCCCGCCAACACGGCCCAATAAAATCTATCTAAAACTCTTACTAATTCATATCCTCTGCACAATACATTTTAAGCCCGAAAATAACATTCCCGCCTAACCCTAACCCTAATCTGTACGATTTGCCCAAAATACCGTTTACAAGTAAAAACAACAACACTGCCCCCAATTTGTTTTTCATTTACCGTTAACATTGACCCTAATATAGGATGGAAAATGGCAAAGGCGATTTATTTCCATACATATGCAGGGAGTCAATTAACGGTGAATTTAGAACAAATTGGAATCGAAAAGGGATTATGAGTTGGTAAGGGGTTGAAATGGTAGTACGAAAAAGAGAGTAAGATTTGAGCGCGCAGCCGATAAAGGTCGTTCGTGAAAGTGTTCGTTGGTTGTCCGGTGTAGATGTGTTGCTGAACTAAAGATTTGTTAATTATAAATGAAAAAAAAAAGATGTGTTGCTGAACTAAAGATTTGTTAATTATAAATGAACTGAAAGATCTGTTGCTGAACTAAAGATTTGTGAATCATAAATGAAAAAAAAAAAAATGTGTTGCTGAACTAAATATTTGTTAATTATAAATGAAAAAAAAAGATGTGTTGCTGAACTAAAGATTTGTTAATTATAAATGAACAGAAAGATCTGTTGCTGAACTAAATATTTGTTAATTATAAATGAAAAAAAAAGATGTGGTGCGGAACTAAAGATTTGTTAATTATACATTGATTCTCTGTTATAGAAGAAAGTTCACGAAAATTATTAATAGTAATAAATTGTGGAATAAATCAATACTGTAAAACTGATTAGCAATCTTTATCGCGACATAGAAAGAGAAGAAGAAGAAATGAAACGTCAACGTAATCCTAGGTTCAATCGGGGTAAGTAACAAAAACCAACATTTTAAAAATATATATATATAAATTTGGCGCATATAGCCGTGACAATATGAATGTATTTCTTTTTTGGTTCGATTTGGTGTTACGAATGCTCTGACAAACCAAATGTACACAAAATTGTATGTACAAAAAAATTAAATTAATGGAAAATAGAAAAGAAAAGAAGCATAAATATTTTTCCTTTCACCTTATATAATAACCTAAAATAAGTTTTTACTTGTAAAACACCCAATGTGCTTCATTTCTGAAAGATTCTTAATAGTTTTAAATATTTGGAACTGCTGTGATCAATTTTTAATGCTTTTGCAAGTTCACCAATCGTCCGACATGAGAAGCGCCATATGTTGGAAATGCGAGAGGCATATATCCTAATACACTTCTACTACTACTACTATTTACTGGTCTGTAGGAACCCAAAATTTTATGACCTCACTAATTCGGCTGCGCTACATCGCAATATACTCATATACAAATAAAATAACACTAGAAATAAACGTAGTATATGGAAGGGCAGATATAAAAACTAATAATGAATGTGTAATTTAAAGCGGAAGTTAATATAGGTAGAAATAAAAATCAAAAAAATAAAAAACAAAAAAATTGAATTGCATAATTAGATATAGCCTTAAGTGTACAATAAATTATTATTATTTATTGGCCTGTAGCAACCCGGAAGTTCATGACCTCACCGACTCGACTCCGCTATTGTTCCCTATCCTGTGCGCTCTCCTTTCACGTTCGACCATCCGATCCGGGGAAAAAAATAAATACGATTTCAATAAACTCGGGTTTGAAAAAAAGGTATTGTTTTCGAAGAAATATTAAGGTAGAGTTTAATTGTCGCAAACGATACCACATTGCAGAAAAATATGTCATGAAATATGAGGTACAGAAGATACAGAACACTTATTGGGACGATAATAATCATCCAGTTTCTCGACTGCCATATATGATAGTATGGCAAATGTAGTTGCATTCCAATTTCTTCTAAAGTTCGGTAACTTTGAGATTTCCTGCCTTGACTGAATCGGCTCTTACCATTTCCTGGTAAGTTCAACTTAGAATGTTAAGAACTGAAGCTCCCTATTGGTTAGCCACACAAAACTTTAGTTAAACAAGTTCCGCTCCACAATGAAAAAGAACTATCAATCTATTATCCACATACAACTCCCTATTATGATTCAATGCCGATCGCGTTTGAACACATTATGCAATTATTCCAAAAGTAAATGGTGAAAGGCAGCGAATACCTAGGAGATGTTCAGTCGGCTAAATTTGTCTCGCGAACAGTTTGAACCATCATTTGAACTGATGACTTCGTGCTGAACTCTGCAGGAATAGAAGTGAAGGAGCTCCCACCCCAGCCGACGACTCGGATTCAAGTTTCGCTACGGCGGCCTGCCAGAGTTGGACATCGTGACCAAATCTGAACGAGACAGTAACCGGTCATATCTTTCGAGGAAGTCTACACAACGCATTACCTGTAATTTGCTTGTTCCACCACATTTCAATGCTTGGGTTTGAGGTTACGTAAATAAATTGATAAGTCACATCAAATTCCCGCGGATGTATTGCTTCTTGTTGTGGTTCGAACGTAGTTTGGGGCACAGGAGAAAGTATTTGATATTTAATTGAGACCTTGAGGTTTTTAGGGGTGGCGTGATACAAATATTTTGACATTCATCCTCTGAAATCGAACAGGAACTTTCTTTCGTTGGAATAATGGCTAAAAGTGAGAGGAAGTGCAGGACTATTATAAACTTCATAGTACTTTTGGTATTCGATTAAAAAGTAAAACATGATGACTTCAATTTTTATTAACCAGATGTACTCTCAGTGGCGGTTTAGTCACAACCCCCTTAAATTAACCATGTTTTTAATAAGTAACTATATCTAATGAGTTATGTTAATTAGCAAAATACCAACGTTAAAAAGGTGTTAACAAGTTATGTTAAAATATGCGCATATAATAATTATTATGCTAAGATATGAGAATACAAGGTGGTGGATGAATTCTTATGGAGTTTTCAAAAATGAAAAGAGTACATGATACCGACAAATCATAATTTCCTTTGAAAAGCAGGTTTATTAAACTAGTAATAAGTTCAATGTATACTGGTAGAGAATTGGTTTCTAAAGATGTTAAGATTATGGCAGCGGTTTTTAATTTAAAAAAATTATTTTACAAAAAATTTACTGTATTTACGTTAGAATAAATGCTAAGTCCTATTTTATATTAATTTTATTATAATTGCCATTGCAAGAAGGATATTTCATATTACCCAACTTGATAGCAAGGTAAAAGTTACATGTTACATGTAACATCAATCAGGTCAATGATTATATATGGTCTTCCAGTTGTCCAGTATGGTTTAACATAGGTCCAAATTTAATGGAAAAGATTCGGTTGTTTGAAAGGAAGTGTCCCAGAGCTTGTCTCACTATTTCCTACGAAAACCGGGACGATAATATTAAACAGCACTAACAGTTCTAGTGGTTGAATGGCAAATAAAGACATGTGTACCAATCGGTGGAATAACTGCATCATTAACCAGCTTACACAGACTTAGATTTTCTATAATGAGGGTAGTATAAGATTTAAGTTAAGTTGTTAAAAAAAATAGCAGTAAGTTAAATTTTAAGTAAAAGCGAAAAAAATTTGACACAACGTAAGTTATAGTATAAGATAATCAACCTGGAATTTAAGCATTTTTTGTCTAGCATATAATTTAGAAACTAAGAATATAAAACGAAAGTAAAAAATGTTGCAAAAATGACAAAAAAAAATGAAAATACTGTAGGGAGCTTAGAGTTCGCTGGATTAATTATTTAAAATAAATAAGAGCCGTTAAATCGATTTTGAATTAATATAACACTTTATTAGTCCGTTAATCACAACCGTTACTTTTACCCGTACACTTAACGATTTCTTGACATATCGCTTCCGTACTTATCGCGTCTTTTACTTCTTACTTATCGCTTGCTTCACTTTCTTACTTATTACTTTCTACTTATCGCTTTCTTCACTTTCGACTTCTTACTCGTCTCCATGATCTGTGTGCGACGTATTTATACCGTTTCCTCATTCTGATTCAGCGTTTCGTTTCCGTCCGTTCCATAGCCCTGAATGTTCCACCGTTCATGGTCCCCAGTTTTCCATTACTTTCTAGAATAGTCCAGTACTCTGTTTCGTACTTTCTCGAATATTCCAGTAGTGACTGTCATATGCGTCACACTACCCTCCGCCTAGATTAGTTCGTCCCAAACTAAGTTCACTGGTCTCCCGGGCCAACAAAAGCCGCCAGTCGGTCGCGATGCACCACTTTCATCTTGGCGTTCGGCGGTGGAAGTTCTTGACCTTCTTCCAAATTTTCTGCTGCTCTGCTTTTCGCGTCAGCTCTAGCCTGCCGCCATTCTTTCTTTTCCTGACGACGGAATTCCTCTTGCATTTTAGGGTTCTCATGCGAATAGTATAACAGAAAATGCATGTGCACGCCCTTAAGTTCTTCTGGAGTTTGCACATCACGTAAGCGATCTAGATCTTCATCTTTAATTACACGCATATCATCTCGTATTGGAGCATCTGTCGATTTCATAACCGTATCCAACTGGTAGTTCCGCATCTTTTCAAATAACTGGAGCGGTTTGTTCTTTGGAGCTGACAGTAAACACCAGTGTGCATCGTAGTAATAAACTTTCCATAGATCGTCGCACGTTAATTCTGGTTTCACGTGTTCTTCTCTATAGAACGCAATAAACCCCACCTCTAGCTGTTGATTACGCCTACAATCTAGGGCTTGCTTGATCTTTCCCGCCGTATGTGGTGGCTTACAATAGCGGTCTCGACCTCCAACATCCGTTGATCTCTCTTGTTCGGAACCAGTTGATTTACAAAACGCCTGTTTGTAAATCCATGCAGCTTCATCCTGTAGTTCATTGGGTCCCTCTGGAACAGGCGCAACCGGAACTTCGCGCGATTGCATTCGCTCAGGAATATCCGTTTTACGGATTTCATTGTCCAAATCCGTATAGTGACCCCTTTCCAATTCACTAGGTTCGTATTCGGGTTCATATCCGTCCTCGGCATAATTAGTGAAATCCTCATAGTCGAAATCTACACCAAAACTGTGTTGACCTTCTTGCAATGGCGCGTCAGTGACTAGAAGTCGTCTTTTCTTTTTCTTCTCAGCAATTGGCCTTCCTTGGTCGTCTACAATAAAATCCCCAGCATCAGACTTCGATTCGTCATCATCATTGAAATGTTTTGCCGCCTCAGTTTCCCTGTGACTACGTTCAGAGCGGCGTTCAACATCGTCTTCGTCGTCGAATAGCTGTTCGGCTATAGCCTCACGGGCTGAACCTTCATCGACGTGCTGTTCCTCTCCATCACTTTCTTCGTCCTGTCTACGACGCAGACGCTTGGAACGCTTTCTGCGTTCGACTTTCAAACCAAGATTCTCTTCAATAAGGTCACAGTCGTCGTCTTCCAGTCGGTCGTCCAACTCGTCTTCACCATCACTGCCGTCCTCTTCAATCGGGTTATCATCGATGAGATTGTGGGGGTATAAGGTGAGATGTGCCAGCGTATGGCACGTATTCCTTATATCTCCCATCGATCCGTGGGAAGAATCTGTTCGAATAATCACGTCAGAAAAGAGTTGCTCGTAACCCCAGGTTTGTCGTAGAGCCATTCGTCTCTCAAAATGCGGCATCGATTTATGTTCACCTTTATTGAGCAATGTGTAATTGTAAACATTTATGGGACGCACGTCCACTTCCTGGTTATACCGAATCCGATGCGCATATTGGACGACATCTCCTTCGAGTGAATAGATAAATAAACGATTGAAGTCTAATTCGAATAAGTGGGTTAAGACACCAAAGTAATCAATAAAAAAGATAACAGATATCACTGCCAGCAAGCGTTTTAATTTATTGAAAATATTCACTAATGAGAACATTCCGATGCGGTCACACAACACATAACTCAGATAATATTTCTAATAATTATTAATCGTCACTTTGAACCACACAACGTACTGGTTGAAACGACTTATTTCACATAAAAGTAGGATGTCCGCGGACGAGCGTGTGCATAAGCATGCACACGCGGCGGCAATTAGCGACACCACCTCTCTTGGTTAAACACGTTAATCGACTCACTGAGAAGGGAAGAAAGTGGATACAACCAAAAGAGAACATACTTCTGCTCTCTCATTGCCACGTTCTTCGATGTGTGGTAGGTTACATTGGTAAACTGATGATCGAAGAGAGCGGGACAATGAGAGAACAGAAACATGCTGTACGATTATCTTGGGGCGGATTTGGTTGTATGTGCATGAATCAATGTAGTTCTGAGCGGAACCCATTGACCTGATTCGGTAGTATGGTGGGTTCAGTGTACACTAATCCATACGAAGACAGAACTGAGAAGGAGAGGGGAATTGAGCTGATGATATTCACCTGCAAAAAGAGAACATTGACCCCCAGCGAATGAAGTGTCTGGAGAAAAGCCGAAGTAACGCTAGGGAAATATTATCACGTGATTCAATCGAATGTGGTGATAAATTTCCCAAGCGGATCTGCAATGATGCGACAACTTCGTCCGGCTGGATTTGGTTGTCGCTAATCGACATGGACACGAGTTGCCGTATGGCAAAAAAGGTAAGCTAAACTCATTTATGCATTGTCTGCGTGGTACAATGAGTTTAGCTATGTGTCCTTGGTGGAAACATGCTTTGTAGGTGAACAGGTAAGTAGGGGGAAATGGGGTTGATTTGACGCGCTGCAAGGCGGTCGAAATTAGGTAGGAAATGTTGGTTGGAATTGTGGGTTGTTTCTCATGTAGAATATAGAAACCCCCCACAAGATCCGTCGGTTCTTCACATAACACATCATCGTCATCTTCCTCCTCTTCCTCACTGCAGTCGGGCATAGCTTTGCTCTTCTTGAGTTTCTTCCTTTCATGTGGCTCCAATTTCTCCTCATCCTCAGATTCCTCCGCTTCCGAGTCCCAGAATTCTTTCATACACTGCCTTTGAGCATCCAATTTGGCCTAAAACTCTGCAGCTCGCGCGTCCAATTTTGCATTAACGTCTGTAGCTCGTGCGTCCAATTTTGCATTAACGTCTGCAGCCCACGCATCCAATTTTGCCATCATCATCCTGAACATCTCCGAAATGTCCAAGGGTGGCGAACTCTTCTCCATTACATTGGCACCATCTTGACTCGCTGTTTCTTCTCCATCCGGACAGTCTGGCCTACCCGTAAAAGCATCTGTGCCGACATCAACATCCTCTTCTTCTATTGGTGCTTGCAGACGCTGTCGAAGAATTGGCTTCTCTCCTCTGCTATCCAGGTTCCGGTCCTCCAAATGTCGAGCTGACATCGTCAGAATACACTTCCACAGACGTATTTATTTCACCAATAATTAATCCCACCTCTGACACCAATGGTAGCGAGCTTAGGGTTCGCTGGATTAATTATTTAAAATAAATAAGAGCCGTTAAATCGATTTTGAATTAATATAACACTTTATTAGCCCGTTAATCACAACCGTTACTTTTACCCGTACACTTAACGATTTCTTGACTTATCGCTTCCGTAATTATCGCGTCTTTTACTTCTTACTTATCGCTTGCTTCACTTTCTTACTTATTACTTTCTACTTATCGCATGCTTCATTTTCCACTTCTTACTCGTCTCCATGATCTGTGTGCGACGTATTTATACCGTTTCCTCATTCTGATTCAGCGTTTCGTTTCCGTCCGTTCCATAGCCCTGAATGTTCCCCAGTTTTCCATTACTTTCTAGAATATTCCAGTACTCTGTTTCGGACTTTCTCGAATATTCCAGTACTGACTGTCATATGCAATATGATAGCAATGCAATAATTTCTTAATTGTTATATACAAAATTTTCTTAACATATAATATGTTATACACAATAATTTCCTAATTAACATATAATATGTTACCTATATAATAATGTTTTCCTCTTTTTAATATTATTAATTTTTGTTTTTTCTCCGAACACAAGAATTTTAGAAGTAAAGCCCTTTCTTCTTTACACACCCACCACTAGTTGGGATAAGATCGGTCTCTTCTAGATTTACTTCTTTCATTAATCACACTAGTTGGGATAAGATCGGTCTCTTCTAGATTTACTTCTTTCACTAATCACCATACTCAAACCTAGGCGATAGCGAACATTAGAGATATCGCTATCATGGAGAATTCGTTTATCCCCGGGACTACGGTACGCGTGGTAAATAAAAGAGACTCCATGTTGTTTTGGATAAGAGCTTTACTATTCGAGAAAAGGAATGCTTCTGGGGGTATAAACCCATTCTGGAGAGCACTCTCCAGACACATATCATTGGGATGGAATCCTCCCGAAATAAGATTATTTTACTGCTAATACTATCGAAGAGACTTCGTGTCACTGCAGAAAGGGCAGCTCCTATATGCTTTTCAAAATAAAGATACTGACCAAGCCAGATCAGAACGTATTTAACTACAGATTTTACTTGTAGAGGAAGATTATTACTTCCTACAAAGAAAATGTTTCCAATTCAGTTTTATATCCCTCGATACCCAGGACATAGGGCCTTCTGAAAAGGATAGTTTCCATTTTCTAGAAATTGATCTTGAATTTCCAGTCGTCGAAAAAACGTTTGATTCTATTGAACTCATCTTGCAGAAATCTGTTGATGATATCAATCTCTTTTCTAGAAATACGCAACATTGGCATAGACCCACCTACTAATAGAAACCTCCGTAATGATGAAATCGATCATTACCTCCTAACTATGAACGATATTGTTACTAACACAATGAATCGTTCCATCCCCAAAGTAGCTCATATGGATGGCTATACCCACCGATACAGAAATGCGACTATCGATGCTTTGTATAGGCAAAAGAGCACCCTGTTCTCAAAGCTGAAATTGTGCTATAGGCAGTTCAGTGACCCAAATAGCAATGAAATCAAAACAATCAAGACCTTGATTAAAAATCTTCAAAAACTGATCCGGGATAATTACCGAGCAGTAATAAATGAGGAGTGGAGCAACAGAATTCGAGCTGTTCACGCAAACGGACTTAACATGTTTTCACAAGTCAAGAAAATATGTCGAAGAAAAGATCACAATGACATTCCCTGTCTCCGAATTCCAAGGACACCTTAGAGCACATCAACTCCAATGATGAAGTAATAGTAGTCGAAGATCCGCAAAAGAAAGCGAATTCAATTGGAGCCTGTTTCGAAACAGTGTACAGAGTTAACGAACCAGTTCATGCTAACACTGAAATTGAAAGCAATGCCCGTCAAAGACATTGCTCGCTGCGCAATCAACTTCACAACTGGCGATCCGAAAACCGTAGTTTCATCACATTCGGCGAAAATAATAGGGCGGATTCTCCCGTCAGAAATGAAAATACAAATATGTTTGTGCGCAAGGATGAACTTAGAAACATACTTAGCTCAATAAAAAATCATCTGGAATAGATAGCATTCCAAATGTGGTTCAAAGGCACTTGCCTCGCAAAGCAGTGAACATATACACTACTTTGTTTAACAACGCTCTAAACAATGCACACTATCCAACCCATTGGAGGACTGCAGTAGTCCACCCTATCCCCAAAAAGGGTAAGGAGAAGAGCAATCCAGCTAATCTGCGCTCGATCAGCCTGCTTCCCAACATCAGCAAGGTATTCGAAAAAATTATAAACAAAGCACTGATAGGTTGGTGTGATGAAAACGATATCATCCCCAACAACCAGTTTGGCTTTCGAACGCGACATGATACAGTTCATGCAGCGACGAAACTTGTTTCCGATATACAGCGGAACAAGGCAAAGCGACTATGTACAGGCGCATGCTTGGTTGACTTTGAAAAGGCTTTCGACACTGTATGGTTAGAAGGACTTGTCTATAAGTTAACAAACCTGGGTATGCCGCAATATCTGTTATACATCATTTATGATATGATAATGGACAAACATTTTGTGGTAAAATGCGGGGACATACTCTCCAACAAGACCTTCCAAATTAAAAATGGCTTACAGCAGGGAGCTGTGAATTCTCCCATTCTATTCAATATTTACACTAGTGATCTAGTGAGTTCTCTCGAAAACGCCATTGCGTACGCCGACGACATAGTGGTGTACAGAACAGGAGGAAAATAGACGTCATCAATAGGCACCTTCAAGATGACTTCAACAAAATAAAACAATTTTGCGACGACTGGAAATTAAAGATTAATTTCCAGAAGACCGAGACTATCCATTTCAGAACGCCCCTATCCAGGGCCTCGAGGGATACAAAATACAACTAGAAACACTTTTCTATTGTAGGTAACAATAACCTTCCACTGCAAGTGAAAACTGTAGTTAGATACCTTGGTATCTGGCTAGACCAGTATTTATATTTTGACAAGCACGTAGCAGCGTCCCTCTCCGTAGCTAAAAGCGCATATTCTATGACAAGAAGTCTATTCCGGAGTAGTCTTCTTGGCCCCAGAGTCAAAATAATTTCGTACTCGGCATTCATCCTACCAGTTCTGGTTTATGGCTGCCCATTATGGTATAATATATCTCCACTTTATATGGAGAAGTTTCGTGTGTTCGAACGGCAGTGTTTGCGTTCCTGCCTCGGACTTTATAGAACACCAGAGTCGCAATACAAAAAATTCTATCCCAACAAAATCCTGTATAACAAATCAGGGTTAAATAGGATAGACAATTTCATAATTAAAATTATTCGTGGTCACACAGCAAGGGCAATGTGCAGTGACAATAATCTTATCTCGGGAGCATTCTATCCCAACGATATGTATCTGGAGAATACCCTCCAGAATGGGTTTATTCCCCCAGAAGCGTTCCCTTTCTTGGATCAAAAAGGCCTTATCCAAGACGTGCATGGAGTCCCGATTATTTACCACGCTTTTCGTGGTGCCAGGGACAAACGAATTCTCCATGATAGTGATATCTCCAATGCCCCAGACCGCATGCGTTTTAGCACGGCGATCAGTGAAAGAGATAAATCAGCCACAGATCGAACATCTCCCAAATGGTGGTGGCTTCTCAACGAGGAGAGGACTTCACTTCCTCAGATATAGTATGCCTCTCAAGAGCAACGCTCCCCTTCCTCTTGTCCCCCCTCCCCCTGTCCACCTTTCCCAATTACTTTTGTGTAGCTATTTTATTTTATTTTTTATTTCTTATTTTATGTTATTTCGTTTTGAAGTTTCTGTTTGTTATAATAATAAAAAAAAAAAAAAACAAAAAAAAAATTGTAATAATAATATATACATATAGATGTGTGGGGTGGAGGTAATAGTGCGCCGGCGTACGACGCTGGTTATCTTCCTCCTCCATCATCAATTGTTCCACCGACGAGTACTAAACAATTCCGCCGAAGCAAAGGAACGAAACGCCGCCACGTTTGTCCACAACCGGAGTAAGGAAAAACACTGTCCACTGAATCTTCCTCTGAAATTCCACGTTCGACTCGAAAGAGAGATCACCTCTCGAACTCGATTGCACATACGCACCACGGTAAGAAGTTGTATACAAGTATTGAAACGCACTGATGTATTTTATTGTTCCAAGCTTTCTTTATTTATATTGTTCATTTTATGGTTCGATTAAGGTAGATGGAAAAACAAATAGGACTCTGAATGTGCACTCAACTTCGGATTCTGAACTAAAATAATTTACTTTTTGGTTATCTTAATAATGCCTAACACTTTGCACAAATAAAAAGATTAGCGACCCGCGATTGAAATTTGACTGTTATGACTCGACACACTCAGGGGTGTAGACAGATATGCGACTACAGGATGGATGCGTCCCCGCGAGGTCGTGGGGAGCAGGAGAAAAAAACACAACCGACGTGTCTGGCGGTTAGAATACGACTCAAACGATATCCTCTCCAATAAGGATATCGTTTTTTACCTACCACCAGGGAAACGTAAAGTCTCTCTTGGTGGTATAGGAAACCAGATCTTGTAATAAAGGTCATGGTGGTATGTGTGAGATCGTTGAGATCAACGCTATTCACACGTGCAGTGGAACAACGAAACAGGCAGGCGGCAAGGACAAAAGAAAAGGCGATCAAATGGTTCGCTCTTTAATGAGGGTCATGTTTATACGATGCCTCGTTGCTATTTTCGACGTTAGGAGAAAAAGGTGCTAAAAGCAAATTGGGTGTTTATGGCATCTCTGGCTGCAATAGAAACCGGGTTCATATTTGCATTAGGACATGCTGGAGAATTTGGTTTCAGCGTCTATTGCGCTAATTATATGCAGCTGCCTGGGTTGTTTGTTGGTAAGACAAACAAAAAAAAGGTTGCCAGGCAATGTGTATGAAAAGGTATATGACGCGGCTGGGAAAATAGACGGCGCGATATTTATGGTCCCTGTCATGACGGTTACATAGAATGCAATCCGAATTATTTTGTTTACTGGAATTTGTCTGGTACCGAATTGGTTCAGAATACCAAATAAGCAAACAAAGAAATCTTACGGAAAATTGTATGCGAAGGGATGCATGAAGGTAAGTTTTCTTTATAGGGATTTTATGATTACAGATGGTGATCTATATAATGCGTGAAGCATTTACAGGTACTAATACCGTTGCATTAGCAAACTTAAGGGAGTTGGGTAGTAGTTATGGGGGTTTTTCAGGTAAGTAGACCGTAGGGCTTGGCGGAAACGCTACAGATGTAAACCAGGAGTCCGTCTAAAAAATGACATGTTTCATATATATATATATATATATATATATATATATATATATATATATATATATATATATATATATGTATATATATATATATATATATATATATATATATATATATATGTATATATATATATATATATATATATATATATATATATATATATATATATATAAGAAACAAAAAAAAAAAGATGTACGCCGAAAGGCATATATAAAAATCAAGTTGTAATGTGTAATTTAGAGAGCTCGCATAGAGCCAGTAAGTTAATTTAAGGATCGTGATTGTAGAAAAGGGTTTAATATTTACCCCTAATATTATACATGTAAAAAGAATTAGGAAAATAAATGTGGTTTAAAAACTAAAAAAAAAAATCAATCTCTTTTCTATTTGGATGATAAACGCCTTTGTGGCATCTTGGGCTACAATCTTGTCTTCACCGAAACAGACGTATAGCGTTTTGCGACGATAGTTAAGAAGGTGCGATTCGAACCAATGCTATGATTAGTAAGAATACTAGAAGGTAGAACCAAAGCCTCAACACATCAATACCCTGCCGCGTGTGAGAGATGGATTGCTATTCTCAACTTTATCTTACTGAAGTGAACATTCTATGTTGATTTTTTTTTCTTTGGGGAGCACACAAAAGGCGAAAGAAAATATCGATGTATATTAGTTCTAAATGATTGGACATCGACGACGAGAAACCACATGATCGATGATCAGATAGAGCATTCCACATTCGTGTGGTCGGCTAAAGAATGAGGCTCTATTGTTATTTGTGCGTCCGAAGTCGATCTTCATTGTAAACTGGCGTGCATTCTCAGATGGACAGATTTCGCGGAACACTTTCAGCAATTCAGTTGAGCAACAACTGAAATAAAACCTATAGAAAATATTTAGACATGATGCCTTACGTCCTTGTTCTAACGACTAAATTGAGCGAATTACTGCTGGGTCCCCAATAAGTTTTACGAATGTACGCGTTGTAAATAGTGACCAATTTGGATGGAGTGAAGTACATTATTGTATATATTATTGAAGTATATAATTGTTATGATATATGGCTCTGAAGGCTTAGTTTTTGATTCTCTTTAGGTGGTGTTCTTCACACTATTGGTTTATGTATCGTGTATTTGTGTTGGAAACGCCACAGATCTTCCATCGATCCATTCTTGCGGAACCTACATCTCCTGCACTAAGGAGCTCGGAAGTGACGGGTAACCAGTGACTCGAACACCTTCTACAGAATAAAAGTTTGTTGTTCAAGTCAAATAGAAAAGGGGTAGATTGTAGAGTTTCGAAACTGATTGAATATTCGCACTCTTTGGAAGTTTTTTTTTCAATTCAATTTTTATTAGGTAGATAATTACATTTATGGTATATTTTACAACTAGTATTTAAGAGTTTTAGGACAGCAATTCCTTTACAACTATAATCTTAAATCTATATAATGACAATAGCATAGCAATTTTAATAAATAATAAATAATAAATTAAGGAAAACTACAAGAAAAAACCCTTATTTGAATCTTAAGACTTTTATGTAATAGTGACCTCGATATAATTTTCATAGACAGGGTACATATGTAGTGATTTAGGACAACGCAAGACGGGAAACGAGAACATTGTCAGAAAAAGAACAATTGACGAGGAAGTTTCGATTGATTTTGTCAATAAGTACTTCTACCGGTTTAACGTTAGCGTTGTCATGTAGTTCATGTGTCGAATACTGCCATGGCAAATTCAGCAACGTTTTCAATATTTTATTTTGACACCTTTGCAATTTCGTTTTGTGTGTGCGAGCACAATTACACCATACAGGGGCGCCGTACAGGAGTATAGCTTGAAAAATGGTTTTAAAAATTATAATTTTAATTTTTTTATAAAAATTAATTTTTCGATGCTAAGCTTTGACTTTCTACACACTAATGGATACATAAATCTTACGACTTTGTTTATTTTGTCAATTGTGGTAGTGATGTGTTTTTGAAACATACGTTTTTTATATAGAATAATACCTAGATATCTACAGTCTTCGGACCAATCAATGTCAACTGCACACATACTGAGTTTAGTGCCATTTGATAGGTAGCAGAGTTTCCTACATCTCGAAAACCAGACAACTTGTGTTTTATTACCATTTATTTTTATTTTCCAGTTCCTGTAATATACTGCTAGTTTGTCAAGAGCTGCTTGCAAAGAGTTGTAGACATTAGTGAATAAGGCACCCGAAGAGAAAATGGCCGTATCATCGGCAAACATACCTACCAGAATGTTTTCACCTAGACATGGTAAATCTGCGACAAACAATGTGAATAATATGGGACCAAGGACCGAGCCTTGTGGCACACCATAGTGGATTTGGTGAGTAGAGGATTTGTCGGTTCCTATACTCACAACAAATTTTCTCGAACGAAGAAAGCTCTGGATAATTTTGATAAGAGGTATTGGCAGCTTATTGTTTTAGTAGCTTATAAATCAAGGCATCGTGCCATACCATATCAACGGCTTTTTCGATGTCTAGAAGAACCAGTCCCGTTGACTCCTTGTCGATGAATTTACCAACTATGTGGTTTTTAATGCGCAAGACTTGGTGGATTGTCCTGTGACCACTACGGAAACCGAACGGAAAGTTTGGTAGGATGTTATTTGCTTCCACGAAACGATCAATCTTTTCCTTAATGATTTTTTCTAGGAGCTTACTCAGACAACTAGGTAAACTAATAGGTCTGTTGCTATCGGGCCTGTTCTTCGGTTTGCCGGGTTTCGGGATAGGTATTACTTTTGCTGTTTTCCAACAGTCCGGAAAATAACAGTTCCTAAGACAAGCGTTGAAAATGAACGTTAAATAGTTACTTGCAGCAGGTGGAAGTGCTTTAATTAATGTGTTGTTAATATTATCAAGACCAGCAACCTTTTTTGATTTCGATTTTTTTATCAATTCTTTAACTTTGCTAATATTAGTTGGGTAAGTACTTTCAGCTGGTGATTGAGAAAGTACATGGATAGTGTTAGCAACTTCAGCCTCAGTATACGCGTCGCTTAGGTGCATAGATATGGTGTGCTTCTTACTAAACGTGTTAGCAAGTAGGTTCGATTTCTCCACTGAAGAAATAAACAACTTGTCGTGAACTTTAAACGGAGGAATAGTTGACCCTCTCTTTTTCATAATTTTTGATATTTTCCAAAACGGTTTGCTTGCTTTGTCAAGAGAGGAAAGGTGTTTATTCCAACACTTGTTCCTATATGTTGAGATTTCTTTTTTAATGATATTATTTAGGACTTTAACATTAACTAAAAAGCAATCGATCTCAAACGAAGCCATTTTCTTCTTTCAGAGTTTCGTAGCCTAATCAGATGTAAGATATTTTCAGGAAGCAGTGCCTTATCAACTGGAGCAGTGGAACATTTAGGTATCGCAAGATCGGCCGCTCTATTGATACCAGAAACAAAATTGTTACATAGGATATCAATGTGCTCGCTGCAGGTTATAGAATTTAGGCTGGTATCACCTAGAACCAAGTTCGTGTTTATATATGATTTATAACTTAAATGCAAAAGATACTTCACTCCATCTAACCCGGCCTCTATTTACAAGGCCTATATTCGTCCAAAAATTGAGTGCAACTCCCATATTTGGTCAGGCGCATCCAAAACTGCACTACACGTGCTCGACAGGATGCATAAACGAGTAGTGAAACTTATTAGGGACTCAGCCGTAAGTCGACCAATTCCGTCGTTAGAACACCGGTGCAACGTATCATGGCTATCTCTTTCTATAGGTATTACTGTGGGGGTACGAAGTCGCGACGCCTCCCGGGCGAGAGTTCTACCTCGTCCCCACAAACTGTTCACTGGACACAAAAGAGGAATTATTCACCACGGAAATGGAAATGCAACACAACAAACTCGCCGACATACCGTCCACAAGGAGAAAAAGTTAAACGCACTATTTTGTTCTTTAAGATTTGGTTTATTTTTTTGGTCCGGTTTTACAATTTGTCAGTAGCCACTTAAGCAAAAAAAAAAAAAAACTTAAAATATAGGTTCACGCCGACTCACACTCGATTTTTCACGTCACACCCTAACGACGCGCGGTACGGTGGATGCCGGACGACCCGACCGCCACGGAGATTGAATTACGGCTCAACGATATCTTGCTCGTTCAGAGCTCACTCGTTCATCGTGATCATGGTGGTATGTGTGCCTAGAACAAAGAAAGACCTAAAGGGCATTCCTAGGATACGATTTCGGTAAAGCAAATAAAACCGAAATCGTCGGATGCCAATGGAATCTTTGTTGGAACATGTGCGGCTAAACAAAGAGACGATGATCCGATGTGAAAATGTGCTAATTGGTTTTAGCTAAGTTACTGGGAAATTGTGTTTATAGCATCGCTAGAAAGGGTACGTATTGAATACCCATTTGCATTGATTATGCTTGGTAGACAGGGAATTTTATTGCTGGGAGAAAAACGTCTTCAGCCAATGTATACATAAAGAAATTTATCGTATACATGAATGAAGGTAGGAATAGGCGACGCCATGATAATTATCTCTGGCTGGAATGGTTACATGATATGTGAACCGAGGGTTTTTCTTTTCAGGAATTTGTCTGGTAACGAATTGGTTTAGAATACCAAGTAAGCAAACAAAGAAATCTTACGGAAAATTGTATGCTAAGGGATGCATGAAAAGGTAAGTTTTCTTTATAGGGATTTTAAGATTATAGATGGTGATCTATATAATGCGTGAAGCATTTACAGGTACTAATACTGTTGCATTAGCAAACTAAAGGGAGTTGGGTAGTAGTTATGGGGGTTTTTCAGGTAAATAGACCGTAGGGTTTGGCGGAACCGTTGCTCAACTGACCTTGCTGAATGTGTTCCGCCCCTTCAGTCGTTTTCCTGCGATACCCGTCAATCTGTGAATGCGCATCAGTTCACGTTGAAAGTGGACTTTAGGCGCACAAATAAACATATAGAGTGAATCTGTAGCTGAACCAGACGAATGTGGAATGTTCTGCCTGATCATGTGTTTCCTGGCTGCTGTGATGTCCAGACAATCAAGACCAATATACATCGACACCTCCTTTCCTCATTCACTTCCTCTCCATCCGCTCGCACTGTGCTCTGACATTTAAGAGTACTTAAAAATCCCCTTTTGTGCGCGCGTTAATGTAAAAAAAAACTACTACTGTACAAGACCATGGTCTTACCAGTACTCATGTATGGCTCCGAGACCTGGGTGCTCAATAAAAGGCACTCTGAACTCTTAGCCAAAACAATAAATCATTATGGAAAATTTAACAAGCCTCAGGACTTGCTAAATAAGGCCAAGACCGGTTCCCGGTTGTAGTGCCGATGATGATGATGATGATGAACTCTTAGCCGCGTTCGAGGGAACGTCTTAAGGAGAATTGTTGACCCCGTGTGTGAGGGAGGACGATTCCGGAGACGCTACAACCATGAGTTGTACGCGATCTACGTGGGAGCTAATGTAAACAAATCGAGCTCGGTAGACTCGAATGAGCGAAGACGAGCCTGCCCAGAAAGTCCTTTGTGTCAGGATGTATGGAATGAGACAGCGTGCCAGATTTTGTCTGTGATGGAGAGACGACGTAGACCAGGGCGCCCAGAGCCTGGGAGTGGCCAACTGGATGACATCGGCTCGAAATCGAGACAGGTGGAGAAATTTGTTGATGATGATGACGATGATGATGATGCACGGCATAATATTCATCGACTACCTTGAAACGGAAAAAAACCATCAATAGTGTATATTGCATGGCATTATTCTAGCGTTTTAGGGATGAAGACGCTCAAAAACGGCCACAAATGAAGAAGAAAGGTTATTTTTCACCAAGAAAATGCTCCGTGTACATGTCCTTGATAGCCAAACTACACGAATTGGGCCTCTAATTGCTTCCCCATCCACCGTTGTCTCCAGATATTGCCCCAGTGTTTACTGGCAGTTACAGCCCTCAAAAAATGCCCCGGAACACGAGCTTTGGCTCATAATGCTAAATGGCTGAAATTTTGGTGAGTAACTGTCAAAAGATGCACAACTACATTCACTGGCTTTATTTGACGAGTGCTGCTATCTTCACGTTGAGATTGAAAACTTTTCAGTCAACCCATATTCTATGTGTAATTAAGATATAAATGTATATACCAAGTGTATGCATACGAATTTTCCGTCAAGTACGCATCGTATTAATTTGACACATACGTCAATTTGTTCGTCTGAGATTTAACTACAAACGCTCGCAAGTTGAGTCCCCCAAAAACTAGCCTCTTTGTTTTTCCGTTCTGTAATCATGTCGAGTTTTGTGCCTGAAAAAGAACAAATGCGGCACGCATTGCTTTTCTTATTTAATCAAAAGAAAAAGACTGTTGAAAGTCATCCTTACCTGATAGAAACATATGGTGAACAACTCCACCAATTACAACGTGTGAGACATGGTTTCGACAATTTACATGTGGTGATTTCGATGTGAAAGACAGCGAGCGCTCTGGTAGACCACAGAAATGTAAAGATGAGCAATTGTAGGAGTTATTGGATGGTGACCCAACACAAACTCAACAGCAATTAGCAGAAGCATTACATGTGTCACAAGAAACAATCAGCAGACGTTTACGAGCAATGCGGAACGGAATGCGAACGGAAGAAAACGAAAAAGATCAACATAGTATACATTGGCCTTGAAAGACTGGACATTCGAATGATGGCGCAGCATGTGACGAAGCAGAGTATCCCACATGCATGTAATTCGGCTAAAGAGTTCCTATATGTGCATATACAACTAAAATTAAGTTTTTAACTTGATTTGATTTCCACTTTCTTATCGAATATCGCGGAAAATACAGCGCCTCATGTTATAATAACTAAACTGGGGGACTTGTATGTACGTTAGTAATAAGTTTCACCTTATCAAATTTTATACCTTTCGTTGCACTGTTCGTAACTACAACATAATATGGGAGTCGAATTTTTTTTTCTTTTTACACTAACCCATTCAAAACTCACCCTTCTTACCCAACTGACTTGCCAAATCCAAAATCACAAACTTTGTGAGGCTGCGATTAGTCCATACAGCTGCTACCCACCTCCACCTGCTCCACCGAGCTACAGCCCCAATCTGCCCAAAATGCAACACAACACTCACAATCACTCACATTTTGAAAGACTGTCCTCACCTAAAACCCTTGAAAGATAAACTATTTCGCAATACAGATATTTATACAATTCTAGCAGATCCCACTACCGGCAACATAGAAATTGTAAATAAATTTGTAAATAGCATTAAGATTAAATTGTAAATTAAAAGTACCGAGCCAATAGTCCCCGCTGATAGGCTCATTATGTTAAGTTATTGATATGTAATCTTACATTACTAATAAATAAATAAATAAATAAATGGGTCCCGCACGATTTGAATGAACGTCAAATGGAAAATCGCACTCACTTGTGAAATGCTGCTTCAACGCCACGAAAGAAAATCATTTTTGCATGGAATTGTGACGGGTGACGAAAAATGGATTTATTTTGAAAACCCGAAGCGGAAAAAATCGTGGCTTTCGCCTGGCGGGGCCGGTCCTTCAACACCAAGGCCAAATCGCTTCGGTGAATCATCATATGTCAATTAAATTATATTTGTAGTTTGTATCACATCATATGATTTGATTATTAAATAGACAGTATGAAATCTTATATAATTGTTGCTCGGGGTGCCAACAGATGTGAAAATCAGACTAATGTTAATGACAGTAATCGATAAATTTTAAAATTTAAATTCTCAGAACTACAATTAATTTGAATATTCAGAAATAGTTTTAGGTTTTCACCTTTGTTGGGGACTGGTTATTTTTTTTTTTTTAATAAAATATTTCTAACATCTTAATGAATACCGATTTTTTTTTTTGCGAATCCTCTCCTCAAGCCCCGTATCCAACAACAATATACTCCTATAATAATAAAAACCCAAGTTATATATATTTCTTTATTATGCTGTATAAAATAAGACTTGTCGTCGTTTCCGTGGTGTAGTGGTTATCACATCCGCCTAACACGCGGAAGGTCCCCGGTTCGAAACCGGGCGGAAACAAAGCTCGCTTTGACTTTTTGTTACTTATTTATTTTTATTTACTCCTCGTTCTCAGATATTTGTGTTTTTTTATCTCATTCCGGTAAAGAGTCCCTAAAAACCAAAAGAGTTCAAAATAGGTACGAGGACAATTGAGTAATTTAAATTATAGAATGAATGATTTCTCCTGATCATATCGCGGAACGTATATCTGACTTTACGACCCATTTACTGCATATACGAACTTCTTTTTCAGACCAGACCATCAGCCAAACTCCGAAAGAAGGCCAAGGGTTTCTCCCCACCATTTCACGGAGTCCTTAGCTTGATGGGGTGGTATTTCACCGGATGGCAGGGTTTTGAGACTTCACGGCAGGCCGCCATAGTTATGAGTATATTCTGTCGTCCTAATCAGAGGGGTGATTATTTAGCCAGGTAAATGACTTTTGTGTTGGCTAGTTGGCGAGATCCAGAGTGCTTTTATAATAATATTAGTGGCGTTGTACGTTGCATACTGTCTTTGCAGTCACGAAAGTTGCTTTCTTACAGTTTTACCATGCATGTGTTAATAATATTCTCCTTCAGGGTAATTATAACTTTTTTTCTTACTCAACTAATTGGCTAATACGGCAATACTCAAAATTATATGTTGTTTGTTCAAACATATATTATCATTGCTTGTCTTTTATATAATACGGATGGAGGCAAAACTAAATTAGAGATCGAATGGTTTCGTGTCAGAAGGTAAAATAATTCGGGTTTTCATTGAATAATTTCTTAACATTTGGCCTCAACGCGCCTTAGTTCTCCTTAACCATCTAAAAAGCATGAAATTTTGGTCTACAAATCTTTAAGAACAAATTATTTCGTTTATTTCTACTCATAACTAGAGTTTAATTATTATTTAGCTGGGCGATAAAGTGTGCACTAAGCTATATTCATAACATAATACAAAACTAGAATATGTACTATTCAATCATTATAATCTATAAAACTGATACTATTGTCGTTTCCGTGGTGTAGTGGTTATCACATCCGCCTAACACGCGGAAGGTCCCCGGTTCGAAACCGGGCGGAAACAATGTTTGTTACTATATTTTTATTTTTTATTTACAGCTTGTTCTAAGATTTTTGCTCTTAAATATCTGCTCTCAGATATTTATTTTTTCACCCTATTCGATAAAGATATCTACAAGAAAAAAATCAGGTCTCCCCAAAAATTAAAAGAGTTAAAAATAGTTACGAACACAATCTATTTGAATTATATAACTAGTAGATTACTTTTGTTGTATTCGATGAACAATATTTAAGAGTCTGTATAAAAATGTAACAGAATAGAACTATGGCAACAACAATAGCAAAGTATACTAGAAGGATGTTTTTTAATTAATTGTCTTTTATTTTTCTATTCATATTTTTCTTGTTCTAAGATATTTGTTTTATACCGCAGACCTTTTGCGTGTTAGACGATGTGATAACCAGCATAGATACTAACATACAGATACTGCGTTTCATATTTCCCTTAACATATAATATTCAATTCAATTCAATTCAATTCAATTTTTATTTGGTAGATAATTATTATGGTATATTTTACAACTAGTACTTAAGAGATTTAGGATAGCAATTTCTTTACAACTATAATCTTAAATCTATATAACGACAAAGCATATAATATTATTAGCAACAAAGTTAGAGAATATTAAGCTGCTGAAATCGATAAAAAATTCAGTTGAATAACTTTGATGTGTTTTGAATATAATACAAGTATCATAAGTATAACATAACGCCTAGTGAACTTCCGAAATGTTCTTTTATATAATGTGCTATCAATTATGATAAATTAGTTCTTTGTAGTGAATAATGCAGATCTATAATGGTTTTATGTGCTGAACGATTTGGATATTTCCAATTTAAAAGTTGTAAATTTATGTAATTGAAAAATTGGAATAGCGTTTTTTTTTCTTCTTCCCGTTGACTTGGTTTCCATAGTATTGTAGTTATTTTCTTATGGTTGGAAAAGAAATTTAAATAACAGATTGAATGTCCCAAGGCATTAGAGAATTATTAACAAGCAGGTATAGAGTCATAAGAAAGATACAATAATAGAAAAATGCACCAAGAAGTTATTATATTTTTGGGTGCACCACCGTGCTTCCGGTTCCCCGGGAAGAGAGGGCTACCGTTGTTGTCCTTAATACCGCATGATTATCTTTATTCACTAGCGACGTAAACACTATTGATGAAAATCACTTTTGTTAGCTGGGGAGGAAACGATCAAATCGCGATTCGAAAAACACTGTCACCAAAGAACTTCCTGGTGAGCAGTCACTAAAACACAGACCTATTGTTGATTTATTTTTGCGATTTAAAACTGATTTGATTTTACGTTTTATGTTAATTGTTTTTGAGGAGGTCTTCCCATCACGCGAATTATGTTTTCTTAAACTCCACTTGAGTGAAATGAAGGAAAACACTTTTAAATAAAATTTATATTTTATTCAATTTCGAATTTAACAAACGTCTGCTCTTCAGAGTGCCGTTTTGTAAACTAAACTTACTCTAACATAAAATCTTGTATCTAGGTTTTTTTCTCTACGTTGCAATATAATATCTTTATCACAATGGATATTATATTGTAATTAGTGTAATATTCATTTTCGTGTTTCCACGAGTTCTTGCTAATTATCTTTGAGTTTGTTCATCTGGATGAAATGTGCAATTAGGTAACATATGTTGTGATATACATTATATTCTAATTTGGTTATTCCATATTTTACGTTTCTTTGAATTTTTGTAGTTAGTAACCTTTTGAGTTTTGTTCTTAATAATATTTCGGTCTAGACAAAATGTGTAATTAGGTTACACATTTTGGTTGATGGGTTTTTGTGTCGTCAAGGATTCTTTGACGTAACACGCGCGCTACACACAGGCTCTTCCAAGCGACTCCAGCCAAGTCACTCTTTCACCTTCTCACTTCAAAATTCTAATTCTCAAATATCTTTATCTTCTTTCGAAGGTCAAGATGCATCGCCACTTATCGTTTGATCCTTTTTTGGGGTTTTTGTTTGTGTTAGCCATCTGGGTAATGCAAAGAAGAGTTTTCGTGCATTTCAAATGGGTACGGCAAGATCCGTGGAAATTGATTGTTAGTTTAGGATCTGGGAATCCGTGTCTATTAGCAAGTCATAAAACATCTGGTATGTGAAAATATGATGTTTACGATTGTGCTGTATTCCAGAATACTACCCTTATTAAATTTTTACACTGAATCTCATTACTTTTCTAACACACCGCTCATACTACCTCTGTTCATATTTAATTCTCACTTAATACATAACATTAAAAAACTTTCACAATATTCTATATCAAGCTTGTTACAGCACATTTCATAACATGCCCCTTTTCATAACATGCACCTTTTTTTCATTCAAAACATAGCACTTTGATTTTCGTTCAAATTTTATTCAATTTAAAAGTCACAGAAACTAAAGGAATACTTTGAGAAAATTTGTGTTGTTCACATTATAATTTCCAATCAATTAGAACAATAAGAAGCATAAGAAGAGAGAAATTTCAATAGCAAAATCAGTTTGCAAAGTACAAGCACACACACACACACACCGACCAAAGCGCAGATTATCAGACGCCAAAGACGTGATCTGCGTTTACTACCGCACTCAAGACCTACCGGTCTTGTACGATTTCTCTCCCACCATCCCTCCATCCAAGTAGTTAGAGGAAATCCGAACTAACCTTGTCCACACTATCCTTAGATACCTCCCCCCCTTTTTCTTTTTCAGATATCTCGAGACCGAGCCCAACATCCTCACGGATGTGGGTGATTCTGGTTATCGTAAGATGACCAGAAGCCATAGACAAGATGACGGATACATCTGTCCTTGTCTCGCCAAAGTCGGCCCTCTCGCCACCCATTTTTTTTTTTTTTTTTAGTAAAATCAGTTTGAGTTGTGAGTTTGGAAAGTTGAGTTAAGAACCCCTAAGTTGATATAAGTATATTAAATATATTGATAATATATGAGTTTTAATATCATCTAAAACCCTTTAAGAGCCGTTGAATTTAATAAAGGGTTTTTCTTGTTAATGGCGCCTCAGCCAGTTGTAACTGGATTTTCACCAAAGGAAGGTCCGCATGGGACGCGGATCATAATACGGTGAGAATTCTTAGGAACCAGAACGAGTGACCTAATTGGTTTAACTATTTGCGGATGTGACTGCCTTCTATCAGCAGAGTGGAAAAGTTCTAATAAGATTGTTGCGCGTACAGGACCCGCAAAAGAAGGAAAGGAAAAATAAAAGGTCCCCGCTCTTTCCTCATCCGAGGAAGCACGGCGCCGGACTATAACAATTGCAAGAATTGTGTGTCGGCGTATCGAATAGATAGGCCTTTGTTTGGACACGTGCACTTTTAGGTTTTGGATCTTGTATGAAATTTTAGGTGCTAATTGCTTTTAACATAGATGGGAAAATAATGCACTATGATTGATTTGGTTTTAGGAAATAGAATCGAACAAATGCATTGAATTGAATAAATGAATTTGAATTCAATAAATGAGAATTTGAGCGTTTAGTTCGATTTGGTTACAATGTTATGTTGGGAATATCAAATGGATTTTGTTATAGGTAGGATTTGTGTATATGTGGGAGGAAAATGTAATGTGGGAGAAAAATGGTAGGGCTTCTTGGAGCACTACAAAGTCATAAAAATAACCAAACATTAAAATGGGATTAGAATTTGTTGAAAATTGCCGACAAGTTACGCTATTAAAATAAGCGCTCGTAGAACTCATTCCAATATATGGGTTTGTGCTGTTGCTCCATTTTAGTATTTTATTTCATGTGCCAATTTTGCAATCAATTAAGGAATTTTTTTTTCAGAATACTTGTTTTAATTGCGATTTAACGTATAAAGACCTAAAGGTTCTGCTAACAATGCTTAATCACGATGAGCTTGACTTTCTCATTCCTTCATTCTTAGACATAAATCTAGGTGCGAGAATTGAAAGCTACCGTTCTTTCTGGTGTTACGGCCACAACCACCCATCCCATAAAACCTACCTCTTTGGAGCTAAGCTCCATCATTAATCGCGCATATAGGAAATATCGCGATATCAATTCAATATCAAACAAATTTAACTTGAATTTAAGTTGAATCCAAGACGTGAAAGAACGAATCATATGTTCAACACGCAGAATCCCCTGGATCCAAATCTGTGGAACAGATGACCAACTTTCAAGTAAAGTTGTTGAGAATCATAAATTGCCCGTCTGCAATTTTATGATCTTTCAAAGGTTTGTTTACGCAAACCATTTCCCACACGGAACATCCTTGCCCATTCGCCTAGAAGAAATAAACAGACGCAATAAAATGAACTGCACGTTCATCTAGGCACTATTGATCTTTTCCTGTGTACCGATTCCTACGGAAGAGATCCTGGCCCATGCGCTTAAAGAAAACAACAGGCGCAATAAAACGGACTAGACGTTCACCCAAGCAACTAACAACACAACAAAAGGGAATCAGAAATGTGCATTAACACGATGCACAATTGATTTTTTTTTTGTGTTTGATACACCGCCAAGTGGATCAGGCGGGAAAAAGGAGATATCCTTTTATCTGCCGGAGGAAACAAAGATTTCGAGCCAGAGAAAAGGAAATGAGAAAACCACTAGCGATGGTGGGTTTTGAAGACGTTGGCCGAGACGGTCAGAGTTGAGTTGGTTTCTGATTTTTGGCCGAGGCGGTCAGGAGGTTGTTCGAATTGAAGTGGTACAGTGTAGAAAAGTAAAAGGACATGACTAGTGTATGTTATACAATAAGTTAAAAGAATTATTAATGTTGTTCGAGTTAAAGTGGTACAGTGTGTTATCTGAGTAAATTTAAACAATGAGTAATATATGTTCCAGTTAAGTTAAAATAAAAATTAATGAAGGGAGAAATAAAGAACAAACAGTGTTTTATTCAAAGTGTGTGTGGTGTACACAAAGGGTGACGAACAGTTGCAATACACTGGTATAACTACCCTTCAGAGAGTTAAAATTGTAATCTAAGCAAAATTACAGTCCTGGTCAATCAAATTGTCTCGGGATTCATCCTCACGATTCAAACAAAAGAATGAATTCCGGATTGCATATATTTATTGACTTATTTCAGCACACTAAAATAAATTCGCATTATGCCAGAATGGGGGACACTCCGATAAATAATGAAATTCTTTTAAATCCGAAGATAAATGCTAAGAAACATAGCATGGTAATGGCTTCCAAAGGTATTGCCCGTAACACCTCAGCCGATCTACGACTAAATAGCGTCAGGCGCGAGAGGTGTGAGTAGGGTCTAAGCATGTTTTTTTTTTTTATTAGACTTCTCTCGGGAGAGGCGAACCTATAACTGTTGCAGTTCTTTTTGAACAGTTGCAGGTTGTAACGCTTCGGGAACACTCGCGTGGGGAGACAGTTCCACAGCTTCCCCGTTCTGTAACGGAACGAATTCTGATACAGGGATGTTCGCGCCGTCGGGAGATGAACCACAAACGGGTGCGATCTGCATATAAACCGAATTGCGTGGAACAATGCCAAGAATCTCCGAAGAACAGCACCCGTGATAATATCTGTAAAACAGACAGAGGTCGGCTACGCGTCTTCGATGTGATAGCGACTGTAGTCCCGACGTCAGCGCCGAGTTCCCGATCAGGCGGATCGCTCGTCTCTGTATGCTCTCAAGTAGGTCGAGGGTATGTTTAGGAGCCGAGCCGATAGTATCTGTTATCTGATTGCAAAATTTAATGTATGTGATCATATAAGAACTAAAATGACTATTGCTACTACTACTACTACTACTACTACTACTTGCGATAACCAGAATCACCCACATCCATGAGGATGTTGGGCTTGGTCTCAAGATATCTGAATTGAAAGGGGAAGGAGGTATCTAAGGATAGTGTGGACAGGGTTAGTTTAATTGTTCTCTAACTACTTCGATGGGGGGATGGTGGGAAAGAAATCGTACAAGACCGGTAGGTCTTGAGTGCGGTAATAAGCGCAGATCACGTCTTTGGCGTCTAATAATCTGCGCTTTGGTGGGTGTGTATGTGTGTGTATTTGTGCTGTCTTGTGTTGTATCAAAAGCCTTTTCAATGTCCAGGCTCACCGCAATGGTGGGTTCGTCATTAAAGAGGCGCGCGCAAACGTGGTTATGAAATATGTTGAGAGCCATGGTGATGCTGTGCGCTTTTCTAAATCCAAATTGGAAGTCAGGTATTAGGTTCCTGACACTGATAAATTTATTTAGCTTCTCGTATATCAACTGTTCATATATTTGGCTGATGCAGGTGAGGAGCGAAATATGACGAAAGCTTGAGGGGTGATAATTTGGTTTCCCAGCTTTTGCTATTGGGCAGACAAGAGCATGCTTCCAAGCTTGGGGAAAGTACCCCATGTTGTAGGCATGGTTGAGCAGAATGGAGAGCTTTATCAAGAATAAAGCAGAACGCCTTCACAACGAGTGGTAGGACATGTTGTCGATACCGGGTGACTTCTTGGGGTTTCGAGATTTAACTAGGTTCTGTAGGGTATTTGGTGTGACGAAGCCGTGACCATTATCACGTGTGTCGTCGAAGTATGCACTGTCAGCTGAGTTAAAAACAACTATTGGCTCGTTAACGTTGTCTAATTTATTGTGAACCTCTGAACTAATTATTGCATTAGTGTCCGGTCCGCCATTCTCAAGAGTGAGCTTGTGATTATTTTCAAAGGTCTCTCCGATGATGTTTGCTTTATTGGCATTATTATTGACAACAAGACCGTTGTGCATGATTGGCCCAGTGATACGAGAAGTGCCACATATATTTTTAACATTTTTATGAATGTTCTGGTCCATCTGAATATCCTTTAGTTTGTCTTCCAATTGTCGGGTACGATTGTGTTGGGTTCTTTGTTTTATCAGTGTACCAATATTGTAAATAATGGATCGCAATAATGGCTTCCTTTGCGTGAAGCGGTGACGATATCTCATTCTGTAGAGCTTTTTACGATCCCGGATGATACGAAGAGTGAAGTCGTGATTGGGAATCTGATAAATCCTTTCAAGTTTGTACTTCGGAACATGAGTCTCAGAAGTTTCAAGAAGAATCTCGTGAAGTCGAGTTGCAGCGTTATTTATTTCAACCGTCGTTAGGATCCTGTCAGTGGGAAGAGAGAGAGTTGGTGAAGTTTTTCGTTCAATGTGACATTGAAGTTGCCCCAATTTGTGCGCCCATAATCGGGTATGTATCTGATATGAGCCCGCGATGCTCGATAGCTGCGAATGAACGTGGTCCCAGCGTTGTGGTCAGATATACCCGCCGATACTTGGGGAGGAGAGATTTGGGGAAGGAAATCTTTGGACACGAGAAAGATGTCCAGAATCGAGTTACCTCGCGTACCAACAGCAGGTGCCACTATTTCAAAATTTAGCATGCGAGTTTTCGGTACATTTTTGTGCCGTTTGGGCTAGAGACCGAGTTGTTCCAGTGGGGATGTCTGGAGTTAAAATCGCCGCCTATAATGAAGGCCCCGAGGACGTTATTAATTGGCTGATATCCCCGGGGTTAATGGGACCATGATTGGTTTTATGGGAGTGGTATACGGAGTATATGTCACTCTACCGTTATTAGCTAGATGCAGTTCAACCCCGGAGACCTCTATGGACTCGAAATATGGGAGGGAAATAGCTTCATGACGAAGTTCGCTATTAATTAGAATATAGATGCCACCTTCGTTGATGGCGGGGCCGCCAGTGACGGTTCGATCTCTTCGAATCATTGAAAAGTTTGGGAAGGTGGGACGGTGACATGGCTGCAATATGTTTTTGGGGGAGAGGTGGTCGAGTTTTCATATTCTTTGTTTGGTTCCCTTTAACCTTATCGGCGAATGTAAACCCATTTTGGATGACATTTTGTGTGGCCTGTTTTCCGAAGTTTGACTTGGCTACTTGTTTAGCTCTAGTCTCCTTGGTTCTGTGGACTATCTCTTTATATTTGAGGCAGTTCCTGTAGCTGGCCGGATGCCCTTTCTTACCGCAATTGCAGCAAGTTGGCCATGTAACTTCATCCTGCACATTTGTTGTGGGATCGTATTTTGCTGGCGGGAGTTCGCGGTTGCCAATGTCGTGGATTTTTCACAACGAACGCAACGGCGATCCATGTTGCAGTTCCGAGAGACATGCCCGAAACGTTGGCAACATCGGCATTGATGTATTTAATTGTTATGAAATACCTCGAAGACGACTTGTTGATGAAGAGTTGGAAGCGACTTTGTTCGTATTATGGAGTCTATGTCGGTTCCTGGAGCAAGGTGAAGCTGCCACATGGTCACCTTGCTGTATTTTTGCGGTCTGATGTTCACAAACCGCTGTGGGGGAGAGAATTTTTTAACGTCGGTGAATTTGACGTGGGCGAATGTTGCCTCAAGGGCAATTACGATGTCGTCCTTTTCCCAGCAGGCAGCGACTCGTTTTAAGAGGATGGTCCTCGACTTTTCATTGGCCGGGGTGAATGTGTAATAATTCACCACCTTGGTCTTCAGGGTATCGTTAACTTTACAGAACATCTGTCGATCGTAGGTTACGATTTTATTGAGGCTTGGACTCAAGGTCTTTGCCTTAAAGTTTGATATTCTTTGTAGGATCATATCACCGACGAACTCCTTTAGGTTGAGGTCTCGTGCAAAGACCCCAGGTTGCTGCTTCTTTTTTAAAGCAGGTACGTCTGCCCCGACCGTTGTTTGGTTGGTCTTTCTTGTTGGAGCGGTCTTTGGTTTTGGGGCTTGTGGAGGATGGTACCTTCGGTGTGCACGATTTTTCCAACGGAATGAATTTTGTGCAGTGGGGTGTACCGAGAGGTTTGCCACGATTTCATTAGCCGAGGCCGGGGATATTACTGGCGTACAGCCGGTGGCAACACGTTTACTGGAGGGGCCTCCCTCGCAGTTCGGTGTTGGTCGTGGTGTTTTCCGCTTTTCTGCGCGGAGAGAGGTGGGCGTGGAGCGGGAAATATTAAGAGTAGAGGCACGGATACCATTCTCGTCGGTAGAGACATCAAAGTCGATAACAAAGCTTGTCATTTCAGGTTCGATTTGTGAATGACGGCTTTCCAGGTATATGTTGGAGGTGGTCGGGGGTGAAGTCGGTTTCAATGCTGCATTCTCCGTCTCGAGTGCAGCAATCCTGGCTACCGCGGTTGCGAGGGCGCTTCTCAATCTCTCAAGAAGAGTCTGCAAATTCTGATCGGGTTGATGCCCCAAGTTCTGAAGAGAAGAGAGGTCCATTTTTGCGAAGGATAAATGAAGAAAGAAAAGTGATGGACACGGGAAATCACAAAGAGCGAGAAACAGGCAGAGAAGAAGCAGGTAAACAGAAACAGGTGAGAGTGCAGGAAACAGAGAAAAGAAGATAGGAACAAGAA
The DNA here is from genome assembly GCA_963931805.1 of Microdon myrmicae. NCBI lineage: Eukaryota > Metazoa > Arthropoda > Insecta > Diptera > Syrphidae > Microdon > Microdon myrmicae. Next base: position 6,362,012 of record OZ007497.1, on the reverse strand, counting down.
ATAAAGATATAAAAGATAAGCCCAGTGAAACCTAAATGAAAACCAAAATTTCAGGAAAGTAAAGAGTTGCTAAGTAAATTAGAATAGCAATATTTGGAAAAGGGTAAAGAAAAATTAAGTGTCAATTTTATGGTTTTTTTTTTTTTTTTTTTTTTTTTTTTTTTTTTTTTTTTTTTTTTTTTTGTTTAACACTGGTTTCCAAGTTTGTGTTGGAGGACGTTTAAATGAAAAGAGGAGAAAATTAAATGAAATTGAAATTGAGGATGGGATGAAATTTAAATGAAGAAAAAAAAGAGAAGTCGAATATAATTTAAATAATAAATATAGTAAATAAAATGCTTTATATTTAGGTTATGATAAGTGAAATAAAATAAAATACTCCCTGTGTACGAAGAGGCGCAATCCTGTCTTTTTTTTTTTTTTTTGATGACTGCTGGTGATGACTGATGATGGTTTTTCCTTTAAAAACCACTTAAAAAGAAAAAAAAACTGATGTGCACACGGTTTGGTTTCCCCGTATTGTTTCTTTTATCTTTTTCCACCACTGCACTTTAGCTTGCGTACGCAACAACGTTTCAAACAACACTGACTGATCACGAATTCGAAATGTACCGACCTTTTAGACTCTGCATCTACAGAGTTTTGCTTAAAATAGTACATACAATTTCCAAGAAGCACAAACATGATTTTGTGTGTGCATCAATTGAAATGGGGTTATAGGAAGTGAATGGGAATTTAGTTGAACAAATTCCCGAAGGAAGAATTATAAAATGCGTTTGGAATTAGGCATTTCACAATGTTAGGGTTTTGTGAATTGAATCAATGTGCGAAAAATAGATTTAGGTTTAATTTGTCGCTTATATGATTCACTTGGCGAATATGCTTGGAAGTTTGGATAATAATGGAGACTGTATGGGTGTAGTGATTTAAGATCACTACACCGATCAGCTAGCTAAATGCTGTCCTATTAAGCTAAATGTTTCGTGAACTGGTTCGAAGGTATTCATAGACATCTTTCGGAACGTAATTGAAGGGCCGGTCAGGGAGATGGGAGCAGGTGATAAGACGGTTCCAACCTTGGCTCCCGGGTGACACAGGTGGGAAAATAGGTACCTTCAGACACAAAAAAATCCGGCGATAAACTAGACTACCGTTTAGATCCCGAGGCTACTATCTCAGAATGAGCAACACTTTAGTTATTTGATAAGACATCAAATAGTAAAACACTGGTAGTAGTGTGTGTACAAAACACATAAAGTAAATCCATCCATAGTTCGCCCAGGCATACTTTCGTCCTCAACCGCAAGTGCAAAAAAAAAAAAACCGCCAAAGTAGCATTTTCTAATATTAGAACAGTGGGTCATTGACGCGAATATATATACCGTACACTAGGGATTAAAAACATCGAAACCCAGGAGTCAGATTTAGCCATTAACTGTTAAATTACCTTCGTTGACTAGGATATAATTTACATGTAAGATTTTGTTTAAAAAGAAAGTCTACGTCGCCAGCCGGTCTGATTCGCCTTCCAAGAGGAACGAGCATTCGGACCTTATAATTTGGACGGCATTTGGTGGAAATCGTGGAAAGATATTTCGTCGGATTTCTTTGTTGTTTTACCGATTTCTAAGTGACGGTCGACCACTGAAACTGTTCAGATATCTTTCACATACTGTATAGATACAAACACCCAGTATTTGAGATTATTACACACGGTGACGCAGACTTAGAATATTAATATATGACGGTCAAGCAATAACTGCGCACACTAGCATCTCAAACGATTAACCATTCTATGCACCGTCACCAAAAATATGGAGCGCCCAAGTAGGACGCTGTGCTGAAAATTTCCGGGTCCATTCCGTGGTCTGAGGTTTGATAAACCCTGACGTTATGCTTGCGCAGCAACGACTTTATTTCTCTTTGTATAGAAGTTCATATTCCACGAAATTCATTCTTCCAAACGAAAATCATCTGATAAATTTTAACCAAGTTATATTTTTAAATGGTGGTGTTTCCATCCAACAGATGTCAACATGACAATGGTATGATTCAAATAGCTAATGCAATTTGAAGACCACGAAACTATACATGTCGCATTTAAGCAGATCTTAGAAATATAATGGAAGAAATGCATGATCCAATCCACAGGTGATTATCTGATTGACTTGGAAAGAGCCTTCGACACTGTATGACTTGAAGAGCTATACTACAAGTTAGTCAAACTAGGACTGTGGGGGTTCTCTAACCATATGGCGAACCAACCCACAACGCCAAGCAATCTTGACCGCTAACAGCGCGTCACCTCAACCCAACTCCCCGTCCCCAACCTGCAATACACATATTCGCAACTATGCAAAACCTGCAACCGCACCCATCCCAATATGCAATACCATCCGTCCCCAATCCGCAATTGCATACATTCCCCAATTTACCAGGAACCCATAATCTGTCAATTGACATTAATGCCAATCGTGGGGCTAATAGCCTTTTAATCACAAGGGAAGGAATCCAGAGTATCTTCGACTCATTAAGAAGCAAAAAGTCAGTGGGAATAGATGGAGTACCTAACATCGTACTCAAGAACCTGCCCCCAAAGGCAATAGATATATACACGGTCCTGTTTAACAACGCGTTGAATAATGCATATTATCCCGCGCGTTGGAAAACGGCTATCATTCAGCCCATCGCAAAAAAGGGAAAAGACTGTACAAACCCAATGAACATGCGTTCGATAAGTTTACTCCCAAGCATCAGTAAAGTATTTGAAAAAATCATTTACAAAGCTCTGCTAAAATGGGTAGACGACAATAGCATTATTCCAAATAACCAGTTTGGCTTTAGGGCGGGTCATGAAACCACACATGCCGCAGCTAAACTGGTCTCCGACATACAATGGAATAAATGTAGGAACCAATGCACAGGTGCCTGTCTGATCGACTTGGAAAAAGCCTTTGATACCGTCTGGATCGAAGGGTTGTATTACAAACTGGTCAGACATGGCATACATAAGCCTTTACTATATGTACTTTACGATATGTTAAAGGACAGGAGGTTCGTGGTCAAAAGTGGTAATGTGACCTCTAATAAAACGTATAATATCAAGAATGGCTTGCAACAGGGGGCGGTACTCTCTCCGATTCTTTTTAACATTTACATTAGCGACTTATTAGAAGCACTTCCGCATGCTATTGCGTACGCAGACGATCTCATAATTTACAGAACAGCTCCGAAAGTTGAGATCATAAATAGTTTAATACAGCGAGACTTCAACAACGTGCAGCGCTATTGCGATGACTGGAAACTTAAGATCAACTTCCAGAAATGTGAAGCCATCCTATTTAGAACTCCATTATATAAAGCCACGTACGACACAAGGAAAAACTGGCGAAAGCTAGTTATCGTGGGACCGCATGGAGATAAACTGGAAACCAAGAGTTTAGTTAAATACCTTGGCATCTGGCTAGACCAATATCTGTATTTCAACAGACATGTAGAGGCTGCTTTGCTCAAAGCGAGGAAAACTTTTGCTATGACAAGGAGGCTATTTCACAGTAGCCAACTTGACAGCAGGGTAAAAGTCATATGCTACATGACGCTAATCAGGCCAATGCTCATATATGGCTGTCCAGTATGGTTTAACATAGGTCCAAATTTGATGGAAAAGATTCGGGTGTTCGAAAGGAAGTGTCTGAGAACCTGTCTCAGATTATATCGAACACCGGAATCGGAATACAAAAAGTACTACTCAAATGAGACTTTATATAATGAAGCCTGCATAAATAGGGTGGATAATTTTATGATTAAATTAATCAGAGGACATATTGCGAGAGCAATAAGCTCGTCCAATGACCTAATTTTCGGGGCTTATTATCCAAATACCCTGTACTATGAGAACGTGCGTCGCAACGGCTTTGTTCCACCAGAGGCGTTCCTTGATTTGGACATGAAAGGGCTTATACAAGATAGATCCGGAATTCCGCTGATCTATCATGTAAGTAGATCATCCGTAGACGGGCGATTGTGCTACGACCGGGAAGCAACGCGCACCGAAGAAGAGCTCCTGCGCTTCAGTAGGGCTATCTCCCACAGAGACCGGGACGATAGTATTAAACAGCGTCAACAGTTCTGGTGGTTGAATGGCATATAAAGACCTGGATACCAAAGTCGGTATAGAATCACACTATCATCAGCTAGCTTACATAGACTTAGCTTTTCTAGAATTAGGGTAGTATAAGATTTAAGTTAAGTTAAGCTAAGTGATTTTACATAAAATTTAAAGAAAAAAAAAAAAAAAAAAAAAAAAAAATAGGTAAGTAAGTTAAATTTTAAGAAAAAAAAAAAAAAAAAATTTACAAAGTTTTTCAAATTTTTCTTTGTCTTTCAAATAATTATAAGCATTGCCACAAAGTTCTGTCGCCGAAAGGCAAATTATACAAATATTAAGTAATGTTTAGCTTAGAGCGTCTGCGAAGGACCAGTAAGTTACTATATAAGCTATTTAAGCTAGAATTTAAGCATTTTTTGTCTAGCCTTTAATTTAGAAACTAAGAATATAGAAAGAAAATAAAAAAATGTTTAAAAAATGAAAAAATTAATTACCAGGAACCCATTTCCCAAGCTGAAATAAATGAATATTCCAATTTACAACGGAATGTTAATCATCTTCCTTAATTACATCACCCCACATATAATTTTCCCAAAATTGCTTCGGTCAATTCTCTATTTAATTCATATTCCCTCCTTGCGACCAAGCAATCTTAATTTCCCCGAAATTCATATGCCGTAACTAACGCATATTCAAATCCACAACGGAACATTAAGCATCAACACCAAATATACCAAGCCGCATACATTCCCCCGAAATGACTTCGGTTAATATTCTATCAAGGGATAGCTTGCACCCAAGCAATTGCAATTTCCCCATATACACAACCAACGAATCCAACTTAGCTTATACGGCAAGGATTCGCTGGAACTAAATTCCTATGCAGGCATATAAACTCTTCCACTAAATTCTTAGTAAGTGGCAATGAGTTTATGACGCCACTGCCACGACGCGATAAACTTTTGCTTTCATGAGTCAGTCATCAATCTACCATCGGCGCGCGCACATCGGCTTGAAACACAGCCCTTCGTGACGTGCACTCGGGGGGTGCGAACCCCCGAGAATACTATAAGCGTTTATCGTGTCTCGGTCGAGTGGGGTCGGGGCCCTTGATTCCCAATTTTATTCAAAAATCGGTATTCGGTACAATCGTGTTAGTCGAGTGCTTGTCGGCGGAACGGATAACTCATGTGATGGTTCAGATCCTTGCCATCCTCAATAGCGATATTAATGATATTAAAGATCCCCTTGAGCAGCCACCGGTTATTGCAGGCCGCGCAAGGCAAAGTTTTAGTGTAATAAACAAACAAAAGTGGTATATATGTATATGGTACGAGTGCGTTTTATTTCTCCACCCATCACCTGTCCATTTTGCTCGCTTCTTGTGGACGTGCCATCGGCGGAATAACTAGTGGGGCGATAGTGAACCGGTGCCGTACGCCGGCATACCCTACTTCGCACCCCCACAGGACTACCTACCTCTGATATGTTTAATGTGAGAAGGTCTCACATCGTATACCAGATTTATATTATTTGAGCAATATATAGTAAATTAAAACATTCTCGCATAACACTCGGCAGATGGCTGATGCGTTAGTGGTAATCTTTTCAGACTGGGTTCGAATCGCGTTCTATACTGTTTCATAAAATTGTTTATTACTTTCCGGGGTCTTTTTCAATATATGCCCTAGTGACTTGATAAATTCTCTTCTTCATACTATTTCGTGTAAAACCGATTTCATAATATACAGAACAGCTTTAAAAAAAAATTATTAGCATCTGCTTGTATCAAAGAAATAAGGTTGAGAGCTATTGCGATGACTGAAAACTCAAAATCAATCTCCAGAAATGTAACATCATCCTCTCCATAATATGCTATTCTATCACATACAAGAAAAAACTGCAAAAAGCTTGCTATCGAATAGGAATACGTAGGAGGCGAAAAATGAGCCAGATACCTCGGCACTTGGGTAGATCAGTTTTTAAAATGTAGGAAACAAAAATAGGCGAAAACAAACAAGTTGTAATTTAATGTAGTGTTATCCAAACCTGATTTTCGAAACACAAGGTCTCAGAACCTATCTAAGCTTAAATTGGATTTCTGTGACGGACGACATGAAATATAATCTCATTGAGACTTTATGGAAAAATAAAGTTAATAACCGAAAATAAAATATAAAAAATTGCATCTTCATTGCAGGTCAAACGGCACTAAAAGCAAGAAAAAAGCTCATAAAACTGCGTACAAATGTTAACCTAAATTGGGCAGGTAAAATTAATTCAATTTCTTTATAACATGATAGCATTGCCATCGAGATCTATAGCGTTTGGGATGATAGTGAAGAACGTGTGATTCGAACTGACGCTATGATAGTTAGAATCACCAAAAAATTGAACCAATGCTTAACACATTAGGCGACTGGCCGCGTGTTCGAATTCGTACAGTACACTCAACTGATCTGGATTTGTTAGGTTATCGCTATGGTCTACGGCTTTGAGGCATTTTCTTATTCGATTTTCGTTTGGTGTTCTTCACAATTTACTTGTGTATTGGGTGTGTATCTGTTAGAAACGCCACAGACCTGTATCAAATTTCATGTGATTATCTTCATTTGTCAAAAAATTATGCGTGTGTTTTGTGCACAATAACAGTCCAATTAGTTTAGAATTTATATTAAGTTTTGGGTGTGCAACGAAATTACTGCTGCCGAAACATTTGACATTTTGAAGAAAGCCTTCGGTTGTCAAAAACACAAGCACATGATTGGCATACAATTTTCAAAGGGCCGCGATAACGCTTTCAAGATGAATCACATCCAAAACTACCAGAAACTTATACTGATGCACAATTCATCAAGGAAATCAAATATTTGGTGTTCAAAGATAGTCGTTAACAATAAGAGACATTGCTGATAGTTTTGACATTTCTGTTGAATCAGTAAACACCACTATGAATCCCGATCGATTCTAAAACATGGAATTTTTTTGGATAACTTAGTAAAATTTATCTGATTTAACAGGGTGTGACGTCTGACTATTCGCTAACCTCTAAAGACTACTCCAGTTTCGATACAATGGCGATAGAAACCGAGTCGCTGTGCAACTTGAAACCCATTCCTGAAGGAGATTTTAATAAGCGGCCGAGTACGACCAGTAAATTCAGATTTAAGGTAAGTAAGCTAGAGTGGTTAAGCAATTACGAGGGTTGCCTTTTATATTTCGGGATTAGAGAACAAAAACAAATATTGATCATCGAAAATCACTTTATTGTTTTTCAAAATATTCAAAAAAAATATTTATATGAAGATCTATTCACTTTTGCATGCGTTTGAACCAATTGTCGAAGCACTTTTGCCACTATGATTGAGGTATCTCCAACACATGCATTCTGAATGCAGCAACCGCTTCTTCAGGTGTCGAAAAACGTTGACCTCTCAGTTTGTTTTTTACGTACGGGAATAAAATGAAGTCATTCGGTGCCAAGTCAGGACTATACGGCGGATGACCCATCAAATCGATGTTTTGGGTGCTCAAAAATGCAGTTGTCACAGCCGATGTGTGAGAGCTCGCATTGTCGTGGTGAAGAGTGATCCGTCTTCGGCGGTTGGTTTTCCTGATTTCTGGGAAGACAACTGGCAAACAAATGGTTGTGTACCACTCAGAATTGACTATTCTGCGTTGTTCTAGTGGTACGGTTGCGACATGTCCAGTTTTTCCGAAAAAACAGGCGACCATTTGCTTGGAAGTGCTTCGTGCGCGAACAACTTTTGTTGGATTTGGCTCATCTTGAAACACCCAGACAGTCGACTGCTGTTTACTTTCGGGCTCATACGCGTAAATCCACGATTCATCACCTGTCACGATGTCATAGACGTGTTTCGAAGCACCGCGACCGTATTTTTTGAGCATTTCTTTCGACCAATTGACACGAGCCTTTTTTTGGGCGATTGACAAATTGTGTGGGATCCAACGCGAACAAATTTTTTTGACAGTCAAGTGTTTATGCAATATTGAATGTATGCTGGTCCCACTAACGACTAAGGTTGTCTCAATCTCACGATAGGTCACATGACGATCTTCCAATATCAGTTCGCGCACAGCATCAATGGTTTTCGGAACAACAACTGATTTTGGACGACCTTCACGAAATTCATCTTGGAGTGAACTACGACCACGATTGAATTCACCATACCATCGATAAACACTGGTCCTTGATGTAGCTTCATCGCCAAAAATTGAATTAAGTTCATCCATGCACTGTTGCTGAGTTAATCCACGCCGAAAGTTGTAAAAAATAATCGCACGGAAATGTTGACGATTTAATTCCATTTTTGGGCCGAGATGAATCTTTTAAGTTACTGTAAACAACACAAATAGCGCTCGTATGTCAAAACGTTCTGAGTGCGTATAACCTCAAAAATGTCCAACTTTACGACAGAGCTGTCAATTACCGGATTGCAACACTAGGGTTGCCAAATCCCGAAACATAAGAGGCAACCCTCGTATTTAATGGTCTTGCACCCATTTACCTACAACCCTCGTTGGAAAATTAGATATTGCGTTCTTTCGAAACAACCATCCAAAAGGTAGTTGCGAAATCACCAGGCGACGATAGACATATTTAATAATTCAAACAACAATTCACAAGTCTACTGAATCACAAATCCCAACTTAAATTGCGTTAGATGTGTTTGGAAGACGTTCTCTTTCCATACGTCGGTGCCCCACCATAAATCAAAGTAAAGTCAATCAGACTGCGGCTCACCCTTCGCCTAAACGTTAGTGTACACTCTGTCAAAGACAATCATTAAGGGCTTCGGCTTAGACTAATGTCTGTCAACAGAAATGCCAGTAAAGTATCAACTAGAATCTCCATAAATAATTCGTAAATGATTAATGGTTTTGGACTGAAAGAACAAAGCTGACCCGATACTATGGACGAACAAATACCTCGTTAACAGAAGCCTGGCGTTTGAATTGGTTGGGCAGACATTATAAGAGTCAATTCACAATCTTATGGGCCCGTTCGCCTATCCTTAGACCAGGAATTACATGTAAACTTATTCTCCTTTGTAGATTGATTCGATGTTTAATTTCGGAAGGATTATGAACTGAAGGTGTTTCGTAGCAACTCGCGTTGTACGTCTTTATAAGAAAGGTTCTCAAAATGTTTTTGGGGGTAAGAATCAAAAATATAAAACGTTGATTTGTTGGGATTCAGCCTTAAAAATCTACTGATAGGTAAACCTTGGTTAGGGGTTCAGCAAAATGCTTTTCATCGGAGGGAGAACAATCGAATCTCCTCCCACAGATACTTATGATTACATTTTCCATCTTAGGATTTCTTTGAACAATCGAAAGTTCTTCGTAATTTTAATTTCATTAAAGATTCCTTTTGAGTGCTGTGTGCTGTGTGCTGTGTGCGTGTTCATTATTCTCATGTGAGCTCCTGTAATACTTTACGCTTGAGGGTGCTAATGGATTCTGTCTTTGTAGCTTCCGACAATGCAGTCGAACAGGAGGGAATTAAAAAATAATATTGCCACCCCGGAAAGCAAAGGGAACTCTCTTGGGTGCGTAATGCAATCTGTGTTTAATTTACTTGAAAATCTTCTCTTTCTTGTTAAGTGGTGTTGCTCTTGTCCACATTTGCATCAGAGCAGCATCAATTATAAAGAAATTAAGTTATTAAATTATTAAGTCGATGTAAATGGGATGGCGAAATGCTCCAGATTGAGGGAGCATTATTTCATGTTCGACATGGGTATAGTGATTTAAAAACAAACTACAGGGTCGTGTTTTAATGCCACACTTTTTCTATTACCCGCACACGCTAAAGGGGTTATCAACAATCTTATAAAAATGAAAATTATAATAACTTCTAGCTAGTTGATTGCTGAAAACTTCGATCAAAATATATTTCAAACACAACAACAGGTAATATTGTGAAAAGCTAGAGAGAATATATATATATATATATATATATATATATATATATATATATATATATATATATATATATATATATATATATATATTGTAGCGAGCTTAGGGTTCGCTGGATTAATTATTTTAAAATAAATAAGAGCCGTTAAATCGATTTTGAATTAATATAACACTTTATTAGTCCGTAATACAACGGTTACTTATACCGTACACTTAATGATTTCTTTACTTATCGCTTCCGTACTTATCGCGTCTTTTTCTGCTTACTTCTCACTCGAGACGTATCGCTTGCTTCACTGTCTTACTTATCTCTAACTTCTTACTCATCACTATGCTCTGTGAGCGGCGTACTTATACTGTTTCAGCGTTTCGTTTCCGTCCGTTCCATTGCCTTGAATGTTCTACTGTTCCTAGTCTCCAGTTTTCCATTACTTTATAGAATATTCTAGTACTCTGTTTCGGACTCTCTAGAATATTCTAGTACTGATTGTCATATGCGTCACATATATATATATATATATATATATATATATATATATATATATATATATATATATATATATATATATATATATATATATATATATATACTCATCATCATCATCATCGGCACTACAACCGGGAAGATGATAATTTGTTTTTCCGGGCAAGGTCATTAATCTTGCGCCAGAGGCTCTGCGACGGGGAATCGAACCCCGGTCTCCCGCGTGGATACTAACCGCTATACTATCGAGGAGCCCATATATATACTCACACATATAAATATAGTTTTCGTGAGGGCAGAGCTCCCATTTATTTGGCTTAATGCCAGCTTAAATTAAATTAACATAAAACCTTACAGACTATCTCAAAATCTAGAGTAGGAATTAAGACATTATTAAATCGAAAAAAGAGGAGAAAAAAAAAACAGGAAGTTGAAGATGACTGGACGATAGGGGAGGTACGAGGCTGGGGAAGAGCGAGTGTATGTGGGAGTGGTAAATGCGGCATTTGTGAGACAGCGGGGGCCATATGTACGGACTGATAGGGGGGGGGGGGGGGGGGGTGAAATTGTGGGTAGGGTTGGAAAGGTATTGGGGAGAACTAGTTTGAGAGAAGGAGAGGAGAGGTAGGATTGCAAGGTAGAGGTGTTATTGGATGGAGGGGGCGGAGTTAGGGCGGGTTTCTTCTGAGACATCGTTTGAAAGCAGGAGTGGAGAGGTTGAAATCGAAGGTGGTGGGGAAAGAGTAGGCCTGTCGTAGCATACGCGAGATGGGTTCGTTAGCGCCATAAGAAGTGTGATGAGCGGGTTACGTACGTTACGGAGGCTTGTATGAAATGTTAAAGTGGAGAGCAAGCTTGAGCAATTGATTGAGCCAGACAGAAGGCGATAGACAAAGATGATGTCGGCATGGATTCTGCGCTCTTCAAGTGTATTGAGATTGATTAGGGGGAGCCGGCTTGTGTATGGTGGTAGAGTCACCGGATTTTCCCAGTGTAGTCCTCGGAGGGCTAAGCGCAAGAAACGACGTTGAACGCGAAAGTGAGACAATTGCCGCTAAAGTTGGGCGGTGGCAGGGGGTACATTAAGAGTCAGGGGGGTAAGTTAAGGCAGAAAGATTTTTACGTGGTAGTAAGGTGGCAGAGCTTGGCATCCTACTAAGTGTATGCTACGCGTAGTAGCTGTAGTGTAGTGAAGACCGGAAGCCGTGAATCAAGGTGTCGAGCAATGGCGAGCGGAATTGCATGCGGACTGCATTTGGTGGGCATGAGCGCCAATGTTTGAGAGAGAGCAGAAAAAGTTGGGCTGAGGCGAGTTTGCCTGTTGGGCTAGCCGCTGGGTTAAATGAAGTCAAAATAGAATCGCAAAGAATTGAATATGAGGGTTGGCAAGAAGTCGCGTGAAGTTGGATAATGGGCATTGATGCGCCAATTGAAGGGAAGAGCCGAAAAGGAGTCGAGTATGGGTAGACGGAGTCAAAATGGGGTCGAATATGAGTGATATGAAGTCCTGTGAAGTCGAGTGTGAGATGAACGGAGTCTAAAAGGGGTCGAGTGGTCGCGTGTGAGTAAACGGAGTCGTGTGCGTGCTGGAAAGGGTTGTACGCTACTTAATACCCTGAAGGGGCTTACAATATTTATTATTTAATCCGTAATATCGCTTTAATAATTATTTTATTTGTTTTTAACACGTGCTGTTGAGGGTACCAATTTATTTTCTTTTTTATTTTTTTATTTTTGTGTTCAAATAAACAAATAAACTTTTACAGAGTTGTTATATATATGGTAATATAAAATTGCTTTAATAAAGATTGTAATTGTGTTAAAGCACGCGAAATTTTTTTCTTTATTTATATAACCGGCTTTTTGCAAAATTATATACCGATTGTATTTAATAATTGTTAGTTAATTGCCACACAGGGGAAAAGTATAATAAAGGCCATATATTTGCTTACATGTAATAGTCACAATAAATCCTTTATTTTTCAGATCATGGACATTGTGTATATGTTACTATTTAATTTAATTGAAAGGTGATTGGGAAAAGGAATTTTATTTATTAAATGTTTTTGTTATGTCCTAGCAGGAGACATTTCTCACAACTCTTTTATTTTAAATTAATTTAAAATCTTAGTTTTGTAATGTACTATTTAATTAAGTTTTGTTATGTATATGTATGTATATATGAAGTAAGAATATCATCTGTACAATTCTCATTTTATTTAAAAATATTCACCAAACCGGAATATGATTGTGATATAAACATTTTTATTTCTTTTTATTACGATCAATTCTAATTGGTACACACTTATAAGGAATCATTACAATATTAAGTCAATTTCAAACTATGCCAATTGTCTAACAATGCGAAACATTATTAACTACAAAAGACATAATATATCGGTTCTTATTTAGTTTTATTACTTTTGAACTAACTGTACACGTAGCAGGTTTGTTAAATATATCAATTCAGTACTTGAAGAGATAACAATTCTCATTTCCAGAAAATGTAAAGTGATACAATGGAAAAGTAATTAAAAATTATGTAATTTATAGTAAGCCTTTTTAATACAATATTATACGAACTAACACAAATGCTTGCCAGATGTGTTTTCTGGCTCCGGAATATCAGTTAGTCGTTTGGTATTGGCAATTTATACCAGTTGTTCTTTTTAATTAATGAAAAGATGTGTACATTAAAAGATCTGCATTAAACACATTAGCTATTATCCAAATGAACTGGAATTGTTTGTTTATTCAATTTGGTGGTTCGGAAGAAGCTCACCGAAAGGAGAAATGTGTTACGTCCAAAACCACCCTCCCATAAATATATACCTCTTTGGAGCCAGTCTCCACCAATGAATTGCGCTACACGCAAAATCATCCACTAAAAGGAAGAAACACTCCCCAAGCCCTAGCATTGCCCCATACACTAAACGGGCCAATACCAAAATTGATATCAAACAAATTGAACTAAACGTTCAATTTGCCCATATCAAATTCAATATCAAAGAAATTGAACTAAACGTTCAATTTATCCATATTGAATACAATATCAATCCAAAACGTGATATTCGAACCAGATGTTCAACACGTAAATTCCCCTCGTTCCAAATCTGCGGACCAGATGACCAACTCTCAAGGAAAGTTGGTAAAAAGCATCAAATGCACGGCGACACCGTCCCCTTAAACCCGATTGAAGGAAACATTTCCTATACGGAACAAAGGATGGCGATCGTAAAAACACTCGCTGAACAACAATACCCATAAGATACAAAATATCAGTCACAACGTGTATTCAATAGAACAAAAATTCTTATTATCTTTAATTTGAAAATGACAATCCAAAAGAGTACTCAACAGAACTCAAGGATTATTAATGTTTTAGTTTAAGATAAAGATGATCAAAGAGTGTATTCAATAGAACGAAAAAATTATTGAAGTAATGAACTTTAAACACAATTTAAAAAAGAAAGAAACATAAGGTGATTTTAACTACCCTTGGACAAAGCGCAACCATTTGGAGCACACACCCCTGGAGACAATCGACGGCCAACAACTACAACTGGTAACAAAAACAAAAATAAGTTATTACTACAACCATTGCCGTCGGCCCACGACGGAAAATATAAATTATACAATAAATGCAAAATTTTGAAAAAAAAAATAAAATAAAAGAATGAAAAAAACCTGGTGTGTCGCCTGGTTACTGGTGCTGGTGTATCTGCGTCAAGTCGCTGGGGCGTTGTTGATGGTGATATTTCGCCAGTTGCTGTTGTTGGGCTGGCGTTGGGGCGATGTTTTTGCCCATTGATTGTTTTTCGTCAATTGCCGCCACAATTGCACACTGACACTGCGTTTCCGGAAGCACTCGGGTCCGGAAGATTGTCACTGTCACAGTCGCAGCACCGAATAGAACGCCGCCTCGTTCGTTCACAACCAGTGGTAAAGGGTGAGGGATAAACACCCAGGACACTGCGACACAGAACGGAAATAAACATTAAACGATTGTTTGTGAAAAAAAGTTCTTTTATTTAAATACTCGTTTTTACATAATGCAGTGGTAGAACAAATTAAACGTTAAGCGTACACTCGAACTTTGGACTTGGTGATAACTGTTTTTTTTAATTATCCAAATGATTTTATGTTTAGTTAAATATTACGTTATATTCTATCTTACATCACTGCCGCGAAAATTTAACCTACAATTAGAGAAACAACAAGAATACATTTTTGTTCCAGTTTTATAGGTGCACTTAGTGGTGGTAAAACACGACTCCGGTATGGTGCACACCGTACCGTGCACGGTACGATGGAAGGTGACACGACTGACTCGGTCGGCGGTTGGAAATCGACTCAGGGATATCTTGCTCGTGCAGAGCTCACTCGCTAATCGTGATCATGGTGGTATGTGTGCACGGTTCTTTCATGGATGAGACCTAGGACAAAGAAAGGGCATACAGTGCATTCATGGGCTACGATTTCGGTAAAGCAAACAAAACCGAACTCGTCGGATGTTAATGGGATCTTTGTTGGAAATGTGCGTCGCGGCTAAACAAAGAGTGCTAATGGGTTTTAGCTAGGTTACTGGGAAATGGTGTTTATGGCATCGCTAGTAAGGGTAGGTATTGAATTCCTATTTGCATCTGTTTCTGCTGTAGGATTCAATTGATGCCAAGAGATGTGGAATGCGTATTTGCTTTGGTCCCTTGGGTATAAATGGCCAGCCAATGTGTATGTAGGGAACATTGTTGTACACATGGCGCGGCTGGGAAAATAGACGGCGCAATATTTATGGTCCTTGTCATGACGGTTATATTGTATGCAAACCGAATCATTTTGTTTACAGGAATTTGTCTGGTACCGAAGGTGCCGAATTGGTTTGGAATTCCAGTTAAGTAAAGCAAGAAATCTTGTATGCGAAGAGATGTATGCGAAGATGTTTGTATGCGAAGAGATGCATGAAAACGTACGTTTTCTTTACAGGGATTTTTTAAGATCATAGATTTGATCTATATGATGCGTGAAGCATTTTCAGGTACTAATGCGATTGCATTAGTGAAGTTAGGAAATG
This sequence comes from Microdon myrmicae, assembly GCA_963931805.1. Lineage (NCBI taxonomy): Eukaryota > Metazoa > Arthropoda > Insecta > Diptera > Syrphidae > Microdon > Microdon myrmicae. The sequence goes on along the minus strand of OZ007497.1, from coordinate 6,346,403 downwards.
GGCTGAATGTTATTGGGGTTTTACGGTAAGTAGACAGTGGGGTTTGGCAGAACCGCCACACCTTCAAGAACTGATACGCGACAATTATAAATCATTAATGAAGAACAATAAAATTCAAGCCATTACGGCTAGTGGACCGAATATGTTCCCACAAATAAATAAAGTATTTAGAAGGTAAGATTATAATGACATTCCATGTCTACGAGTCCCGTGGACCCCGGAAAAGTGTCCAACACTGCTGAACGACTTACGCTGGAACACATCAACTCCAACGAAGAGCTAATATTAGTCGAGGAACCATAAGACAAAGCGAACTCAATTGGTGCCTTTTCAAGGCAGTGTACAAGGTGAACAAATCTGTTTATTCTAACCGCGATTTCGAAACTTGGGCGCTCCAAAACTATGTTTCGTTACACAATGAGCTTACCAATTCGTGTCTCGAAAACAAAAGTTTTCCGCTTAGAAATCTAAACACAAGTATATTTGTGAACAAAGATGAACTCATAGATATCCTTAGATCTATTAAGAACAATAAATCTTTTGGAATAGATTCTCAACATTGTTCTAAAGCACTTTCCTCTGGAAGCAGTGAACGTTAACACTGTTTTGTCAACAACGCTCTAAATGATCCATATGATCCAACCATTGGGAAACTGCAGTAGTTCACCCCATCCCCAAAAAGGGCAAAGACAGAGCAACCCCGCCTATCTTTCCCCAATTAGTTTGCTTGCGAACATCAGCAAGGTATTCGAGAAAATTATAAATAAAGCATTGATATACTGGTGTGGCGAAAATTGTATCGTTGGTCTTAGATTGCAACACGATACAGTTCATGTTGGGACAAATCTTGTTTCCGACATACAGTGGAACAAAGCAAGGCGACATTGCACAGGTTTGTTTGGTTGATTTTGAAAAGGCTTTCGACACCGTAAGGTTAGAAGGTCTTATAAATATAGTTATCAAATCTGGGTATACCCGAATACCTGTTATGCATTATCTACGATATGATAATGGGTAAATAGTTCGTGGTGAAATGTGGAGGTATATATATATATATAAAATAAGACCTTTCATATCAAAAACGGTTTGCAGCAGGGAGCAGTGAATTCTCCAATTTTGTTTAACATTTACACTAGTTCCCGCAAGCATAGAATTGCATACGCCCACGACGTATAGGTCTGGAGAAAAGATTGATGTCATCAACAGACTTCTGCAATATGACTTCAATAGAATCACATGACTTCAGGAAATCAAAGATCAATTTTCAGAAAACAGAAACTATCCTCTCACCCTTTTCCATTGTAGGAAGTAATAATTTTCCCCTACAAGTAAAAACTGTAGTTAGGTACCTTGGTATCTAGCTTGATCAGTATCTTTACTTTGATATAGCAGCTGCCCTTTCTGCAGCTTAAAACGCATATGCTGTGGCAAGAAGTCTCTTTGGTAGTAGTCCTTTGGGCCCCAGGGTCAGATTAGTTTCATACTCGGCATTCATCCGACCAGGTTTATACCCTCGAAAGCGGGGGGTTTAAACCACACTTTTCGCGGTGCCAGGGATAAACAAATTCTCTATCATAGTGATATCTCTAATGATCCAGATCGCCTACGTTTCAGTATGGTGATAAGTGAAAGAGATAAATCTAAAAGATACCGATCTCATCCCAATTGGTGGAGGATTAGTGACGAAGAGAGGCATACACGTCCTTAAAAATAGTATGCCTTTTAGTTGACACACCCCCCCCCCCCCCCTCCCCCGCCCCTTTCATCGTTCATATTTAGCATAGTTTGATTAATTTTGTTATTTAAGTTTTAATCGTTTTGTTTTTTTAATGTTTGCTTGTTACAAAAAAAAAAAAAAAAAAATAGAAAACCTATATGTACGAGGGTGAGCTGAAAAGTTTCCGACCTCGACGTGAAGATAGAATAAATACTTGCCAATAAAAACTATAGAATGAAGTTGTTCATCTTTTGACAGTTACTGACCAAAATTTGCAGAAAATAGATAGACAGAATATATTCCGTACGTGCTCTAACCACGTAGTTGGCTCAGTAACTCCAATCCAATGTTAGTGTGCAGTCCTGTGGAGGTAAAGTTTTGTAGTCAACGTATGACACGGGCTTACTTCACCCGCCAACAACTGCCGCACCGAGGGGAAACAAAACACAAAAACACCACAACTTGTACAGATAAAAATTAATTTTATTTTCTTTTAATGGTTCTTTATTGTTGAGAATTGATTTCGAATTTACACTTTTAAGATGAGACACGAAAGTTGTTACTGTTACTTGGTACTTGGCCCACGAGAAACGATGCCACTTTGAATTTGTTCCTTATTTATCATTCAATGATTTCACATACACAAATACATTAATAACATTTAAATGTTTTCTTGAAGATAATTAAACCGACTTTTCATGGCAAATATATAACTTTACGCGTAAGATGAATTTCCTTGTGTTCTCAAAATGACGTCCAATTCTTGAGAAGATCAATTGTCGACTTCACTGAACGTGCGACGTAGCGTGTGTACGCTGCTGTGGTTGTATAGTGACTACTGCGTGAACGCTCGATGTAGCGTGTACACCCGACGGTGGATATTTAACGACTCGGTGCGGTGTGACCGTAACCGGTGGTGGATGTGAAGCGACTGACTTGAATTAGGGATGAAGATGGGTAATTTAATTTTTAACAACCAATAGAGTTCATTTTAACGCTTCTGCTCTCTCATGTGCCACGCCCGCCGAGGTGCGGTGAACACTTCGGTTAATTCGGTAGTCGACGAACATGGGAGAATGAGAGAACAGAAACACAATGTACTATGATCTCGGGGTGGGTTTGGTTGTGTGTGCATGAATCAATGCAGCTCTGAGGATAACCCATTGACCTAATTCGGTGAATATGGTGATCTCAGAGTGCATTGAACTGTAGGAAACAGAACTGTGAAGGAGAGGAAAATCGTAGCTGGTGCTATTCACTTGCGAAAAGAGATCATTGAACCCCGGCGAATGGAGTGTCTGGGGAAAGTGAATAGGACGCCGAATTGGCAAGGGAAATCTGATCGTGGGAACTAAATTAAATACTTTGATTATTTCCCCAGCGGTTGCATGATTATGCAACCGCGTCGTTTGATCAGACTATGCCGTTGCTAACCGACGTGATGCGATTTCCGGTGGAAATCTCATGGGTTAACGAAATAGAGTTGCCGTATGGCGAAAAGATAGCTAAACTAAATTATGCATTATCTGCATAGGATAATGAGTTTAGCTATGCGTCCTTTTGGGAAACATGTTTTGCAGGTGAATTAATTGAACATTGTGATAGGGGTTGATATGACGCACTGAAAGCGGTCGAAATAAGGCGGAAATTGTCGTTGAAATTGTGGGTTGGTTCTCCATGTAGTATAGAGAACCCCCACAGTCCCTCTCATAGGTAATAACTTCCTGTTGTTTTTTGTTTTGTTTGATTTGAAGGCCGAATTTATTTTAGTTCTGAATCAAATTATACATTTATCTCTGTGTAGGGCTGAATGCATGCCCTATTTTACAAATATTGTTCTTATGTTAACTTACTGGCTACTTGCAAGCACTATAAATTATACAATATCTAGTTTTGGCGCAAAGCTAATAGCCTTGCCCGTAAAAATAAATTATTATGGAAAATTTAACAAGCCTCAAGGCTTGCTAAATAAGGCCAAGACCGGATCCCGGTTGTAGTGCCGATGATGATGATGATCTAGTTTTTTGCCGCCGCCTTCCGGCGTACAATGGTTTTTATAATTTTATTTAAGGTGACTCAGTAAATAAGTGGTTTCCCTCTTTTACAATTTTGGTAACGCAATATACGAAGGTAAAGTTTCCGACCTGACAAAAATACAAGACATTTTTCTTAACATTTATTTTTATTTTTCCAGATAGTCTCCTTGTAACTCTACACACGTTTCCCAACGATGCTCCCATCTCTCTAACCCATCCAAATGGTACTCGGCCTTTTTCGCTGCAAAATAACTGTTCATGAAAATGTCTGTCCTCCGAGCGCAATTTTTAGATTAGGGAACAAAAAGAAGTCGCTTGGGGCTAGATCTGGTGAGTAAGGCGGATGGTCAAGCAGTTCAAACCGTAATTCCTGGATTTTCGCAATGGAAACCGCTGAGTTATGAGACGGCGCGATGTCTTGGTGAAACAGGATTTTCTTTTTCTACAAATGTGGCCGTTTTTCCGCAATTTCTGTCTTCAGTTGGTCAAGTAATGATACGTGGTATGCTTCTGTAATGGTTTTTCCTTTTTGAACATAATCGATTAAGATAACTCCATGACTATCCCAAAAAACGGTCGCCGTCACTTTCCCAGCAGAAATAACTGTTTTTGCTTTTTTTTGGAGTCGATTCCCCCTTTGCAGTCCAGTGTTTTGACTATATTTTTATTTCAGACGTATAATGGTGTATCCAAGTTTCATAGACAGTAATTAATCCGCGCCACAACTCGGAATTATTGGGCCTAACTGCGCCAACAGAGCGTTGGAAATGTTCACCCGAACACGTTTTTGGTTTAACGTGAGAAAACGCGGGACCTAACGCGCGGGCAGCTTTCTCATGCCTAAATCTTGATTTAATATGTGACAAGCACATTCTTTGCACATTTTCATAGCCTCTGCTATCTCTCTCACTTTAATTCGGCGGTCGTCTAGCACCATTTGGTGAACTTTAGCGATGTTATCCTCAGTTATTACAGTTTTTGGACGTCCCGAACATTCACCGTCTCCCAAGCTCTCAGGGCCACGTTTAAATTCAGCTGCCCAAAATTTGACTGTGGTAAATGATGGTGCAGAGTCCCCATACACAGAGTCCAGCTCATCTTTGGTTTGTGTAGGCGTATTGCCTTTCAAAAACAAAAATTTAATAACAGCTCGATACTCAATTTTGTCAATTTTCACAAAAACACTCACATCGACTCATCCAAAATGGCTGAAATTTTGGCGACTAATCTCAAAAGATGCACAACTTCACTCACTAGTTTTTATTGACAAGTGCTGCTATCTTCATGTTTAGGTTGGAAACTTTTCAGCTCATCCATGTATACTTGTGTTTCATGTAAGAACATATGTTTGGGAAATGATTTTCAAGGAAAATTACCGTGCAATATTCAATTTCAAATTGGCACACATTTCAAACGGTAAGAGATTAATTCTGTTTTTTAGATGATCACTGCTGTACACCGACTCCCTCGTTCCTGAGGTTATGCCTTTTTGAACTTAATGCTTTTCGGATATTTTGAATCTTGTTCACTCTACGTCGTTGTTCCACTTAAAAAAAATGTTCATGAATCGAAGATATATCGAGATTGATGCACAGCGTGTTGAATGTAATATTTCTTTTACTTAACAAACCCTCTGCCTAGACGGAAAATATTTTACCGTGGAATACCTCTTTTCATTTATATCGCCTTTGAAAAGTAGCAATTAAATGTGGAAAACCGACTAATATTCTATTTAAACGGCTGAAGCTACCTTACCACCTTACCAAACTAGCATAAACATTATCTTGGTCAGAAAAGCTTAAATATACTATAGTCTTTGCTAGCATAAGGGTATTAATAATCTCTTTAGTGCGTGTAAATGAGGATTATTAATAATTTGTGTATCAAAACCACATCAAATGATAGAAGTATGGCCATGTTATTAACTTGCTTTACACTCCAAACCCTCATCGTTTTATATTAGTAATTAATAAAAGTGGCGTATATATTCATAACCATAACCACCTTCTCTAACATCTTTATGCATGTTTCATTGACAGCAACACACAAAGGGTATCATTCAGACCCTTCTGAATGCGGGACAGACTTGTCTCCAGTTTGTTCTTGGCAACTGTTACAAATTAGTCAATTGAAATGTATCACTCAAGCAACCTCCATCAGCAAGCATGCAATCTAAGCGAGCAGGACTAATTGGATTCACATTTGTAACCCCTATCCCACAAAACATCGTTTATTCAATAGCAATTTTCAAAACATGCACCACCAACTAATTCATTTAGCCTTTCCACGTTCCTCAGGGAACCATTCTCAGACCAGAGCTTGAACCAATTCATTCGTCCAGCCCGCATCTATGAAATTATAAATGTGCACTTGTATTTCATATTTATGGATTCATCTGCTGATTTTCACCCATATCATGCGATCTTAAGCAAACCAGCTTCCTATCCGGAGGAATTCGCCGGCACGCAACATGCAATATTTGCATTAATTAGCTCAAAGGAGCTTCCACAATTAACAAGGCCCATGGAGACGAACTCCCTGTCGCAGCAACAACTCAAATTAATTGCTCATAACGTATCTGTTAAGGTCTTAATCAGCGCACTGAGGAATGTGCGGAGCGTGTGCGCTAGAGAGGCTCCATTCGGACCCATGTTAAATTTTATGAGTTTGTCTCTGGGAAGTCATCAATTTCTAGGCAATGTCCCCTAATGGAGCTGGACAACGTGCCGCTTATGACGCATTAACAATTCAACACTTTAACTCACCAACAACAAGAGGAAGACTGTCTACGACTTACCGGTGGGATTTCGTCCGGCATGACATGATATGGATGTACGTACTCATAACCGAAGAGAATGCCCTGGGCAGAAGGAGAATTCATAATTAAACACGTGAATATAAATGAACCGACGAGACTGATCTCCGGTTTGGAAGACCTCACAGTACGTGGCAATATGTTGTGTCTGATTTATGCAACGCACTTTTCTGCAGTTTGATGCACTGGAACGCTCCACTTCAAAAGTATGTGGAAAGTTCAAGGCAAGGCTCTTGACCTTGTAACTTGAGGCGTGAATAGAATCAAATTGTTACTGCATATTGCTCTGCATAAAAGTAGTCAGCAGCTGTGTAAACTGATCAAAGTTACATTCGTCTGATTCGGAACTGCGAGATTAAAATTTAGGGTGTACAACAGGTTTTTGTGTAGCAACAATAGCTCGGACATTATTGGAATTCTCGGACTAGACGAATTCCAATAATACGATAAGTTTTATTATATGTAAGCGTGTTATTTGTTGAACGAATAATTTGTTCACCAAGTATGTCTTCTCCTCTGCGTCCAAGCAGTACGATATTTTTTGTTTTGTTAATGTTAATTAATACTGAAAATGGGTGGCCAAAGACTTTTTCAAAAGGAATTAAACCAACTCGCGTTTAGGTGAAAACCTAGTATTCTTCGGTTCTGCCCCAATAGTGGAGCAGCCTGTAATAAAGAGTGAAACAGTTATCGTCCGTGTATATTGTTGAATTGATGAGTCTGGTTCTGGGCTAAGAATGTGTGGTACATCCTTCTTGGATGTGGTAACGACCTCTACTGATTGGTGTTCCGGGAGTATATTATCATTATTCAATGTCTGTTGTGATAAATAGCAATATTGTCTAAATGGCCATCTCTGTGCATCCGCATTCAATTACAATTCTCGCTCCAGCATATTATCGAGGGTTATACACATTAAAATTTGCAAATCTGGCGCGTATTTTTCATTTATTGTAATGTTGCTGTGGTTTCACACGCGTAATCGCAGACCTTTAAGAAGTCCTGAACCGGGATCTTATGTTCTGTTGAATCTGAGCACTACGTATTTCCAATACACTTTCCACTCCAAGGTTGTATTGTCCACGAGAATCTCACAACGATATCATCATTTTAGAAACCCAAAACCCGAAAATGTTCGGCGAAGATTAATATTGCTTATCAGGGGATCTGCTTGCTTTTGAATCTAAATTAGGTTTTTATTTAATTTCATAAATCTATCAGTGGCCTAATTCTTACTTTTCTTCAACTAAATTCCCCTATTAAAAAAAATCAACAATAATTATGTTGAACTCAACTCCCTCAATAACCCAATTCACCATGGACTTATTTTAAATATGTGTTGTATTGCATTGGATTGAATAAGACAAGTACCGAGTTCGCGAACGAATTTTTTCTTGTAACGAATGAAGAAATTCCCCGCTTGGTAGAAACCTTGACGTGGTGCGGGGGCTTAAACCACAATGAATCACTCAGACTACACTGACGGAAGCATACGCTTCCTGTAGGGCCACCTATGTCAAACAGGCTAGCGAGGAGTAACACACAAAGATCTACCACCCCTAATCCAGGGTGTTACGCGTCACCGTGCCCATTGGATGGTTTGCAGCCACGGGTATACCGCCTGTATTATAACGGTGCCTTTCTGATACCGGGTCGAATCAGAGCAGTAAGCAGACCTTACTATATCAAAGTGGGGCTCTGATGTGGCGGACTATTTGAAACCCCAAGACTCGTGGGAACAAAAATGAATAATCAATAACAAAAAACAGTCTCACGAAAAACCCCCTATGCGTAGGTGTGATGAGCCGACACCACCATAAGGGAACAAATCATCAAGAAAACACCGACTCGGCAAAAAGAAGACGTAGGGAAAAACGGAAAAAGCGGGACATACGCGTCGGCACATGGAGTGTTCGAACGTTATATAAACCAAGCGCGATACAGACGGTCGTAGAAAACGCGAAACAATATAAAATGGACAACGTCGCGCTTCAGGAAGTCCGACTCCCACATCAAGTAATCGAAACCAACGGGTTTACACTGACGTGTGCCGGTACTGATACACATAATCTCGGGACTGGCTTCAACATAAGCAAGGTGATTACGTCCCATGTAAAAGATGTGAAATTTATGAATGACCGAATGTCGGTGCTAAAAATACAGGGACCATGGCACAATTATGTATTTATAAACGTACACGCCCCAACAAAATCTACGGACGAAGAAACGAAGAACACATTTGACGAGACCTTAGAGGAAGTTTTCGATGGGATCTCATCATTCGATGTTAAAATCCTCCTCGGGGACCTCAATGCGAAAATTGGAAATGAAGACATCTTCCAACCAACTATAGGTAAAGAGAGCCTACACGACGTTTCAAATGATAATGGAATCCCAATTATCACATTCGCAGGGTCCAAAGATCTGGTAGTGAAAAGCACGATGTTCAAGCACAAGAAAATCCATACAGCCGCATGGATATAACATGACGGGGTAACGCGTAACCAAATAGACCACTTCCTCATCGACAAAAGACACCACTCGAATATCATTGACGTAAGATCATATAGAGGAGCAGATCGCGACTCCGATCACCTTCTAGTGATGGGAAAAATTAGAAGTCGGCTCGCAGCAAACCCACATGGGCAATCACGAGAGACAAGCAAAAAGTGCGATATTGATAAACTGAAAGACCTACGCAAAAGGTCTGAATATCAAGATGAACTAACGAACAGATTTGGCATCCTAGAGAATGGGAGTAGTGAGGAAGAGGACCCCGATAATCTGGGCACTAAATGGGCATCGACAGAGACACAATCAAACAAACAGCACAAAAGGTATTAGGACTTAAGAACACAATTAAGTCCAAGCCTTGGTTTGACCATGAGTGCAGGGCAACGATCGAACAAAGTAAACACCTCAGAGTGATGCACTTAGAAAGATATGATGAAGTCAACGCAGAAAGATACGCGACAATTCGTAAAGAGACAACGAGGCTTTTCAAATGCAAAAAACACGAATGGGAGAAGACTAGGATCGAAAAGATCCTAGAAAATGCCAGAGCAAAGAATATCAGAGGTATAATTTCAATTAGAAATGGCTACCGAGGGAGAGCCAAAATAATCCATCACACAAACGGCTGTCTGGTGACAGAAACAAACAATATCGTAACAAGATGGAAACTTACTTTGAAAACCTGCTCAATGTGCGCACCCATCAACCACAAATAAACGTACCAGACGTATATTCAGCCGAGCCTCAGATCTCAGAGCCCTCTTTCGACGAAGTTGTAGACGCAATAAACCGATTCAAAAACAACAAGGCTCTCGGAGTGGACTGCATACCGGCAGAGGTTGTGAAGCATGGAGGAGAGGCAACCGCTCGAAAAATCCTCCAACTGATTAAAACAACATGGGAAGAATGGAAAACTTCGATAGTCGTCCCCATTTTCGAAAAAGGGGACAGATCTGACTGCGAAAATTGCATAGGAATATCATTACTCCCAACCACATACAAAATACTAACAAATGTCATACTGGCGAGAATCATAAACCGTACGCAGAAGACATATTGGGAGACTATCAATGCGGATTCCATAGGAACTGGTAAACGAGCAACCGAATGTTCGCAATAAGGCAACTACTGGAAAAGAAGTGAGAATACGAAGAGACGGTTCACCAACTGTTCGTTGACTTGAAAAAAGCCTACGGCTCAGTCGCAAGGCAAAGACTCCACCAAATTGTAGTTGAGCTTGGAATCCAGAAGAAATTATGCTACCCTCATTAAAGTCTGCATGAACAAAGGGCGAGTTAGAATAGAAAACCACCTATCAGAACCGTTTGAAATCCGGGACGGACTAAAACAGGGCGATGGCCTCTCACCATGTCATTTTAACCTTGTCCTCGAGTATGTCATCAGAAAGGTTCAAGACGACAACATGGCCGGATCATCCCTGAACGGAGTCCTACAAGTGCTCGCATATGCGGATGACATCGCCGTTTTGGGCGATAATCTCGAAACTGTAAGTAAAAACTGTGAAATCATCATGCAAGCGGCAGAAGAGGTGGGTTTAGAAATAAGTGAAGACAAAACAAAATACATGATTACGGCGAGAGCAGGTGGGCCTTAGAGAACACACATAAACATCAGGGGCAAGATATTTGAAAATATCAAAGAATTTAAACACCTGGGAACAATACTGATGGCCAGTAACGAAATGTCGAAGGAAATTAACAAAAGACTGCATTCCGGCAATGCTAGTTGGCACGCAGTCAGTAAACTGCTGAAATCCAAACGGATATTGTGGGGGTTCTCTACATCACACGGAGAACCAACCCACAAACCTAACCTGCAAACATGCAAAAACCCAATCCGCAATAGCATACATCTCACCAATCCGCAATAAAAACTATTTTCCAAACTCCCAATAGAATATAATTCAACAGAATATATTCTAATCATCCGCGCATTCATTTCCCCAAAATTGCTTCGGCCAATTATCCATATTTCCTCAACTAACCAAGCCGCATACATTTCCCCGAAACGACTTCGACCAACATTCTATCTAAACGATGTTCCTTGCTTGCACCCAAGCAATTTCAATTTCCTGGTATACACAACCAACGAATCCAACTTAGCTTATATGGCAAGGATTCGCTGGAACTAAACTCATATGCATAGGCATAGCAACTCTTCCACTACATTCTTAGGAAGTGGCAATGAGTTTACGATGCCACTACCACAACGCAATGGATTTTCAATTTCATGAGCCAGTCGCAGTTTATCCGCCGTGGCGTCCGCAACAAAGAGTCGCAATCCAACTACCATAGAGTGCACACAGTCGCGTGTTACCTTTTACCCAAGTCGAGTCGATCGAGAGTCCGCGTTCGTTCTGAATCCTCGAGCTGTGTAGATATACAATCGGAGGGTCGGTTCTCACCGTCGGTTTAAACCGCTTTTGAGTAATAAAGAGAAATTGACGAAGTGAAAAGTGTCACGCACTGAAGCAAAATAACTAATCATTTGAATTATCCATTAAGTGCTTCTAGTATCTAGAGTGTGGAGAGAGTAAGATCTTATGACATAGCCAAGTGGTGGTGATTAAGTAGATTCAAGTTGACAAGGTTGCGATCTTTACGATTAAGTGCGCGAAAGACGAACGCATCCCGCGTGAGTTAATTGTATCAAGTTAAGCAGAACTGTGCGGGAACAGAATAAAGAACACATTAAGAGCAACGTCAACAAATAAAACACGTGTTTTCATTACCCTTGGCACCACGAATTTCCAACGACGGTTGCGACGAACTCGTAAGTAGTAGTCCCTATTACCGATCATCGGCTTTAGTTTCGATGCAGATACATTTCCACATCTGCGAAATAGTTTCGTAAGAATTCAAGAAATTGATACCCAAAATCGAGATTGTTGTATGAAATTGTGTATTTTCGAGATACAATCATTCCCACTCTGATCGTCTTAGTGTGTAGACGCGTTTTGCCACTGCCACTGCTTGACAGAAAGAAAGGAAAAACAAACAAAAAAAAAAACACGTGTGCGCGTGTGAACCATAAATGTGGTACCGTCATTAAGAACGGTCTGTGACAGAACATTGTTCTTTGTGTAAAGTGATAGTGTAAATTACTTAAATCTCGGTGATACCTTATGAAAACTATTACAAAATTGGTAAACCGAAACAAAAAATAAACGACCGTATCCGGATTTTGCGTTCGCAGATGCCGGGCAACGGTCCCAGTACTGCCCAACGATTAACTATAAAACGGAAAAAAAACCACCCACAGTAGCTTAAACGCCCCGAAGAAAATCGCTACAATGACTACTCAACCAACCATCGACTACCAGAAGAAGTACAATGACGCCATGGAACAAATAAGGCTGCTTACAGCCCAAATGAACCAACTGCACGACAAAATACGCTCTCTTCAATCACCGACCAAAACCTACGACGATATCTGCATGAAGGAAGTACATCCCCAAAGATCAGACATCTCCTTAACAACCAACATCAAGCCATCGTCATCACATAAACCGTCAACGTCCCAATATACCAACAAAATAGATGACCAGTGGCAAACAGTTGGACACAAAATTACAAATAAGGTGAGGCCACCACCAATTTACATCAAAAATGCAACTAGCATCAAGGAAGTAATCAAGATGCTCGAGAATGCCCTAGGACATCGAAACTTTACCACAAATTCCAAAGGCTCCTCGATCTCGATCATGACAACAACATTGACGGACCACGACACGGCAGTAAAAAAACTCACAGAGAAAAAACATGAGTTCTTCACTTTTCAACATGCCCAGAGTAAACCAAAGACGTTCATCATAAGGCACATTGACCCAGCATGGACGAATGTGGAACTCCTACTCGAAATATCGAGGATCTGCCCGGAACTGAGTATACACAGATTGGACTACTTCCAAACTCCTCATATGAGAGAAAACAATATTCGGAGTTTACGAATCGTACAGATTCCACCGAACGAAGGTGGTAGCCGGCTTAAACAAATAAAATATTTGTTTACGCATAAAATTGCGATTGAGGAACCACACAAACAGGACGTTCTCCATTGCAAAAGATGTCAAGGTTCAGGTCACTTAGCAGCTGCGTGCCATTTAAGTGCACGATGCGGGAAACGTGCCGAACAGCATACACCTGGAGAATGCAAGGTAAACCCGCCTGGTACTGAACCAACAACAATGATGGATCAACAAGCACAAATAAAATCACAGTAACATGCTGTAATTGCGGAGGCCCACATCCAGCGAACTTTTCCCAATGTCCCGAAAAGCTGCGAATCCTCGAGAGACGATCGGCACAAACGTCAACAAATAAACCAGCACGAACCAAAGGAACTGCAACTAAACCCTCATCACCTCAACCATCTCATCTCGCGGGATCAGGAATATCCTATGCAGACGTTACGAAAGATTCCCGAAACTGGACTAAACCTCATCAACCCAATTCCAACGTTCTCAACCTGGACATCATGGGTTATATTAGAAGCCTGCATACGCTGCTACCCACCCTGAAACACAGCTCGGAAATAGAAAAAAAAAAGTCAGATCTTAGATTTAATAACCTCCCACATTCTTTCCCTTAATGAATAGTTTAACCCTAGTCTCTCTCAACACAGAATCCATATATTCCCACACTCGTAGACAACACCTCCGTTTGTTTGTTGAAAAGTTCTCCCCAGATGTTCTTCTTCTCTCAGAAACTTGGCTTAAATCAAACTCTCGAGTATACATTCCTAATTACACATTTGTGTCCAACCCGCGAACCACTGGCCCTCAAAAAATTCCAATTTACTGAAATCAGGTTCACTAACATAACTAATTTCGAATACACGGCAGTTAAACTCTTCTGCAGAAGTAATAAAGTACTGGTTTTGTCGTCTATATACATTCACCCTTCTCGTGAACCTAACTTCCCTAGTGCAGACATTTCTCAAATAATCCAGCAGTCTCTGCCGGCACCTTTCATCATAGGGGGAGACTGGAATGCTCAACATACATCATTTAATGACATCAAGTGCAACAAATATGGCTACCAACTCCTAGATCTCCTCCCACTTCACCCATATGTTTACGCAGACTGTCCATTGCAACCTACTCGAAATTGTAGTACAACCAAATCAACAATCGATTTCTTCCTAAAATCCACAGATATCTATTCATCTAATCCCCCTACAGTGTCCTTTACATTCCCATCCGATCATGGGTCCGTCCACTCCACGGTTCAAATCCCTTCGCTCGAACCACTCTACACAGTGAATCCTATCCCAAATTTTTCCAAAAGAAAGTGGAAAAAAGTCAATAACGATATTGCTGCCAGTTTTTCAAATTATTCTTTACCGGCATCTTCAAATCTATTCCCTACTGAAATTGACCAGGCAGCTGTATAAATAGAGCAAATACTGGGAAATGCTCTCTTCAGCCATAGCCCTACGACCGTCCCACATAACCACTTAGGAAAACCATAACCCAACCTCCTCACAAAATTATTGCGCATAAATAAACAACTCCGACGTAAATTGCATATTAGCTACTCACCCTTTGTTAAACAACAGATACAGCTTTTGACCACCCTGATAAATGGACAACTTAAAAATTTCACCGATCAGACCTACACGTCTACTCTAAACAGTATCAAACCAAACCGTGACCTATTCAAAAATATAAATCGACTAACTGGTCGTAAATTCAAGCCTCGAATAGAATATCTCATCCAACCAACTAACAGTAACATCGCCCAATCGGACACTGATATAGCAAACTGTCTCGCTGAACACTTCTGTAAAACTCATAAACAAAACGATTCCCTCCCAGTCACTAATTTCCACGACCCCGTGAATGAATTCATCTCAGGCACACTTGAGCCATCCTTCCCACCATTCATTACTGAATTCAACGAAACCAATAAAGCGTCACATCCCATGGGAACCGACACATTCCTAAGCTTTACAGAATTATCTGAATTGATTACTTCGCGTAACAATAAAAAATCTACAGGCTTGGATAGAATTCCTAACCTTCTATTTAAAAGGCTTCACCCGGAAAACTTACTTCCCATTCTCGTTCTTCTCAACCACATAATAAACGCTTCACATTTCCCAAAATGTTGGAAAACAGCGGTGATAGTCCCTATTAGTAAATCCGGTTCTTCCAACAACCCGGCTAACTTCCGTCCCATATCACAACTAAATTCGCTTAGTAAGGTTTTGGAATGTAAGATATACAAAAATCTTCTCTCATTTGCTAGAGACAACTCCCTTATCCCGAATTCTCAATTTGGCTTTCGTCCATAACACTCAACTTGTCATGCTCTGCTAAAACTGATACATGATGTAACAATGAATCTCCAAAACCAAATCCCCTACAATATGCGTCTCTCTCGACATAGCAAAAGCATTCGATTGCGTTTGGATTGCAGGACTGCTCTATAAGGTACATTCAATGTTCGGATTAAACACCCACACCATAAAACTTCTCGCTTCCTACCTTTCTGATAGAAAGTTCATGGTGAAAATAAATTCAACTCTTTCGACACCAAATAGTATAACCGCGGGTGTTCCTCAAGGTTCCATTCTCGGACCATTATTATACCTCCTTTATACTTCAGACACCCCGCAGCCACTGTCACCTAATACAGTAATGCTGAATTATGCCGATGACACTTTAATTTATTCAAGCAACAAGTTTGTCAAGGAGGCAAGAAACTGTATTAACAGCTATCTCCCGAATCTCTCTGCATATTTTACTAAGTGGAAAATCCGACTCAACCCAGCCGAAACTCAACTCATAGTGTTTAAAGGCAGAAATGCGAATTATACTAACAACACCATACGCTGCCATAACAAAATCAGAATCAAGTTAAATAACAATATAATTAAACCCTCCAAAACCTTAAAGTACCTGGGAATAACCTTCACCAATAATCTATCCTTCTCCGCCCACACCAAAAACTCGATTCGCAAAGTCGCAATTCAACTTAATCTCTGCAGAAAAGTGATGTACAAGCCGAATGGTCTCTCTCCCAAAGTTAAATCACTTATCTACAAACAGATAATCAGACCCACTCTCACATATGCATGCCCGATATGGTACCATATCACACCCGCCCAAATGGAGAAGCTACGCATCTTCGAAAGGAAATGCTTCAGACTTATCACTGGCCTCAACCGACATCCCAACTCCCACAAATATTACAACAGTAGTTCGCTCTACTATGCCGCTAATATTGAACGTATAGATCGACGCTTCCTCGAACTGTCCATCAAATTTATCGAAAATCTTCCCAATAATCCCAACCCGATAATAAATGCGCTCACATCGACTCCGTCAGATAACCGAACTGCTTACCCGAACTGTCTCCACATCAGAACGTTCTTCACTTCTGGCAGGTTGGTTAATAACTCTAATGAGATTGTATACCACAATACAGAACTTTCACCTCACCAATTTAAATATAGTAATATTCAACCCTTCTCCAATATTTTGCGTTTCAACGAACAAACGGAAAGTAGTTCCCCAACCCACATCCCTGACTGACAATATCCTCACTAACCCATTGATCACTATGCTACCCCCTTCCACACCACACTAACTTATTTCAATAATAATTAGGTAACTAGACTAAGTTAAGATAAGTTAAGTTAAGTTAAGTAAATTAGCATAGGTTAAGTAAATAACTATATCCTGATTTTCTGACCTTTTCCAGGAAGCTCTACTCACTAAAATCTTAATCCATAATCAATACGAGGGTTGCCTTTTATATTTCGGGATTAGAGAACAAAAACAAATATTGATCATCGAAAATCACTTTATTGTTTTTCAAAATATTCCCCATGAAGATCTATACACTTTTGCATGCGTTTGAACCAATTGTCGAAGGACTTTTGCCACTCTGATTGAGGTATCTCCAACACATGCATTCTGAATGCAGCAACCGCTTCTTCAGGTGTCGAAAAACGTTGACTTCTCAGTTTGTTTTTTACCTACGGGAATAAAAAGAAGTCATTCGGTGCCAAGTCAGGACTATACGGCGGATGACCCATCAAATCGATGTTTTGGGTGCTCAAAAATGCAGTTGTCGCAGCCGATGTGTGAGAGTTCGCATTCCCGTGGTGAAGAGTGATCCGTCTTCGGCGGTTGGTTTTCCTGATTTCTTGGAAGACAACTGGCAAACAAATGGTTGTGTACCACTCAGAATTGACTGTTCTGCGTTGTTCTAGTGGTACGGTTGCGACATGTCCAGTTTTTCCGAAAAAACAGGCGACCATTTGCTTGGAAGTGCTTCGTGCGCGAACAACTTTTGTTGGATTTCGCTCATCTTGAAACACCCAGACAGTCGACTGCTGTTTACTTTCGGGCTCATACGCGTAAATCCACGATTCATCACCTGTCACGATGTCATAGACGTGTTTCGAAGCACCGCGACCTTATTTTGAGCATTTCTTTCGACCAATTGACACGAGCCTTTTTTTGGGCGATTGACAAATTGTGTGGGATCCAACGCGAACAAATTTTTTTGACAGTCAAATGTTTATGCAATATTGAATCTATGCTGGTCCCACTAACGCCTAAGGTTGTCTCAATCTCACGATAGGTCACATGACGATCTTCCAATATCAGTTCGCGCACAGCATCAATGGTTTTCGGAACAACAACTGATTTTGGACGACCTTCACGAAATTCATCTTGGAGTGAACTACGACCACGGTTGAATTCACCATACCATCGATAAACACTGGTCCTTGATGGAGCTTCATCGCCAAAAATTGAATTAAGTTCATCCATGCACTGTTGCTGATTTAATCCACGCCGGAAGTTGTAAAAAATAATCGCACGAAAATGTTGACGATTTAATTCTATTTTTGGGCCGAGATGAATCTTTTAAGTTACTGTAAACAACACAAATAGCGCTCGTATGTCGAAACGTTCTGAATGCGTATAACCTCAAAAATGTCCAACTTTACGACAGAGCTGTCAATTGCCGGATTGCAACACTAGGGTTGCCAAATCCCGAAACATAAGAGGCAACCCTCGTATATAACTTTTATCATATTGTTTGAAAAATGTACTAGTAAGTATATGTAAACAATTATAGCTAAGGTATCATAAGTTATCTGTATTGCTTATTGTAAAAATTATTTATGGTCAATAAATACAGAAATGTAAAAAAAAATTAGTTTCGAAACGCCCCATATTGATGAGCTGGTCTTTGTTGAACTGTTGCGTTCATGAATGGACCCAGTTAATTGCACTTATGCCGATTGTGCTGGAACATGCAGTTGGATGTTTCCTTAATTTAATTGTTCCAGCTTGTGCAATCGTTAATTGGTTTGATAAATGCAATTAACCGTTTTTCTTTGACCGATTTATTAATTGCTCATGAATTGATGATTTGATTGCAATTATTTCGATAAATCGTGATTAGTCGTTTCTTGATTGATTTCTTTAGGATGATGACTTGGATGTACTCGTTAGGCTGTAAGGTTACTGGAGTTCAGAATCTGGTTGTACTTTTCTGATTAAGTGTATCAATGACCCGTGGAATGTTATCCTTTTCTATGTCATCACTGACACACTTAACACGCACGTCGCCGTCGTCGTTGTTGTTGTCGCCGTTGTTGTTGTCGCCGTTGTTGTTGTTGTCGTCGTTGTTGTCGCCGCCGCCGTTGTTGTTGTCGTTGTTGTTTTTGTTCACATAGTTGTAAACGCCATATATTCCTTTTTTTCAGAGTTGCTTTTACTTCTTTGCCAGCTCATCTCTTTTTTTGATAAGTTAAGCCTTAATCTTGTCGAAATCTTCATCAGACTTATTTTTTCCCACTGCCTCCTTAACGGCCAGGTCTTTGTATTTGTTCCTTGCTCCAAACTAGTGAGTATCAGTGGGCTACAAATTTTCAACATTTTTACTTATTTCACGGTCGTCGTTCGCATCTGATTTGTGCCTTTTGGCGATCAAATTCGGTTTAAGATTCAACCTTCTGCTTGTCTTTTTACTTATGACCTGACCATGGATCATTGTCAGTGCGTCACTTTTTTTTTTAAATGTTTGTCGTGGATTTTTGATGACACACGTGATCGAACCATTGAATATTAGTTTATTAAATACGTGCACTCGCGCACTCTCTAATACACTCACACCGTTCTTCCTTTCTATTGTGATTAACGTGTATACAACGTCCGCACCTTAGCGTTATTTCCTCTGGGGGGACGACACACATTTTTTTGTTGACGTGCGATGATCGATGTAGTTCGTTCAACGAATTTTCAGGCATGTTAATCAATTACTTTTTCATACAAGTTCTCATTCTCCTTTCCATCCCTACTTGGTATATATTCAACCCCGAACCATCGTTCAATCGATCACACTATATACGTAACACATCACACACACACACTATTTTATATATGCAAGCCTAAATCTGATTTATTACCGTTATATTTCCACCCAAATTAATGGATATTATACACATCATCTTATTAATAATAAATTCTCTTTCTGAGTTGTTTAATGAATATTCACCTCGTAACGCTCTCGATAAGATCGGAGAAGATTTATACTTTGTTATTATAATAAATGATCGCGTTTTTAAAACTTATCCATCATTTTAAATAGTTTTTAATTTAAACTACATGTATGCCACACGATCTTCTTTCGAATTTACTTCAACTTATTTTGATTTAATTTACGTCAGATCACTTATTTACCCAATATTAGGAAAATGCTTACACTTGCGATACCTAATTTATTACTTTGGATGTGATACGACGATCCTACGAAATCTATGTTTGTGCATTCATATATATTTCATCGATATTGTTTTCACGTAATTGCTTACTTAATGAGTAGCACTATTTGTCCAGTAAAAAGGGTATTTATCTTTTTGTGCCACCACAGTGTCTTTCCAGATGTGATATGTCTGCATTTCATGATATGCCTGCTTATACATTTAAGTTTTATGTATTTTTTGCAAGTATCCATTAATAATTTGGTGTTGACTAAGGGGTTATGCCACTGTAGAGACCCGAAAACCGACCACTTCTTTGGTATTTTTTTGGATGGGAAAAAAAAATGTATTATTAATAAAACGAAGTTTACTACATGTTTATATACGTATTAAGGTACAAATTAAAAAAAAAAGTAAAATGGCAGCACACGGCCGTTGTCAAAGAACGTGTTTTTAAAATCTTGCTCCGCGGCCGGACAAATATCTTGAAGTGTTTTAATCCCGCATAAATAAAAAAAAAACTACATGAAAATATCTAGAGAAATCCGTAGGAAATATGGAGCATATTCAATTTTGAAGAAATCTTAGATTCTAAATTACAGGCTAGATACAAAATTCTGAAATTCTAGTTTAATTATTTTATATTATAACCTACTGCTCCTACGCAGACGCTCTAAGCTAAACTTTACATGTCTGTTGTACCTATTGCGTTTCGACGAAAGAACTTTGTTTGTTTTTTAATTATGTTTATTTTAATAACAAAGAAAAACTAAAAAAAACTTTGTACCAATTTTTTTTTAACTTAAAATTAACTTTTTTTTAAACTTAAAACTAATTATGTAACATAAATACAGTTTTGTTTTTTTTTTAAAATAATTGGTTATGAACATAATTTAATATAAATTAAATCTTACTCTACCCTAAATCTTAAATCTGATGATAATTGATGTCGGAGTTACTTTACCGACTTTGGTACAAAGGTCTTTATTTGCCATTCAACCACCAAAACTGTTGGTGTTGTTTAATAATGTCATCCCGGTCTCTATGGGAAATAGTTCTATTGAACCGCAAAAGCTCTTCTTCGGTACGCGTGACTTGTCGATCGTAGCATAATCGTCCGTCTACGGAAGATTTACCTACATGATAAATCAGCGGAACTCCGGATTCATCCTGTATAAGTTCCGATCATATCAAATTCGAGGAAAGCCTCTGGTGGGATAAAGCCATTGCGGCGCACCCCCTCAAAATACAGGGTATTTGTGTATGCAACTATTGCTCTCGTAATATGTCCTCTGATTAATTTGAACATAAAATTATCCACCCTGTTTATGTAGGCTTCGTTATATAGGGTCTCATTTGGATAATACCTTTTGTAGTCAGGTTCCGGTGTCCGATCTAATCTGAGACAACTTCTAAAACATTTCCTTTCCACATTGCCATAAATTGTTATATTTTTCAGCACTACAAATTTAAATCGACAGACATAATCAGAAGTTTATATTATAAAAATATTTTTGAATTTCAAATCAATCAACATTTATGATGCCGGCTGTAAGGCAATTTTTTTTACCAATGCTGCTACCAACCCCATTTATGGCAGAGTAATTGTTATTAAAATTGAGTGAAACGGTGATTTGAATAGATATTTTTTTAGTCTTAGGTATCCATAAACGCTGATTATATTTATTTCTGTTGTTATCTTTGCTAACTAAGTTTTCTACTAGTGCATTTTTGTGGAACGTAATGGCTTTAGCGAAATACACCAAATGTTAGTGGAAAAGAAAAGTCTTTTGCAAAATAAAGTTCATAATACAGTGGTCACAATAAAAATATCTGCTATCACAAGAATCGTTCTAAAAAGTATTTAACTTCTCGTGACTACAACTTCACGTAATTCAGTATTAATTCATTATTGTTTCGAGTACAATAGCCTCAAATTGTTTTTTTTTTTTAATAAATTTGAACATACAGTGGTGAAATAAACAATTTCTGCTTGTCCTTATAACCCGTAATCTACCCAAATGGAAGTACATTAGTCGAAAAGAAAGAAAAGCTCCCCTTGGCACATGTTAATGTAAAAACTGAAATAGCAATAACACTCTTCTCTTTTCAAAATTATTATCATCACCTCCGGGAATGTGACTAACTTCCCAATGGCAATAGCAAAGTACAATTCTAAAACCCCACCCGCTCTACGGATAAACAACTGGATAACAAGAACAAGAACAAGAACCCGCCTCCAATTACTAAAACAACTTACTACCCTACAGTCAACAATTAAGAACACACGCTCCAGGCTGAGTTTGTCACGAGACACAAGACATCTCAATGTTTACATATAGAAGCATCCATTCACTGTAACTCTTTTCCGGTGTTTTCCCCTGCTAATCTGACTTTCAATAACTTTTCGAATGATTCGCCGACACACGCTGCTCCACCAATCGTTGAGGGATACAAAGCGCCCCACACTAATCACAGTGGAAACCAATAACAAAGCGTCGAACAGTTCGCATCCGGCAACTGCAATTAAACTGTCATCGGTGTTCATTAATCTCTGCTTCGACTTCGATCGCAGTCGCATTACATTTCGCTATCCGGCATCGTGAGGACACGGTAGGCAGGCGATACTCGTAAACAAGGAGACAAGATCAAAGGGCCGATGGACTCGTTTGTTTACAAAAAAAAAAAAAAACAACAACAACAAAATTAATGTTGAAAAACGACCGTTGTGGATTGTGCCTAACAATAACAAACTACATAAGTGTGCTCCCGATAGCAAATAGAGAGACAAATCCCAGCACACACTAGGAATAAGTGTGCGATTAACAGATCCTTTTATGGTGGCGCAAGTAAAAGCTGCACCACATTCATTCCATTAAATTATCATTGCATCCATTCTCTGGCAACTAAGAAGATTGAATCCTTTCACCCAGAAATGGGCTCTCATCACGAAAGTCATTACTAATACGACAACACCACTTAAGGAAACGAACCTGCCATTAGGACACTCAATTTCAGGTCCAGGTTCTGTGTTATATTAACCGCAGGTCAGATGCTTTGCTTTCATCAGGTTGGCTGTCCTATAAGAGTTTGCGGTCTTTACCTATAGATGCATCGATATATATCCTTGCAAAGAGGCAATCTCTGCCGAGGAGGGAAAGGCACATACAGCCTCTTTTGTCAGATACAGTGAGCTTCATCATCACTTTCTCTAATCTGTGTACTTTCCTTCAGAGACCGACGACGCCTGCACTAAAGGTGTTCTCAAAGTGCAGAGGAATGAAAATAGATGTACACTGCTTCGACATCTGTGAAGAGTCTCTGTCACAGAAGGCGATAGTTCGAGAACATCACCGGTATTTGCGTAGAACAATGTATCTCACATGTCTGTGGACAAAATTCAGGCATCACTGTTTTCGGATGAATATTAAAGTATGAATGATTCGCACAAGTTTCCGGTGTACCTCTTACAGAGTTAAAAAATAAAGTAAAAGCATTTCTCCACGTAGTTCAAGAGCTGCTTTAGTCGCCTGCTCCAATCTCACCAATGAATTTGAATACAATGGGGGGTTTTGCAAAATGGCCTTCCCGTTTTCTCCTATTCATTGAAAATCGAATATCAATTTCAGGAAATCGAGTTTCCATCCAGTGCACAATTGAGTATTCTGCACAGGAAGCTACGTTGCTAACCTTTTCAGGGAATATAAATTGTTCCTTCCATGTGGATTATTTAAGGAATGGGTGTTGAAAACCGTATATCTAATGATTGTGTGAGAATTGTGAGCTAATGGGGTTATAGTTGTTTCGTATGTCGCGAGTAAACACAGCTTGTTAATTTATAACTATTTAATTATAAACGAATCATAGATAGGGTTAAACCTGTATTCAATAAAAATAATTAGCTTGGTTATTCGAATGTGTTGGAATAATGTATCGTGGGAGAAATGAATGACTAAGGATTTTTAAAGTGGACAACTTTTTACTACTTATTTATGTGACATACGTTTGTAATCACGTAGAGCTGCAGCGACTCAAAGAGCCGCATGGCTCATGACAGCCAGACGAACACACAAAACCATAGTGTAGAACGACACCAAAGAAAAAATCGAGAAATCAAAGTCATCAGATCTGTATATTAACTTCTCTGATTCCAAAGTATTTCAAGATTCCTCTTGTTCTAGCCTTTTATGAAAACATAAATCCACTTCACTAAATATATGCATCTATGGCACTCTTCAAATATCATTTCTTGGAATTACTATTATATCAAATTGTTGCATTGGGGGAACTGATTTAGGGATTCAGTGGGGAAACTACTATTTGGATACAGCTCCTGGAGCGGTCACTTTCGCTCATCGAATGCAGATCTCATTTACGTTCCATTACCAGGCTTCTTCGTTAATTTTACTCTATGGTTAGTTGACACAACACAGTGTCTAAGGTGTCCGACGGTGAAAAGACAATTGTTTTTGTTTTTTTTTTTTGTTTTATATCCACATTTATTTAACAAATTAATTACACATTTTACTCAAGACTAAATGTTAATTTCTATTTTACAAATATCATTCATACATTAACTTACTGGCTCTTCGCAAGCACTCTAAATTATAACATTATTATTTTTCTTATCCCTTTCGCCGTACAATAACTGTTTTTATCATCATCATCATCGGCACTACAATCGGGAACCGGTCTTGGCCGTATTTAGCAAGTCCTGAGGCTTGTTAAATTTTCCATAATGATTTATTTTGTCTGGGCAAGGTCATTAGTCTTGCGCCAGGGGCTCCCCGACGGGGAATCGAACCCCGGTCTCCCGCGTGACACGCGGGTATACTAACCACTATACTATCGAGGAGCCTAACTGTTTTTATAACATGTCACAATAATTGATATGTTTTCATTTTTAAATATATTCTATTTTTTTCTACATAATATATTATTTATATATATATATATATATATATATATATATATATATATATTTTTTTTTTTTTTTTAAATTACAATATGGGGATTGACACGCAAAAAATAAAAAATAAAATAATGAAACAAAACGGACAAACATAAAAAGGAATGCGAATAAAAATAAAAAAATAACAAATTTAAATTAAATTAAAAACGAAAATAAAAAGAATCAAAATAATTGGGAATTGGGGATAGGGGGGAGGAAAGCGGTGCGCCTGAGAGGCATACTATGTTTGGGGACGTGTAGTCCTTTCTTCATCACTGATCCACCACCAGTTGGGCTGGGATGGATCTTTTATTGATTTATCTCTTTCACCGATCACCATACTAAAACGCAGGCGCTCTGGAAAATTAGAGATATCGTTATCGTTGAGAATTCGTTTACCCCTGGCACCACGAGAAGCGTGGTAAATAATAGGGACTCCGCGTTTGTCTTGGATAAGTCCTTTTTTATCCAAGAAAGGGAACGCTTCTGGGGGAATGAACCCACTCTGGATAGTACTCTCCATATACATATCATTGGGATAGAATGCTCCCGAAATTAGATCATTTTCACTGCACATTGCCCTTGTTGTGTGACCACGAATAATATTAATAATGAAGTTATCTATTCTGTTTATTCCTGATTTGTCATACAGGACTTTATTGGGATAGTATTTCTTATACTGCGACTCTGGGGTTCTATATATTCCGAGGCAGGAACGCAAACACTGCCTCTCGAACACCTGAAACTTCTCCATGTAAAATGGGGATATGTTGTACCATACCGGGCAGCCATACACCAATATTGGTCGGATGAATGCTGAGTATGAAATTATTTTTACCTTGGGGTCCAGCAGACTACTACGGAAGAGTCTTCGTGTCATTGCAGATGTGTTTTTAGCTGCTGTAAGAGCAGCTGCTGTATGCTTATCAAAGTAAAGATACTGATCAAGCCAGATTCCAAGGTATCTGACTACAGTTTTTACTTGTAGAGGAAGATTATTACTTCCTACAATGGAAAATGTTTTCCAATTCCGTTTTGTATCCCTTGATGCACTGGACAGCGGCCTTCTGAAAAGGATAGTCGCTGTTTTCTGGAAATTTATTTTTAATTTGAAGTCGTCGCAAAAACGTTTGATTTTGTTGAAATCATCTTGCAGAAGTCTGTTGATGACATGAATCTTTTCTCCAGATCTATATACCACAATGTCGTCGGCATACGCAATAGCATGGTTGAGAGAACCGACTAGATCACTAGTGTAAATGTTAAATAAAATGGGAGAATTCACTGCTCCCTGCTGTAGACCGTTTTTGATGTGGAAAGTCTTGTTAGAGATTATATCTCCACATTTCATTACAAATTGTTTACCCATTATCATATCGTAGATAATGTATAATAAATATTCGGGCATACCTATATTTGATAACTTATATACCAGCCCTTCTAGCCATACAGTGTCGAAAGCCTTTTCAAAGTCAACCAAACAGGCCCTTGTGCATTGTCGCTTCGCCTTGTTCCATTGTATGTCGGAAACAAGTTTCGCCGTAGCATGAACTGTGTCATGTTGCGATCGGAAACCAAACTGATTGTTTGGAATAATACCATTTTCCTCACACCAGTTAGTCAATGCTTTATTTCTAATTTTCTCGAATATCTTGCTGATGTTCGGAAGCAAACTAATCGAGCGAAGATTGGCTGGATTGCTCCTTTCCTTGTCCTTTTTGGGGATGGGGATGGACTACTGCTTGGGCTCCTCGATAGTATAGTGGTTAGTACACCCGCCTGTCACCCGGGAGACCGGGGTTCGATTCCCCGTCGGGGAGCCCCTGGCGCAAGACTAATGACCTTGCCCAGACAAAATAAATCATTATGGAAAATTTAACAAGCCTCAGGACTTGCTAAATAAGGCCAAGACCGGTTCCCGGTTGTAGTGCCGATGATGATGATGATGGACTACTGCAGATTTCTATTGGATTGGATAATATACATTATTTACAGCGTTATTGAACAAACTAGTGTAAGCCTTCTGATTCAAGAGGTAAATGCTTTAGAACAATGTTTGGAATACTATCTATTCCAGAAGATTTTTTGTTCTTAATCGATCTAAGAATGTCCGTCAGTTCATCCTTGTGTACAAATATGCTAGTCTAGATCTCTAAGCGGGGAATCCGCTCTACTATTTTCACTAAACATAGTGAAACTTTGACTTAAGAGACGCCAATTGTTAAGTTCATTGCGTAGCGAAATATGTTTTTGGAGAGCCCTATTTTCCAGGTCAAGGTTAGAATGAGCCGATTCGTTCAATCTATACACTGCTTCGAAACAAGCGCAAATTGAGTTCGCCTTTTTTGCGGATCCTCGACTATTATGACCTCTTCGTTAGAGTTGATGCGTTCCAGGGTAAGTCCTGCGTTCAGCAGCGTTTGACAATTCTCGGGAGTCTGCGGAACTCGCATACATGGGATGTCATTATAATCTTTCCTTCGAAAGACTTTATTTATTTGGGGGAACATATTCGGTCCACTGGCTTTGTGGCTTGAATTCTCTTGTTCCAGTCTTCATTAATTACTGATCTATAGTTGTCACGGATCAGTCTTTGAAGATTTTTAATTAATTACTTAATTGTTTTTATTTCCTGGATATTTGGATCGCTGAACTGTCTGTAGAGCAGTTTTAACTTAGAGAGCAAAATACTCTTTTGCCTATACAGCTCGTCGATCGTTGCGTTTCTGTACCGGTTTGTATGTCTCTCGGAGTGAGACACTTTTGGGATAGAACGATTCATTGTATTAGTAACAATGTTGTTCATCGTCGAAAGATAATGATCAATTTCGTCATTATGAAGATTTCTGTCAGTTGGTGGATCTATGCCATTGGAACGTAGTTCTTTTTTTATTATCCGATCAAAGCGCGACCAGTGTGCTTTCCGGAAATTAAAAGAATGTATCTGTTTGTACTGCTCAAGTAGTGAATGTTCATTTGGGACATGTATTACAGCACCAAGTCCGTAATGATCGCTATCGTACTCGATTGTACGAAGACAATTTCGAGTATTTAGATCCGTATCTAATAATTGTATTCGCTCGTCGAGCAACAGTAAATCCAAGAAGGAATTTCCTCTTGGATATGACGGCGTACTTGTAGCGTACAATTCTAGTTTATATTCGATAGCGTTTGTTTGCCACCAGTCGAACAACACATTGCCTCTTGTGTTTGTGATAAGGTTACCCCAAGTACTGTACTTGGAATTGAGATTGTAGCGGTTCCGCCAAACCCTACGGTCTACTTACCTGAAAAACCCCCCATAACTACTACCCAACTCCCTTAAGTTTGCTAATGCAACAGTATTAGTACCTGTAAATACTGCACGCATCAAATAAATCAAATTTATTTACCTAAAGGTCCCTGTAAAGAATCCTTACCTTTTCTTGCATTTTATTTCGCATACAATTCCTGTAAACAAATTGCATTCAATGTAACCGTCATTACAGGGACCATAAATATTGCGCCGTCTATTTTCCCAGCCGCGTCATGTACTTTTTCATACACATTGCCTGGCAACCTTTTTTGTTTTTCTTATCAATAAACAACCCAAGCAGCTGCATATAATTAGTGCAATAGACGCTGAAACCAAATTCTCCAGCATTTCCTAATGCAAACATGAACCCGGTTTCTACTGCAGCCAGAGATGCCATAAACATCCAATTTGCTTTTAGCACCTTTTTCTCCCAACGTCGAAAATAGCGACGAGGCATCGCGTAAACAATGACCCGCATTACCAACGGCGCATTTGGTCATTTTTCCCCTTTTGTCTTTGCCGCCTGCCTGTTTCGTTGTTCCACTGCTGTCGGGCACGTGTAAATAGGATCGATCTGAACGATCCCACACATACCACCATGACCTTTATTACAAGATCTGGTTTCCTATACCACCAAGAGAGACTTTACGTTTCCCTGGTGGTAGGTAAAAACCATATCCTTATTGGAGAGGATATCGGTGAGTCTTATTCCAACCTTCAAGGCGGTCGTGTCGTCCGCCATCTACCGTACCGCGCGGCGGTACGGTGTGACGTGAAAAATCGAGTGTGAGTCGTCGGCGTGAACCTATATTTTAAGTTTTTTTTTGCTTAAGTGGCTACTAACAAATTTCAAAACCGGACCAAAAAAAAATAAACTAAATCTTAAAGAACAAAATAGTGCGTTTAACTTTTTCTCCTTGTGGACGGTATGTCGACGAGTTTGTTGTGTTGCATTTCCTTTTCCGTGGTGAATAATTCCTCTTTTGTGTCCAGTGAACTGTTTGTGGGGACGAGGTAGAACTCTCGCCCGTGAGGCGTCGCGACTTCGTACCCCCACAAGATCTCCGGCCATAAAGAAATAATTATTTTCCGAGTCTAACTTGAGACTTCGAAAAAGGGTATCAACTTCACTGATAAACTGTAGACACTGTGGAAATTCGGGAGCATACGCAGGGATAACATATAGATGCCTTTGACTTTTCAAAGGAATATCTATAACGCAGGCTTCTAGTACCTGTAACTTGTATACATCTCTACTGTAGACAACTTTGTGTTGTAGACCATTTTAAACTAAGACAGCGACCCCGCCCCCCTGAGTGGAATTTGGACGATCTCGTCTAATTACTTTATAATTTGGGTAGCCCAATTTGTGCCTTTGATTTAGCTTAGTTTCGCTAGCCAAAAGCACATATGGATGTTCAGCTTCCAGCAGATTGCTGAGATTATCCCTTCTTTCCATGCGGATTCGTGAATAAACATTCAAAAATTTTTAGGGTTAATTCAGTCGCAGTGAACGCTATGATTAGAGTGTGGGTTCGTCTGGAAACAGGGTTGAATAGATAATGTCCGTTCGAGCCACTTGTTTCGTCAGTTTTTTTTCTTAATCAATTCAAATTTTTTATCAAACGCAGCAAACTGTCCTTGTATGGACAGTAATATAGCTGTTATATCAGTTTGTGCCTCTGCAGGAGGCGTTTTAATGATTTTACGTGATATTTCTAAGATTGGTGCATTTTATACTCCACCTGCTATTTGGGCGTATGACACACTTGGTGCCACGAAGTTGTTGTATGAGCGAGTTTTCATCCGTTTCTCTTCTTCAACTTGCTTCTTTTTGACTTTGATTTTAGTTGTTGGTACTTAGGGCAACCTCTAAAGTTAGCAGGATGACCTGAGTTGTTACAGAGGACCCAGGATAGTTTACTTCTATCCAGGAGCTGTTCTTTGCCCAATTGACATTCTCCAATGATACGTTTGCTTAGGCATTTGACGAATCTGAAATGCATATTGCAATTCGCTGCCACATACCCGAAGTGTTGGCAGCGCATACACTGCAATACGCGGTCGCACTTCTTTATTCTCTCCCAACTTATTGTTTGGTGATTAATGTATTCAATATATCTAAGTCCATCAATTTTACTATTGGGGCTTATCGACACAATGAAGAAAGGTTACTTACGGATGCGATTTCTAGAATTTGCTGTAGAAAATGGTTTCACACCTGTAAATTTCAAGGTATCGTTTTCGAAGCTTTTTCGTTCTTCGAGCACCTCTTCGGGAGTAAAGGAAGGCTCAACTCCTTTGAGGAGCATGGAGACAGTTTTCTCCGATTTAGGGGTGTACGTGTAGTACTCACTTTTGGATTTGCCCAATGCCGATTTAATTTTGCTATAGCCTTCTAAATCATCGCATGTTAAACTTATCTTAACATTATTTATCGGTTTTGTTTTAAAAGTTTTGCATGTCAACTCACCCAATTTTATGACATTCTTTGTCTCCATATAGCTGATGTAGATAGGAGGTACTTTCTCCTTTTTTTTGACTGGCACCTGCTGAGATGTTTCCTGCTGTTGGTGTGATTCGTGCTTGTTGATGTGATTCCTTCTGTTTAGTTTCCTTATCTAGCCGTGTTTTCTCTGCCTTCGTGGGTTGCTGTTGTCTTTGTTCTTGCTGTTGTTGTTCTACCATTTTCGTTTTTCGCTCGTTCTGGCTCAGGATGTTTTTTAGTTTAACAACTTCCCCATTTGTCTATCCAGTTCTTTTTTTTTTTTACTACTAATCTAATTGCTGAGTCTGTTGAGGACCTCGATCTGATTGCTAGCGTCTGCATTTGTTTCGCTGACAGCTAATTCTTTGAATTGGTTTCCAGCCCCTGAGTACTGGGCACCATGGGTGTTCTCTTCGTCATCGCTGGTGACAATCGACGTGTCTGTATTCTTATTTTCACTTCTTCTAAGGCGTTTACCCTTTAGGTTTAGGTCCGTATTTTGCCTTCTCCGAATTACCATTTTGGCATCCATTCGTTTTACGTCCATATTATGGACCGCGTGCTCTCACTTTTTTTTATTGTTTTTTTGTTTTTGTATCTACGTCCGTATTATGGAAAGTATTCACTTTCACAGATTGTGGCCTCACGCACGCACTCACAACGTTCGTGCACTCACACATAGATACCGTTAACGTGTTACTCACACACTTTTTGTATTAAACTGTGTTCTTCGTTTTGACTGTCACAACACGTGGCTTCGTTCTCTTTTATTTGATTCTATTTCTTTATATTTACTTTGTTTTGACTGTTTTTATCACTGGAATTTATTTATTTATAAATACTTTTTATATTTCAGCCACTCACGACTCATAAAAGCAACTTTTTTCATTTAATTCGACCGCCGAATTGAAAACACGTCCGCACTCGGTCACTGTGTATCGTTGTATGTGAAAAAAAAGACAATTGTTTATGTATGATGGTGGACGGTGACGAATTATGCGGCAGTGTTGGAATGATAGCCAATATTTAGAACCTAGGCTAACTCCGTAACCGTCCTGTCTAACTTAAGCTCGCTAAAACCTAAACGTACGGCCGTTCAAATATTGTCTACACAGACGAATAAATCCACTAGAAATTAGACATGGAATGGCACAACGATTTTGTTAAAACTATTTTGTTTGTAATGTCTTAAAAGTCAAAGGCCGAAAATCAATAGTTCATGACCTTACTCAGTCTATATTTGGCTTAGAGCATCCGTGTAGAACGAATAAGTTAAGACATAACATAGTTAAGCTAGAATTTAATCATTTTTTTTCTAGCATGTAATTTATATCCCCAGAAGAAATAAGATTAAAAACAAATTTAGTAAAAATTAAAGTAAAAAGTTATCGTTAGGGACTTCAAAATGCATTGCTACCTGCAGGTAACCTTTTCTACAGAAAACGGAGTTGTATAATATCTTCTTGAATGGGAAATTTTGAGCCAGAAAAAGGTAAATACTGGGTTGGGAAAAGGCTCACATTAACAAAGATAAGCAATTTTGCTTCTTGTTTACATGGATGTGCTACCATGCTATATGAATACAGCCACCAACTTACGAGATATGTAAGCACGTAGGAATCTGAAATATTGGTATCAAAACGACCCGAATTCCACTTAGTGCAGGAATTGCTCGTCTGTAATATGACAGATGATTCGAATTAAACCCGAATTCACCATGTTGCAATGATTCCCGCGAAACTCTTGCGAAATATCTTTTGTCCGTATAGCTGTTGTCCCATGAAAGTATGCATTCACCGAACAGTCGTTGACAAGTCTAGCGTAAAAGTTTTTCCAGAGGATAAATCGAATCTAATCTAATTCGTGATTTGAAATGTAATCAAAAATAACCTTCACAGTGCATTTTGGGAATACCAACACACAATGTCGAGTCACAATTCACAAAAGTTATCGTCAGACCCAGCATCCGTTGCATCAGCAGAAATTGCTGCACTAACTCTTGAAGAGCGGGAGAGACAAAGAGCTCAATGGAAACAGGAACTAGTACAAGCCGAAGAGGAAGTCAATACTTTTCGCACAGTACTAGCATCGAAGACTAGACGTGCTTCAGATTCAAAACGTAAGATGGGCATTGCTGTTTTAATAATCTAAAATCGGTTAAACAAAGCAGTGTTTACCAATCTGTTCAGAAAAACGTGGACAATTTTGTTAAAGCCATTCATGATGCCCCACTCTACCAACGAACTGAATCTGTATTTAAGTCAACTGCCGAGAAGCCCACATCTTTATTTGATGACATCACAAGTGGAATTTCATCGAGATTATTTCTGGAGAAAATCCTTACGACAATGTAAAAACGAAAGTTACTTCAAGATCGGGTTCTGTTGCAAGTTTCAACGATCCTGTATTTGACAATAACAGATCATCGGGATTGAACTTGTGGGTATGTTTTGCTGGGGGCGTCGGCACGGACGCAGGTTGAGCAAAACACCACTGATTGTTCACTAAGAAATGTCCTGACTTGTTACGACGCACACGGTTCTTCCCCAAGGTTCATTCAAATCGTACACCACCGGAGTAAAATAAAACCCAGGCGCTTTGTTTTAACTATTTAACTTTCCTTTATTTAATTATCTATCCGATCTTGCACTTAAGTCTAATACAACTTATAGTTTTAAGGCACGAGTCAATTGGGATCAACGTTAGTGGGATACACTTGTTTAAGGGAACTAATTAAATTATATTACTTTTACGCTGGTTAAACACAGCATGGCAAAAAGAAACACACGAGCAGAAATGATCTAGTGAAGAAGGAACTCTCGGCGACTCTCCGCGGGGATTCGTAAACAAAGGTGCGCACCCTTCGATGAATAAAAACTGACTCTTCGATGCAATCTACATCAGTCAGATTCAACGGTGGTGGATCACATCGCTGTGGGAGGAGCGAACAGGCTCAACTTGGCGACGGCCAATGGTGATCGAGGAAGGAGTTCTATGGGAGGATTTCCAAAATGCTGCATAGGGACGCTTACAATGCCCCTTTTTCCCTGCAATACAGACAACGATCGGCCGACACCTAATCAAACAAATGTACGAGCATCAGGGGCTGCAGGCAATGTGGTCATAAATCATCGATGATCCACGCCTGAGAACGAAATAGGTTTTTGCTCCAAAGTAAACAAAAACGTTATTTCGAGGGTCAAATGATGAGATGTACATCGTTCATGGTCTGCCGATGTTGCATGGGCTCGTCATGGTATTTATCTATGAGTTCAAGGGAAATGCCGTTGTAGGCGATACATACTGGTGATCATAGTTCAACCGGAGATTTGGGTTATGTTTGCTTTAGCCGTATGGCTCTGGAGCACAAGGAGGGAAATTATTCATGGACATTAAGTCAACAGAGACCTCAGCGGCGGTGGCTAAATGGTTAGGTTAATGTGCTGGTGCATGGGCATGGTGGTGGGGGATTTGACCTGCAGATGTGCAAGCAAACGTCTCACCCGGGGAACCATGGACCAGCGGTTAGTAAACAAAACAAACGCAGTGAGGTACTGTGTGTTTGCTTTGATTTGCTGGTGGGTCGTCATAGGTCGTGGCATGGGTAAGATTGCCTAAACAACGATCATATCCATGCCTACATTCCATGATCGGTTGATAGCCGATAACGGGGAATTGTCGCAACTGTCGCGGACCTAAGGGTATAGGCGCGATATAAAATTGTGAACTGTGGAAAGAATATCGGCCACAGCTGTGTCAACAGATACGCTGGCCAGCGTGTATTTGTCGATTATAATTGCTGAAAAACTGAGCCGATAGAGGGGTATTGAATGGTTCAAGTATCATGAACCAGAACAATTCGCCAATATGCATGTCAGGTTGCTTTCAGGTGGGAGATGCTGCAGGGGAGCTTACGCTGCCCCTTTGCAGGTAAGTAGAAGGACTTGCTTGGGAAGTGGGAGACAGGTGAAAGGAAATGGGTGGTTCTTGGGAAATGGCTTAAAGAACCCCCACAAACTCACCAACAACAGATTTACAAGGAAAACAATGAACCACATTCAGACACCATCAAATACCAGCGCGGACGTGTGCGGTGGTGTTTGTTTTTCTATCGAAAGTGACATTAAAAAAAAAGTGACAGGAAAAAAAACCAATTAAAACATAACATAATAAACGATAAAGTGGTAAATGATAAGTGACGGTGAAAAAAGAAAAGAAAATAAAACTAGAAAGTGAAAATTTGAGAAAAAACAAAAAAGTAAGTGAAAAACCAGTGTGGGAAAAACATAAAAAAAAAGTAATTGGTTCATCACCGGGTAAGTTTTGTGTATTGAAAATTGGACTTCCGACAATACACTATAGAGGTGCACAGTATTCGCTTTTCACTTTACCCAACTCGGATTCGATTTTGCTCCACTCTCCTCACAGCGTCAGAGAGGCTTTTCACAGTTGTGCAAGGGAAGGTTTTTGGAAAATTTATGGCGGCAACAAGCAATGGCGATTTAGAGACGACCGCGGGTCAGAACCGTGGTGGAGGTGATGGTGGTGCTTTGGTGTTGGGGCAGCTCCGAGAGCGGATCGCAGAATTGAAGAGGACGATCAAAATTAAAAAGCAAAGGCATATTACTAATGCCGTGTGAGAGCGGGTCGAGGTAATTGGTTGCCTTTACGATAAGGAAGTGAAAAATCGCTTTAAAAAGCCATCTGCGCCGGTGGAAGCAAGGGTGGAAACTTGCAAACCCAACCAAAGCAAAACTCGCACACTGACATAAGCAGGGTCCCGGGGCAGATCAATGTTGAGTCACCCAATTATGCTTGGTTTACAATTGGCCCGGGGCGGGGGGATTTGAAGTTGGAGGGTGAAGAGGCTCCAAAAGGTGATACTGAGAAGACCAATATTATGAAAAGAAGGAGACCACGCCCGAACGCTATAATAATATCCAAAATCGGGGAATAAACATAAGCGGATATACTGAAGTTTATGAAGGCCAAGCCCGAGCTAAGTGAACTCGGAAATAACGTAAATAAAGTTGGGAAGACAGCAAAAGGAGAATTGCTGCTAGAACTGCAACGCCGTCCAGAGACCACCACCCAGACACTGAAAGCAAATGTACAACAAGTCTAAAGGAAGATGTTAATGTCAAAACAGTGTCAAAGGATATCACTGTTGAGTGTCGTGATTTAGATGAGGTGGCCACTGTGGAGGAAATCCCGACAGCGATCGCTATAGATTCCGCTGCGTTGAACGCCATCCCAAAGGAAGCGGTAAAGAGTATAAGAAGAAAACCAGATGGCACGGAAGCTGCCATGATCCGCTTACCAATAGAAAAGGCTAGCATGTTGCTGGCTACAGGTTTCCTACGGGTTGGATGGGTGAGATGCAGACTTCGACAACACATCGCACCCACACGATGTTTCAGATGTTGGGAATACGGTCATGTGGCGAAATCCTGCAAATCCGAAGAAGATCGTTCGGAAAACTGTTTGAAATGCGGAGAAAAAGGCCACAAAGCAATGGGTTGTAAAGCACAACCCAAATGCATGTTCTGCGAATCAGGATGCGGAGGGGGTAACCACCACTCAACATGGAGTTACAAATGCCGAGCATTTAAAAACGCGACATCCAATCTTCTCAATAAAAATGGACAGGTTTAAGTGCATTCAAATCAACTTAAACCATTATGGACCCGCACAAGATCTCCTTTCCCAAACGGTTAAGGAATATAATGCCGACGCGGTACTATTACATGTGAGGAAGACAGCAGCGGAACAGCGGCCATCTGGACAACTGGAAATTCCCCCATGGAATGCACAAGTGTCCAGCGGCTGGAAGGTATTGCCTATGCTAAGATCGGGGGAATTCATTTCTAGTGTTGTTACGCTCCACCAAGGTGGGAAATCGTATATTTCAAATGCTTTTTGGACAGAATAACACAAGAAGCTAGAGATAAGAGATCTCTTATAGTTGCTGGAGATTTCAACACTTGGGCAGTAGAATGGGGAAGCACAAGGACCAACAGTAAAAGCCAAGCACTACTTGAAGCCTTCGCAGTCCTAGATGTGGTGTTACTTAATGATGGTATTGATGACACCTTCATAAACGAGAGAGGCCGGTCCAAAATCGACATCGCATTTGCCAGCTCCATGTTGGCAATAAGTACGGAGTGGTGAGTTTTGGACACATACACCCATAGTGACCACAAGCCGTGATGTACGAAATATTACCGCACAGGGGATTCATCACTGGCAAATTGGCGAAGAAAGCCCCAAAAAAATGGGTGGAAAGAGAAGGACCTTGATGCGGAACTGTTCGATTATATACTGGAAGACCAAATCGCACAGTTTGACGCAGAGTTCTATGCGAACAGGCAGGCTGGAAAAGTCATGAAGTGGCTAACTACAGCATGTGATGCTTCTATGCCACGAAACATACAAGCAGCAGGGGCTATCAAACCAGTGTATTGGTGGAACTCAGAAATCGCCCATGTGCAATCGGAGTGCAACAGGTTACGACGCCTGCAACAAAGAGCAAGAAACTGTAACACCTACCCACAGTTGCATGCGGAATTCGTCAACAAACGGAAAGAGCTGAGGAATGTAATCCGCAAAAGTAAATAAGACGCGTTCTGCTCCCTAAGGGATGAATTAAATAACAACCCATGGGGCAGCGCCTACAGGATAGACATGAAAAGACTACAGAACAACAGTAGTCAAATGCAAAAAAGTAAAACTGACATGGCCAGACTCGCTGTTGTTCTCTTCCCGCAGTGTGATGAGGTATTGAGAGTGCAAGTGGAGTGGAGAATCACTAAAGGAGAGATACCTTCCGTGACCACCGAAGAGGTGCTCCTGGCTGCAAGGGTTGTCAAAAAAGAACAAGACCCCGGGACTGAATGGCATCCCTAACGATGTAGTGAAGACTATTTGGCGGTTTTGTGTCTTTAGTCGTCGGAGCGTTCCGCCGAACACTGTTCAATACTTACGCGGAGCGGAAAACAGCACACAAGTCAAACACGGAGAAATTCGTTTTCACGAATTGTTTATTGTTTTCCTTTTCTTTTTTTTTAGGTTCATTTTTTTGTTCTTACCTTACTGTCTTACACATTTCATTTAACCTAAGATTACAACCGTTACTACTGACACACGCGCGGACTGACTTCCCCTAAGGGATTTGTGGCGACTCTAACAGATACACACACAATTCACAAGCAAAATAGTGAAGAGCGCCGAACGGAAAATCGAATAAGAAAATACATCAGAGCCGTATACCATAGCGATAACAAAAATAATTCACATCAGTGGAGTATAGTCGAGTTTAAAAATTGAATTCTAAACACGGTCAGTAGCCTGGTGGTTAACGCTTAGGTAAACATTTTTGGTGATTCAAACTGTCATAGATTCTATAGATTCTGTAACTGTACTAACTCGTAGGCTGAAAATTCTGTTCGTCCCCTCATCTGCAAAAGAAAATTTCTCATCATCATGACCCTTCTCCTTTCCGTCTTCTTATCGGAATCTTGTTCCTTTGCTTGTAAGATCGAGCATACCGCTACTTATTTTCCGATCTTTTCGTGGGATTTGTTTGGGTTACCCATCTGGCTTAAGCTAACAATGTTCTTGTGCTCTTCAGATGGGTAATAAATGAACCGTGGGATTGGTATTTCTAATTGCGTTTCCAAATCATAAGCATCTAGTGTTAGATCCACGTTAGGATGTTTATGATTGCATGACTGTTGGTCGGCGGCGAATCGCTATCCTTTGTTTGCACAAGTGTGCCTTTTAGGTTTCGGGTCATGCTGGGAATTTAGGTGTTAATTGCTATTAGCTACTAGCGGAGGTATTCGTTGTTCGGTTTGTTTACCGAAGAACGCGTTTAATGGGTGCAATGCATTGATGCCTTGAATGGGTGCGTTGGCTTGTATGCGTCGAATTGGCGCGTCGAATTGGATGCGTTGGATTGGATGCCTTGCATGGATGCGTTGAATTCTATATTAGAGACTTTAGAACGTGTAGTTCGATTGATTTTTAGTATTGAATTCAATGTTGGCGTATGTAATGTTACCTTTTGTTACAGGTGGGAGTAAGGACTTTTGGAACACGTGTCTGTGGGCACGTGTAATGGATAAAGGTGAGTACGTTCCTTGGCGGAAAGGACATCTC
Source organism: Microdon myrmicae (assembly GCA_963931805.1). Taxonomy (NCBI): domain Eukaryota; kingdom Metazoa; phylum Arthropoda; class Insecta; order Diptera; family Syrphidae; genus Microdon; species Microdon myrmicae. Next base: position 6,307,678 of record OZ007497.1, on the reverse strand, counting down.
AACCTATATTGGGTTGTGTGGTTCGTAGAACCTCCACAACTGTTTCAGCAGTCTCTTCACAACCTGCTTTCAAACAGGACAATTTCCTAAACGATGGAAAAAACAGCGGCTTGTGCTTATACCAAAAGGAGTCAAGAAACCAGAAGCGCCGTCGTCTTATCGCCCGTTGTGCATGTTGGACAGGACAGGAAAACTGCTTGAACGAGTAATTGCCACTCGCCTGGAACAATTCACTGAGGGAACATCGGGGCTCTCTGAATCACAGTATGGATTCCGAAAAGGTAGATCAACCGGTAAGGTACTATCTGTGGTGTGCGACATCGCTCGCAATGTGATAACTGGAGCATGATGGCTAGGTGGTACCAAAAATGCCGCTGCTAATGAGAAGCAGATCCCGAAATATGAGAAGACAAGGGGAACGCTTAGCTCTTTGTCTAAGATGTGCATTGCGGCTAAATAAATAGGCGGCAATGCAATGTGTAAATGCGCTAATTGGTTTTAGCTTGATTACCGGGAAATTGTGTTTATGGCATCGCTGGTAAGGGTAGGTATTCAATTCCTATTTGCATTTGCCTGTGCTGTAGGATTTAATTGATGCCTTAAGACGCGAGATGCGTATATTTGTTTTGATCCCTTGTGTAGTATTCCAGAATACTACTGACACTGAATCTCATTACTTATCTAACACATCCTTAAAACTTTCTCCTTACATATCTAACATTCTCATTTAATACATATCATAAATAAACAAACACAATATTCTATATCAAGTCAGTTACAGTACATTTCATAACATGCCCCTTTTTCATAACATGCACCTTTTTTCATTTGAAACATGGCTCTTTGATTTTCGTTCAAAGTTTATTCAAAATTTAAAAGTCACAGAGAGTAAGTAATACTTTGAGAAAATGGATTTTGTTCATATTATAATTTACAGTGAATTAGAACTCAAAGTTCTATAAGAAGAAAGAAAAATTTATTGTAAAGACAGTTTTTAAAGTGAGTTTAAGTTAAGTTGAGTTTTAAGTTTTGAGTTGAGTCAGTTTAAGTTTTTGAGTTTTTGAGTTTTGAGAAATCAGTTTGGTTCAGTTTGAGAATTTGTAAGTTTTAGTTTGAGAGTTTGAGTTGAGTGGAGGAGAAGATACAAAAAAAATAAATAATGAAATAATATCGAAGACACGGAATAGTTTTTCTTTGATAATTGATTATCAAATGCAATAAATTTCCGCACAAACATATTTTCAATCGGAGCGAATAAACATTAACGCGAATTGTTGAAAGAATATTAAATAAAGGAAAAATAAAAGGTCCACGCTTTTCCCTCAACCGAGAAAGCACGGCGATGGATCATAACACTTGGGTGTAGGTCGCCAGCCAATGTGTATGTAGGTAGTTTTTATTGTACACATATTGAGGCTGGGATTAGCCAACTCAAGGGTAAGATTCCCTGATTATGCGGTTGTATTATATGTGAACCGATGAATTTTCTTTCAGGGAATTTATGATAAGTTTGGAGAGAATTCTTCTAGGGGATTTTAAATGCGAAGTTATGCATGCAGGTAAGAATTCACTTCTAGGGGCTTTTAGCTAAATAAACGTGTTCAATTTGATGCGTGAAGCATTTAAGGTGCTAATGCGTACGCATTAGCGAACTTATAAGATTGGGTCATAGGGATGGGGGTTCTTTAGGTAAGTTAGTCAGTGGGGTTTGGGAGAACCGACACAAACTCATAACCAGTGTCAACACCTTCATTATAATGTATGCAGCTTACATATGGACCTGAGCTGCACAGTATAAGTCGTAGATGAGGGGAGTGAACTCCGTATATAGGCTGGCATTACAAAGAGTATGTTGTGCATTCCGAACGGTATCCGAAGATGCCATCAATATTTTGGCCGGGAGGACGCCACCTGACATTGCAGCTAAAGAAAACGCTGCATTGCATAAGGTCTCCCCAGAGAATCGTCGGAGAATGCGGTCACAATTAGAGTTCTCAAGCCCAAGAGAATGGCAACGAAGGTGGGATTCTCCCACCAAGGGAAGATGGACTTTTAGCGGATTTTTGTTTAGTTTGTCCTAGTGTTCCGCCGAACACTGTTTGTAAGAAGGTGAGAATCACACGGAGCAAACAGCACAATGAAACACGAAGATCGTTTTGCATTTAATTTTTTTAATTTTTTTGATAGCACTTATTGTTTATATGTTACGCAATATGATGACTTCGGGTAAGGTGAATGTCACAACAATGTTTTATTAAAAAGCAGTAAGCCACACGAAAGAAGCACAAGTTACCCGCTTAAGTTACGTTAAGTGAAGTTAAGTGAAGTTAAGTTAAGTTAAGATACGCGCTTGGAACAACAGCTACTCGATCAATTTCTCACCTCCTCGCAATGACTTCCTCGCCGTTCGAATTGTCGTCTCGTTGACGATCAAAATCTGACTGTCTGTCTGCCCACACAGATATTCAGATTCCAAACTGGTATCCGTATCTGGACGGAAGAAATTTTCTATTCGATCTGCTAACAGAATTCCGGAAATCTCTGTTAGCAGCATGCTATTTCATCCCAGGGGTAATTTCCTATTTTCCTGAAAGGAGAAAGTCATTCCTTGCATACATCATTATCATTGGTGATAGAATTTCATTTCCACGGCCTTCTGTTTGCACAGAACATCTGGCGCCCAGAGATATTCGGCGATTGTTTTGACGTGCAGTCCGTGGGTCTTATTTGAATTTGGTACCCGGAATCGAAATCCATTAGATCTTTATAATGGTGCGAAATTCTAGCGTGGCCGTGGGACCGGAGTATTGCCTTTGTTGGCTTAACTCCTCATAAATTATCGGATATCTCGTTGAGATATGTTCGATCGCTATAGGTCGTGGCTGCCTTCTGTTGTTCAACGGATTTGGGTGGTCCTTGCGTTAGATTACCCGCACGTGCATCCGTTGATCGGCTCATTCTTTGATGATAGCAATTCTTTTGTATCGAATTTCGGAATTGCCGGTTCGATGAGATGTTCCTGGGCGCAGGCAGCATGTATGGCATTTTGGGAACTGTTTTTTTTTTTAGGAATAGAACGCATGGATGTTTATACCTTTGTTTCCGGCATGATGAATTATAATTGTTGAGCTTGACCTAAAAAGCTTTGGGGACGTTCAGTTCCCTGCTTTTTGGTGTCGGTCTCAACGTTGGCTGCGAGTTGCAGGCCCTATGGTGGGACTTTGGGGCACGCGTCTGTGGGAGCGTGCAACGCTCTCAGGTAAGTAAGTTCCTTGAAGGTTTGGAACCTTACCTGGGCGGAATTGTGCGTTCGTAGGACGCTACAGACTCACACCATGATACCTGATATATAAACATGGGTGAAAAGAAAACATGGGGAGCTGAATTACCACCTGACTCAGGTAATATCAGGACATGGATGCTTTCGGCAATACTTGCACAAGTATAACCATGTGAATCACCCATATTGCTTGTATTGCGAAGGCAAAATAGAAAATGCGGAACACGTAGTCAACGATTTTGGAGAGACATATGAGACGGACAGTTACTCCGGGAGGAGTAATAGAATACATGCTTAGTTCAAAACAGTCCGTAACAAATGGTATTCTCTGTGAAATTATGCAGCAGTTGCGACGCGACGAGCGGAGTAACAGGTAAACTCCGTCCCACCCCGCAATGGAATATCTAAAAGGAAGTTCCGCGGGGATCAACGGGAACATGAGCCTGGCGGGAGGTGGTTTTAGTCGTTAAAAACCCGGCATACCTCTGGATCGGTTAGAGGTATCTTTTGAAGATTTCCTCCTTCTTACTGAAACCAAAAAAAAAAAAAAAAGATACCAGCGCCAACTTATCCTCCCCCATTGAAAAACAACAATTCTGTCCTTAATATTTACATGTAAATATATTAATACAATACTAAACATCAACATGAGATATTTATTCAATTCGCGAAACCAAGCGACATAAATAGCAACAATCATTTCAATTTCTTAAAATTTATATTCACTCTTTTTCTCCAACACATATATTTCCTCCACCATATAGCTTTAGTTTTATAACTCTTATTAAATTTTTGAATTCAAACATTTAATGTAATTACAACAATATCTTGTTTTCATGCTTATGGTCTCAGAGAAAATTCAAAAATAATAATAAAATTAATCTTCTTTCATCTCAGTGTTAGATTCATTAAATGTATGTGTGGCACTAGTAATTAACTGCTTTTTTTTTTGTTTTTAAACCACATTTATTTTCCTAATTCTTTTTACATGTATAATATTAGGGGTAAATGTTAAACCCTTTTCTACAATCACAGTCCTTAAATTAACTTACTGGCTCTATGCGAGCTCTCTAAATTACACATTGCAACTTGATTTTTATATATGCCTTTCGGCGTACATCTTTTTTTTTTTTGTTTCTTATATATATATATATATATATATATATATATATATATATATATATATATATATGAAATAAGTCATATATTAGAGGGACTCCTCGTTTACATCTATATGTATACATTATTATTACAATTTTTTTTTTTTTTTTTTTTTTTAAACATATAAAAACTATTAAATGCATACTATATTAAATAGGATGTACCTAGTGGGTATATAATAATTTATCACATATTATAGTCACATATATAAATAGACAAGAATTAGTGTCTTGCAGAAACAAGCTTATGACAGATATTACACCTATCATAAAATATTGTGTGCTTGGAATGAGTTTTTCGTTGGGCAAGGCAGTAATTGTCCTGGGTCATTATCAGCTTCAGCCGGCTTACTAAAAAGCGTTCATAAATTCACGAAATATACTCGTGGTAAGCAAATTTTTTAGAGCTGGTCGAATGGGAGCGAATATGGATGTGAACCGGATATCCATGCAGCAAGAGTATACCGAAGAGCCAATATCGAGTAGGATTACTCACATTGATATAGGGATCCCAACACATATTACGAGTTCAAAACCTTTACGAAAAGTCGAAAACAGCTATGCCAGTATTTTAGAAACTTGTCCTTAGTGATAAGAGATTAAGTCCTGAGATAGTTATGCAAGAAGTGAATAGAGATTGGCCGAATCGTAAAAATCCGTCACTGGGGCTGCTGACTCCGTCTAAAGCAGGAGTCGTAGATATCAAAATATCTGGTTTGACGATGAATCCAAGTTGGCGGTTGAAAGTAATAATAGCGAAAAAACGAGTTCACAAATGTGGCAAAGAAGCAGACGGAACTTTCTTAAATACAACAGATTCAACAGCGCAAGCTGTACAACGGACGCAAGTTTTACCGTTGGAGTAATACTTATAATTTTTCATGTGGTACTCCTAAAACGATCTAATTTGATCACCGAAACCAATGGTATCTCTATACAGTGGCAAAGGTAGTTTTACGAACTGCTAAGCTAACAACAAACACCGGATTTGGAAGCTCCATAAATGACAAACATCGACCATGTGTTCGGCAACTAATTCATCATCATCATTGGCACTACAACCGGAAACCGGTCCTGGCCTTATTTAGCAAGTCCTGAGGTTTGTTAAATTTTCCATAATGATTTGTTTTTTCCGGGCAAGGTCATTAAGTCAACTAATTACAGATCTGCAAACAATAACACTCCGGGACTTGAAGTGGCTCTCGTGGAGTTAATAAAATATGGCTTGGCTGTGGGACACCAGATGATTCATATGTATGGTGGTGCCCACCATCGTGGACTCTAACGCCATCTACGAATGTTAATAAGAAAACTACCGTTGCACTACATTCATGTTGAACGACTGGCATACTCATGTCACTAAGTTTGTGCCGTGTATTATTGAAACTTACTATTCCTCATTTACGAAGTTAAAATATGAAGAGTCGTTGGTAACAGGCGGCAGGCAGGTGTGTTAACTTCTCTGACTCTATTTTAAAATTCAAAATACGTTCAAATAAAACATTTTTCTTACAGGATAGTCTAGTCATCTAGGTCTGAGCATGTAAATGAAAAGAGCTTGAATATTTCACGATTTCAAGTACTTGAAGTTCTTTTCCGCCAGCGTTACAATTTCTTCGTAAGAAGAGAACGACAAGGCTATCGCGATTCTTGTGCGGCTCTGGTTCGATGAAAAGTTATTAACGCCGCTGAATAGGTTCTTGAGCTTTTGTTTGGCTTGCATTGTGTTGTCTGGTGTTGTAGTTACTTGCTGCTTTTACAAACCGCTTGATATTTCTGAGAACATTAAACGAGTGTGAAAGAATTGTTAGGCAAGAGCATTCATGTCGTTTTCAGTGCACCCGTAAAAGGTGTTGTTTCCTTTCTTCACCTAACCTAACTCCGCGTTCAAAACCCATTTGTTGCGACCTGATTGTCCTGGCGATTATTCTATTTTGATTTGACATAGTTCGCGTAATGACTCTAAAACATTCACTTAAGCACTCAACACTTAGGCTGCCAGACCAAAGCTCTTAAACTCTCAAAATGCTTTCAGGCGAGTGCTTCTTGGACTCACCTGCCATTAGGCAAAAAGGGTGACTGAACCATATATTATTCGACCCATTGGTTTTTCTTTTACCTTTTGCCATTCATTAAATCAACTAGATACGAAGCCAGCATCCTCCGCTCCACAGTGTGTAATTCTGTCTTGTCACATACATGTGCAACGTCTGTCTTGCGTATAAGTAATTGGACGAAAGTACGCATACTACAATTCATGAAGAAGAGAAGGACTACAATCACGCGAGACACTGTACTTTCGTATTCCACTCGGAAGGCTACAAACAGGATGCAAACCTACTGGATGTATGGTGGGAGAGTGGAATGCAAGTCTAATCCCGTAGCTTTGAAGGCGTTTCACGCGACTGAGAACGATGTGCAAAACCGAGGACTATCTCGAGCCAGAGGTTTGTGCTTCTTTATTCAAATTGAATTATGAATTATGAATTATGAAAGAGTAACCACAGCGATACGTTCTCGTGTGTCTATTGATTTAACTCTACAAGGCATGAAGCTTTAAGAAGTATCGGAGAGGCAACGATTCTTGGAACTATTTATCATACCAAACCCATTCTAAATGGCACTGACCGTGGAAGTGCCAGAGAAAACCTATTTAATCCTCTTTTTGAGCAGTTCCTATCAGTGTTACACGCAAAGGATATGTACTTCAGTTACTCGTGTGTACATCAGAACGAGTTGGTTCGAATGGGTTGATGGCAAAGGAGTAGGTGAGATTGACACAGATGTCGGCTTAGTTTTTAATTGATTTAATAAATTTTTTCTTTCCCACACGGACAGCTCGAGCTTTCGCCTTATATATTATAAGAGTGCATTTTAGGAACTCTAAAACTAAATGTAATGTAGAGAAATCATCATCATCATCATCGGCACTACAACCAGGAGCCGGTCTTGGCCTTATTTAGCAAGTCTTGAGGCTTGTTAAATTTTCCATAATGATTTGTTTTTTTTTTCCGGGCAAGGTCATTAGTCTTGCGCCAGAGGCTCCCCGACGGGGAATCGAACCCCGGTCCCCCGCGTGACAGGCGGGTATACTAACCACTATACTATCGAGGAGGCCAATGTAGAGAAATACCTTCACCTCCTCAACAATTTTTATAAGCATCGTCATTATTACCGCTACAAACAATAGCAATATGTTTTTGAATATTGTAACAGAAAAACGGCAGAATATCTAGACAGTCAAAAAAATTAGAAAGATCTCCTTTCCCATCAGTAACATTTCTGTCAATTTTGCTGCAAATTTAACTATTAAAACAATAATAAACCCGACAAGGTATGACTGCTCATAATAGCTTCTGTATGACAGTTAGTTAGAAGTTAGTTTTTAACTAGATTCTTTAAGTTGGGTACGTTTAAGTTGGACCAACTTTGTGGATTTTGTTTTTGTGTAAAATGGTTTTTACGTATTTATTCCTCAAGCACACTTGAACAATTTTCACAGCCTACCTCTCGCCACTTGGTATACACCCAGCAATGTACCCATCTTGATAAGAACGTAGTAAAAAGCGTCATTGTTCCATTCGTTCTCGAGTGCATGGCTCCACTAACTGGCATAAATTGGTCGTATCTTCGGTGAAAGTTGGAATCCTGCGACTCCGTTTGATGTCCTTCTTTCAAGAATCTGTCCATATTGCATTCATTGTCCTGTCGCAATCAAAAGGAATTGGTTTTATAAGTCCACTCGAGTTTGTGCAGAAGTTGTAGCAGGTCGCAGGATAACTTTTCAATTCGAGTTTCCCAATGACACCCATTGATGAAAAATGATCCAAAGTTTCTCTTATAATTTAGTCGGTTGTTGTTTAACTTGCTTGCGGTTTATCTGTATTCAAATCCCGGAGGATGTCCTGGGGTGAAAGAAAGGTCTGAATGTTGTCTGCTGTGGCTAGTCATAGAAATACCAGTTTTTTCACGGAGTTCTCCATGAGCAAAGCTGGCTCCTGCAGAGCGATGAGATTACCGTGAGTGGGTAAAACGGATCCCATTTCGTGCACACAATGAGATGATGACCTAAGGATTGTAGCCCATAACCGTAAATTCTAATGACAACATACGGGGAAAGAGAACAGGTTGTGGTTGAGTTGAATGGCTATACACGTTACTTGAACACCCTCAGGACTGATTTAGATGAACGTTTGTCCTCTCATTGTGGGCAGTGATATTGAAATGACATCTGAATCGAATGAATGAATGTCCACAGGCATTTAGTTTGGCCAAGGGCCTCTCACGCAATGGATAACACAACGCAGTCTACATAGAGCCGGCGTAAATACGACATTGAAATGAGTATCCTGATGGTAGTAACATTTAGAAAGATTTAAGAGTATTACGAAGAAAACAACTTGTTACGAAGAATGTGTGTGCTTTATTTAGTGTTGCCGATGTAAGGTGCATGCGATAAAGATTGAATGTAACTGTATCTCTAAAAGCGAGGTAAATGTTGAACATTTCATTACTTATGCCATACTTCGCCTTTAGTAATCCATGCGTAAGGCTAATCAATACGTACATAATGGCGTAACTCAATATATATCATTTAGCCCTAAGTAGTGCGATGCTTAGATCATTGACCTAAGAACAACGACACCAATTTCCACTGGGAGTAGAAGAGATTCAATAAAATAGATATAGGTAGATATCTCCCACATCCACAAAGACTTACAAAAGTAGGACACTTACGAATCCTACAATAGTAAAACTCCAGATCTTACCACTCTTCTACGTCTGCTGATTGAAAAGTTTCCTAAGTATACAGTTTGATGAGTGAGGTTAAAAATATTTTTTACACTTCCGACGTAGGGATCACCAAATCTACGAAAACCCAAGCTTGGCAAATCACGTCTAGAAGTAAGAATAAAATGAACGCAATGGTATCAATACGCCAAGAAATTTTTCTGGCCCGCAGTAAATTATTTTTTGGATTCTTTGAATTCAGTAAATTATTTTTTGGATTCTTTGAATTCAGATTCCTGCTCTTCGCCAAAACAGTCTAGATGTATTCAAGACGCCGTTATCTAATTTCACTACCGTCTCCTTCGTCTTCCGGCAACGCTATATTTGTCCAGTTACGAGTAACGCGATTTGCGTCTTTTAAGCAGTTAATTCATATATAGGGTGGCGCAAAATTAATCATCCAATTTTGTTTTTGAATTACTTTTTTACTAAATAAAAGAAAATGATTTTGAGTGATGGAAATCTTTATTTGGACCCTTAAAATTTTTTCTGTTAAGTGGAAAAGATCCTCCGCTTGGTAGAAACCTTTACGTGGTGCGGGGGCTTGAACTACAATGAATCACTCAGGCTATGCTGACGGAAACATACGCTTCTAATAGGGCCTCCCATGTTAGAAAGGCTAGCGAGGAGTAATACAGAAAGATCTACCACCCTAATTTAGGGTGTTACGCGAGTTATGGTTTTTGGGGAATGCTACATATAAAAAGTTATAACCTCAAAGGAATAGCGACCAATTTTCTCCATTACACCGTAATTCCAAACAACAGAGCCTTTCCTTGATTTTCTTTTTATTTTATTATTTCACATTTATTGTTTTTTTTTTTGATTTATATAACAAACTTATATCTAAAAATGTTCATCGTTTTAGTCCTTCCGTTTTTGCCTTTTCGCTTCTTGGTTTTGTAGGGTTATCTTTGTATTTAAATGGTTTTCTTACCTCAGAGCCAAAGCCTGCCAAATTAAAAGGCGATTTGAAGTTTTTATCTTTTTATTTTTAATTATTTTATTTCATTATTTTATTTGTTGTGGCCGTTCTGGCCCCCGGATCCAAACTCATCTCGAATAAAAAATTGTGGCGAGAAGGCCGAATTTAGCGAGACAAGGACATATGTGTCCTTCATCTTGTCTCTGACTTCTGGTCATCTTGCGATAACCAGAATCACCCACATCCATGAGGATGTTGGGCTCGGTCTCGCGATCTCTGAAAAGAAAAGAGAAAAAGGGGGGGTATCCAAGGATAGTGTGGACAGTGTTAGTCCGGGTGTTCTCTAACTACTTTTATAGAGGGATGGCGGGAAAGAAATCGTACAAGACCGGTAGGTCTTGGGTGCGGTAGTGAACGCAGATCACGTCTTTGGCGTCTGATAATCTGCGCTTTGGTCGGTGTGTATGTTTGTGTTTGTGCCGTCTTGTACTGTGCGTTGGTGTGTGTGGTTTGTTAATAGTAGACCCTATGGGAGCGGTCCAGGAATCCTCTATTATAGAGGGGAATGTTGTTGGGAAGGGTGCTTTCTTCAGTTTTGTACTGAAGAAGAAATTGTGGGGGTTTGATCCGAAGAGATCGAGAGAGAGAAGGGTCAAGAACGCAGGAGTCCCGTACAAGTAGGTTCTCGCTGTTCTGAATGTTTTCGAGGTACTTATATGCTAATTGAAGCAAGTACTCGTCGATAGGGGTAATGGAGGCGCCTTCGTATAGGTGAGAGTTGGGGTAATGACGACCGTCAGGCCTTCTAGAATGATTGGTGCATCTTCTGAGGAGTTTCCTTTCGAAAACCCGAAGTCTTTCCATTTGAGCCGAAGATATGCAGGACCATATGGGAAAGGCGTACGATATTCCAGATCGGATTAGCTGCTTATAGCAGAGAAGCTTAACTTTGGTGTCAACTTTGTTGCTCCACTTCAAGATGTTGTGCAGTTGCTCAGACGGCCGAGGCCCCTTTGGAGAATGTGGGTCACATTTTTGATGAAATTCATTTTTGGGGTATAAATGACCCCAAGGTATTTCATCCTGTCCTGTGGTCTAATTGTAGTATCTCCCATTTTTATTCGAATATTCTGTGAATATCGAGAAGTAGGTTGGGAGTGTTTACTACTCAGAATTATGGCTACTGCTTTGGATGGATTAAGTCGTATTTTCCATCGACTGTAATACTGATACAGTTCGTCCAGATGACGGTTGAGTCGGTTTGTTGCGAGTTTTGGGCTTTTAGATGACGTGTACACTAGGACGTCATCCGCATAGCAAATCTGGTTTACTCTACCATCCACAGAGTGAGGAATATCTGAGGTGTAGATATTAAATAAGATGGGGCCTAGAATGGAGCCCTGTGGTACGCCTGCGGCGGCGTTGAAAGTTCGGGAGAGCTTTCCATTCACTCGAACTTGGAAGGTTCTGTCTAAAACGAACTGGTAGATTATATTACACAGCGTTTTACTGAGGCTAGTATTCAGTAATTTAAAAATGAGACCTTCGATCCAGGTTGTGTCAAAATCCTTTTCAATGTCCAAGCTCACCGTAATGGTGGGTTCCTTATTAAAGAGGCGCACGCAAACGTGGTTTTGAAATATGTTGAGAGCCATAGTGGTGCTGTGCGCTCTTCTAAATCCAAATTGGAAGTCAGGTATTAGGTTCCTGACACTGATAAATTTATTTAGCCTCTCGTATATGAACTGTTCATATATTTTGCTGATGCAGGTGAGGAGCGAAATAGGACGCAAGCTTGAGGGGGGATAATTTGGTTTCCCAACTTTTGCTATTGGGCAGACAACAGCATGCTTCGAAGCTTGGGGAAAATACCCCATGTTGTAGACATGGTTGAGCAGAATGGAGAGCTTTATAAAGAATAAAACAGAAAGCCTTCGCAACGAGTGGTAGGACATATTGTCGATACCGGGTGACTTCTTGGGGTTTCAAGATTTAACTAGGTTCTGTAGGGTATTTGGTGTGACGAAGCCGTGACTATTATCACGTGTGTCGTCGAAGTATGCACTGTTAGCTGAGTTAAAGACAACTATTGGCTCGTTAAAGTTGTCTAATTTATTGTGAACCTCTGAACTAATTATTGCATTCGTTTCCGGGTCGCCATCCTCGAGAGTGAGCTTGTGATTATTTTCAAAGGTCTCTCCGATGATGTTTGCTTTATTGGTGTCATTATTGACAACAAGACCGTTGTGCATGATTGGTCCAGTGATAGGAGAGGTGCCACATATCACTCATCTCGAATCCAAAATGCGCCCCCCTTTTATACTCTGTGGCAACAGAGATTTGTTAAAAATATTACTTAAAAATTCCAAGAAGCCCAAACAAAATTTTGTGTGCTTCAATTGGAATAGGATTCCCGGAAGTGTATACGAATTTTATTTGAACCAATTCTTGGAAGGAAAATCATGAAATGCATTTAGAGTTAAGCATTTCATGATGTTAGGATTATTAGGAATTGAATCAATGTACGACAAATGGATTTTGGTTTAATTTCGTCGTGCATATGATTCAATTGGATTATGGGTGAGGTAATTAGGAATTTGAATCAATGTGCGGCAAACTAACTTGTCGTTCATATGATTCACTCGGATTGGGATTATAGGTAAGTGGATGAGAGTAGTGATTTAGGATCACTACAGTTTTAACGTATGGAACCTTAGTCCAATATTCAGATTATCTTTAATATCTTTAAATGCCTTATTTCATTCGATTGTCTTAATTCTGACTTACTAATTGTTAGCTCGTAGTTTACCTTATGTGTTTTCTTATTAGCATACAACACTCTGTTTCACTTCTTTTACTTATTTTTGACTTATTGATTTTTGTTACACAATTTATCTTATTCTGAATAGCGTTCGCTTCTGTACTTCATTTATTCTTCTTATTATTATCTTCTTAACACTTAGTTCACAATTTGTCTTTACTTTGGTAGCGTTCAATTCTTTACTTTTAGTCCATCGATTTTTTTTTTTTTTTTTTTTTTTTTTTTTTTTAATTTAACATGAGTCCACAAGATACCATAATAACCGCTGAGAGGAACTATTTGATCTTGTCAACTTAACTTTCCGTAATACACATCCATCTCCCAATACAAATACTAGACCCCCTAAAAAGGATCTCCGACCACCGACTTCCAATTATTCACTGCCGTCATTATCTTATCCATTGCCCCAAGAAACCTCCTATTCCGTCATCATCTTCCGGGGTTAACGTTTTCAGTTTACCTCCAGGGTTAACACCACTCGATTTACAATCAGCAATTTGGATTTTAATTGTCCCTATTACCGATCATCGGCTTTAGTTTACAAACGCCTCATATTGATGAGCTGGTCAATGTTGTGTTTAGTAGGGGTTTGTTTCAGGACGCGAGTCTCCTGATCCTTAAAAGGACAAGGCGATCTCTTAAAACAGACCGCTCCTGAAATCTTGTCCTACAAGGGGTCGTTAACCGTGCTTCCTCTGATCCAGAGGGAAGAGTAACGTCCTTTTGGTTTGGCCTCAGTCTTCGCAAGTCCGCTGGTTTCCGTGGTGGCCAGGTGATACTCCAGATCTTCAGAAGTATTCTCTTTGAGGGTGTACCTATGCTTTACTCACCAGTAAAATGAAAAAGAAGGCTCGTTTTTCCTTTTAGTATTTTATTTATTTTTAATTTGAACTTCGCCCTTCTCCAGGATATTTTCCTTCAGGGACAACGGATGATATTTAACTGCGGCCCGGAGATCAATATACTATTCCTTTATAAAGGAAAAGGAATCGAAAATTGTATCCCAAAGATACACATTTTCGTGCAACATTCTCGATTTTCAATACATTTCGTGCGATGCTCAATGTTTGTTTTAGATAAGATTCAGTTTTCTGAATCTTCATCAATCTATTTGCATGTGAGGATTTGAAATGGTATTTGGGTATTGTTTGCTTGTGACAAATTCGAACATCTGGTGTGATTTGCCATGGATTTGGTTTGTTTAATTTTCTAGGGAAATTACCAGATTGAAATGTATTTCTGGATTTTGAATAGAGATTATGCCGTGGGGCAAATGCAAAGCTATAAACGAATATTTGATTCGTTTATTGCGAATTTTGATTTTAGTTTTGGTTTTTTCAGGATTTTGATAGGATTTAATGTTTTGATGTAGGATTTCTGGGATTAGGATGTATGGATGGGGAAAAAGGTGGTAGGGCTTTTTAGAGCACTACATCCTCCCCTCCTTGAAAAAAAGAAAATTGATCTTTATGAGATTAATTTTCTGGAAAATGGTGTGGTTGAGGATAAAGGATGATAGTATCGTGATTCCGTTGTATAGGCCTGATATTTTCTAACAGTAGCTTTATGTATACAATATTTATTATAAATGTGTAATTTTTGTAGATGTGTTCCCGATAGCTGCAAACATCAACAAGTCCATCCGCTGCCGTCAGTCTCCTTTGTAGGGGATGTATGAATCAGTCCGACCCACTGCTCAATTCATTTTTTATTTTATTGGTAGGGGATGTTGGGACCCCACACCGCTGCCACCATTTTGTAGTACGGTTCGCTTCCGTGCTTCTCGATCAACGAGGAAGAGAAGCGAACGATTGTTGAATTCGGGTCCTGAGAATCGGCCAGGCCCAATAAAAATACTTTTTTATATACTTTAAAATTTATTTCATTAGTAAATTCATTTTTTGGCGTCCTTACACCTCGAACGCCAATTGAGACTGATCTTCGAATCTGAAATTCATCACCCTTATAAAGAGAAACAAATCGAAATTTGTATCTCGAAAATACACAATTTCCTACAAAAATCCCGATTTTGGAATCCTGAGTGAGATGCTCAGTGTTTATTTAAGATAAGGATTCAGTTTCCTGAATTCCTATGAAACTATTGTGCAGATGTCGATATGTATCTGGTTTTGGGTTTTTGTTTGTTCAATTTATTAAGAATTTTCCCAAATAGAGATAATGATTTCTGGATTTTGAATTTGGATGATGCCGTGGGGCAAATGCAAAACGATAAACGAATATATGATTCGTTTATTGTGAATTTTGATTTTAATTTGGTTTTTTAGATTAAATTATGCCGTGGAGGTAAATGTTAAGCGATAAACGGATATTTGATTCGTTTATTGCGAATTTTGGGTCTAGTTTGGGTTTTTTCGGGTTTTGATTGAATTTTAGGTTTTAGTGTATTACTGCTGGGATTTGGATGTAGGTGTGGGGGAAGGAGATGGTAGGGCTCTTCAGAGCACTACATCCTCCCCTCCTTCAAAAAAAATTAATCTGTAAGAGATTAATTTTCTAGGAGTGGCGCGATAAAAGGTGAAGGGCGATGTCATCATGATTCGTTACATAATTTGGATTTCAAATTATAATGGTTACTTTAAATTTTCATTGTAGTTACAATTGGTTGCTACTTTTTTAAATGTTTGTTCTTGTTTTTACATATTATTCAATATTTTGTGTTAATTCTGTAGCTTACGGTAGAGTGTTCTTCAGTATTTTGTTATGTTTTTAGAAAATCTAAGATTATGTGTTAAACTATAGGCTTACATTCACAATTTTTCTTATCGTGTATATAAGTACATTTTTAAGTTACATATATTAATAATGTTATTTACAGTGTTCTTTTGTTTTTTCAATATATTTAATAATAATTGTGAATTATTTTTATGAAATAAGATTATTTTAAATAAAATATTAAATTCAATTTGTGCTACAGATCCATTTTGAGGTAAGCCTTACAATTTGTGTTTTATATAGGAATTTACATTATCTACAGAGTATATTTCTGTTTCATTTTGAGGACTATATTTTTTTTTTTTTTTTGTATTATAAAGAAAGTTTTAATTCTAAATTTTTAAAATTCATTTTGATTTAAAGTGAAAAATGTTAGTTCCTTATATTTCTTAGGATATATGTGATTAGGTTAATTGAAGAATGTTACATAGGTATTTGAAATTATTATATTTGTATATAATATTGTTTATTTCATAGATTTTTTGTTATTCATTTTTGCTTACTTAAAGTTATTCAAACTGTCATTTACAGCTTTCTATTTGAATAATTCAAGACAGTTTATTTGTTTGTTTTATGTCAAGCTTTTATATATAAGCGTTAGCTATATAATATTTACAAACTTCATTTGATATGAATTTGCGGAGATTTTCTTCATAATATAAGCAATTTAAAGATTTATTTGTATTATATTTTGCTTATTATCCCCTGAGTTGTTAATACTGTTGTATTATTTACAAATGTTCTATGTTTGTTATAGACAATTTTCTTTTAGATACATAAATTTCCCAAAACAAAATTGGTTGTTTTATTTTATTTATTTGCGTTATTATGTATATGTATCTATTTTGTTTTTGTACAATTATTTGTTAAGAGGGGAATTCAATATTATTAATTATATATTTTCTGTGGATATATTTAATTTACATATAGTTTTTTATATATTTTTAGATTTATAATGTGAGAATTGGTATTTTATTATTTATATGTTCATACACGTATACATATATGTTTGAATAATAAAGGAAAATCCATTTGTTTCACTTTAAGTTTTTCTTTAAATTTGTGGAAGACTTTCCAAACTCTCGTCGGTTTGGTTTGTGTAAAATTTTTCAAAGTTTGGGCAGTAAAACCATCTATGAAAAGCATTTTAAAGGATGTAGAATTCATAATCGATTTTGGAAGATTAACCATTGTTTTATTTGTGAAAGGGATTTTGATCATTTGTTTATTTTTATGTTTAATTTGTAGAACCCATTTTAAAGTTTGAAAAATTAGATAAACGAGGGAAACGATGCGGGCAAACAAGCAATTTAAAAGCGGTAATTTGATATAGCTGTTATTTACAGGCTCACATTCTACTGTGACTTCTTGTTCCACAGTCTTACTCTTAGCTGGGAATCTTTGTTCCTCAGGCTTATTGGATGCTGGGAGTTCTTGTGGCTTTTCAGGCTTACATTCTGCTGGGACTCTTTGTTCCACAGGCTTACACTTAGCTGAAAGTTTTTGTTCCTCGGGCTTACAGTTTGCTGGGAGTTCTTGCTCCTCAGGCTTACATTTTGCCGGAATTTTCTGTTTGTGCTTTACGAGCTTGGACGTGTTGTTGCTAGAAGTCGGAGCATTTAAGAATATAAAAGTAGATGGAGGTGTTAGGATAGTGTGGTCAGGAGTCTTTGTCGAATCATCAGATCCGGCCCGTAGACAAACGGATTCAAATGTTGACTGTTGGATGCGATCTTTGGCCAATACCTCCTCTATTTGGGGGGCCTCTAGATCGTCCTGCCTCTGATTTATGTCCCTATTATTTCTAATGCCAATTTCATCCGTAGACGACACCTTGTAAGGTGAGGCATTTTCTACCTTCCTGTTTATATCATTGGCTTCTAATAACGATTGGTTAGATCTTTGGCTGTTTAATGTTCCTATATAAATTTGTGATTGCTGTACCCTACTTGTTTTGTAAATTACTCCACTTCTCCAAACGTTTGCGGTAGAAGTGGGCTGAGTTCTTAAATCATTTTTATTTGATGGAGAGTCGTTTTGACTTCTGAAATGGGACAGTCTCCTACATTCTGCTTGGGAATGATTAAATTTGTTGCAATATGTGCATTGGAGGCGTTCAACCTCTGCTTTAATTTGGGAAATAGCATTACAACCATTTTCATTTAGACGACATGTCGCAGAAGTATGACCAGACCTATTGCACGATTGGCAAATTGCTGGTTGGCTATATTTGAAATTATAAGATAAATTAAGAAGGTTTCTATCGCCTAGTCGTGGGGCCTGCTCGAGAGCGTAATTTATTGCTGCTCTAAGACTTGGGGTACCTCGTGCTTTCACTAAGAGTTTTAAATGGGAATCCCTAAGACCATCTTCAAAAGTATGCAAGGCGAGCTTTTTATTTTCTTCGAGGAGATATGTTCGCACCGCAGGATCGACAGTGCTTCCGAACGTGGCTTTGTTCAGCAGATGCAGGAGGTGTGCGAGTCTGTTTCCAAACTCCTTCACATCTTCCTTGCTATCTTGCTTGGCTTTCACCAGACTGTTTTGTGCCGCTGACCTTGAGGTGAGAATTTTAAATTCTCCCTTTAATTCGGAAGCAAGATCATTCCAGGTTGAAATGACCTTGTACCGGATGTGGTCGTATGCTGGCCCTTTCAGTCTGGTTTTCACCACGCTTAGATAAAAAGCATGCTGACTGTCGTCCTGTGCCTGTGAAAAAATAATATCTCCGCAAGAAACAAAATTATCCAATTCGTCCGGGTTACCGTTAAACACCGGTACGAAATCCAAAATATCCTTTAACCCGATTGTGACCTTCATTTTTTCGCGCACTTCAAATATTCGAGTCGCGTGTTCGTTTTAGATAAGATTTGTCCCATAAGTGCACAGCTTCCCAAACTCAAGTGAAACAAAGGCAAAGGGTAAGGAAAAAGACTTCTCGAACCGAAGTGGAGCAATCCTAAAAGGAAGGAGGAATCAATTCTGTGGAAAACGCCAAAAGTAAGAAGAAGAAACCAGCAGGTAAAATGGAGAACCCACAAGTGATGCTAAGGAGAGAGTCGAGGGTTTCCTGCCTAGGTTTTGCTAACGATATGAAGGGTCTTCCCCAAGTAATTTAAGATAGAAAAATATATGTATATTTATGTGTATGTAAAAATGTTTAAAATGGTTTTGTTATTGTACCCTTAAAATGAATACGTTTTTTTTTTCCTTAAAAAATAGAATTTTCGAAAAATTTCACATCTCAATATCCCCTTTTATTTATTTTTCCACAATTTAATTTGTTTTCGGGGTTCTCTGGGTCCCCTTTTTTTTTTTAAATGAATTTTTAAATGTGTATATAAATTTAAATTTATTTTGGGGTTCTCTTTGTCCACTTGCAAATGTGTTAACAAATAAAAACGGATATAAATACCTGTGATTGTTGCTGGACATTCTGTTGGGTGTGTTGTGTTCGGTATCCTGGTAGGAGATGATGATGTCATCAGTTATCCTGCTACCTTCTAATATGTTGACGGGACTCATGGCCGTCGTCCACTTCATTTACAACACACACTATTTAGGCGTCTGCCTGCTGGTACCGCCAATGATATAGTTGCCGCTGTTTGATGCATTTCGAGGATTTGAGTTCCTTGCTGATGCTGGCTGCTTCGGCTGTGTTAATGGCTATTGGTGTTTTTTTTTTTTTCCAAAGTAGCGCACTTGATTCTATGGCTGTTGTTGCAGCTGTATTGACTGCTCTGTAGTTGTTACTGCATCTATTGTTGGCTGTGGTATCAGTGTGGTTGGGCGGATGGCCGTGAATGCTGCTGACGTCGTTGATGTTGTTGATATTGTAGTTCAATCGGGCTAGCGCAGGACGTCTCTTTCGTTGCGATTTATTTTATTGTATCTGCAGAGTGAAATACGATGTTCGCTACTCGATCTTACCTGAGGATGTCGGGGTTGGCCGGAGTTGTGTTGACCAATTGTATTCACTTTTTTTTTTCACTGTGCCGGTGTCTAGCCCCAGGCATGCTTTTATTGTATAAAATGTTTGAAATTTTTTTTTTTTTTTTACTACTCCCGGTGTTTAGCCCCGGGGACGCTTTTGTTATTTTAAAAATTATGTTTTTTGTAGATGTGTTCCCGATAGCTGCAAACATCAACAAGGCCATCCGCTGCCGTCAGTCTCCTTTGTAGGGGATGTATGAATCAGTCCGACCCACTGCTCAATTCATTTTTTATTTTATTGGTAGGGGATGTTGGGACCCCACACCGCTGCCACCATTTTGTAGTACGGTTCGCTTCCGTGCTTCTCGATCAACGAGGAAGAGAAGCGAACGATTGTTGAATTCGGGTCCTGGGAATCGGCCAGGCCCAATAAAAATACTTTTTTATATACTTTAAAATTTATTTCATTAGTAAATTCATTTTTTGGCGTCCTTACACCTCGAACGCCAATTGAGACTGATCTTCGAATCTGAAATTCATCACCCTTATAAAGAGAAACAAATCGAAATTTGTATCTCGAAAATACACAATTTCCTACAAAAATCCCGATTTTGGAATCCTGAGTGAGATGCTCAGTGTTTATTTAAGATAAGGATTCAGTTTCCTGAATTCCTATGAAACTATTGTGCAGATGTCGATATGTATCTGGTTTTGGGTTTTTGTTTGTTCAATTTATTAAGAATTTTCCCAAATAGAGATAATGATCTCTGGATTTTGAGTTTGGATGATGCCGTGGGGCAAACGCAAGACGATAAACGAATATATGATTCGTTTATTGTGAATTTTGATTTTAATTTGGTTTTTTAGATTAAATTATGCCGTGGAGGTAAATGTTAAGCGATAAACGGATATTTGATTCGTTTATTGCGAATTTTGGGTCTAGTTTGGGTTTTTTCGGGTTTTGATTGAATTTTAGGTTTTAGTGTATTACTGCTGGGATTTGGATGTAGGTGTGGGGAAAGGAGATGGTAGGGCTCTTCAGAGCACTACATCAATACTTTTCCACCGATTCGGACTCGAGTTGAACTTTTGCGTTCATGAATTGATCCAGTTAATTGCACTTATGCCGATTTTAATTGTTCCAGCTTGTGCAATCGTCAATTGGTTTGATAAATGCAGTTAACCGTTTTTCTTTGACCGAATGATTAATTGCTCAAGAATTGATGATTTGATTGCAATTATTTCGATAAATCGTGATTAGTCGTTTCTTGATTGACTTCTTTAGAATGATGACTTGGATGTACTCGTTAGGCTGTAAGGTTACTGGAGTTCAGAATGTGGTTGTACTTTTCTGATTAAGTGTATCAATGACCCCTTGTATGTTATCCATTTCTATGCCATCACTGACACACTTAACACCCGTCACCGTGCCTATTGAATGTTTTGTAGCCAGGGGTATACCGACTGTATTATAACGGCGCCTCTCTGACACCGGGTCGAATCAGAGCAGTAAGCAGACCTTATCATATCAAAACGGGGCTCTGATGTGGCGGACCATTTGAAACCCCAAGACTCGTGGGATCAAAAATGAATAATCAATATATAAAAAACAATCTCACGAAAAACCCCCTATGCGTAGGTGTAATGAGCCGACACTACTATAAAGGAACAAATCATCAAGAAAACACCGACTGGGCAAAAAGAAGACGTAGCGAAAAACTGGAAAAGCGGGGTATATGCCTCGGGACGTGGAATGTTCGAACGTTATATAATCCAGGCGCGATACAGACGGTTGTAAAAAACGCAAACTAATATAAAATGGACATCGGCGCTCTTCAGGAACTCCGACCCCCACATCAAGTGATCGAAACCAACGGGTTTACACTGGCGTGTGGAGGTACCGATACACATAACCTCAGGACTGGCTTCATCATAAGCAAGCAGATTACGCACCATTTAAAAGATGTGCAATTTATTAATGACCGAATGTCTGTGCTAAAAATACAGGGACCATGGCAGAATTATGTATTTATAAACGCACACGCCGCAACAAAATCTACGGACGAAGAAACGAAGGACACATTCTACGAGACCCTAGAGGAAGTATTTTTTTTTTTTTTTTATTAAACTTCTCACGGGAGAGGCGAACCTATAGCGTCGAGTGGGCGCCCCGAGATGCCATCAAATAACTGTTGCAGTTCTTTTTGAACAGTTGCAGGTTGTAACGCTCCGGGAACACTCGCGTGGGAAGGCAGTTCCACAGCTTCCCCGCTCTGTAACGGAACTAGTGCTGATACAGGGATGTTCGCGCCGTCGGGAGATGAACCACAAACCGGTGCGATCCGTCGGATTGTCTTGTGGAGCGCATATAAACCGAATTGCGTGGAACAATGCCAAGAATCTCCGAAGAACAGTACCCGTGATAATATCTGTAAAACAGACAGAGGTTGGCTACGCGCCATCGATGTGATAGCGACTGTAGTCCCGACGTCAGCCGCGTGTCCCCGATCAGGCGGATCGCTCGTCTCTGTACGCTCTCAAGTAGGTCGAGGGTATGTTTAGGAGCCGAACTCCAAACATGAGAGCAATATTCGAGCGCGGGTCTAATTTGGGATTTATATAGGAGAAGAAGTTGGGCCGGAGTAAAATATTTCTTGGCTCTAAAAAGATAGCTCAGTTTTCCTGAGGCTGATCTGGCGATACCCGATACGTGTTTATGCCATGATACATTCCCACAGAACGTGACGCCGAGCAATCTCAAACTTTCCCCAGCCTCGAGGGCCCGGCCATTCATCATCAGCTGTGGAACCGATGATCCAGTTTTCTTTGTGAATGTTGTATGCTGGGTCTTCGTTGCGTTGAAGTCGACAAGATTGGCCTTTCCCCACTACAGGACTTTATCGAGATCCTGATTCAGAGAGTCAATCTGTCTACATCTCAGCTGGTGCGACGTAGATGCACCAATCGGCCGATCACTCGAAAAGGAGGAAACAAGCGTACTATCATTCGATGGGATCTCATTATTCGTTGTTAAAATCCTCCTCGGGGACCTCAATGCGAAATCCTTGACGTAAGATCATATAGAGGAGCAGATTGCGATTCCGATCACCTTCTAGTGATGGGCAAAATTAGAAGTCGGCAAACATGGGCAATCACGGCAGACAAGCAAAAAGTTCGACATTGATAAACTAAAAGACCTGCGCAAAAGGGCTGAATATCAAGAGGAACTAAGGAATAGATTTAGCATCCTAGAGAATGGGAGTAGTGAGGAAGAAGGAAGCAATAATCTGAGCACTAAATGGGCAACGATCAGAGACACAATCAAACAAGAAGCCCAAATGATATTAGGATTTAAGAAAACAATTAACTTCAAACCTTGGTTTGACGATGAGTGCGGGGCGAAGATAGACGAACGTAAACGCCTTAGAGTGATCCACTTACAAAGATATAATGAATTCAACGCAGAAAGATACGCGACAATTCGGAAAGAGACAACGACACTTTTCAAACGCGAAAAACGGGGAGAGCCATGATGCCAGAGCAAAGAATATCAGAGGTATGTATGCCGGCATAAATTCAATCAGAAATGGCCACCGAGGGAGAGCCAAAATAATTCTAGACACAGACGGTTGTCTGGTCACAGAAACAAACAATATCGTGACAAGGTGGAGGCGGTACTTTGAAAACCTGCTCAATGTGCGCACCCATCAACCACAAATAAACACACCAGACGTACATACAGCCGAGCCTCAGATCCCAGAGCCCTCTTTCGACGAAGTTGTAGACGCAATAACCCGATTGAAAAACAACAAGGCTCTCGGAGTTGACTGCATACCTGTAGAGCATGTGAAGCATGGAGGAGAGGCAACCGCTCGAAAGGAGAGGCAACCCTCCAACTGATTAAAACAATAAGGGATAAGGAAGTCATTCCGGAAGAATGGAAAACTTAGATAGTCGTCCCCATTTTCAAAAAAGGTGACAGATCCGACTGCGAAAATTACATAGGAATATCATTGCTCCCAACCACATACAAAATACTAACAAAAGTCATACTGGCGAGAATCATACCGTACGCAGAAGACATATTGGGAGACTACCAATGCGGATTCCGTAGGAATCGGTCAACAAGCGACCAAATGTTCACAATTAGGCAACTGCTGGAAAATAAGTGGGAATACGGAGAGACAGTTCACCAACTGTTCGTTGATTTTAAGAAAGCCTGCGATTCAGTCGCACGACAAAGACTCTACCATATTGTACTTGAGCTGGGTATCCCGAAAAAATATGCCGCCCTCATTCAAATCTGCATGAACGAAAACAAAGGGCAAGTTAGAATAGAAAACCACCTCTCAGAACCATTTGAAATCGGGGACGGACTAAAACAGGGGGATGGCCTCTCACCATGTCTCTTTAACCTTGTCCTCGAGTATGTTATCAGAAAGGTACAAGACGACAACACGGCCGGATCATCCCTGAACGGGGTCACACAAGTGCTCGCGTATGCGGATGACATCGCCGTTCTGGGCGATAATCTATAAACTGCAAGTAAAAACAGTGATATCATCATGCAAGCGGCTGAAGAGGTCTGCCTAGAAATAAAAGAAGACAAAGCAAAATACATGATTACGGCGAGAGCAGGTGGACCTTAGAGAACACATATACATCGGGGCAAGATATTTCAAAATGTCAAAGAATTTAAACACCTGGGAACAATACCGACGGTCAGTAACGAAATGTCGAAGGAAATTAACAAAATACTACACTCCGGCAATGCTAGTTGACACGCAGTCACTAAACTGCTGAAATCCAAACTGCTATCACGGAATATAAAGCTCCTTGTCTATAGAACCATAATCATGCCGATTGTTGTATACGGATGCGAAACATGGGCTCTCACAAAACGAAAAAAAAAAACAAATTCCACGTATTCGAGAATAAAGTCCTAAGGGGTGTCTTTGGCCGCAAATATGACGAGGAGGCAGGACAATGGGGGAAACTCCACAACCACGAATTGGAAGAGCTGTTCCGCAAACCTACAATAGTGAGAGTAATCAAGTCGCGAAGATTAAGATGGGCCGGACACGTAGCGCAAATGGGCAACGATAGGAACGTGGATAGAATTCTTGACGGTAACCCAACGGGAAAGAGACCGTCAGGGCGGTCGCGATGGGAATGGGGCGACAATATCAGGTTGAACCTCGAGGAGATCGGATCGGATGGTCGAACGTGGAAGGAAAGCGCACGGGACAGGGAACAGTGGCGGAGTCGAGTCCGCGAGGTCATGAACTTTCGGATTCCTACAGGCCAATAAATAGTAATTAGTAATAGTAATTGTAAGTGGAAAAGATGATATCCGTCAAATGGTTGCACCAGTGTTGATACATTTTTCATGACTTACCGCAAGATTTCCGGTAAAACTGTTCGTATTCTTGTCGAATATTCTCCTTAAGGGCTGCGATTGTCTGAGAATTGTTGGCGCGACTTTAAGTAGCCCCAAAGAAAGAAGTTTGGGATGGTTAAATCGGCCGATCTTGCTGGCTATGCCAAATCGGCAAAACAGGAGATTACGTGACCAGGAAACGCTTCCTTCACAATATCCATTGTAGCTCATGCTGTGCGGGGTTGCACTGTCTTGTTGAAACCACATGTGCGCCAAGCTCCGCTCATCCAATTTCGGCAGTAAGAAGCCGTTTATCATGGCCCTGTAGCGTTCGCCAGTAACCGTGGTCGTATTGCCGATGGCGTCCTCAAAAAATTACGGCCCAATCACTCCTCCCGCGTGAACGGCCCCCACACAGTGGCTTTAGGTGGTGCACATACAGATTTTCAGTGCCCCCCAAAACGAAGATTTGGCTTATTGACGTAATCGTCCTGGTGGCTCATGATGATTTTCGACACAAAAGCGTCCTCTTCGTTGTTGAGATTAAGGATGGCTTGACAGTAATTCACACGCCCTCTACTGCGTATCTGTTTGTATTCTGCAGCTGTCTAGTTCACAAATGTCAAATATGATTGATGTACGACGCCATTTGCAAAAATTATAACATCTTCCAATAGGGTGGTCCATTTTGCGGCACCCTGTATAACACAAGTTTGATATTTAAAAATCGTATTTGTAAGGTATGTGCTGATGAAAACTATAAGGTTGGCAACTAAGCTTTTTAGACCTTTTGCCATCTTTCTCGAAATTTCATAATTCCACGTTCGTAGAACTCCTGATCTTTATCGGCAAAAACTGAATCACATATATGGGGGAGGACGATTTCGGAGACGCTACAACCAGGAGTTGTACGCGATGCACCTTGAAGCTATTGTTGTAAGAAAAATCAAGGTCGGCAGACTCCGGTGGACGCTCGAATCAGCGAAAAGGAGTCTGCCCGAAAAGTTCTTTGTGTCAAGATGTATGCAAGGCGACAACGCGGCAAACCTTGTCTGCGATCGAGGGATGACGTAGATCAGGACGCCCAGAGCCTGGGAGTGCCAAACTGGATGTCATCGGCTCGGAAATCGGTGGAGAAACTTGCTAAATAAGGCCAAGACCGGATCCCGGTTATAGTGCCGATGATGATGGTGATACATTTGGCCGCATTTTTCGCAGCTTCAAATATGTGGTCGTTCCAATTAAGAGTCTCATTAATTCGATTGCCGAGAATTGATAGTTCCTCGGCTTCGACGATGCAAGTGCCGTTCATCGACAGTAAATTGACTTTGGTTTCGCCTTTGACGACAAGAGGCAGCATTGAGTTTTTAAGGGATTGAATTTTAGTCGAAAAGTTCGTCGGGAATGTTCGTATGAGTATGAGAAACTTAACGTGCTACCATCAGCAAACGCGTGTTAGGTGTGTCGGCGACATCATAGTCAAATATGATGTACAAGAGATCATTGACACACCTAAACCTAAAAACGCCATACGATTTTAAACTCGAATGACCCCCGGGGCGATAAAAAAATTATTTGCATATTTTAAACCAATTAACACAAAAGCAATTGATTGCATATGCAGAAAGCAATTGCCCAATAACGCAAAAGCTATTAACTGCATATTCCGGAACAATTAAATTGCAGAAACATTTAAACTGCATGTTCCAGCCCAATCAACAGAAATGCAATTAATTGGGTCAGTTCATAGCCGTATAAGGTGAACCGAGTTCAAACCAATGAGGAAATATTGACCGGTTCAGCGAAACACCGTGGTTGCGAACTGAGGCCAACAAACGAAAATCAGGGCAATTCAAATGTAGTTGCGGTATCGTCATCGGGAGGTATTGACCCCGAAGTGTTGTGAACGGTTTAGGAAGTAATTAGCAGGTAGTCGGTTGTTGGTCATAGAAGTGGAGTGGAATTACGATAGCGAAAGCGGAATAAAGAGTAACAAATAAATACTAGTTGATGTGAAGTAAAAGTAAATTAAGCGAAGTACTTGAATACTATCTTGAAATAAGTTGTACGTGGAATAAAGATGATCAAGTGAAGACTACTTGATGTAAAGCATAAGCAAATTAAACAAAATTCCAGAATACTATTTGAAATAAGTTGTAAGTGGAGTAAAGATGATCAAGTGAAGACTAATTGATGTAAAACATAAGCAAATTAAACAAAATTCTAGAATACTATGTGAAATAAGTTGAAAGTGGAATAAAGGTGAAGAAGTGAAGACTAATTGATGGAAGGCAAAAAACAATTTAAACAGAATACTACGATACCGTTGGAAATAAGTTGAAAGTGGAATAACAATTAACGAGTAAATACTAATTAATGTAAAGTAAAAGCAAGGTAAGCAAATACTAGAATACTATTTGAAATAAGTCGAAAGTGGAATAAAGATTAACGAATAAAGACTAGTTGGTGTCTAAATAAAGACTCCGTGTTTTAAATTAAAAGAACAAAGGGAAATCTCTTTGATTGGTGTAAAAGAGTTTTGATTCGAGCTTTTCTTGGTATTATGGCCACGGGGTTCCGACGGTTATCCACAAACTATAACTCGCGTGAATTGGGCTGCAGGTATTGGACAAGAGTGTTATCGAAACCAAATAAAACAAGATAGATTGAGGCCGAAAAGCAATTGCTTAAGGCGTTATTCAGTACTACTCACATTAGCATTGGATAAAAAGTTTTGTCGTCCTGTGGGGGTTCTCTATACCACATGCAGAACCAACCCACAATGCCAACCAATCTTGACCGCTAACAGCGCATCACCTTACCCTAACCTGTAACCCATTTCAAAACATGCAAAAACAAATCCCAATCTGCAAGCGCATCCATCCCGAACTCGCAAGAATCCATCTCCCATTTCCCCGAAATTCACATGCTGTAATAAAACGCATATTCAAACCTACAACGAACATTACTCACCACTACCTTCGGTTAATATCTTATCTAAATGGTACTCCTTGCTTGCACCCAAGCAATTTCAATTTCCCCCGAAAACCATTTCGGTTCATTTCTTCCTTAAATCATACTTCTCGTCCGCAACCAAGCGACAGCTAATTTTCCACGAATCAACCACAACGATCAAGACCCTTGATCATACTCGGCTATTCCAATTTCCCGGTATAAACAACCAACGATTCCAACTCAGCTTATACGGCGAAGATTCGCTGGAACTGAATTCCTATGCAAGCATAGCAACTCTTCTCGAAATTCCTCGTAAGTGGCGGGGAGTTTATTTCAGCTATGACTCAACCGCCACGACGAGATGAATGGATTCTTTCCATTCATTAGTCAGTCGAGATCCAACCGCCATCGAGTGCGCATCGCCTCCTGCAAGCATTTTGCTTAATTTCAAGTGTTTCCATGCAACCCACCCAGTCGGTCTTGACATAGTATATTTCGGGAGTCGCTCACCAGAACCTGACGTGTGTTTCGGCCACCTTACGCTTGGCTACCCTCGCGTATCAAACATCCTTTTACAATATAGCGCGGTGCAACTCGGCCAACTGTTAGGGGCACGCGAACTTTCCCAACCAGCAGACTCCGAAGGTCGCGCAGCGTCTCGAAGTGTTATTTTCGAGAGACCGCGTTCGTTGTTAATCGGGCCGAATTGAAAAAATGTCGCCTAGGGAATCAAACCCGAACCAAAACTAAGTGCTCTCGAAACCGTGGTTAAGTGAAATATAGTACTAGAATAATCCTAAATAAAAGGGGGAATTAATCAATAAACAGATAAGTGAAGACAAAATAAAAAAAAGAAACATTAACATTAAAACCGGACCAGTGCGTTTTATTTCTTCTCTTTCTCCCCCTTTGGTGAACGCCGTCGGCGTAATTTACACAGTGACGTGTTGCGGGTACGGTGAAGCCGCGTCCGTGCTAGCGCATACCTAGCACTCCCACTGTCCCCTAGTATTTAAATGAATTTCTCATGAATGCATCGTGTTGACGACTGTTGATTCAATGGATAGAGTGCTATCATTCCTACCAGCTGGTTCTGGAATGCGTCAAATCGACATCCCATCAATTGAATCCTGGTGTCCCACAGAGTTCCTTACTCTCACCTATGCTCTTTCTCACGTTTATAAAGGACTTCTTGTCCGTTGCCTACAAACCAATGCCGTCGTTTTTCTGATTGCCACTCCTTAAATTTCTCGAAGTTGCTCGAAAATGATCCCAACGTGTATACTAAAATCATTCAAGTCCAGCCATAAAAATTTACAAATAAAGATTATCTAATGGAGGTCAATTCAAGACCATTAAAACTGTGTTGCGTCTCCTTGTTAAGCGGAAATCCCAATATTCATACTGTCGATGAAGGGCAATTGCACAGTGGAATCAAATGAACAATGCTTGAGAGTCGAATTAACCTGCCCATTAACATTTTTCTTGGTTTTGTCAAGAGCTGAAAGACAGATTTCACCCTATTTATTCAGAACACAATTTACCAAACGTATCTCTATATAACTGATGGCAACGCGAACCCAAGTTTTTCAATGGTTTTGTTAAAAAAAGTTGCAATATATTGTAGTGTAACAACATGCCCATGAAATGACCATGAAGAATAATATCAAATGAATCAACTGCCCTTGTCACAATTAGCAAGTTTCACGTAACCAGCATTCGTTGCCGACAATAATTCATGGTCGATTCTTTTCATTGAGTAAAAGAAACGAATTGCTCCAGTTACGATTTTAAAGAATCATATGACACCCGCTTGCGAGCGTGCCGCTAGCAAGTGATTCACAATTAATTGGGTCAACTGGTGTCATTGTTCTTACACTATGCGCTAAGCTGGTGATAGGAAATAAAATAGCACAGTAAGCATAATTATATAGAGTGGACTATCAATTAAAACTGAACTAGTTTGTTAAGCGAAATTTGTATGAGTGAATTAAGAAATTTGTAAATAATTGTGTGATTGATTGGGAGTATAAATACCCCAGCATTTTGGATAATAAAGCAATCAAATATCTTATCTGTTTGATTCACTTAGTGCGGCGATTTCGTCATATACTTGATACAGCAAAAAGATAGGGAAGTAAGGTTTTTAGTCGGTTATTTCTTCAAACTAAATATCACTTGCCATATATAACATGGCCACACATATAAAATAAATATTACAATATAAATATTGCATGGCGAATGCAATACAAAAGATTACATGGCGATCATCCCATCATTACATTACATGGTGACTCTCTACATTACATTACAATATTCTGCTTATAAGTATCATCACGATCCCACTCAGCCCAACTTAGCAAATGCGATCCAAATATTTTTTGGCGATGCCTATCGATCAGAGAGTGCTCATCAGTCTACTTTAAAGACTAACTTCAAACCACACTTCGTCAATATAATTTTCAAGTATTCTTTATCCAATGTATGTCGATCCCCCTTGCCATATCCTTTCTTTGGTTCTGTTCGCAATGTGCTTTCCCATTTAAAAGTATCTCAAAATCTCTATTGCCCGCGTGTTTTGTGTGAAAAAATAAAAACTTTGAAGCGAAAATTTTCAGGGTAGACGTATTTGATTCGCTCTGTATCAATATCACATCTCCCATTGTCGGCTCAAGTCCCTTAAAATAAATATACACCTGTCATGCAGAAGCAACAGACGAAGCTATCAATAGGCCAAGGTTAGAAAAAGGTGCACATAAACGGGATTTAGGGGTTCTTTAAAATGTTAAAGTGCCATGCGATGATTGACCCTTATATATTAAGTCGACTTTTTGTTGCTTTTTACAACAAATGGCCCGTAAAAATCAAAGCAATTTTTATGCTAATATAAAATTGCGAAAAACACTTTTTAAATGGAGCCAACGAGAGTGTGAACACAAAAGTAAAGCTACACCAAGTGCTTAGAATTTTCGAGAATTTCGAACGACGTAAGTTATTGTTGCTGTTTCCGGGGTAAAGGAGTCAATTGGCTTCGGCCACTCAAACCCCGTGCGTGGTGTTCGGCGTGTGATCACATTAAATCCTACAAAGAGGGAAGTTTCTAATTTGTGTAAATTATGTTTAGCAAGGTAATAATTTAATTTAAATTACTGCGTAAACAATAATCACTTTTAATTGCGTTGGGCAGCAAACTGACAAACCTGCCAAAGGACCAACTGTGTATTTATTTTAAAGTTAGCTCTTACGGGGCAATCATCGACAATATTATATATCCATTTCTCTGAAACCTTTCTAACAACACCTGCCCGATCTGGCTACGTATTGACTAATATGCCACAACCATTCTCAACATCAACACTCTTTGGAGCCCCACCCCTTAGATCGGAAGCTATTGTAAATTATGCAATACTGAAATTAGCAATGGTATTAAGCATAAGAAATAGGCAAATCTAAAATAAATTTCAGGTGGTAGTTGTTCACGGTGTAAGATTCGGGTTTTTTTTTTTTTTTTTTTTTTTTTAACACACGCTTATGTAAATGCACTACACTCGGTTATAATAAAAAATCATTTACCTTGGTCTCGTCTACGACGTGCATTTAAAAGTTAGATCCCTTGAGAATATCATTAATCACCGGCACGTCTAAGAGAAAAGACGTATATCTGGCAACAGGAGAAAGCAAAAGAAGAGAAAAAAAAAATTCGTCGCGCGACTGTATGTTTGCAAATGTGGATTACACAGTGTGGCCACCACTGAGAGCGGTTGTTTAAAAAAAAAAAATTGTGGAAACAAACAAAGTGCTAAAGAGCTCGTCACCTTTCATGAAAAGGGGCCAGGCAGACCTGAAAACGATGACACGGAGCCGACTCGAGCGACAGCCGAGTATTATAACAAAGCGGCACAAGCCAAATACAGACGGCGAAAAAAAATGGAAAAGGAACGAGAAACGAATACACAGGAGCAGGCAACCAATTCAACGAATTGGTTAACCTTGACCCAAGTGAAATCGAATTACCTGCTGATGAAGACAACAATATCACAGGTACTGCAACAGGCCCGCGGAACTAGAAAAACTCCTTGCGGATATCGACACAAAAAAAGAGGAACTCAATAAACAAAGAAAAGCAATCCTCAAATTAAAAGACTTGGTGCAGCAACAACAAAGCCAAGAAAATACAACAGCACAACGGAACAACAACAATCAGGAACAACATCAGGAAGCAAACAAAAGGCAGCAAACAAAGGAGATGCAGAAGCAGCAAACAAACCAGCACATCGTAACCAACAAAAAGGAAAAGGCGCCGCCTATAATACTTACGTCCATGGAAACAAAGGACATTATAAAATTAGGTGAGTGAACTTGCAAAAATTTCAAAACGAAAAAAATTAATAATTCTAAAATAAAATTAATGTGCGATGATATTGAAGGTTATCGCAAAGTAATGATTGCTTTGGGTAGGACAAAAAGCGGGTACTACACGTACACCTCGAAATCGGAGAAAATAATCTCCATGTTCCTAAAAGGAGTTGACCCATGTTTTTACCCTGAGGAGGTATTCGGGGAATTAAACAATGTCGAAACCAACAATTTAAAATTTACAGGTGTAAAACCCTTCTCTACCGCCAACTCCAGAAAACGCAATTGCAAATGGCCTTTCTTTATTGTATCACTGAGGCCCAACAGTAGAGTTGATGCTCTCCGATACATCAAACACCTCAATCACCAAACAATAAGTTGGGAAAAAATAAAAAAAATCGATTGCGTATTGCAGTGCATGCGTTGTCAACGCTTCGACCACGCGGCATCAAACTGCCACATGCAATTCAGGTGCGCAAAGTGCCTCTCCGACCATATCATTGGTGAGTGCCCCTTGGGCAAGGAACAGCTTCCAGATAGGAACACACTGTCCTGTGTACTCTGTAAAAATACAGGTCACACTACAAATTTTAGAGGATGTCCTAAATTTCAACAAATGAAATTCAAATTCAAACCCAAAAAGAAACAAGTTGAAGAAGAGAAAAAAGTGAAAACTCGTTCTTACAACAATTTCGTGGCTCCTTGTGTGTCATATGTACAAATGGCAGGTGCTCCTAAGCAACATACATATAGTAATGGAAAAATGCCTGCACCAGAGGCACATTCAGATATAATAACAATGTTATTAACCATGCAAGGACAATTTGGCGAATTTCAAAAAACACTGACTGAACAAAGAGCACGAATAGATACTCTCTATTCAACTCTGTTCTCAAATAACTCTCCACATCAAAATCTTCAACCCTCCGTCTGAACTAAACCTAAAAATTATAGCCGTGAATGTAAATTCACTAATTCACATCGAAAGAAGGGATAATTTAGGCAATCTGCTCCAAGTCGAATGCCCAGATGTGCTCTTGGCTAGCGAAACTAAGCTAAACCAAAGGCACAAAATTGGCTACAAAAATTATAACATAATTAGACTAGATCGACCACACTCTACTCGAGGGCGTGGAGTCGCTATCTTAGTTAAGAAAGGTCTTCACCATAAGGTCGTTTACAGCACGGAAGTACGCAAATTCCAGGTACTAGAGGCATGCATTATAGACATTCCGCTAAAAAGTCAAAGGCATCTATATATAGTCGCTGCTTACGCTCCTGAATCTGTTCAAGGTACCCAATTTATCTGTGAAATCGATACGCTTTTCCGAAGTCTCAAGTTGGATTCGGAAAACAATTACTTTTTAATGGCAGGTGATTTTAACGCCAAGCACAATGCCTGGGGCAATCTGACCTCGAACACCAGAGGCAATGCCTTGTTTGATTGGTGGCAAACAAATGCGATCGAGCATAAACTAGAATTGTACGCTACAAGTACACCGTCTTATCCAAGAGGTAACTCCTTCCTCGATTTACTTATGACAGATGATCGAATTCAGTTACCAGATACCGAGGTAACTACTCGAATTTGTCTTCGCACAATTGAGTACGATAGCGATCATTACGGACTTGGAGCCGTAATACACGTGCCAAACGAGTACCATCTACTTGAGCAGTACGACCAGGTACACTCTTTCGATTTCCGAAAAGCACATTGGTCGCGTTTCGATCGCATAGTAAAAAGAGAAATACGCAACATTGGCATAGACCCACCGACTAATAGAAACCTCCGTAATGATGAAATCGATCATTACCTCCTAACTATGAACGATATTGTTACTGTTGAATGTCCGCCGCCGTGCTTCCTCGGTTGAGGGAAGAGCGTGGACCTTTTATTTTTAATCTTAATTAAAACGCAGGAATTAATTAATTTATCTTCTCTCAGAATTTTTCTGTTTATTCTTTTCTTCTTATTTCTCTATTGTTTCTGAACTAATAACTTCTTCTCTATTGTAATAGCTTCTATCTTTATCTTTTTCTGAAATCCTGACTTCTGACTTGTTTCTCTGACTTCCAAATTTCAACTGATTTTTTCTTATTGAATTTTCTCTGTGACTATTCACATCAATAAAATTTGGACGAGAATCCAAGTTACTATGTTTTTAATGAATAAAAAGGTGCAGGTTGTTAAATGTGCTGTAACTGGCAATATTGTGAATGTTTATGAATGGTATGTATTAAGTGAGAATGTAATATATGTTAAGTGAAGTTTTTAAGGATGTGTAAGGAGATTCAGTGTTAAATTTAATAAAGGGTAGTATTCTGGAATACAACATCCCACCCTTCTTCGAGAAAGAAAATTATCCTTGAAGAGAATAATTTTCTAGTAACTATAGGTTAGATTAAGATTAATTAAAGGCTTGGATTTTCGTTCAATTACAATGGTTGTCAGAATTAATCAAAGGTTTAAATTTCAAAAAGTTCTTAACACTATTGTCTATTTACATTATATGTTAACTAAATTTAAATCAAAGGTTACAATATTTAAATTTCAAAAAGTTCTTATCACTATGTCTATTTACATTTAAATATTTCTCCTTGGAACCTTTTCTTTTCTTATCCAAAAATTATTATTACTTATTATATTAATTATATAATATTAATATTATGTTTCCAAATTCTCATTTCCGTTCGAATATATATTAATTCTAAAATTTCCATTATACATATTAACTCTAAAATTTTCTTTCTTTCGTCCACCTCATTAACTTTTTTTTTTTTTTTTTTTCATTTCCGTCATTTCCTACAATTGTTAGATTATTTCATATATATTGAATAAAAAAACAAAGGTCATTTGTTATGTGTTTATCTTTTCCTTAAATTTATGGAAAATTTTCCAAAACCTTTTTGGGCCTATTACTATGATGATTGAATAAAGATGATTATTACCAAAAATCTTCTTGAAAAATGATCTTAAATAATTTAAATGACGGTGTAACTTTTTATTTTTTTGTATTTTGTATTCGAATATTATTTTTATTGTTGAAAAAAAAAATTTGTAATGTATTTATATAGTTATTCTTTACAATACCTATTTTAGTTAAATTATTATTTTCATTTTTTATTATTTCGTGTATGAGTAAGGGTTTGTGTTTGTTTTCGTTGTTTAAAATATTTATTGTTTTCGGCTTAGTGTTGTCATTGTCCATAGCTTTAACCGCTGTCGGAACGTCTACCTTTTCAGTCTTACCCACTGATGATGGATCGTTTAGTTTCTCAGTCTCATTTACTGATTCGTATAGTTCTTCAGACTTATTAGCTGTCAGAACATCTTGGTTCCCAGTCCTATTTGCTGTTTGAACTATTTCTTCAGTTATATCTGCTGTAGAAACATTTAATCCGTCAGTCTTTGCTGCTGAAAAGATTTCTTCATCAGTGTTAGCTGCAGAACTGACTTGGGTTTTGATTTTAATGGCAATTTTTATATCTTCAGTCTTTAACACTGCTGAATGTTCAGTCTTTGTTGCTGAAGTGCCGGGGTTGTCTATAGGGATAGCCGAAATATAAGGGATTTTTGGTTGTATTTTTTCTGAAAATTCCGAATTTTCAGTCTTTAATACTGCTGAGTTTTCAGTCTTTGTTGCTGAAATGGGGTTGTCTATAGGGATAGCCGAAATATTAGGGATTTCAGTCTTTATTACTGCTGAGTTCTCAGTCTTGGTTGCTGAAGTGTCCGGGTAATCAATTGGGATAGCTGAAATATTAAGGATATCAGTCTTTAATACTGCTGAAAATTTCGAATTTTCAGTCTTAGTTGCTGAATTATTTTTCAGAATTGCAGTCTGAATCGGAGTCATTATATTAGGGTTTGGTTTAACTTCTTTTATATTTGTATTCATATGGTTAGGATAATCATAAGCTGGCTCAAGGAAATTTGGGTAGGAGTTTTATTAAATTTGTCGTTATCTATTTCCAAAGATCTAATGCTGTAAATAGAAAAATTTTGTTTGTCTTCCATAATTTTTGGTTGGCGTCAGGCCTCGTTTTCCGACTCTTGCACCCGAGAAAAGTGAACATTTTGCCGATCGTTTTGTCTATTGGTGGTCCTAGAATTTTCACCAAAACGATTTTCAGAGTTTGTAGGATTATTTCGGAATGGGTTACGCATTGTTGTACCTTGTTGGTAATTTGTTGAAGACGATCCATTCCTAGATATCTTGTATCTACACTCATTCTCTGTGTGATTATTCCGACCACAGAAATTGCATAAAATGTTATATTCCCTTTTTATGGGTTGTCTATTCGGAAAAGTGGACTGCATGTTTCGATAACATGTGTCCCGTGTATGCCCTGACTTACCACAGGTTTGGCAGATTTTTTTTTTTTTTTTTTTTTTTTTTACAACATTTTTTATTTTTCTTTTTATATTCTTAATTTCTAAATTAAAGGCTAGACAAAAAATGCTTAAATTCTAGCTTAATTATCTTATATAATAACTTACTGGTCCTTCGCAGACGCTCTAAGCTAAACATTACTTAACATTTGTATAATTTGCCTTTCGGCGACAGAACGTTGTGGCAGTACTGAAAATTAGTTGAAATACAAAGAAAAATTTGTAAAACTTTGTCAATTTTTTTTTGTTTTTTTTTTCTTAAAATTTAACTTACTTAACTTACCTACGTTTTTTTTTTTTTTTTTTTTTATTATTATTATTATTATTATTTTTTTTTTTTTTTTTTTTTTTTTTTTTTTTTTTTTTTTATGTAAAAGCACTTAACCTAAATTAACTTAAATCTTATACTACCCTAATTCTAGAAAAGCTAAGTCTATGTAAGCTAGCTGATGATAGTATGATTCTTTACCGACTTTGGTACCCAGGTCTGTATATGCCATTCAACCACCAGAACTGTTGACGCTGTCGAATACTATCGTCCCGGTCTCTGTGGGAGATAGCCCTACTGAAGTGCAGGAGCTCTTCTTCGGTGCGCGCTACTTCCCGGTCGTAGCACAATCCCCCGTCTACAGATGATCTACTTACATGATAGATCAGCGGAATTCCGGATCTATCCTGTATAAGCCCTTTCATATCCAAGTCAAGGAACGCCTCTGGTGGAACAAAGCCGTTGCGACGCACGCTCTCATAGTACAGAGTGTTTGGATAATAGGCCCCGAAAATTAGGTCATTGGACGAGCTTATTGCTCTCGCAATATGTCCTCTGATTAATTTAATCATAAAATTATCCACCCTATTTATGTACGCTTCATTATATAAAGTCTTATTTGAGTAATACTTTTTATAGTCCGATTCCGGTGTCCGATATAATCTGAGACAACTTCTGAGACACTTTCTTTCGAACACCCGAATCTTTTCCATCAAATTTGGACCTATGTTGAACCATACTAGGCAACCATATATGAGCATTGGCCTGATTAGTGTCATGTAGCATATGACTTTTACCTTGCTGTCAAGTTGGCTACTGTGAAATAGCCTCCTTGTCATAGCAAAAGTTTTCCTCGCTTTGAGCAAAGCAGCCTCTAGATGTCTGTTGAAATACAGATATTGGTCTAGCCAGATGCCCAGGTATTTAACTAAACTCTTGGTTTCCAGTTTATCTCCATGCGGTCCCACGATACCTAGCTTTCGCCAGTTTTTCCTTGTGTCGTACGTGGCTTTATATAATGGAGTTCTAAATAGGATGGCTTCACATTTCTGGAAGTTGATCTTAAGTTTCCAGTCATCGCAATAGCGCTGCACTCTGTTGAAGTCTCGCTGTATTAACTTATTTATGATCGCAACTTTCGGAGCTGTTCTGTAAATTATGAGATCGTCTGCGTACGCAATAGCCTGCGGAAGTGCACCCAATAAGTCGCTAATGTAAATGTTAAAAAGAATCGGAGAGAGTACCGCGCCCTGTTGCAAGCCATTCTTGATATTATACGTTTTATTAGAGGTCACATTACCACTTTTGACCACGAACCTCCTGTCCTTTAACATATCGTAAAGTATATATAGTAAAGGCTTATGTATGCCATGTCTGACCAGTTTGTAATACAACCCTTCGATCCAGACGGTATCAAAGGCTTTTTCCAAGTCGATCAGACAGGCACCTGTGCATTGGTTCCTACATTTATTCCATTGTTTGTCGGAGACCAGTTTAGCTGCGGCATGTGTGGTTTCATGACCCGCCCTAAAGCCAAACTGGTTATTTGGAATAATGCTATTGTCGTCTACCCATTTTAGCAGAGCTTTGTTAATCATTTTTTCAAATACTTTACTGATGCTTGGGAGTAAACTTATCGAACGCATGTTCATTGGGTTTGTACAGTATTTGCCCTTTTTTGCGATGGGCTGAATGATTGCCGTTTTCCAACGCGCGGGATAATATGCATTATTCAACGCGTTGTTAAACAGGACCGTGTATATATCTATTGCCTTTGGGGGCAGGTTCTTGAGTACGATGTTAGGTACTCCATCTATTCCCACTGACTTTTTGCTTCTTAATGAGTCGAAGATACTCTGGATTCCTTCCCTTGTGATTAAAAGGCTATTAGCCCCACCATTGTCATTAATGTCAATTGACAGATTATCGTCACTGAATTCCGTAAAACCCGGATTCTCTGATTGCCAATGTGAAATTTCATTCCGGAGGTGCAGGTGATTCAGTCGAATTCTGTCCTCCAGGTCGTGATTTCGGTGAATGCTTTCATTCACCTTGTACATTTCCTGAAAGACAGCTCCCACAGCGTTCGCCTTCTCCAAAGGATCTTCGATCACGAAGAGCTCACTATTGAGGATAGCGTTCTCTGTATCTATGCCAATGTTGGTTAGCAGCTGCTTGTTTACCTCGGTACGTGGAATTTGGAGACACTGAATCTCGTTTTGATTATTTCTCCTGAATATTTTATTTATTTGTGGGAACATATTCGGGTTATTAGTTTTTATAGCTCGAATTCTGTTGTTCCAATACAAATTTGTTGCTAATCTATAATTAGTTTTAAGTAATTGTTGGAGGTTTTTTAATTGAGATTTCAGTGATATTATCTCCTGGTCTTGTCTGTCTGTAAACTGTCTGTGTAATTGTTTTAATTTCGATAGCAGTCTGCTCTTTTTCTTGTGGAGTGCGTTTATTGTTGCGTTTCTGTACATGTTAGTGTGATCTGTAACTGTTGTTTTGGGAATTGTTTTGTCCATTGTTCGTTTTACGGTTTCGTCCATTTGTTGAATGTATTTGTCGATTTCGTCATTTGTCAGGTTTCTGTTTACTGGCAGATTCAAGTCATTCGAACAAAGTTCTCTTGTTAATGATCTGGTGAACCGCGGCCATCGCATTGCCCTGTAGTTATAGGCTTGCGGGATCACGAAACAGGTTTTGCAGACTATACGATTGAATGTAGGTTTTTCGTTATATTGATATGACCTGGGAGAGTTGTCCATTTGAGCCGCATGTGACACTAAATGTGCAATCGACTGTTTTAAATTGTTTCCCCCATGGACTTTAGCTAGTATCTTTAGCTGTTCGTTGTTTAGTCCATCCTCAAATGTTTGTACGGCCAATTTAATGTTTTCTTCTATTAAGTATTCCCTAACCACCGCGTCTGCTGTTATTTCACACGTGGCAGAGTTTAGAGTCCTTAGAGCATTCGCGACTCTATCGCCGTATTCCCGGACGGTTTGTCTGTAGCGTTGTTTCAGAGAAATCAACTCATTGTGTGCCGTCGACCGAGATTGCTCCTCTTTATATTCCGATTCTAATTTTACTTTTAAATCCTCCCACTTAGCGATTTGGCTATACCTAATCAGATCGTAAGCATGACCCTCTAGTCTATTTTTGACTAGCTCTAAAAATGTCTCGTATATATCCGGGTCTGCCTTCTTTATGGATCTAAATAAAACGTCTCCCCCGGAAATAAATTTACCTAAGTCGCAGGGTTTCCCGTCAAAGGTAGGGACGATTCTGAAAACATCAGAAATTCCGACAGAGAGAGCCATTTCAGGGGGTTTATTGTATATCGGTTGAAAGTGGATTTGTTCTTCCCCCTGCCTAGCCACCAGTCTCCTCGGAGGCGTGGGTTCGAATCCCACCGCTGCCACCAGTGTTGAATGTCCGCCGCCGTGCTTCCTCGGTTGAGGGAAGAGCGTGGACCTTTTATTTTTAATCTTAATTAAAACGCAGGAATTAATTAATTTATCTTCTCTCAGAATTTTTCTGTTTATTCTTTTCTTCTTATTTCTCTATTGTTTCTGAACTAATAACTTCTTCTCTATTGTAATAGCTTCTATCTTTATCTTTTTCTGAAATCCTGACTTCTGACTTGTTTCTCTGACTTCCAAATTTCAACTGATTTTTTCTTATTGAATTTTCTCTGTGACTTTTCACATCAATAAAATTTGGACGAGAATCCAAGTTACTATGTTTTGAATGAATAAAAAGGTGCAGGTTGTTAAATGTGCTGTAACTGGCAATATTGTGAATGTTTATGAATGGTATGTATTAAGTGAGAATGTAATATATGTTAAGTGAAGTTTTTAAGGAGGTGTAAGGAGATTCAGTGTTAAATTTAATAAAGGGTAGTATTCTGGAATACAACATTACTAACACAATGCATCGTTACATCCCCAAAGTAGCTCATATGGATGGGTATACCCACCGATACAGAAATGCAACTATCGATGCTTTGTATAGGCAAAAGAGCACCCTGCTCTCAAAGCTGAAATTGTGCTATAGGCAGTTCATTGACCCAAATAGCAATGAAATCAAAACAATCAAGTCCTTGATTAAAAATCTTCAAAAACTGATCCGGGATAATTACCGAGCAGTAATAAATGAGGAGTGGAGCAACAGAATGCGAGCTGTCCAAGCAAACGGACCAAACATGTTTTCACAAATCAAGAAAATATGTCGATGAAAAGATCACAATGACATTCCCTGTCTCCGAATTCCAAGGACTCCCGAGAATTGTCAGATAATGCTGAACGCAGGACTCAACTTAGAGCACATCAACTCCAATGACGAAGTAATAGTAGTCGAAGATCCGCAAAAGAAAGCGAATTCAATTGGAGCCTGTTTTGAAGCAGTGTACAGAGTTAACGAATCAGTTCATGCTAACACTGAAATTGAAAGCAATGCCCGTCAAAGACATTGCTCACTGCGCAATCAACTTCACAACTGGCGATCCGAAAACCGTAGTTTCATCACATTCGGCGAAAATATTAGGGCGGGTTCTCCCGTCAGAAATGAAAACACAAATATGTGTGTGCGCAAGGATGAACTTAGAAACATACTTAGATCAATAAGTAATAAGAAATCATCTGGAATAGATAGCATTCCAAATGTGATTCTAGGGCACTTGCCTCGCGAAGCAGTGAACATATATACCACTTTGTTTAACAACGCTCTAAACAATCCACACTATCCAACCCATTGGAAGACTGCAGTAGTCCACCCTATCCCCGAAAAGGGTAAGGATAAGAGCAATCCAGCTAATCTGCGCTCGATCAGCCTGCTTCCCAACATCAGCAAGGTATTCGAAAAAATTATAAACAAAGCACTGATAGGTTGGTGTGATGAAAACGATATCATCACCAACAACCAGTTTGGCTTTTGAGCGCGACATGATACAGTTCATGCAGCGACGAAACTTGTTTCCGATATACAGTGGAACAAGGCAAAGTGACAATGTACAGGCGCCTGCTTGGTTGACTTTGAAAAGGCTTTCGACACCGTATGGTTAGAAGGACTTGTCTATAAGTTAACAAACCTGGGTATGCCGCAATATCTGTTATACATCATTTATGATATGATAATGGACAAACATTTGGTGGTGAAATGCGGGGACATACTCTCCAAGAAGACCTTCCAAATTAAAAATGGCTTACAGCAGGGAGCTGTGAATTCTCCCATTCTATTCAATATTTACACTAGTGATCTAGTGAGTTCTCTCAAAAACGCCATTGCGTACGCTGATGACATAGTGGGGTACAGAACAGGAGGAAAAATAGACGTCATCAATAGGCACCTGCAAGATGACTTCAACAAAATAAAACAATTTTGCGACGACTGGAAATTAAAGATTAATTTCCAGGAAACCGAGACTATCCTTTTCAGAACGCCCCTATCCAGGGCCTCGAGGGATACAAAATACAACTGGAAACACTTTTCTATTGTAGGTAACAATAACTTTCCACTGCAAGTGAAAACTGTAGTTAGATACCTTGGTATCTGGCTAGACCAGTATTTATATTTTGACAAGCACGTAGCAGCGTCCCTCTCCGCAGCTAAAAGCGCATATTCTATGACAAGAAGTCTATTCCGGAGTAGTCTTCTTGACCCCAGAGTCAAAATAATTTCGTACTCGGCATTCATTCGACCAGTTTTGATTTATGGCTGTCCAGTATGGTATAATATATCTCCACTTTATATGGAGGAGTTTCGTGTGTTCGAAGGGCAGTGTTTGCGTTCCTGCCTCGAACTTTATAGAACACTAGAGTCGCAATACAAAATATTCTATCGCAACAAAATCCTGTATAACAAATCAGGGTTAAATAGGATAGACAATTTCATAATTAAAATTATTCGTGGTCACACAGCAAGGGCAATGTGCAGTGACAATAATCTTATCTCGGGAGGATTCTATCCCAACGATACGAGTATGTATCTGGAAAATACCCTCCAGAATGGGTTTATTCCCCCAGAAGCGTTCCCTTTCTTGGATCAAAAAGGCCTTATCCAAGACGTGCATGGAGTCCCGATTTTTTACCATGCTCTCCGTGGTGCCAGGGACAAACGAATTCTCCATGATAGTGATATCTCCAATGCCCCAAACCGCATGCGTTTTAGCACTGCGATCAGTGAAAGAGATAAATCAGCCAAAGATCGAACATCTCCCAAATGGTGGTGGCTTCTCAACGAGGAGAGGACTTCACTTCCTCAGATATAGTATGCCTCTCAAAAGCAACGCTTTCCTTCCTCTTGCCCCCCCCCCCCCCCCCCCCTTGTACAGCTTTCCCCATTACTTTTTTGTAGCTATTCTATTTTATTTTTTATTTCTTATTTTATTTTTTATTCGTTTCGTTTTGAAGTTTTTGTTTGTTATAAAAAAAAACAAAAAAAAAAGTAATAATAATGTATACATATAGGTGTAAACTAGGAGTCCCTCTAATATATGACCTATTTCATATATATATATGTATATAAGAAACAAAAAAAAAGATGTACGCCGAAAGGCATATATAAAAATCTAGTTGTAAGTGTAATTTAGAGAGCTCGCATAGATCCAGTAAGTTAATTTAAGGACTGTGAAAAGGGTTTAACATTTACCCCTAATATTATACATGTCAAAAGAATTAGGAAAATAAATGTTGTTTAAAAAAAAATCCCTTGAGAATATTTACACGGTAAAAGAATACTGGGTTTCAGAAAACCAGAATAAAAATTCTCCGAAAACTGTGCACCTCCAAATTTCTCTGTTTGACAAGTATTAGTTCAACTAATTAGTTTAGACCCAAGTCTTATGCCTGCCGCAATATATTTTTATAAACCGAAAATTGGTCTCTCTGAAACCTCTTCCAACTTTGGTCTTAGGAAAACTGTTACCAGTAGTTGAAATGCGTAGTCTTTCCCAGGGGCTTCAGTTTTCGTCATACTTTATATTTACTACAATACAGTATTGGTACCACTTCATACTACTGTTTCTATGAATCCATTTTTCGAATACTTGGAAAGTTTAGTGACATATCGAATATAAGTCACCATTTATCTAACCTTGCCAAGAGTAAGCTCTTTAAACTAATATTCTTCTCAAAAGGTACACCCACTACCACATTTGAAGTGCGATCTCTTTTACTTCTAAATACTTTAAGTTAATGATCTATGTATTGTTATATAAAGCTGAATTTAAGTGTAAGTATTAATTATAATATCATATCTAATGTTGAGCTAAACTAAGGTATTTACTAAATACTGGTTTTCTCTTTTGTACTACCTAGTTCACTATGGCGGCCGTTCTCCATTGCTTTATATTGTAGTAATCGTTTCAGTGTGACGTTGACATTTTTGAAATTTTATAGAAACAAGTAACCCTCTTTAGAGTGCCATATACTTATTGCATTGTTATAATACATTCAAGATACCTCGTTAATGCTGCTATTAAACCATTCATATCATAACGACCTAAAAGCCAAAACAATATTTGTTGATCCATCGGTCGATGTCATCTGATAACAACGCTTAACCCTTTCCGCCAGGGCTTTATACAGCCCACCTAAATGCGTTGCAACGACCGTCAGCGGAAACTACTCGACAAAGACCATCCTCTGATGACTTTTCAATATCATCGCTATCAACACAAAGTTCCTTTTTGTTATTCAAATAAAG
Organism: Microdon myrmicae; assembly: GCA_963931805.1. Lineage (NCBI taxonomy): Eukaryota > Metazoa > Arthropoda > Insecta > Diptera > Syrphidae > Microdon > Microdon myrmicae. The sequence goes on along the minus strand of OZ007497.1, from coordinate 6,262,970 downwards.
GGGTACAATCACTTCAACCCCATCCAACCTCCTCCTTCCATTTGGTGAGTCTAACTGCAAGATACTGGCGCCACCTGGCACCGGCTGGATCAATCCTCTACAATCATCAGTCATACGACATGTCAACTACATATCGCGGTCGATTACCCTGATACTTTTACGGAGTGCAAACACACTCACTTCTTTTTGGTTTTGGGTTTTTATACACCCTACCCCAGGCATTCGCACTGTGAGCACTGTTATTACATAACCACGCTGCTGCGGGATATCAAGTTCATGCATCACTTGCTGTGACAGCCGCGTGATTTAGTCGCGAATTGAAGCATCACCTTAACTGGCGGAGATTTGTCTCTACAGATAGCCACTAACGAGAGCATTCATCAATTGCGTCGTGGTAGTTCGACCAGTATACGAGTAGTTGTATATCCGTATTAGGACGAAGGCGACAATATGCAGGACTGCATGTTGAAGCCCTGGATCAACGGGGGGTGCCACGGCCAAATCGGGAGAATTTAATTTGGCACCGCACTCGATTGAAGTGCGAACAGTCACTCGGCTCCCGCGCAACGCACGATCCAATCACCAGGGGGTCTCTGTGGAATTGACACAAACCATGTGGACTTTGCAAATTGCAACATCAATTTCCATATGTGCAAACTCCGTTCCTGTGGCGCCTCGCCAAGGCTCCCAAATCCGAAAACGTTTATGAGAACCTCGATCTGGGGTCAGGTAAAAGTTCCACTCAAAGTCGAACTGGTCGTTTAGCCGCAGCTTATCGCAGTTTCCTGTGACCGCCATTCTCTTGAAGATACGAATAAATAGCCCCTAACTAAAAAGATATGTATTCCTCTGAATGTGCGATATCTAAGACATAGTAACTTTCCACATGCAAGAAAACGTCCGTTGCTCTTAGTTGGGTGGAGTGGCGCTTTCAGAGTTATATAGCTCCTGGGAATGTGGGTGGCGTAGCATTTTCTATTCCGAATCATGCGAGATAGATTTTTAGATACTTTCCCTCGAATAAGGTGTGTAGTATGCTGAGAAGCAAAACGGTTATATCCCACTACGGAAAAGTTTTCGCCGCCCATAGTGTCTTATTCATAAGCCATACCACTTAAGGTGAACTAAAATACATCTCAAAGTTAGGCAACTACTGCTGTGTTTGACACTTTCAACCAACATTCGCCATTTCGATGGGCGATTATGCGGGCTTATCACTTTGCACTAAAGGTATTGAGAGTCGCAGCTCCCTTTAGACAATTTCATAGGCGCACAAGTGTACTGGAAGCTCCTTAGGCAAATTAAACAAAGCTAAGTGCCAAACTGACGTCAGGGAAAATAAAACGATAATGGAGCGATAAGCTCTGCCGTCAAATATTCGCATGCTAAAAGTCCCATTAGGCAAATAGGTAACTGAATTCTCCACTGATTTTGATGACCTTTTAGCAGCAATCCTGAGACAGATAAATACCATGATTGGACACAATAACAGATGGGTAAATAGCATTAAATAGTCATTAAAGAAGCCACATAAATTCCTCGGATGCGGTTGGCAATTGAATACACTTACATTAGCAACTTACGAGTTCGTTTTAAAAAAATGCCTTTCAAGTTAAACTATTTGATGCAAAGAGCTCCATCTGTAATTCTTCAAGACAAGGTCATGATACCGGCGGGTTTACATCTAATTTTTTTAAACGACATATAATGCATTCTAATACCATCGAAATGTTACTTGGGACTGAAGTAGGAATAGAGATAGTTCAGTGAATTCTCATACAGAACTTTGGATGAAAAGTTTCCCTTTAATAAATAAAATTATTGTTTTATTGTGTTAATACACTTATAACAAAAGTAAATACCAAATGTGAATTTAATAAAAAAAAAAAACAATTTCACGAATAGGTCGATATCAACATAAAGTATACGAGACAGCTAAGCATGTAGGTATTCCAAAAGAAGTGGTATCGCACATTTTGCATTAAAAACTCAATGTGGAAAAGCTTTCTTCAAGAGGGGTGCCTAATTTGTAGTATGCTGAATACAAACAACAAAGGAATAGTGTAGTTTTCCAGTCGTGCTTGTATCGTTTTAGGAAGACTCAAACCCAATTTTTTTGTGCCCATTTGTCATGACAAATGGTTTCCTCTGACTTTCAGTTATTCACAAATCTCGAGAAAATCGTGACGGAAAATAAGTTTTGCTTCAGTAATTGCCAAATAGTCCATCTGAGCAGACGTAATTTGAAAGTGTGAATTGCGTGAGGGTAAACGCATGTTGTGAAAAATAAACCATGAATTGTTTCACATCACCGATGTGTACGAGTGTGCATGTGATTTCATTTTTAATATAAGGAAATTATAAAGCAATTCACGTTTAGATTCGCTTAATACACTACATATAAATTGCGTACCTTAATACTTTAATAAATACACAGAGTGATTTTTATGTTCCAGCCTGGTTTTATTTGACCGCCACGTCGGTTGGTATTTGACATCCGTAGAGAGTGGAGATAACTATTTATTATGGAGCAGCTAACAACATTGTGTTGAAGCTAATAAAATATTTTATTAGAATAATTATTCCAAGGTGAGAATTTTCTGCTGACTAAGACGACTGTTCAGCATATAATGAAACATTTTGTATTTCCATACACCGGAAAATCAAAACAAGGCTGGTCGAAGGTTATGCCTACGTTTCTCAGAAAAAATGATGGAGTGAGACAGAGTGTTGGCAAATATCCGTATATCTCTTATCGGCAGCATTTTCAAGAATCGGAACTGTCTACATAAGAAATCACATCGACAGCTACAAGTCAACAGAAAAGAGGAGATACCTGGGAAAGCTAACATAATAGAGTTTTAAAACAAAACGACTAAATAATAAGGAAATAAGTTTTTCATGCGGTAGATTCAAACAAAACCACAAAATGAAGTCTGCATTAGGTAAAAGAAGTAGCGAAGCCCTTTTTCACTTGAGGAACTGCTCAAGGAACTAAAAATTGTCGTAACCGACGGCTTAAGCTTTATTGAAGTTAATTCATTTTATATGACTCTGTGGGGGTTCTCTATATCAAAAGGAGAACCAACCCACAATTCCTACCTAATTTGACCGCTAACAGTGCGTCACCATAACCCAAACCGGCAATAGCACACACTTCCCAATATGCAACAGGATCCGCCCCCAAATCTACAATCGCATACATCCCCAACTTACCAAGAATCCATTTCCCAAGCTGTAATAAAATGCATATTCAAACCTACAACGGAATATTAGTCATCACCATCAACTATATCGAACCGCATACATTTGTCCAAAAACCGCTTCGGTTAATTTCTTATTTAAATTATATTTCATGCTTGCAACCAAGCAGTTCTAATTTCCTCCGAAATCATTCCGGCTCACTTCCAAGCGATATTCAGTTCCCCCGAAAATCATTTCGGCTCACATCCTACCCAATACCAATTACCCTTACTGGTAAGCCACCAGCACGATGCGTTGCATTTCCGCGAAACAACTATCGCAACGACCAAGACCCATATTCCCTTGTCTAACCCACAACTCATGCCCATATTTGGTCGTATTTCCAAAACCGATTTCTCAGTGCACACAGCGACAGAGGAATCTAACTCAGCCTATACGGCAGTAATTCGCTGGAACTGAATTCCCTATGCAAACATAGCAACCCCTTTCAAGTTCCTAGTAAGTGGCAGTGAGATTATTTAGCTATGACTCCACTGCCACGACGCGATGAACTTTTTCCTGCCTTTAACGAATCAGTCGAGACTCACTTACCGCTGCGTCCGCACACACTCAGTCGCTTTACAACCACCACCCGGTCAAGAGTCGAGTCAATCACAGGTTGTATCAAGTCTCCACGTGAGTTGGAAGTTCCCCTTAAGTCGTTAATACAGCTGTGGGGAGGAAGTATGTTGGTTGGGCGTACTGCACCGGTTCACTTCCTCTCCCACCATCACTGTCACGAAGATCAAAAGAAACCTCCACTGTTCCGCCGCCAATGCGAGCACCCAAATTGTCCACCAACGCGGAAGGATGAACGGAGAAGGTGGTGCAGCGCCTGATCACCGAAGGAAGGTCGCTCACGAGGTAAATAAAATTTAAACACTCTTTTTATTGTTTATTAATTAACTGTTTGGTTTAATGATGAATAAAAGAATTCGCGATTATCTTAATATAATGTTCTTATTATTTACATGGTTCGTGGCACTGCAAAACTAGTATTTTAAAATTATTAATAATTGTTAATTCATTGCAATATACAACACAGTAATTGCTTCAACAAATCGCGTCCAAAACTAGAACACTGGTTTATCGATTCACACCGTACCGGCGACGGTACGGTGGATGGCGGAGCCACCATCCGCCTTGATGGTTATATTACGACTCCGCGATAATTATCTCGTTTTTAAGGTGAGTTTGCCCAAGAAGAAAATGTTTCTCTGTGGTGGAAACAAGGAGGACAGACTTGGCAATGACTGTGTATGTGTGAGTGAAGATCATATTGGTTTATTTATCATACACAAGGCCATAGGAATAAACCTGAAACTCAAGGACGGGGCATAATGGGCATCCAACAGATGTGTGTTTGTTGAAACAAACGAATCGCGTCTCGTCGGATGCTAATGGCTTTGTATTTGTTTATGCATCTAGTTCGTAAGGGACAACATTCGGCGAATCAAAGGACAAGGGAAATATGACCTAATGCATAGTTCGGTAATGAGGGTCGGCTAGATAAATAGCAGCCGCTCATTACATAGAAAATGTGATTCTGATACCTAAACGATATGAATTGTCTATGGTATGCATTGCAGCTGTTACGATAGCCGCAATGCCGATGCACATGGTGCTAATAGGTTTAAGACGCCAGATGCGTATTTGCTTTGGTTTGCACATTGTGTGACTCAGGGAATTTTATTGCTGGGAGAAAAGGACGCCAGCCAATGTATACATAAAGAAATTTATTGTACGCATGAATAAAACTGGGAATAGGCGATGCAATGATAATTATACCTGGCTGGAAGGGTTACATGATATGTGAACCGGGGTTTTTCTTTTCAGGATAATTTATGATAAGGAAAGTAAGAACTCTTACAGGAGATTTGTAAGCGAAGGAATGCTTGAAAAGGTAAGAGTTCTTTTGTGGGTACTTTTGGGTTATAATAATTGGATCTGTTTGATGCGTGAAGCATTTAAAATGCTAATGCGAATTGCATTAGCGAAAGCTGGTGCAGACTGGGTTGTGGTTATGGGGGTTTTTTCAGGAAGGCGAGCCGTGGGATCTGGCGTAACCCCCACACAGCATCAAGCTCCTACTCAACTTGCGTCAAATAGAATCTTCATTCGGGCCGTTGGCTTCCTATTTTCTCGCCTTTCTACTGCTTGTGGTGTGCTGTTTAATTTTTTTTTTTTAATAACATCCTTTATTGGATATGAATAGTACAATCTTAACAATTTAATTTAATACTAGGTTTAAATTGTGCTTAATTTAGTTTAATTAAGCAGAACGTGTAAGGGTTTACTGGACCAGTGTTCAGCTCCCAACTCGATTTTAATATGTTAGATTTTAACATGTTAATTCATGCGGTTTCGTCCGTTTTAGACGTCTCGATTCGTGTGTAATATCCAAGAGCTGAATAGCTTCTATGTTGGTATGATGATGTAGGCGTCTTTCGTGTTTGACAGCATATTCTTGGATAACTTCATAAATCCATTTCATCTCTAGGTCATCATGAATTTCCTGATTTGTCACAAAACGGTAGGCATTCGTGATAATGCGAGGGAATTTATTCTGGCTTCGTTGAATTATATCTCTATTGGATTGTTTTGTACAGCCCCATAATTGGATTCCATATATCCAGATCGGCTTGATGATAGATTGATAGATCAATCTTTTACAGTAGAGATTGAGTTGAGAGTGATTCCCGATTAACCAATACATCTGTCTACGTTTCAGCTTTATTTGTTCAGCTTTTTGTTTCACATGATGTCTCCAGTTTAATCTGCTATCCAGATGTATACCAAGATATTTCGCTGAATCTGCTTTGGGAACTAGAATTCCGTTGAGATATGTAGAAATATTGTTATCTGATCGTCGCAATGTAAATGTTACGTGAATAGATTTCATCTCATTGAGTTTAATTTTCCAATCAGTGCCCCATTGGCTAATATCGTTGAGTGCCTGTTGCAATTGTTGTGTAGCTTTTTTTTTTTTTTTTGATATTCGTCAGCTGATATTATAACTGTATCATCAGCAAAGGTGCCTATGAATGTGTTTTTGGTTGTTGGGATGTCTGCTGTGTACAGTAAGTAGAGGAAAGGCCCCAGGACACTTCCTTGTGGTACGCCTGCTTCTATTGGATAGAAACTAGAGTGAGCTTATAGCGTTTTGAAATAATAGTGAAGAAAATCGTGTGATTCGAACTGACGCTATGACAGCTCGAATCACGAAAAAAATTTTACCTTAAGCGTTACACACCAGGCTACTGACCGTGTTTAGAATTTTATTTCCAAACTCGAGTATATTCCACTGGTGTGAATAATTTTTATTTTATCGCTTGGTATACGGTTCTGATGTATTTTTCTTATTCGATTTTTTTCGTTCGGTGTTCTTCACTATTTTTGCTTGCTTGTGAATTGTGTGTATCTGTTAGAATCGCTACAAGCTCCTTCGTGTGTTACTTTGAAGGTTCTATCAGACAAGTGTGATTCGGGTAGATAGCAATAGTTTGGTGGAAACAGTTTACTCATTTTATATATAAGACTTTCATGCCATACTCTGTCGAATGCTTGGGAGACATCAAGAAAGAGCAGCTGGGCAATATTTCTTTTCTTCGAAAGCTTTTTCTATTGCTGTGGTCACACGGTGAACCTGTTCAATAGTTGAGTGTTTATTCCTAAAGCCAAATTGAAAGTCTGGAATATTGATGAGTGGCTTGAGTCGCTTGAGGAGTATTTTCTCAAACAGTTTTGAAATGGACGGCAATAACGATATGGGTCTATAGGACGTTACTTCTTCTGTTGGTTTCTCTGGTTTCTTGAGCATTATTATCTGGGCTGTTTTGAATGAATTTGGAATGTATCTTAGTCGAAAGCGAGCATTAAACAGATATGTTAGCATAATGACAGCTTTTCGAGGTAATTCCTTGTACACGGCAGGTGATATTTCATCGATGCCTGGTGCTTTTTTGTGGTTCCAACTTTTGTCGATTTCTTGGCCAATCTCCATTGTCATTGGGTCACTGGTTTGATTGTTTGTTCAGTTTGATACCTGGGTGAAGGATCAATACTACTGTGGATGTTGTGTGGTTTGAACACTGAAGCCAGGTGTTGTGCAAATATTTCAACTTTATCTTCAGTTCTGCGTACCCACTGTCCCTGTGTATCTTTTATAGGTGGCACTTGGATAAGGGGACGTTTAAATTTACGTGTTGCCTTCCAGAGAGAGTAATCCGTATCCGCTGACGGACTTAGTTCACTTAGATACTCATCTATACAACTCTGTTTATGGTCTTTAATTAGTTTGTTAACTAGTATGTTGGTGAACAAGACGAATGAAATTCGCACTTTGCTTCTTTGATGGCTGTAAGCAATTCTTTTCCCTTGCCTGGAGTAATCAATCTTGACCCCCAAGCAGTGTGCTTGACATTGAAATCTCCACCAATTATAAACCTTGGTCCGAGCTTCTTGAAGATATCCGTGAATTGTTGTTTTGAGATTGTGTGTCTAGGTGGGCAATATACAGCACCTACATTTAAATCAACTCCATCAAGGTTGATAGTGACAATGGAGGCTTGAATAAAAGTTTCTTTTATTTCTTCTTCTTGGAAGTGGGGTATATTTTGTTTTAATATCAGAGCTGTACCTCCACGGGCACGATCGCTGGGGTGCGTAGTCCAATAGGCCATATAACCCCTGATTTTTATGAAGCTCATATGAGAAAAGTGTGTTTCTGATATCAACGCAATATCTATGTTGTGCTCTCTTATAAATATTTCTAATTCTTGAGCCATTTGGTTGAGCCCATTTGCGTTCGTAAGAGCCGATTACTCATTGTCTTTATTTCTTGGATTTCTTGGTCGGTAGTTTTTGAAAATTTTCAAGTTTACCTACCCTTTCTGCTAGCTGGTTGATGATTTTTTTGATGTCGTCCTGGAATACACTGAACATCTTCATCATATCCATGATGGTGGGCTCGTTATTGACAGGTTGTTGTCTGCTTTTATTATCTGCTTTCTCATATGGTTTATTGTTCATTTGTGTGTTGCTAGTACCAGTTGTGGTTGGCCCCGCTCGCTCTGTATTTTTTTATTGCAGTCTTTGAGCGACTGTAGTTTTCTTTGGATGCTGTGCTATTAGTTTTTTTTTTGATACACTGAGCATCCCTTATAACTAGCTGGATGGCCATTCTCGTGGCAAAGCGCACATGTTGCTATGCAATTCAATTCAATTCAATTTTTATTTAGTAGATAATTACATTTATGGTATATTTTACAACTAGTACTTAAGAGATTTAGGATAGCAATTCCTTTACAACTATAATCTTAAATCTATATAACGACAATAGCACAATTTTAATGAATAACAAATAATAAATTAAGGGAAAACTACAATAAAAAACCCTTATTTGAATCTTAAGACTAATATTGCACGAGCTTCCGGTTATTTTATGTAGTAATGACCTCGATATAATTTTCATAGACAGAGTACATATGTAGTGATTTAGGATAACGCAAGACGGGAAACGAGAATATTGTCAGAAAAAGAACAATTGACGAAGAAGTTTCGATTGAATTTGTCAATGTAGAACTCTACCTGTTTAACGTTGGCGTTTTCATGTAGTTCATGTGTCGAATAATGCCATGGCAAATTCAGCAACATTTTCAATATTTTATTTTGACACCTTTGCAATTTTATTTTGTGTGTGCGAGCACAATTACACCATACAGGCGCCCCGTACAGGAGTATAGCTTGAAAAATGGTTTTAAATATTATAATTTTATTTTCGATGCTAAGCTTTGATTTTCTACACACTAATGGATACATAACTCTTACGACTTTGTTTATTTTGTCAATTGTGGTAGTGATGTGTTTTTGAAAGATGAGTTTTTTATCTAGAATAATACCTAGATATCTACACTCTTCGGACCAATCAATATCAACTGCACACATACTGAGTTTAGTGCCATTTGGTAGGTAACAGTGTTTCCTACATCTCGAAAACCAGACAGCTTGTGTTTTATTACCATTTATTTTTATTTTCCATTTCCTGTAATATACTGCTAGCTTGTCAAGAGCTGCTTGCAAAGAGTTGTAGACATTAGTGAATAAGGCACCCGAAGAGAAAATGGCCGTATCATCGGCAAACATAGCTACCTGAATGTTTTCACCTAGACATGGTAAATCTGCGACAAACAATGTAAATAATATGGGACCAAGGACCGAGCCCTGGGGTACACCATGGTGGATTTGGTGAGTAGAGGATATGTCGGTTCCTAAACTCACAACATATTTTCTCGAACGAAGAAAGCTCTGGATAATTTTGATAAGCGGTATTGGCAGCTTAAGTTTTAGTAGCTTATAAATCAAGGCATCGTGCCATACCGTATCAAAAGCTTTTTCGATGTCTAGAAGAACTAGTCCCGTTGACTCCTTGTCGATGAATTTACCAGCTATGTGGTTTTTAATGCGCAAGACTTGGTGGATTGTGCTGTGACCACTACGGAAACCGAACTGAAAGTTTGGTAAGATGTTGTTGTCTTCCACAAAACGATCAATCCTTTCCTTAATGATTTTTTCTAAGAGCTTACTTAGACAGCTAAGTAGACTAATAGGTCTGTAGCTTTCGGGGCTGTTCTTCGGTTTGCCGGGTTTCGGGATAGGTATTACTTTTGCTGTTTTCCAACAGTCCGGAAAATAACAATTCTTAAGACAAGCGTTGAAAATGAATGTTAAATAGTTACTTGCAGCAGGTGGAAGTGCTTTGATTAATTTGTTGTTAATATTATCGAGACCCGCGGCCTTTTTTGATTTCGATTTTTTTATCAATTCTTTAACTTTGCTGATATTAGTTGCGTAAGTACTTTCAGCTGGTGTTTGAGAAAGTACATAGATAGTGTTAGCAACTTCAGCTTCAGTATACGCGTCGCTTAGATGCATAGATATGGAGTGGTTCTTACTAAACGTGTTAGCAAGTAGGTTCGATTTCTCCACCGAAGAAATAAACAACTTGTCGTGAACTTTAAACGGAGGAATACTGCACCCTCTCTTTTTCATAATTTTTGATATTTTCCAGAACGGTTTGCTTGCTTTGTCAAGAGAGGAAAGGTGTTTATTCCAACACTTGTTCCTATATGTTGAGATTTCGTTTTTAATGATATTATTTAAGACTTTAACATTAACTAGAAAACAATCGATTCTATAACGCAGCCATTTTCTTCTTTCAGAGTTTCGTAGCCTTATCAGATGTAAGATATTTTCAGGAAGCGGTGCCTTATCAACTGGAGCAGTGGAACATTTAGGTATCGCAAGATCGGCCGCTCTATTGATAATAGAAACAAAATTGTTGCATAGGATATCAATGTGCTCGCTGCAGGTTATAGAATTTAGGCTGGTATCACCTAGAACCAAGTTCGTGTTTATATATGATTTATAACAATTCCAGTTGGCGGCGGAATAGTTGTGGTATAAACTGGTACGATTTACAACTACTGTATGATTCACTGTGAGGCTGATCGGAAGGTGGTCTGAACTTAACGCATTTAGAGTTAATGGTACTGTGCAGTAATTTGGAATATTAGTGATATATAGATCAAGAGTTGAGGGGTTCTTGTTAGCACTCGCTGGGATATAGGTGGGAAGAAGTGGATAAAGTATGGAAAAACTTGGGCTGGATTCAGCAACATCTAGTAAAATGTTACCCCAGCTGTTTGCCCTAAGACAATTCCACGACTGATGTCTGCAGTTTAGATCACCACCAATAATTACCTTGTTTCGAGTGTTGACTCTATACAATTTTTGCAGATCCCGCTTAAAGTAAGTAGATTTCTCTAGGTTTCTATTTCCTCCAGGGAAATAGACCGAAAAAAGACTCACCTTGGAATTGTCACTTAATGTTACCTCTATACTAATTTCCTCAATTAACTTAAGGCGCAATGAAGGACGCAAGGAATGTTCTATACATTTTTTCACAACAATGGCGACACCTCCACCACTAGCATGTACCCTGTCTAGGCGATAACAAATGTAATTTTGATGTGAGAAAGAAATGTCTTGTTTGAGCCAGGTTTCTGAAACAAGTGCAATGTCAATATTAAAATTTATCAAGAAACTAAAAAATTCATGCTTTTTGTTTTTGATGCTTCTCGCATTCCAAGTTATGATGTTAAGAGAATTTCTTAACATGTTTTTTCCGAGTATATGTACTTAATAGCTAATGAAGTAATGACGTTAAATTGGTCAGCTTTGGTTTGACAAGCACTAAGCTTGGTTACAACTTCATTAAGAAGAGAGTTTATCTCGCTAAATGAGAACAGGTTATCATTAGTTAATGTTTCTGACGGATTTTTCTTCGTGTGTGTCGTATCACTGTTGGAAGGTTGCTGGGTTTGATGGAGGCCAGAAGCCCAGGTGGATGAAGGAAGTGAAGGTTGACGCACAGATCGGGGTAGTGGAGGAAAATTATCAATGGATAATCGGTCGGGCACTGTCTGCTGTTTGTCACTCGGAGGCTGTAGGAAGGTTGTATTTCCTGTACCACGTCCGCGTGGGGATAATTTGCGGCGAATGTCTATGTACTGCTTTCGGCTTATGCATTCTGGATCGGTGGATTTATGTGGCCCACTACAATTTGCACACTTGATGACCTCATTTGTTTTGCAGTCGGATGTTTTATGGTTTCCCGAACATATTGCACAGAAGCTGTTTATATGACAATGCATCGAGCCGTGACCATAAAGCTGGCAATTGTGACATTGTGTGACCTTACCTGGATTATGTTTTTTAAAGTCCCAGCGAACGATGGTTTTGAACAAGGTGGAGTAGTTCCGTTTTAGTTCGTTTAATTTAACTGTACCGCGTTGAATGTAGACGATGTACAAGTAGTGTTTGTACAGGGCTTTTGTTGACGGATTTAATGTGATGGTTTTAACATCTAGGCACTTAATCCCGAGTGCAATTAACTCATTTTTCACTATATCGTTGCTTATTAAGTCTAGTCCGGATAACACTACCTTTAATGGTCGATTTTCCTTACGTGAGTGGGTGAAAAACTCACATTTTAACCGTAAGAGTTCGGTTCTGATTTTATTATAAATGTCCATTGTTGGGGCACATATTTTTTGCCCAAGCGAAATGTTTTTGATTAAGTATTTGTCTATCTTAATGTTGCTCAAAATATCACGCACTTGAGCACTAGTTGTTTTTAAAACCACAATTGGCGGAACGGTTTCTTTAGGAAGTTCTGCGCACTGTTCGTCATTGGTCGGATCCATTTCAGGAGAGTCTTCCATCAGACTTTGAAGTGGTTGAAAAAAGTTAGTGTTTGAACACATTTTAGATTTTTCTAGAACTTTATTGTTCACTTTTAAAAGTTTATCGGGAGGTGTTTGGCCTCCAATAACGGGGTCGTAACGCAACCGTTTGCGCTTGATTTTATTTAATACACGTGGCCCAGGGGCCATAACTTAACGGTTATAACACTTGTTCAAATTTTTGTATGCGGAAAACGAGGCAAAGAAAACAAGATAATGATAATTAAATTGTGAAAATTATTGTGAAAATAACGGTTGATTAAGATAACTAGCACGAGCAAAACTGTGAGACAAGTTGTCTGTTTGAAAGTCAGCCAGGTACGATGTTGCTATGCTGTTGCATTGTTTCGAGCATTGGGTGGTGAGGCCCAGCACCTTAACGCATCTTGAATTATAATTGCAGACATTTTTAGTATGAATAAGCTGTTGACAGTTATTACATTGAGGTAACGATCTGACCTTTTTGGGTGGTTAAATCGATACTTTGCACCATAATAATTCTTGGATTTCATAAACTGATTTGTTATTCTCTTTTTGAACTATATCGACATAAAACAAAGGAAAGGCTTTAAAGATTTTTTCTCCATTATTTGACGTGGTGCTTTTTCTGATGTTTGTTACCTTTACCACTTTATGATTTAGTGAGCGTAATTCGTTTGCAATCATATCTATGGACATTGAAGCTGGAAGTCCTCTGATTACGAATCTAAATAGTTTCTCACTTTTTAGTTGGTAGGTATGATACTCTAAGTCTTGGGATCTTACATCCGTCTTAAGGGATTGTAATTTGTCTTTAACTGTTCTGTATGCATTTTCTGTTTCGCATGTTATTTTTATGTCATTATTAGATAATGCTTTGGATGGAATTTTGTCTTTCACTACAGACAAAATGGCATTTCTAAATGCATTAAAATCTCTTATATTCCTCACATTGATTGGTGGTGGCAAGGGAATTTTCCTTTCTAATGTTGCCATTATTCGTGTTACTTAGCTGGATATTTTGTTGGTTGAATGATGTAGTGTCCATTATTAATATTATGTATTGTTTTACACGTTTTGTTTGTGGTTTACACTATTCACTATTGATAGAGAACCCGCGACACGTTTATTTACTTTCAGTTTTGTTTTTTTTTTTGTGTGTGTATTCAATGTGTGGCGAGGAGCGCGATTTAAAACGTCTTTGCCGTTCGAACGTCAAGTGAACACTGTGCTGTTTAATTAATGCTAAGTTTACGCGGTACGAACATATCTTTCATAAACAGTGGCTCGCATATGGAGTGTCGCGTTTCCTAACTCGGATACTGTGCTACGGAAGTATGCAACGGTTACAATAGACATAGTAAAAGACAATGATTGTGAGATCATTTTATTGACCATATTAAAAACGGGGGTGTTTCAGTAAAACAATTGACATATTAAGCGCGACCTGCAGAGTGCACCAGTGTACGTGCCGATACCGAATATCCAAGGCTCAATTGTTGTTCACGCCTGGCGTTATTTGTGTACGGAAGTTTTCCCTTACATGGTGAGCAGAAATATAATGACCTTTGTGATTCTAATAATAAAAGCTATGGCAATTCGGTGGAATTTGTAAAAATAAATAAGTTAAAATAAAGAAAGAACAATAAACAACGAACCTCACTAGTGCATTTTATTTTCCTTACCACTTTCGAACGGCTTGCAAGCGAACTCGGTTCCCTGGTATTCGGCGGACTATTGTGATGGGGGCCACGAAGGCACCATAACCAAAGCCCCCACAACTCTCTTTCTAGAAATCGCAACCACGAATTGCCGCTCTTCATTGTCGCAATGTCCCAACAGTGAAGTGCATTCACTTAGACGTATTAATTTTCTCAATCATCGAGCATAAGTTGGGAAAAAATAAGAAAAGTCGCCGGGAAGCCATGTGCTGTCAACGACTTTTTTTATTACACTTCTCTCGGGGGAGGCGAAACTATAGCACCGATTCGGCGCCCCGAGATACCAACAAATAACCGTTGCAATTCTCTTTTGAACAGTTGTAGGTTGAAATACCCCGGAACCACTCTCACGGAGAGGGAATTCCACATCTTACCCGCTCTGTAACGGAACGAGTTCTGACGCAGACATGTTCGCGTCGTCGGGAGATGAAACGTAAATTGTCCGATTCGTCGGATTGTCTCGTGGAGCGCATATAAACCGAATTACGTTGAACAATACTACAAATCTCCGAAAAACAGTACTCTGCGAAGAATATCTGTAAAACAGACAGAGGACAGCTACCCGCCTTCGATGCGATAGTGACTGTAGTCCCGACGTCAGCCCTGTATGCTCTCAAGTAGGTTGATGTGGATGTGAGCAATATTCCGGCGCCGGTCTAATTTGAGTTTTATACAAAAGAAAAAGTTGGGCCGGAGTAAAATATTTCTTGGCTCTATAAAGATAACTCAGTTTTCTACATGTGTTTATGCCGTGATACATTTGTGGGGGTAGAAGTATGACTGCCAACGTATGGCACTGTTTCTTCAATCCCCAACGATGTTTCGACGGATAGTCCACTTTACACAAGTATCCAAGAGAAATAGAAACGCACTGTGTTGGTTGTTTAATTGAATGATTTGTTTTTTTTATTGTTTTGAATTAATTTAATTTGGTTTGGCCTATGTTTATCTCTAATTATACACTCGTAACTTTCTGTAGTTCAGCAACAATATGATCCTTCCACCGAGAATATTTTTCTCGTTGCTCTATAAGCAACGAATGTAAATAGCAAATTTCGCGTTTCGATTTAGCTAGTGCACTACGAAGTTCTTGATTATTAAGTATTAACTCACGGTACGTCTCCAATCGCAAATAAAGTTCTAATTGTAAATCAGATTTTCTACAAAACTTGTGGCTCGCGCGTGTGCACCCGCGATGGTGTTTGAGTAACGACTAGCGACTCAGGAGACGTGTACTCCATTTGAGGGATGATTAGCGATTGATTGGAATTAGGGATGGAAATTGGGATTTCTGCTTTAAGGCAACGATCAGCCAATGGCAATCGTGCTCTCTTGTGCATCCTTCAATAATCCACGCTCTACGAGGTGGATAAGTACTTGCGTATTTGTTCGACGTCGACGGGCGTAGAAAGGATGAAGAAATCAAAAGGAAAGCACAATAATCCAGGTTTGATCTGGCTTAGTGTGTGTGTATTAATGCAGCGTCTGAGACTGATCCACTGACCTAGTGCGGTGATTGTGCTGATCTCAGAGTGCATCGAACTATGGAAATGCAGAATTGTGGAGGAGAGGAAATGTGATCGGTGCTATTTACCTGCGAAAAGAGATCATTGATCCCAAGCGAATGGATGATCTGCGGAAAAGCCGAAGTGACGCCAAATTGGCTAGGGTAATTTATCATAAGAAAAATTATTATATATTAAATATTTTGCTAAATTCCCCAGCGGTCGCATGAATATGCAACAGTGTCGTCTGCTTCGACTTGTTGTTGCTAACTGACATGATGTGATTTCCGATGGAAATCTCATAGGGTAGCAGAAATGGAGTTGCCGTATGGCAAAAAGGTAGCTGAATTCAATTATGCATTATCTGCATAGAAGAATGAATTCAGCGATGCGTCCATTTGGAAAACATGATATTTCAGGTGAATAGCATGAACGGTGGAAAAGAGGTTGATGTGACGCGCTGTTAGCGGTCGAAATTAGGTTGGGATTGTGAGCTGGTTCTCCATGTGATATATAGAACCCCCACACATTCCCACAGAGCTTGACGCCGAGCAATTTCATACTTTCAGCGATGCGTCCATTTGGAAAACATGATATTTCAGGTGAATAGCATGAACGGTGGAAAAGAGGTTGATGTGACGCGCTGTTAGCGGTCGAAATTAGGTTGGGATTGTGAGCTGGTTCTCCATGTGATATATAGAACCCCCACACATTCCCACAGAGCGTGACGCCGAGCAATTTCATACTTTCCCCAGATTACAGGGCCTGGCCACTCATCATCAGCTGTGGAACCGACGATCCACTTTTCTTTGTATATTGTATCTTCATTGCATTGAAGTCGATGAAATTGGTCTTTCCCCACTGTATGACCTTAGCCAGATCTGGATTCAGAGAGTCGATCTGGCTACATCTCAGCTGATGCGACCTTGATGCTCCAATCAGTCCATCTGAACACGCTGTTATCCCTTGACACAAACAAATCATTTATGAGAAGCAAAAACAAGGTTGGAGCCAAAATAGAACCTCGAGGAACCCCGAAATTAACAGGATACAGATCCGAAGACTCACCGTCCACAACAACTCGGATCGATCGGTTTTGAGGAAGCTCTTTGGACAGTCGTAAAGCTGTTGGGGAAGTCCATATGAACAAAGTGTGCTCAGAAATGCACCGTGTAAAATGCGTTTAAAAAGCCTTAGAGATATATAATGTGATCGGTTATAAGTGTCAAAAGATCACCCCTGGGCCGTCTGCCACGGAATCCATATTGACGATCATTCAGAAGTCCGTTGCACTTCAAATACTTAATTAACTCGTCATTGATGACCTTTTTCATCACCTTCGATAACATAAACAGTAATGCTATCGGCCGGTAATTTTGTGAGACACTTTTTCCTGCTTTTTGGGATTGGCTGAATTCGAGCGAGTTTCCAGCAAGTAGGAAAGGTCCTCCGTGCATAAGATAAGCGAAAGATTCTGCCAAGAACCGGCGACAGTTCTGGAGCACAATTCTCAAGGACTATTGCTGGTATTCCGCCCGAGCCTGTTGCCGTCCTACAGTCCAGCCCACGCAGAATGTGTTGAATAGTACGCAGGCGGAATTTCCCATCCCAGATCGAATACCGTACCGGTACAATCACGGGTGGCTTCAAAAGACCGGCATCGAGGTTTGAATTGGTGGAAAAAAAGTTTGTGAACACATTAGCTTTATCTTTTGAATTTGTGACTAGTGGCGTTTCTAACAGATACACCCACAATACACATGCAAATAGTGAAGAACACCGAACGAAAATCGAATAACAAAATGCATGAGAGCCGTATACCATAGCGATAACATAACAAATCCACATCAGTTAAGTGTACTGTACGAATTCGAACACGCGGGCAGTAGCCTGATGTGTTAAGCATTGGTTCAATTTTTTGGTGATTCTAACTGTCATAGCGTCAGTTCGAATCACACGTTTTTCACTATCGTCGCAAACGCTATAGCCCCGCTGTCTGTCACTAACGGAGGAAAAGGGGGGGGGGGGGGGGCGAAGTTACTGCTGACAGCCTTTGCCTTTGACAAGAAGGGACACGAACCAGTTTGGCACTCAAGGAGTTTATTGGTCGCTCTATCGCTGTAGGCCTTCTTCGCAGTATAAATCACAATAACCAAATTCGTTTTGTTAACCTCGAACCCAAAACACAGTAGCCATAACCTTTACAGCTGATTTCATAGTCTTTGCCTTCCTTGGAGCCCGTTCGCCTTTAACAATTCACTGTTTTAACTGTTCTTTCGTCTCGGGAGTGTAGTGGGTTATCCATGTTTCATCTACCGTTACTAATATGCGCAGAAACTCATCTGGGTTGAGACGCATGCGCTCAGTTCTTAGCCGATAGCAAATGTGGCACCTATCTCGCAGATATTTTTTCATACCCAATTTATCATGCAAAATTGAAACATGAATCAAATTGAATATTAACAGATACTAAAAACAGACCCTTGCCGATGCTACGAGCGCCATCGTAGGCGTTTCTAAGGACTTATTGACCTACGCTCGTACATAACCCGCCCCAATCATTCTTAAAAAGTATTCTCGTGATTACAGCTTTACGTAAGTACAGGAGCCTTAACTTTTTTTTTTTTTAAATGAATAAATGAGATTTGCCTGTATTGATAGAAATATGATCGCATTACTAAAATCGTGTTTGTAGATTATTTTAATATGCATAACGACAAACTGCTTTGTCATTCATCCGATTAAATAATATAACTTGAATCGTGAATAAGCTACAGCGAAATATGAATGGTCATACTACTGACACACAAGATTTGTACCTCAATTCCCACATTACTCGCGTGACTGGAGGAGAAAGTCAAGGGATGTTCTTCTTTCGCAATAACGATGGTGACACTATGGGTGATGCAATAATAGATATGAAAATTCTGCTTGATATATGGACCTTTATTCTATATAGAATAAATCTTATCGTCGATTCCAGGTGCTGGTCGACTGTAAAAGCTAGGGAGTTAAGTTATTAGCTGTAAAATCGAACAAACAGAGGCAATTCAAGAGGTTAAAAGATGACTTCAATGCCAAAGTAATGCACACCGTTTTCACATGAGCCTAAAGTGAAACAAAAAATTAGGTGCTGACCCAAAGATGGCAAAAATTTGTTGGCATTTACGAAGAATGTCAAAAGTTCTACCTTGTCATCAACCCCATCACTCATAGTACAAGACAGCGAATCATCACTCCGTAATATAACAATATATCACGCCCATTTCTTCATGAGCTTAACTCGCATTTTAAATCATATTTCTGCCTGAGCATCATCATCATCATCGGCACTACAACCGGGAACCGGTCTTGGCCTTATTTAGCAAGTCCTGAGGCTTGTTAAATTTTCCATAATGATTTGTTTTTTCCGGGCAGGGTCATTAGTCTTGCGCCAGGTGCCTGAGCATAATATGCCCTAAATCCATGTACCATTTGCACAACTGCGACGGTTCTATCTCATAATTCTTTAATGAGATAAAGCTGTATATAACGAGAGACCAATAGTTATTTCTTTTAAATGCTGTAAATGTTTT
Source organism: Microdon myrmicae (assembly GCA_963931805.1). NCBI lineage: Eukaryota > Metazoa > Arthropoda > Insecta > Diptera > Syrphidae > Microdon > Microdon myrmicae. The sequence goes on along the minus strand of OZ007497.1, from coordinate 6,243,642 downwards.
ACGTCCTGACAATGTCCAGATTTCGTAGCCAAGAAGTTATAACCCTTAATTTTCAAAGAATGGTCCGAGTGAAACAAGAGAAAGGAATTAGGGGACGCAAAGAAGACACAATAGCGGTAGTAAATAGAAATCCATTATCTTTGCATGAAATTGAAGGGTACATTTAGCATAGTTAGAATGATCCGATTTAGGTCAAATATTCGCCGCTTTGTTCGATAACTTGTTGCCATTTCGAAGGTAATTTCATTATGCCTCTCTCATAGAAACCTCGTCCCTATTGGCAAAAATCGGGGACAGTCGATTTTCACACGCTTCTCTTGAGGTTAATTTTTCAACAGAAAATCATTCGCCAGAGGCTAGAACAGGTGATACTCACTTTGGGCCAGGTCCGGACCATTAGGTGGATCCATAAGAACCTCCCGGAGCTCCTGGTAAGTCACTATAATTGCGTGCGGCCTACCTGTCTTGATGGAACATAATTACACTCCTATTGGCCAAAGCTGGCCGCTTCTGTGGATTGCTTTCTTTAAACGGTCCGATTGGTAACAGTACAGGTTCGAATTAAGAGTTTGATCATAGGGGAGCACCTCATGGTAGATGATTCCATGCCATTCCCACCAAACACACAGCATAACCTTCCTGACCGTCAATCCTGGCTTGGACACCGTTTGCCCCGGCTCAGCACAATCCAATCGCTAGCGTTTTCTCTTGGCGCTGTCGTAAGTGACTCAATTTTCATTACCAGTCACCACCCGCTTGAGAAATGGGTCGATTTTGTTGCAATTCGGCAGATTCGGAAATTCAGTCTGTTGGCGACGTATCGAATACGAAGCCGAGGACGGAGCAGCACACGATTGCCAGTTGGCGGACTGAGGATTGGCAATTTATACCAGTCGCTCTCTTTGTTCCTGTGAGAACATGCGAACGAGAGAACGAGGACAAAAGAGAGAATAAAAGCAACGGCAGTTGCGAGTGCAACCAGTATAATAGCAAAAGATTACCATCTTACCGTGGCAACAAATTTTCACCCCTGGGCATGCTTGCATACAAACCACAATTTCCTAAAAACCAATTCGGGTTTCCCATCGCGTAACCGACATTAACATCCGAACATGTCAATACGCATGGCTGAGGAGCATTATCCCCATAATGGGCATGTCATGCTTACCCTTGCCTTATCGGCAGACCCATCGGCTGATCGTCCTATCGACAATACACAGCATAACCATCGCTGGCTACCCACAAGCGATCGAGTGTCAGTTAAAGCAAACACACACTCGATCCATCGACCTATGACACAGAAGCCTACAATTCTTTGGCTTTAGCCTTCATGTACAAACATTTAATTGTACAGCTGCATGACGGACTACATGATCCGTTGTCTTATCGAGGAACGATCACAGCATAGGTCATGTCTAATGATTCGTTGTCTAAACAACGAACAGGCACGATTCGCACGCTGGTTATTCTAAATGAAATGCTTCTGTATACTCTACGTAAATAGAAGAAATTATTTTGTTTGTTTTTCCTTTCCTTCGCCCAACGCATGTGTCGTTTGTCTTTCTTCCCAAGAAAAAGACATTCAACGTTTCTGGGCGACGTCCAGGAGAACCTCCCAATGGGATGCAAACCGTTTTTCATTGGTCATTGGGGCGAAGGAAAAATTGCTTTCCCCGCCGATGACATGAGTGAAAACTGATCTCAAGCGCTGGGGCTGGGTCAACGTCGTCCGAACGAGGAGTCAGATTTTATCGCCTTAAGTGTTCACACGCACTATACGCGTCACCAGAGAGTCGATTAAGGATATACGGAATTGAGTCAGAGTTAAGTGTCATTTTTGTCTTGTTTAGTTACGTCCTATTTTGGCGAGTCATCTGATATGGCAACATATTTGCCATCGATTGAAAGAGACACAGTGTTAATGTGAAATCAACCTATACTGTAGTTAATTAGTAATTGAAAAAGACACGGTGTAAAGTGAAATTGAATAAAAAGAATGTTATATAACTAAATCAATCGACTTGTTTTATTCATTGAGTATCACAGGTGATCAGTGTTTTGTTCAAACTCCGGCATCTTTGCTTGTTTGCAAGCATTTAATTGAACTCCCGTGTGTTTTTATTCGTTTGGTCTTTTGATGGTTAATCACTTTATGCGGCAGACGGTGGAAGGTTAAGTGAATCCGTGTGATACTAGGCACCTACTTAAAACCTTACCCACACATTCTTCAAAGGGGCCTCGGTCGGTCTAAACAACTGCACAACATCTTGAAGTGGAGCAAGAAAGTTGACACCAAAGTTAAGCTTCTCTGCTATAAGCAGCTAATCCGATCTGGAATATCGTACGCCTTTCCCATATGGTCCTCCATATCTTCGGCTCAAATGGAAAGAAAGAGTTTTCGAAAGCAGCCTCCTCAGAAGATGCATCAACCAGTCTAGAAGGCCTGCCGGTCGCCGTTACCTGAACTCGCACCTATACGAAGGTGCCTCCATTACCCCTTTTGACGAGTACTTGCTACAATTAGCATACAAGTACCTCGAAAGCATTCAGAACAGCGATAACCTACTTGTACGGGAGTCTTGCGTTCTTGACCCTTGAAGATGAAGGACACATCTATCTTGCCTCGGCCCCTCGCCACCATTTTTTTTTAGTGCAACCAGTATAACGCAAGCACCCGGCAAGACTACAACGCCCGTCATCGAGAGCAGAGTCCGGCCTGGAGGTGCACAAGATAAAGAGTTCGTTTAAAACGGGGGAAGTTAAAGTCGCCAATACAGACTAATTTTGTTTTTTATTTTTGTTTTTATTTTTGTTTAAAAAATAAAAATAAAAACAAAATTAGTCTGTATTGGCGACTTTAACTTCCTCCGTTTTAAACTTATATAATAACAGACGATTTTAACTTTACAATATATAAAGAGTTCGTGTAACAGACTACAGTTCTATATAAACAAATAAATACAGTTCATGGGGTTTGTTTTTCGTTAACTCCAACTTTTATTTTGTATCCAGTCTTATTGAATTGGTTCCAAATGGTTATTTGTGCAATGTTTAGCTTTTGGGAATCTAAACAGTGCCTATATGACGGTCGGTTTCGACGATTTCCATGATTTTATCGATATTGTCGACAATTGGCCTTCCAGAGTATGGTGCATCTTTGACATCAAAATTAAATGGAAAAGGCGACACCAGAAATACGCGAGATTGGCTGTTACAGTATCAGGATCAGAAACGCTATTCACATCTTCAGCAATCTAGCTTGCCTTTATCAAAGGAAAACTGTAAAATATTGTGTATTTTGTCTTGACGCGCGCTCAAACAGAACTGAGTCAAGCATTCACAAAATTGTTGAAAAGGTACGAAATTATCTTATCTTTCTAACGACATCTATTGTAACCCGATCCCACTTATACAACGATAGATACAGATTACTAAAGTTACAATTGGAAAAATAATGGATTTCTTTTTACTACACCTTATATATAAAAATTCATTTACCATTTTATATCGACGTAGGAGGCGATTTAATTCACTATTTTCCCGATACATTGCTTACTTGTAATTCAATTTGTTATCTACCAACAAGCAAATAGAGTGAGTAATTGTTGCAACGATAGCGGAAGCTATTTGGACTCAATTAAAAGATCATGACCAGGCTCTCAATAGACCCGTTAAAATGCAACGTACTCATTCCTTTGTGTGTTAAATATATATTTTTTTTGTTTTGTTTTAGGTTTAGACGTAGATTCAACATATTCCCCCGTCTGCGCTACTATTAACCCTTAATAAATATGGATAGCATATGTCCAGCATATATGTAATTAAAAATTCAGTGTTTAACCAAAACTTGTTTTGTGCAATCTCCATACGTTATGTGTTCCATCAACAGCCCGACAGACTGGCTTTATCCAACCACCGGAAGTGGATATTTTAAGTCAACATCGGTCGGAAAATCTCAGTAAACTCCCATCAAATTCCAATCTGGGATGCTCTCATATCGATGGACATGCAAATAATCAACTCGACTTACATCTGTCGGCCTGTCTGGGATGCTTTATTAAACGTCCTGCTTAAAACGATTTTAAAAAACCAACAACAACAGCAACAATAATAAAAGTGAAAACCGAGGGCAACAGGAAACCACTGGGAACAAAAACATTCTGAGTCATCGCAGCATCTCACTTTTATTTTCCTTCGGTTTATGATTCATAAAATATTCCTCGCGCCTGACGGCAGTGGTCCATTGATTGCCCTTGGTAGCCAGCTAGTTCCATTTTCTGATCTCCCACCTCTATGCGTACCAAATTGCAGCATAAGGCCAAACGCATCTGGATATGAGCCTGGCAGGGTGAAGTTATGGAGTCGGGTAGCATCCCATCGCACAGGCGATACGTTCGCCAACTGTAAGTATCCCACAAAATCTAATTTCGTTCCTCTAGAGTTTGCATTACCGGAATTGAAAGTACAACTCAGGGTAAGGAAAGGGAATTTTAATTACTTCTTCAACTAGTCCATTCCAGGGAAGGTGAGTCCGAAGATGCGACCTGTAATCAACGGCGCCCTATGCAATAGAGAAAAATATTTGCTATGACTCGCAACCGCCGCATGTGTTACCCGTCCTGGGACAATAACTCAAGATATAATGTTGCGCCTACATAGCGGGATAACAATAAAAAGTACGGAAGTGCTGCGCGACTGCTCTAGTTTGCGTTCGTAAATTAGTCGTTGCAAGTTCTGAGGAAGAGGCCCTGCGTTCACATATGGAGACGGTAATTTATATCTTCATTTGCCCATAGTTTCGGTCTTAGTTACCCACCAGTGTAGAGTTTTACAGTCACATAAATGTTGGTTAAAACTAACCGAGTTTTCGTAACTGCCGAAGTACAAACGAACCGCTGCAAACATTTGAATAATTAATTTAATGGACTTTGTCTCACTTTCGGATTCAACTCAAAGAGCAGACATAGAAAATAAGGCCATTGCGATCAAAACACAGAGGCATGTATACTTGTTGCACCCTTATTTACATATGAGGGAATGGTTAAATGTGCAGGGAATACAATTAATCAATTAAAGAGATTCAGTGATTATGTAACCTGTTTCCGGTCATTAAGAAAAAATAGTAAAAAAATTGAAAATACCCGTGAATTGTTGTTTTCAAATTGTGGGCCTAAGTGGGCAATATGGAGGCTTGAATAAAAGTTTCTTGTGGAAGGAGAGCCCACAGAAGAGGGAACAGTGGCCTAGCTGAGTAACCCTTTCGGGTTACTACAGACCAATAAATAATAAATATATTTAAAAATACCTCACTATAATTTAATGACTCTGATCCTCTCACAGGGTGGCCTAACCTTTTTTTTTTTTTTTGTTTTTATTAGACTTCTCTCGGGAAAGGCGAACCTATAGCGTCGAGTGGGCGCCCCGAGATGCCATCAAATAACTGTTGCAGTTCTTTTTGAACAGTTACAGGTTGTAACGCTCCGGGAACACCCGCGAAGGGAAGGGAGTTCCACAGCTTCCCCGCTCTGTAATGGAACGAGTTCTGATACAGGGATGTTCGCGGGAGATGAACCACAAACGGGTGCGATCCGTCGGATTGTCTTGTGGAGCGCATATAAACCGAATTGCGTGGAACAATGCCAAGAATCTCCGAAGAACAGCACCCGAGATAATATCTGTAAAACAGACAGAGGTCGGCCACGCGCCTTCGATGTGATAGCGACTGTAGCCCCGACGTCAGCACCGTGTCCCCGATCAGGCGGATCGCTCGTCTTTGTACGCTCTCAAGTAGGTCGAGGGTATGTTTAGGAGCCGAGCTCCAAACATGAGAGCAATATTCGAGCGCGGGTCTAATTTGAGATTTATATAGGAGAAGAAGTTGGGCCGGAGTAAAGTATTTCTTGGCTCTAAAAAGATAACTCAGTTTTCCTGAGGCTGATCTGGCGATACCCGATACGTGTTTATGCCATGATACATTCCCACAGACCGTGACGCCGAGCAATTTCAAACTTTTCCCAGCCTCGAGGGCCCGGCCACTCATCATCAGCTGTGGAACCGATGATCCAGTTTTCTTTGTGAATGTTGTATACTGGGTCTTCGTTGCGTTGAAGTCGACAAGATTGGCCTTTCCCCACTGCAGGACTTTATCTAGATCCTGATTCAGAGAGTCAATCTGTCTACATCTCAGCTGGTGCGACGTAGATGCACCAATCGGCCGATCACTCGAAAAGGAGGAAACAAGCGTACTATCATCCGCAAAACTGAACACTTTGTTATCCGTTGTCTCCAACAAATCATTTATGTGAAGCAAGAACAAGGTTGAAGCCAAAATAGAACCCTGGGGAACCCCCGAATTAACAGGATACAGATCCGAACACTCGCCGTCCACAACAACACGGATCGATCGATTCTCGAGGAAGCTCCTCGTCCAGTCGTAAAGCTGGTCGGAAAGTCCATATGAACGAAGTTTGCTCAGCAATGCTCTGTGCCAGACGCGGTCAAAAGCCTTGGAGATTTCTAATACGACCGCCCTTGACTCACCATGCCGTTCAATCGGAGATGTCCATATATCGGTTATAAGTGTCAAAAGGTCTCCTGTGGACCGCCTGCCACGGAATCCGTATTGACGATCATTCAGAAGACCGTTGCACTCCAAATACTTAACCAACTCTGTATTGATGACTTTTTCCATTACCTTAGATAAAATAGACAGTAATGCTATCGGACGGTAATTTTGTGGGAGACACTTTTTTCCCATCTTTGGGATTGGCTGAACTCGAGCGATTTTCCAGCAGGCAGGAAAGGTCCTCCGTGCATAAGATAAGCGGAAGAGTCTGCCAAGAACCGACGATAGTTCTGGAGCACAGTTCTTAAGTACTATTGCTGGTATTCCGTCCGGGCCGGTTGCCTTCCTACAATCCAGTTCACGTGGAATGCGTTGGATAGTGCGCGGACGAAATCTCACATCCCACATGGAAAACTGTACCGACGAGATCACAGGTGGCTCCAAAAGGCCGGGATCGAGGTTTGAGTTCGCGGAAAATAAATTCGCGAACACATTAGCTTTATCCTTTGGATTCGTGACTAACGTCCCGCTGCCTGTCACCAACGGGGGGAAAGAGGAGGAAGCAAAGTTACTGCTGACAGCCTTTGCCATTGACCAGAAGGAGCGCGAACCAGTTGGGCACCGAAGGAGCTTGTTGATCACCCTGTCGTTGTGAGCCTTCTTCGCGGTATCAATCGCCTGGTTGCACGCGTTTCTGATTCTAACAAAATTCGTTCTGTTAACATCGGTGGGATTGGAGCGCCATTGCTTAAAAGCTCTATTTTTTGCCGCTGTAATCAGCTCGCAGTTTTTGTCAAACCAAGGTTTATCAGACGAACTTCGTTTGATGGAATGCGGAATATACATCTCCATCCCCAGGAGAATAATCTCTGATACCGACTCCGCGCAAGCGTTAACATCGGAACTTCCGAAGCACACCTCCGACCATGGAAAGGATGCGAAGAAATCTCGCATATCGTCCCAGTTAGCAGCCCCATACTTCTATACATGGCGAAGCTGCCTAGGCCGGTTATTCGCTTGGTATGCAAGTCCTTGCGCGACAGATACCAAGCAGTGATCTGAGTTTCCCAGTGGCGCAGAAACCTCTACGGTATAAATACTCGGTTCGGATGTCAAAAACAGATCCAGGGTGTTCGCATAATCGCCTCGGGCATCCGGTACTCGCGTTGGCTCCCCCACGAGTTGAGTCAAGTTGTGGCTTACAGCAAACATCTCCGCCAGCCTCCCAGCCTCGTCGGTTCTGTTAGAATGCAACAACCAGTCGGAATTGTGCACATTAAAATCGCCAAGGACAATAATTTCAGAAGCTGGGTGGTTGATCTGTATCCAGTCGACGGTATATGAAAGATGTTCGAAAAATGTCGCCGGTCGATTGTCATTCGGGGAGCGGTAAAGACAACAAAGAAATTTAACAGAATTCCTCAGCACGACCCTCAACCATATGATCTCCATATTATTGGGCTCCAACGCCTCCATCCTCTGGCAAGCCAGATCAGACCGTGCGAAGACGCAGACTCCGCCCTTAAAACGGAATCTCGAATGTAAGTCGTATCCTGAGCAACGAAGATATGTCGAATCAGTTGACGAATCGACCTGGGTCTCAGTTAGGGCAAGGGTATCAGGTTTCGTTGTTTGCAAATATTGGTGGACGGCGTTTACATTAGTATTGGTGAAACCGATGCCCCTGGTGTTACAAAATGCCACCACCAGTCCAGCGTGGGCCGAGCCTTGAGAGCTAGCCCGGTTATGCGAGGACGAACCTCTCAAAGCTCCATTATTTATCATGATATCTGCATGATGTTCCCCCTGACATAGTCCCCCCCGGAGATCCGAATTGGAGACTAGTTTACCTCCGAAATTCTTTATGTCAGAAGACACCATCATGACTTATCCCGTGTCAGTCCGGGCCATCAGCCACACATCCGAAACACCGTCGAAGATTTCTCTCGGCGATATCGCGGAATGTACAGCGTGACGGGGTGGTATCTCACCTTGGGACCGACTACCACCTAACCAACCTTTTCTCGAACCGGTCCATCAGCCAAGCTCCGAAAGATGGCCAGGGTTTTCTCCCGACCATTTCACGGAGCCTAAAGCTTGATGGGGTGGTATTTCACCGCACAGGGCGTTGGGACCCCGGCTACCACTCGGCCTTTAATCGCCTCTTACGACAAGCTGGCCTAGCTGTGAGTATATTCTAACGCCCTACTCACACCCTGATCATATCAACTACTGGTATAAAGCGTTGGCCTCTGTTCCAACCTAATTCTCCTGGCCAAAACTTCACACTCATAAGGCATTACTTATTTGCTGTACAGACCCTCGGAACTTGGATACTAGCAATCAGCAATGTTCCCAGGTATTTAAACTTTTTAATGTTCTGAAATAAATTTGGTACTCTGTTCAAGTCTATTGGTGCAATATTGATCTCATAGCCACCCAGTTAAATCGTTACTGCGATGATTTTATAACTCTCAATAGTTTTGCCGTGATCAGACTAGAGCAGATTAGTATATTCAACCGTTCGCAAATATGCCCATATGGGTATCCAAAATAAACATCCATTACACTAGTAAATATCCTATTGAAGTGTTTTCACCTTTAAGCATTTCAGATTACTGCATTATATGAGTTAAATTCTGTTAATTAACAGCCGCTAAAAGAATAGTATAACTACACTGAGTCAAGGGGCTGTCTAAACCATATTAAGGTGTTAAATTGCTCTTAATTCTTTTTCGATGACTCAAGTACGGACCTATATTCCATGCAAAGTACAGAGTATAAAACCTAAGTCGAATGTGAGGATCGCAGGCGCCAGTAGACTATTATAGGAAAATTAATAATTTAAGTCTGTGGTTATATAAATCTAACCTTACAGAAGAAATACGGAAATTCACGAATACATATGCTGCATATATTCTATAACTACATTCTGTCAAAAAAGCAGCGGGAATTGCTCATTTAAAAAGCCCCATTGAAGGGATTCGGGGTTCGATTCCCCGCCGTGGAGCCTCTGGCGCAAGACTAATGACCTTGCTCGGAAAAAATAAATTATTATGGAAAATTTAACAAGCCTCAGGACTTGCTAAATAAGGCCAAGACCGGTTCCCGGTTGTAGTGCCGATGATGATGACGATGATGATTGAAGGGATTGCTAAAATTTGTGAAGGGATATTTTGTCGTTAAGTTGATACAATTGTCCTCTATCTTGACGTGTAGTTTGAGCCCGATCTGTCATCAAATTTGTTTATAGTGCGTTCGTAAAATTTACTGAATACATGCTAGAACGAGTCAATTCCGACCCCATAATCATCAGACGCATTATAACTGGCGATAAGACATGGATTTACGAGTTTCACATGGAGACCAATCAACAAGCTTCGGAATGGCCCCTTCCATCTAAGCGGAAAACGAAAAACCACGTCAAAGTCGATCAAAAGTTCAGATTATGTTGACTGCTTTCTTTGCTTTTCGCGTGTTGTGTACTCGAAATTCTTGCCAGAAAGTCAGCTGGGAAATAGAAAATATTTATGCAGAGCTTGAGAGACCAAACTCCTGGAAAAAGGCTAGTTTTTGGAAAGAAAACTCATGGATTTTACTAACAAGGCTGTAATAGTGAACGAGATTTTGGCCAACAACTCAACAAATATCATCGATCATCCACAGTATTCACCTGATAAGGCCCCGGCAGACTTTTTTCTCTTTCCAAAACTCGATAGCACAAATTACTACTTCCAAGTCCTGTTATCAGCCAACAGAGGACATAAAAAAGAGAATTAGCGGCGAGAACTAAAGTCAATTCCAGAAAATGCGTTTGGAAAAGGGTTTGAAGATTGGATTAATCGTTGGCATAAGTGTATTATTTCGGAAGGGGGCTACTTTGCAGACAATACAATAAATTTGAATGAATAATAAATATTTTGTGTTTTATTTACCAATTCAACGAACGAATTCGACTTTTAAATGGAACGACTGTGTTGGAAGCTGTGAAATTTGCGGTTCAACTTGTGGTGTTTTTTTTTAAATGCGAGAAAAAATTCATTCTACCCAATGTTCAGACCATGTATTCGGCAGACACATCTAAAACAGTGCTGCCCCTACTTGAGTGCATTCAAAATGAAACAGTGAAATGTATTTTGTTTCACACGCAAGTCTTTTAATACGGTCGATAGAAAATAAGCGCGAAAAAAACTTGCCTATCTCTTTTCGAGTAGTATTACCATTGCTGAATGGAATTTGGTAAATGCATTCTCCCTCTCCAAATATTTTCCCCCACATCTTATCAGAGATTGCGTAACAGTTCACGTTAAAATGTTGGTCAGAATTTACGTCGACAATCGTTTTAGTCGCAACACGATTTTCTTTTCTTATAGGAAAGAGGATTTCTTCAAAAGATACTTTTGGGTTGATCTAGATGCAAGCCAGATTTTTGTCGTTTAGATTAAGGGAAGGTTCTCCTCAAGAAGTTTGAAAAAATCGTTTTTTAATTTTTTTTTCCCATTTTGTGATAGCTTATAGTGTGTAAAATAAGTCCCCAAAAGCGTTTTTGCCAAAATAATTTTCTAAAAAAGTTACAACATTTTTTTTTATTTTTTACTTCGAGGCGTCTTGTTCAGTGGGCTCTCAAATGTATACTAATAGAGCAATCGACCTGAACATTTATATACAAGCTAATGAGACATAGTACTATAGAACCTGACATAGTAATTTGACCTGCTAGTGTCATCTACAGACCAGACCAGAAACCTTTCACCCCACCCTCATATAGCATTTTGAAACTTTAAACGCGTTTTGCTCAAAACCGTGTTTTTCACAGTGGTCTCCATGATATTTCAAAAACTACTTGATAATTCGCCTTCTTTCTTTTTTTATTTTAAAGTAGATTTGAGTTGTGGCGGTTCCACCAAACCCCACTGTCTACTTACCCGAAGAACCCCTCATATTCGCAACCCATTTTTGCATCTCAAGCACCAGCATACCTGAAACATTTCTTTTCTCAAGGACATTCAATGCATTCGACGCATTATCTGAAAATCCCTAAAAAGAACTCTCACAGCATTCAGGGATTTAATGCGTTAATCAAATTCTCTGCAAAGAATTCTTCACATCATACGGCATCATAAATCCCAAACCATTCGGCACCCTTTGTCATCGTTCAAATGCTATATCGGACAGCCTATTTATACAGCTGCAATAAACCGGCCCGCGATTCGTTTGTCCAATCGACAAACAATTACTGCATCCCAAGCATTATCATCGAAACCGAATCCTCTAGCATTTCCTAGTACAAACAAGGACTCGGTTCCTACTGCTGCCAGAGAGGCCGTAAACATTTAAAACCCATTAGCACCTTTTCCTAATGGCGATGCATCTATTAACGTATCTGCACCACTCATACACGACTGTAATGTTGCCCTTATTTGCTTTTAGCACCATTTCTCCGATGAATTGGCGTCTATGATAGCCACAATGCATAGCGTAAACAATGATCTATACGATCCCTTTGTTCTTTTCCCTCGTTTCAGGTTTCGTTTATCCTTTGCTGAAATGCCTCGATAAACACTGTGATCTTTACGATCACCCATACATACATACCACCATGATCCTCATTACGAGATATGGTTTTCTATTCCACAAAGAGAGACTTTACGTTTCTCTTGTGGTAAGTAAAACATATCCTTAGCCGAGAGGATATTCACCACCACCGAATGGAGGGTGAATCCAGAGCCAGATTCCAACCCTCGATTGAGTCGTTTTTCATCACCCGACCGAGCCCGTCGGATGGTCGTGTCACTCCCACTCCCCGGTGCGCACGGGGACGCGTACATCCGGGAGTCGGGATTAATTAAATACCAAATATGTGTAGTTAATAGTAATAGTCGGACTTATAGTGCGAAGTGTGTAGATAGTTGGCGTATTGTGAACGTTTTATCGATGGCAATGAGAATGCTTAAATTAATATATACGAAAGGTTTCAAGTGACTTTTAATCCATGTTTGTTCATTCAAATTAAAAAAGTAACTATCAATGCCGATAAAATAAAACATTCAAACATTAAAACGGTGCGTTTCGTTTACCTTCGCTGCGGTATCCTGAGTGTGTATACGTTTTTCCTTTGGCGTGAGGAGATGGAACTTTCAGTGACGATGGGAGGAAAAAAAGAGAATCAGCGCCGTACGCCGGTGCACAATGCTTCTTCCCCACAGAGTCATTCGAGCTCTTACTACAATCAAGATGATATATGCAACATTTTTTTTTACAGAAAAAACCGTATTTAAAAATTCGAATGTCCGCCATTTTGTCAAATTTCGACTTTCATGGAGTATTCTATAGGGAGTTCAACTACACTCATAAAGTTTTTGAAAATTCTTCGATTTTTGATTTTTGATTATGTTTGCAGGTGCTAGAGTGGGCAACAGTAAGGTACCTTTTTTTGAGGCGGTCACATTACAAGGCGCGTCAACAATTATTGTCACTCTATTTTTTTTTTTTTTTTTTTTTTTTTTTTTTTTTAATAGACTTCTCTCGGGAGAGGCGAACCTATAGCGCCGAATGGGCGCCCCGAGATGCCATCAAATAACTGTTGCAGTTCTTTTTCAACAGTTGCTGGTTGTGACGCTCCGGGAACACTCGCGTGGGAAGGGAGTTCCACAGCTTCCCCGCTCTGGAGGGAGATGAACCACAAACGTGTGCGATCCGTCGGATTGTGTTGTGGAGCGCATATAAGCCGAATTGCGTAGAACAATACGAAGAATCTCCGAAGAACAGAGGTCGGCTACGCGCCTTCGATGTGATAGCGACTGTAGTCCCGACGTCAGCGCCAAGTCTCCGATCAGGCGGATCGCTCGTCTCTGTATGCTCTCCAGTAGTTCGAGGGTATGTTTAGGAGCCGAGCTTCAAACATGAAAGCAATTTTCGTGCGCGGGTCTAATTTGGGATTTATATAGGAGAAGAAGTTGGGCCGGAGTAAAATATTTCTTGGCTCTAAAAGAATAGCTCAGTTTTCCTGAGGCTGACCTGGGGATACTCGACACGTGTTTATGCTATGATATATTCCCACAGACCATGACGCCGAGCAATTTCAAACTTTCCCCAGATTCGAGGGCCTGGCCATTCATCATCAGCTGTGGAACCGATGCTCCACTTTTCTTTGCGAATCTTGTATATTGTGTCTTCGCTGCATTGAAGTCGACGAGATTGGCCCTCCCCCACTGCAGGACCCTATCTAGATCCTGATTCAGAGAGTCAATCTGTCTGCATCTCAGCTGATGCGACGCAGATGCACCACTCGGCCGAACACTCGAAAAGGAGGAAACAAGAACACTATCATCCGCAAAACTGAACACTTTGTTATCCGTTGCCTCCAACAAATCATTTATGTGAAGAAAGAACAAGGTTGGAGCCAAAATAGAACCTTGGGGCACCCCTGATTTAACAGGATACAGATCCGAACACTCGCCGTCCACAACAATACGGATCGATCGTTTCTCGAGGAAGCTCCTTGTCCAGTCGCAAAGCTGTTGGGAAAGTCCATATGAACGAAGTTTGCTCAGCAATGCCCCGTGCCAGACGCGGTCAAAAGCCTTGGAGATAACCAATACGACCGCTTTTTTTTTTTTTTTTTTTTTTAAATATATCATTTTTTATTTCTTCCTATTATTATAATTTACGTACTGGCTAGACAAAAATGATTAAACTCTAGCTTATGTTATCTTATTTCTTAACTTACTGGTCCCTTGCGGACTCTCTAAGTTACATGCATACGCTTAAAGCATGAAAATTTGTCTTTCGACATTATGGTTATTTTGTTTACATGAATTTTTAGGGAACTTAATTGGATACAAAGAAAATGAAGAAAAGAAAAAAACTTTGTTCTTGTTATTGTTTTTACCTTATATCTAACTTAAATACTAAACTATCTATAGATTTTTTTTTTTTTTTTTTTTTTTTAACTTAACTCTATTCTAAACCTATCATCAAAACTAAATTTTCGAAATGCTCAATCTATGTAAGCTTTCCGTTGTTTGTCGGGTTTTTTATTTTTTTTTTATTTTTAATGATTATTATTTCTTTAGTTTTATAAGGAAACAGGGTTTTAATTGCCACTCAGCCACCAAAATCTTGGTGTTGCTTATTCGCGTCTTTTCGGCCTCTCTGTGCTACTGCCGTACTGAACTGCAGGCTCTCTTCATTAGTGTGCGCAACCTCTCTATTAAAACATAGTCGTTTATCTATACCCGACCGACGCACGTGATAAATCAACGGTATAGCGGATTCATTTTGTATGAGGCCGTTCATGTCAAGACTAAGGAATGCTTCTGGTGGAATAAAGCCATTGCGACGTACCTCCTCATAATACATGTTGTTTGGGTAATATGCACCAAAAATCAAATCGTTCTGTGAGCTCATTGATCTCGCAATATGCCCTCGGATCAGCTTGATCATAAAGTTATCCACTCTGTTTATATTGGCCCCACTGTACAACGCTTCATTGGGATAATATTTTTTGTGATCGGATTCAGGAGTCCGATGTAAGTTGAGACACGTCCTGAGGCATTGCCTCTCAAAAATCCGAATCTTTTCCATTAAGCTAGGTACCAATACGACCGCCCTTGACTCACCATGTCGTTCAATCGCTGATGTCCATATATCGGTTAGAAGTGTCGAAAGGTCTCCCGTGGACCCCCTGCCACGGAACCCCTATTGACGATCATTTAGAAGCCCGTTGCTCTCCAAATACTTAACCAACTCTGTATTGATGACTATTTTTTAATAACAATTTTTTTTTTGTACTTCAGAATATATGTTGTAAAATTAAACTTATTTCCACACGAAAATGAATATACTTTAATATAAATGAACTTACTCATGGCTCTTCTTATTGATTCCGGATGTGTTGTCGATGTTGCTGCCGTTGCTCCTCCTGATTGGAAATGAATGTTTGTGTTTCACTGATTCCCGATGTGGATTTAAAATGTGTGAGAACTGTTGTATCATAGGTTCATTATCAGCAGCACCCTTGAAAACTGTACGATTGTACAAAGCGAAACTTAATATTTTAATTTACACTTTCAATTCAAAGAAATGTTTATATAAATTTGAGTGCGTGTAAATTTCTATAAAAAATTCTAATTTTCATTCCGCTTTTTTTTTATTCTGGCCGTTTATTATTGTTTTAACCACCCACTAAACTTATCCACACGACGAATTGTTAATTATCTAACACAAAGTTTGAGTTCTTTATTTATTTCCTTCTATGAGAAAAAAAAATCGAGAAAACAACGTTTTTTTGAGGCTCTCATGTGAGAACCTCCCCTTAAAATTCCTAGGAAAGCCGACCGTTTCATTCATGCCTTTATATTAGGACCCGTGGAGTGAGGCTATCTTTGGTTTGGAGAAGTATCCCATCTTTGTTACCATTCTCTATGGCTGGATTCAATATTTGGAAGTGGTTCTCAAACGATAAAAAAAAAAGAAAGGGAAGATTTTACAGGCATGAAAAATCGTGATTACGATAAAGTAATTCCTGCCAGCTAGAATTATTTTTATATTAAAGTTACCATTCGAAATTATTTTGATAGTATAGAATATCTTAATACACTTTATATGCAAAAATTAGTTTCGATAATAAAGAGATAGTTCAAAAATATAAATTCAAATGTAGTCATTATTAATCTAGTACGGGTGCTACTTAGAATTGGGTGGAAAATCTAGTATCCTTGAAATACCTTATAACCTTTGGCAAGAAAGAAACCTACTCATAATAATGTGTTCAAATCAATTTAATACGCGTTATTTCTCAACCGGTGCTGCTCAATCTATAATGAATGCATGTTATACTCATAATGCGACTGCCACTCTGTTGAGGCGAGCCGAAACTCAAGCGCTATTAATTGGTTTCTAGTGCTTTGAGCTCACGCACCGGAATACATTTGTTTGACCAGATCTCATACAAACACAACACTGTGCGCGACCCAAATACCTGTCGGTATGTAGCCCCTTCGGTCGTCCACCCGGAAGTGTGTTTACTTTAGCGGGTTTTAAAAATTCCACAAAAGTCCAAATCCAATTAACCTATTGCCGCTCATTAATATTCCTCAGCGTAGTAGCCATAACAACTCTTGCCCTGCACGAAGTTGCTAGAAATGGTCCAAACAGAAGCATCCCCACTCCCTCTCGTTTAACTTCAGTTAATCAACTACCATGAAGCTCGTTACGTAATTACATGCGTCTATAAACTGCGTTTTGTTTAGATTGCGAGGCGGATTGAGGACGCGTCTAGAACCCCACAGAGCACACACCGTGTAACTTCTTTACATCGCCCTTGGTAGAAAGATTTGTTCCACTGTGGATGGTGATCATGATCATGATCGCGATCCCGATCACGATTGTTGGGGGCAGACGCTCGGGGGCTAAGACAATAAGGCAAGATAAATATACACAACATCTTCTGATCGTCGGTTAAATTATGAACTGGAAAAGCGCTCCATCTCGTATGCCGGGAATAGGGGACAGGGTAGATTTTAATTTAGTGGAAAAGTGCGTGCGATAGACAGGTGCTCGGTGCGTTGATGCTTTAGGTGATCTGCTGTAGGGCTTCTGGTCTTGGGTCATTTGCATTGATTTACCTTCAGCAGGTCTTACGTGTGAATTCGTAAACAAACATTGGAATGTGTACTTCACTTCAGAGAGCTTCGTTTGGATAATTTAAAATGGGGAACTGTAAACAGAGATCGAGTTGCATCATTTGGGACTATATGTTGGTTCCGATCTTGCACATGAATCTAAGAGTTGGAATCGTTTCCAAATTTTCGCTGTTTAAGAATTCTCCCATACTCCGTGAAAGAGTTAAATTTATTTTTGGGCTTCAACACCGATGAGTGAAGGTTAACATAAATTGTTATTAAAAATAACGAAGATCCAATGAATAAGTTGAGGGAGTGTTTGAAGGAATTTTCTGAGATCGTAGGAAAGATAGAATTTTAGCCATCGTGGGTTCTGTCTCCGCCAAACTTTAATTTTACTTCGAATTTGTTGGCCTCGATATTTATTGAAATATATGTTGATATAAATTATCTATTGTATATAACGTAGTTTTCTAGTTGAAAAATGTAGCCCGTTTAAAAGTATAAAAGGACCTCGGGGGAAAGATGTTACAATATGGTCACTGATTAATGACTACAAGTGTCACCACAAGCGATAAACTTACTATTTAGTGTAGTAATACCTGAGAAACAATAGCTGAAGAGTAATAAAATGAGAATACATACGCAGCCTCGGGTATATCAGCACTCATTTGATCCTACGTCGATCAAATTATTGCTGAAGTTCCGCGAATCTCCCACTGCCTCCTCTTTAATTCGTCATTAAACTTCTGTTGTTTATTGCTCGATCGCCGCTTTTGCTGATTAGAGTACACTGACCTTCTCTTCGCTCTCGGAAATGGCCCAACAAGCTCTTCATACTTGATTAGTGCACAACGAAGTAAGCTCATTCATTAAATTTTTATACAGAGTGGGCTTTAATTGTGATCGCGATTTGTTTCGTATATTTTGAAAATATATGTAGGCGTACGGGTCCGTTAGAGGTGATGTTAGGCGCGTCAGTTCGTGGTATTATGACGCCGCTCACCGTGCTTCCTTAAGTGCGAGGGAAGAGCGAGTAAGCGGAGAGTTAGAATAAAGAAAAACATATTACTTTTAAGAAGTTTTTATTCATTAATCGATGTTTCTTAATTACTTCAGTTTTTTTTTTCCCTTAGGTACCTTCCCCTGTTGGGTTACAAATTAATTCTCTGTTAGATTAAATACTTACAACAGTAACCTTTATTAATGGGTTACGACTTAACTCTGAGTTTAAGTCCGTTTCACACACTCCAATTATGGGTGCAGAAATGCAAACGATGCATCCTATTCCCCTTGGGCTTCGATCCAGAACGTATGACCCATATTGAGTCTATAGCGTTTGAAATAATAGTGTAGAAGATCGTGTGATTCGAACTGACGCTATGACAGTTTGAATCACGAAAAAAATTGAACCTAAGCGTTACCCATCAGGCTACTGACCGTGTTTTTAATTTGATTTTTAAACTCGACTATACTCCGCTGATGTGAATTATTTTTGTTATCGCTATGGTATACGGTTCTGATGTATTTTCTTGTTCGATTTTTCGTTCGGTGCTCTTCACTATTTTGCTTGTGAATTGTGTGTGTATCTGTTAGAGTCGCCACAAGTCCAATTGCCTAGCACGAGTCATCCGCATTTCTAAATTATCATCACCACTTAATTTCCCTACTTAAGGTGCAGCGGCGTTGGCTTAAGCAATTGTATTGCTTAATTAATTTTCGAATTTGACCGAGCCAATTAAAGTATAATGGCTCACGTTCAAGCCATTCGTATTGTTCAATCGAGTTGCGTTTCGTCGCTATGTCTGTCCTTTTGCAGGTCACAGCAGTTTGATTGAAACTCTGTTAAATCATACGCCAGTTGCCTTTGAAGGCGCCGGCAGTGTCGTGTGGCTGGCGTGACACCTGTTGTCGGATATGAAGCAAAAAATATCGTAATATGATAGCGTGCGAAAATGTCTCTTGTCCTTGTTTTTGAATACGAAGCAATTTAGTGTGTAGCTTGAAAGGTGAGAATGCGTCATTGGGTATGCAATATTATTCGTTAATTGTTTGTTTGTGGAATCAGTTGTTAATTGGAAAATGAGAAATTGCATCGCGTGCAATGGCGTTATGTAGTGAGACACTACATTAAGGACGTATTTGGTGTGATAATTGGATGATGGTAACTGGAGTCATGTAGTGGGATACTGTGGGGAAGAAGTATGTACCTAACAAGGGCACGCGATTCCCTTCTTCCACAATCATAAATTGTTTCACCGATATAATTTCGTGATTGTTAGAAGGTCCGCCGAAAATAACAATCACGATCACCAAAAACACTGACAAACAATAGACGCCCAGAAAGGAAAAGTACGATGCAACATATTGGTGGAAATGTTGTTACGATTACAAAGAGTTTATGATATTTCACTTGATTAATTACTTTTGTTACGATTACAAGGTGTTTATGATATTTCGTTCGGTTCACACAACACACTGCCACACGACTTGGTAAAAACTACTAATTATGAAGTAGGGTATATACGCACCCTCGGCGCGCGACGAGGGGCGGAAGTGACACACGACCTGCTTGGACGGAGAATGTAATAGGACTCACCGATAATCATCTCGTGCGGATATGATTCGCTTATTGGGGTGAGTTTATGGTGTCGTGGTAGATATCCTCTCCAATAAGGATATAGTTTTTACCTACCACCAGAGAAACGCAAAGTCTCTCTTGGTGGTATGTGTGCGATCGTTCAGATCTGTGTGGTTTACACGTGCTCGAGGGCAATGGGTAAACGAAGCAGACAGGCGGTAACGACCAAATGCGCGGTTGGTGATGCGGGCCATTGTTTACGCGATGCGCCGTCGCTATTATCGACGTTGGGGAAAAAAGGTGCTAATGGGTTGGTGGACGAAACAAATCCCTTGCTAGCATTTGTATATGTAGGGAAATCCATTTGTGGGAAACGGATTCTATATTTGCATTGTTTATGCTTTGAATTCAATTGATGCCAAGAGACGCGGAATGTGTATTTGCTTTGGTTTGCACATTGTTCGAGTCAGAGAATTTTATTGCTGGGAGAAAAAGGTCGCCGACCAATGTGTACGTCAAGAAATTTATCGTGCACATGGCGAAGTTGGAAAATAGACGCCGTAATATTTATGATCCCTGGTGAAGGTTACAAAGTATGTAATTCAAATCGTGTGTTTACAGGAATTCGGATAGGGGAATTTGTCTGGCAACGTAGATGCCGAAATTGGTTTGGATTTCCTGATAAGCCAATAAAGAAATCTTACAGAGGATTGGTATGCAAAGAGAATGCATGGAAGGTAAGTTTTCTTTCGCAAGGACTTTTTAGATTATAGATTTGATCTATATAATGCGTGAAGCATTTAAGATGCTAATGCTAATTGCATTAGCGAAAACTTATGCAGACTGGGTTGTAAGGATGGGGGTATTTTAGGAAAGCGTACCGTGTGGTTTGGCGGAACTGCCACAATACTACAGTGGTAGTGAAGAATGCGTTCCGTTTTCGCGTATAATTATCCTGTGATGATTTTTAGACAAATAGACTGTGCTCACTTCAGTTTATGTGATATTAGTCCAAGCATCGAGGACAAAATCTATCAAAACGTTTGTGTTCTTGGGGCGAACCCACATCCTATCAGTTAACAAGGGGTGGGATACAATTGGATAGAAAAGTGAGAGCTTTCCTCAGACACAGGAAGTTAACTAGTTTCTGTCGAAAGTTTGAGAAGAACTTGAGTCTTCAGTTGAGAGTTCTTCGACGGAAAAAAATTATTACCGTTGTAAAAAGGTAAAATAAATTACTATGAAACCAAATTCAAACAAAAGGGAACCGTGCCAATTTCTCTTTTCTAATATATGCTGGACAATTCAACTCCCAAAAAGGTTTGTTCTGCTTTATAAGAGAATCTATTATAGTCGTCACCTGTGTGAACTTGAGAATCCACATGGGAATTCTTGCACAAACTGATAAGTACAACTGCGTAGTTTTCTTAGCACGGCGAATTGTATTGAGAAAATCGCAATATTTACTTAGAGGGGCAGAAAATATTCGCGTTGGCTAGTGGATGATACTCAGAGTGCTCTCCAAATACTGTTATTTCCACTGGCTGTGTGAGGCACATTGCCTACGTGGTGAGATCACGAATAATTTTAATTGTGAAATTCGGTAACCTTTTTATTATTGATTTTGTTCCGCCTCCTCAGACATTTTCCCGCGATAGCCGTTAATCTGAGAATGATCATCAGTTCACGTTGAAATTCTTCATTGTTTAGCCGAATCACACGAATGTGGAATGCTCTACCTGATCATGTGTTTCCTCGTCGTTGTAATGTCCAGGCATTTAAGAACAATGTACATCGATACCTTCTTTCCTTATCCACTTCGCACTGTGCTCTGACATTTAAGGCTACACCAAAATGCCATTTTCTGCGCGCGTTTGTATAAAAAAAAATGTATGATGGCAATTTGCTATTTTACGAATGAGAGCGAACGTTTAGCAAATTAGGTTGTTAGTTTTTATTCTTTGCATATATACAATACGAGGGGGTGGGAGCGCACATACAGGGAAAAGTTTCTGCTTTCAACCCGGCGAAGGCCAGGGCGATCCTTGTCCCTGTTCAACCAAGTTGACATGCAGTCTCCACGTGACACCCCTGGATAGCTACTTAGGCACCCGCCAAGTAGTGAACCAATGCATGCAGCGACACCTGAGAAAGCTTGGCGCAAGGCCAATAACCTTGCCCGGAAAAACAAATTATTATGGACAATTTAACAGGTCTCGTGTTGCAGTACAGCAACAAACCTTAAACCATCAAGCAGCCTCAAATGTCACTCGGAAATGCCAGCAGTGATTCGAAACGACAAATTGACCTGAGATGCACTACTCGGCACATTACCAATCAAATCGGAACATTCTACGGTTGAATTAACATGGTAACTCATCAAACGGCCATATAAATGAAGTGACACCAGCAACGCACGTCGTCTATTCGAATAGACATCAAAGCACTAAGCCTCTGATATATATTTCATAAAAGAATAACCCAATTAATAGTTGGATTTAGTCAACATAATTCATTATTGCCACCCTACCTCTGCACCGTACTGGTTCATGGGCAACACGAGCATTTAAGCCTCTGTTCGCAACCACAAGTACCAACCGTGACTTCCCACGGCGCTGGCATGCACACGTTGGGGACGCCAACTGAAGGGGACTACTGGGTCCATTTTCGGCGGCTCGGGAAGATGTTGCAGTACAGCAACAAACCTTAAACCATCAAGCAGCCTCAAGTGTCACTCGGAAATGCCAGCAGTGATTTGAAACGACAAATTGACCTGAGATGCACTGCTCGGCACATTACCAATCAAATCGGAACATTCTACGGTTGAATTAAGATGGTAACTCATCAAACGGCCATATAAATGAAGTGACACCAGCAACGCACGTCGTCTATTCGAATAGACATCAAAGCACTAAGCCTCTGAACTTATACTCCATAAAATCCAATTATGCGAATGCGGCAGAAACCTCTAATGACACTGAATGCTGCCACTGGCCGAATAGAGGAAGATAGAAAATTGTCTTTTTAACAGTTTTATTTTGACAGTTTTTGTACCTCTGTTGTTAGAACAAAGAAGTATTTTATTCTTTGTTTTATTATACTGTTCTAGAAACGGTATGTTATTAACGTCTTCGAACAAAGAAGATCTTTATTTTTTTTCATTGTTGATACAGTTTTTTTTAATGTTCTTTGAGTTACAGTCAATTTTTAACATGTGACAGTTTTGTAAAATAAAGTCTATTTTTAACTCGTAAAATGAAGGATTAAAATTGTGTATCATTCAATGCGTGTACATTTCTGCCCAGTGCGGCAGTAATTTTGCTGTGTCCATGGCGACACATAATGTTCCTTCGAGCCGGATGTAAAACATCCGTGCAAGAAGTTGGCGCCACAACCATTGGATTACGTCCAGCAACATCCTCAACGAGGAACGAGCGGAAAACCGATGATTACGTCCATAAAATTGACCGTCATCGCAAAACGGATTCGAAGACATCTTCATCCACTGAAATTCATCGAAGCGGATTGAGGAACACTTGTTGGCAGATTGGTGACCACGTAGGTGTGGCATTGAATAATTTTAATATTAATTAATAAAGTGATCCTAGTGATTTTAAATAAAGTGTTTAACTTTCATCGATGTTGTCTACCGCCGGATAGCGGTTGTCGCTTTTAATTAAAAGGAATCGTTATTTAACATAATATACATTAAACAAGTAATAATATTCTAGTGGTGAGACTGGAAACACTAACAACTATTAAATATGGACCGGAACAAACTGAAGGAACTGATATGGGCCTCAATAGTGGCCGTTTCTGAACAACGAAAGCGCACCGAAGAATGACTATCACAGATTCACAGAGTTATAGGATTTTCTCCAACTATTCTACAAATCGTTATGGAGAACAATGTGGAACTACCAGTTAGACAAGTTGGAGCTATCTACCTCAAGAATTTCATTTCGTCCTACTGGTTCAACAAGGAGACAAAAGCTGGCGAAACAATTATCTTCTCAGTTCATGAATAGTATCGTGCAGTGATTCGGGGCAATATTGTGAATACAATTGTGCATGCTCTCGACATAATGGTCCGCATGTTTGGAAGATGTAGAAGTCCCATAGGCGTTGATGAGAAATATCGTAATTTTACGGAATGGTACTTTCCTACGTTCATGACATGAATTTATTAGAGTGAATTTCAACATTCAACATTTTTGAAGATTTTGTTTGTCTGCTTCCTGCAGCACAAATATTTCAGCAATCATCAGGTAAACTGCAGAAAGGAAGTCTACCGACAACTATGAAAATCATAATGCAGGTTATTACATCACCAAACGCTGGTGATAAACAAGAGGATGGAGCACTTCATGTGATTGGAACTCGGGCAGATGTGCTTCTGAAAACGAACATACCGTGGTCAAGTAGAACATGCTTACCATATACGGGCTGGACATATGCGAGCCCGTACTGATTGGCTGGTCCATTACTCTTGCAAAATAAAACTAACTTCTGCTTTTATTTCAATAATTTTCTTTTGTAATCGGCGGAAAATAAAATAAAATAATAAATATTTCCTATTTTTCCCGTCTTACAACTCCAATATAAATAAAACAAACATTTTTTTGCGTTTCTTACGAGTGGAACTCATATGGATTTACGATCCAACACAGGACTACGTCCTAGAGAATTATCACTTTACTAATAGATTCACGATCCAAAGAAGGACTACGTCCAAGAAGTAGTCATCGATGACACAGAGGGATTCACGATCCAAAAGAGGACTACGTCCAAAAACTTCATCTATGACATAGATGGATTTACGATCCAACCTACATTTCAACTTTAACACACAAGTCAAACAACAAATTAAATAATAATCAACTAACAATCTAAATTACAGTCCACTTTTAATATCCGTGGTTGTTCATTTATTTAATTCTGCAGAATTCACCACAGGTAAATCAAAAGGTTTAAACAAACCCACTGACTACTTACCTAAAGAACCCCCATCCCTACAACCCAGTCTGCATAAGCTTTCGCTAATGCAATCGCATTAGCACCTTAAATGCTTTACGCATCTAGGGTTATCTAAGGTATAATCTAAAAAGTCCCTGTAAAAGAAAACTCACCTTCATGCATCTCGTCGCATATAATTTCCTGTAAGATTTCTTTTCTGCCTTGTCAGGAGTCCCAAAACCTATTCGGTACCTTTGGTTCCCAGGCAAATTTCGATTTCCCACACCTGCACTGCAATCTCCACCCAGCATACCTGAAACATTTCCTTTTACAAGGACATTTAATGCATACAACGCGTTAGATAAAATTCCTAGAAATATTCCTTAAAGTGCATACGACATCATGAATCCCAAGCCAGTCGGCACCCTTTGTCTGAGTTAAAATCCTATGTCGGACAGCTTGTTTTTTAGATGCCATAAATCATATTTCTACGCATGAAAACATGCATAAGATCTAACTCATCGTTTGTTTTTCCACTAACAAACAATCTTCAATTTCTTTCCCTGCCGCAGCTAATTACCCGACATATACAAAGGCATGCAAGGGATTCGTTCGGCCACCAATCCCATTAGCACCTTTTTTCCCAACGTCGATAATAGCGACGACGCATCGCGTAAATAATGAACCGCATTACCAACGGCGCATTTGGTCATATCTCCCTTTTGTCTTTGCCGCCTGTCTGCTTCGTTTTGCCATTGCCTCCGCGCATATGTAAACAACTCAGATCTGAACGATTGCACACATACCACCATGATCTTCATTACAAGATCTGGTTTCCTATTCCATCAAGAGAGTTTCTCTGGTGGTAGGTAAAAACGATATCCTTAGTGGAGAGGATATCTACCACGACACCACAAACTCACCCCATAAGCGAATCATCTCTGCACGAGATGATTATCGCTGAGTCCTTTACCACCCGCTGACCACTATGGTCATGTCGCTCCGGCTGTCTGTAGCCCTGCAGACACACGAGAATACCCTAAGTCGAGTTTTAATGTGATAAAGTTTTAGACGCGCGGAAGTCGGTTATTTACAGTGCAGTGTTTGCAACCACCATGTCGAATATTATATTTGTTGCAGTCTTCGAAGATTGTGTTTTTATTGACTTCACATTGTAACTTTCACGCAGTGCTACCGTAAAATGTATTCAATAAGAAAATGAAAAGGAACAATAATCCATGGATTCAAACAAGTTATTACAATAGTACTGTTTTTCTTTAACATAGAAATAAAGCTAAACAAATGGAATCCTGTGTTTAGTTTTTCCGCGTTGTCTTGGGGAACAGTTTTATTTCCCCTGTTTGTGATTTTCTTTGGTGCACGTTGGAACTTTGTCTTTGTGATGCTGGTGGAAGGAAGGTGAACCGAGTGCCCGTGCCTGGCACAATACTTCCTCCCCACTGGTACTTTTCACGATCCACGCTACAGGACTTAGATACGCCCCGCGTACACTGAAAGAACCTCAAGAAGAGGACGATGGCCCATCGGGCAGAATAGTCGATAGGACAATTCAATGAAACCTAAGCGTGTGAAATCAAGTACAACGACAGAGCTAGAAGCTCTCACCGAAAAGCAAGCGCCACCTGCAACAACATCAGGGAAACAGGAGAATTTTGTAAACTTCCTTTCTGTAGAAAACTAAGCTGACGGGTCAGCGTTTCAATCGCAAGCGGTACTAAGAAAGGTTTATCAACAAAGGCACTTCCGGCCCTACACCTGCAATATCAACTCCGAACATCGAATTGCAGATGCATAAATCCAAGAACCGCGGGAATTGCGATCTTCATCGCTTCATCTACATCCGTTCCTGGGGCACCGCTTCTTGTCACCTGGACTCATCGCTCACGTATCCACGATTTGTCGCTTCTCGTCACCCAGGCACATCGCTGTCATGTGTCTGAGGTTCTTCGCTTTTCGCCGCCTGGACGAAATGCTCTGGGGGCACCCTCTTAACACCGCCCATTGCACATCGCTGCCACGGGGGCACCACTCCAACAGAGCCGGTGTCTAAGATGGACTTTCGGTGCCAAGATTAGGGAGTATAGAAGAAGAAGAACAGGAAAGACGCCGGCACCCTTCAGGAAATCAGACCATCGGAAAGCGCACTGTGAACAAAGGATCCACCCACCGTTCAAAGAAGAAGGGCACCTAGTATTGGGACTACACTATATACATAAAGAAAAAAAAAATACCATGTTCAGCACAATCATTCGACCAGTGGATCAAATACTTCACCAGGCAACGCTGCCGACAGAGAGTTCAGTTCCCATCAAGAAATTCGCCCAACGCCGAGCATTGGTTTAGCGGCGTAGGTGGGACACATCCCCAACTGCAACAGCATCAGTCAGAGCAATCATCTTGGATTCGAGACGCAGATGATCTTATGCAGTTGGCGGTAACTCTAACATTTCTGGGGGCGGCACAGGCTGGACATACTCAGAAGGTGGTGAAATTACAGCCTATTGTTGTACTCCGTGCCGTGCTTTCCCAAAACGGCCGGAGAAGAGCCCGGAGTGTCGATGAGAAAAGTGAAAAAGAAAAAGGGGGTTAAAACTTCAGGGGACTGTATTCTTTTTATTTTATGAAAATATAAGGGCGATTTGACAATGGGCCAGCGCTTCGGGCTTCGAAATTAGACTGATCCCGAATGGCCAGCGGTTCGGCCACTGTATTTCTACTGTTCCCGAAATTGAAAAGCACTGCCCTTTTATAGGTTTTGTAGTTGACTTTTGTCAACTATTTTAATGTCAAAATTCCAAGAAGCATACGCAAGACTTGGCGTGCTTCGATTGGAATTTTGTTCCGAGAATTGTTTAATGATTTTGTTAGATAGATTCTGGGAAGGGGAATCATGAAATGCGTTTTGAATTTAGCATTTTATGATGTTAGGATTTTGGGAATTGAGTCAATGTACGATGAATTAACTTTTGGTTAAATTCGTTGTACACATGACTCAATATGGGATTTGGGTGTATTATGTGGAATTGAATCAATGTGCGACAAAATGACTTTTGATTTAATCTATCGCTCATTGATTCAATATGAAATTGGGATTATTTGGTGATACTGGGGATTTGGATAGGAGTAGCGATTTAGGATCGCTACACTATCAACTTCAACACATTGACGACTACGTCGCTCAATTACAACGTCAAATGGAGAATGATCCGAATATCGCACTACTGCCGACGCAGTTTCAACGGAGCTTGATAAATTAATCAAACGAACCGAAATAGGGACCTCAACCAATTGAATAACGTGAGTGCTTATTTAAATCGTTGCCGCGGCTGATGCGGCAAATATCGCCTTTCAGGCAACCCCTCCACAACATGTCGGAGATTTACAATCATCAACAAGTACTAACACCAACAACGACGGCCTTGCATCGAGCTACAACGTTAGCACACAATGGCCAACTTCGCCCCTTTGTCACATACACACACATACCCACACACACTGATAAAATCAAGTATGCCGCGATAACATATTATTATTATTATTTATTGGCCTGTAGGAACCCGGAAGTTCATGACCTCACCGACTCGGCTTCGCCATCCTTCCCTGTCCTGGGCACTCTCCTTCCACGCTTCACCATTCGATCCGATCTCCTCAAGGTCAAACCTAACATTGTCCTCCCATCTCCGTCGCGGCCGTCCTACCGGTCTCTTTCCCGTTGGTCTACCGTCAAGAATTCTATGCACGGTCCTATCGTTCCCCATTCGCGCCACGTGTCCGCCCCATCTTAATCTTCGCGACTTGATTACTCTCACTATTGTAGGTTTGCGATATAGTTCTTCCAATTCGTGGTTATGGGGTCTCCTCCATTATCCTGCCTCCTCGTCATATTTACCTCCAAAGATGCCTCTCAAAACTTTATTCTCGAATAGACGGAATTTGTTTTCTTCCCGTTTTGTGAGAGCCCATGTTTCGCATCCATATAGAACAATTGGCATGATTATGGTTCTATAGACACGGAGCTTTATGTTACGTGATAGCAGTCTGGATTTCAGCAGTTTACTGACTGCGTGCCAACTCGCGTTGCCGGAATGCAGTCTCTTGTTAATTTCCTTCGACATTTCGTTACTGGCCGTCAGTATCGTTCCCAGATATTTAAATTCTTTAACTTTTTCAAAGATCTTACCTCTGACGTTTATATGTGTTCTCTGAGACCCACCTGCTCTCGCCGTAATCATGTATTTTGTTTTGTCTTCATTTATTTCTAGGCCCATCTCTTCTGCCGCTTGCATGACGATTTCACAGTTTTTACTAACAGTCTCTAGATTATCGCCCAGAACGGCGATGTCATCCGCATATGCGAGCACTTGTGTGACCCCGTTCAGGGATGATCCGGCCATGTTGTCGTCTTGTACCTTTCTGATGACATACTCGAGCACAAGGTTAAAGAGACACGGTGATAGACCATCTCCCTGCTTTAGTCCGTCCCGGATTTCAAATGGTTCTGAGAGGTGGTTTTCTATTCTAACTCGCCCTTTGTTTTCGTTCATGCAAATTTGAATGAGGGCGGCATATTTTTTTGGGACTCCCAGCTCAACTAGAATATGGTAGAGTCTCTGCCTTGCGACTGAGTCGTAGGCTTTTTTGAAGTCAACGAAAAGTTGGTGAACCGTCTCTCCGTATTCCCACTTCTTTTCCAGCAGTTGTCTTATTGTGAACATTTGGTCGCTTGTTGACCGGTTCCTACGGAATCCACATTGGTAGTCTCCCAGTATCTCTTCTGCGTAAGGTGTGATTCTCGCCAGAATGACATTTGTTAATATTTTGTATGCGGTTGGGAGCAATGATATTCCTCTGTAGTTTTCACAGTCAGATCTGTCGCTTTTTTTGAAAATGGGGATGACTATTGAGGTTTTCCATTCTTCCGGAGTGACTTCCTTATCCCATATTGTTTGGATGAGCTGGTGGATCTTTCGAGCGGTTGCCTCTCCTCCATGCTTCACAAGCTCTGCCGGTATGCAGTCGACTCCGGGAGCCTTGTTGATATATAAACTATAAGATAATCAGACGTGACAGGCCACATTCTACTCAAGGGGGTGGGGTTGCAGTTTTAATTAAAAAAGGTCTTTATCATAAGGTAATTTATAGTACAGAAGTACACAAATTTCAGGTGCTGGAAGCCTGCATAATAGATATTCCGTTGAGAAGTCAAAAGCACCTGTATGTGGTCTCCATTTATGCCCCTCAAGCTACCCAGTGTAAGCAATTTATCAATGAAATTGATATGCTATTTCGACACCTGAAATTAGACTCGGAAAACAACTATTTCCTAATAGCGGGTGATTTCAACGCCAAGCATAGTGCTTGGGGTAACTTAAGCACGAACACAAAAGGCAATGCTTTATATGATTGGTGGCAAATGAATGCTATCGAGCGCAGATTAGAACTGTACGCCACAAGTACACCGTCTTATCCTAAAGGAAATTCATTTCTGGATCTACTTATGATAGACGATCGAATAAACTTGCCAGGCACAGATCTAACTACGCGAAATTGTCTTCGCACAATCGATTACGATAGCGATCACTACGGATTTGGAGCCATAATTGAAGTCCCAAATGAACAATATTCACTAGAGCAGTTCGACCAGATCCACTCTTTCAATTTTCGAAAAGCTCACTGGTCACGCTTTGATCGATTAATAAAAAAAGAACTTCGTAACAGTGCCATAGACCCACCGACTATTAGAAACCTCCATAACGACGAAATCGATCATTACTTAACAACATTGGACGATATTATTACCAATGCAATGAATCGTTCCACACCTAAAGTTCCCCATACCGACGGTTATACTAATAAGTACAGGACATCAGCAATTGACGCTTTGTATAAGCAAAAGAGCATTATGCTCTCAAAGCTGAAAAGACTTTATAACTTTATAACTTAACAACATTGGACGATATTATTACCAATGCCGCGATAACATAACTCATTATATTTCATAACAGAATAACCCAATTAATAGTTGGATTTAGTCAACATAATTCAGTATTACCATCCTACCTCTGCACCGTACCGGTTCATGGGCAACACGAGCACTTAAGCCTCTGTTCCCAACCACAAGTACCAACCGTGACTTCCCACGGCGCTGGCATGCACACGTTGGGGACGCCAACTGAAGGGGACTACTGGGTCCATTGTCGGCAGCCCGGGAAGATGTTGCAGTACAGCAACAAACCTTAAACCATCAAGCAGCCTCAAATGTCACTCGGAAATGCCAGCAGTGATTCGAAACGACAAATTGATCTGAGATGCACTGCTCGGCACATTACCAATCAAATCGGAACATTCTACAGTTGAATTAAGATGGACACTTTATGCCAAACTCATCAAACGGTCATATAAATGAAGTGACACCAGCAACGCACGTCGTCTATTCGAATAGACATCAAAGTACTAAGCCTCTGAACTTATACTGCATAAAATCCGATTATGCGATTGCGGCAGAAACCTCTGACACTGAATGCTGCCAATGGCTGAATAGAGGAAGATAGAAAATTGTCTTTTTAGCAGTTTTTGTACCTTTGTCCTTAGAATAAAGAAGAATTTTATTCTTTGTTTTTTTTTTATACTGTTCCAGGAATCGTATGTTATTAACGTCTTCGAACAAAGAAAATCTTTATTTTTTTTTTTCATTGGTGATACAGTTTTTTTTTTTATTGTTCTTTGAGTTACAGTCAATTTTTAACCTGTGACAGTTTTGTAAAATAAAGTCTATTTTTAACTCGTAAAATGAAAGTTTAGAATTGTGTATCATTCAATGCGTGTACATTTCCGCCCAGTGCGGCAGTAATTTTGCTGTGTCCATGGCGACACATCTCGGATAAGGGCCGGATACCGGTGGATAGACTTGCTAAATAAGGTCAAGACCGGATGCCGGTTGTAGTGCCGATGATGATGATGATATACCATATACAATACATCACATTATACTTTTACAATTTCCGACTAAATAACCAATCCATCAAAGAGTGCTCAAATGAAAAGGGAAGTTGTTAAGAGTGAATAAAATATATTATATGTAACGAATTAGCAATTTATTGATTGAATGATTTGGTTTGGTTCATGGCTATTCGAAATGAGAAGCAATATTGGCCAAATTTTTGCAATAGTTTCGAGGGCACACCACCAAACGGTGGTCCAAATTTTTGATAATATCATTACACACGTGCTACTCATTCTCCATAATATGCATCTCACTTATAAGATAACCTCAGAGAAAAAGATCAAAGGCATCAAATGGTATGATTTAGCATTTACACTAGTGATCAAGTGGATTCTCTCAACCATGAAATTGCCTACACCGACGACATTGTGGTGTATAGATCTGGAAAAAAAATTGATGTCATCGACAGACTTCTGCAAGATGATTTCAACAAAATCAAACGTTTTTGCGACGACTGGAAATTAAAAATAAATTTCCAGAAAACAGCGACTATCCTTTTCAGAAGGCCGCTGTCCAGTGCATCAAGGCATACAAAACGGAATTGGAAAACATTTTCCATTGTAGGAAGTAATAATCTTCCTCTACAAGTAAAAACTGTAGTCAGATACCTTGGAATCTGGCTTGATCAGTATCTTTACTTTGATTAGCACACATATGCATATGCAATGACACGTAGTCTCTTCCGTAGGAGTCTTCTGGACCACAAAGTGAAAATAAATACATACTCGCTATTCATCCCACCAGTATTAGTGTATGGCTGCCCGGTAAGGTATACCATATCCCCATTTTGATGGAGAAGTTTCGGGTGTTCGAGAGGCAGTGTCTTCGTTCCAGCCTTGGAATGTATAGAACGCCAGAGTCGCAATATAAGAAATACTATCCCAATCCAGTCCTCTATGACAAATCAGGTCTAAACAGAATAGATAACTTCATTATTAAGATTATTCGTGGTCACACAACAAGGGCAATAGGCAGTAAAAAAGAATCTCATTTCGGGAGCATTTTATTCCAATGATATGCATCTGGGGAATACTCTCCGCAATGGGTTCAGTCCCCCAGAAGCGTTCCCCTTCTTTGATAAAAAAGGACTTACCCAAGACAAACATGGAGTCTGTTAATTTAAGCATTATTATCAGTTATCAACCTAAGTATTGTATCCACGTTTAATTTAAGCATTGTTATCATTTCTCTTAGGATAAGTTCATTTCATGTGTCATTTCAAATATCGCACATCATTTCGCGATTACAATTTATCTTTTTCAATTTTTCAAGTATTTTCACACAATACCAATTTTTATGACGGTTCCCTTTTCTACGGCAATTATCTAGCCTAGGCGTCAATAACAAAAATCACGTCACGGGTTTATGTGCCCTGACGAAAACTTAAAATAATCACGTCACGGGTTAATGTGCCCTGACGAAAATTAAAAGCTATCACGTCACGGGTTTATGTGCCCTGACGAAGTCAGTATAGGAGTACTTATAATCAAAAGAGGAAGGTCAAAAGAGGCCTTATACCTCTAGAAGTAATAAACATTGGGTGACCACGACGTGATCCAACGCTCTCGAGACAAAATCGACTTGGCTGCTTTGCCCAATTTTACCGAAAAGAGAATACAAATGGAGGACAAGAAAACTCCAAAACAGACCGCCAGGCAGAAGGCTCTGGAAGAAGAGCGGGCCAAACTGAAAGGCGCCGTCGCCAAAGACGGGCCTAAACAAAAATCAGCACCAGAGCAACAATCGATTAAGGGAAATCTGGTAGCAGAGGACCCCCCAGAGAGAGATATCACCTCAGAAGATGCAACGAATCATGCGGAAGTAATGAAGCTGATTCGCCGGCATAAAATTATTGGGCAGTCACTTGCCCGTGCGATCGATAGATGGGATACCATGAGTAAGATTACTCAACCCACCGCGTTCTACCAGCTCAACGCAGAAACCATTCGCGGCTACTGGATTCAACTGGAAGAACTCCATCAAACCATCGGAGAAATAAGTGAAGACCCTTCGGTGAACGGATATGATGCGAGTAAACATATCGACCTAGAAGCAATTGTACAACAGACAATGCTAGAGGTACACACCAACGGAATCGAGAAAGAGCCTCAGGCCCACTCAACGCCAATGCCAACTGTTCAAGTTGCCCAAGATTACGATCCCCAAATTTGATGGGGACTACGCAAAATGGCGACAGTTCGCCGACTTATTCAACCAAATGGTACACACTCAGGCACTAAGCAAATGCCAAAGATGTGGTACCTCAAGACTAATCTAACCGGAGAACCCGAGAGATTAATAAGGCACTTCTCGACATCCGACGATCAGTATGACGCTGCGTGGAATATGCTCCAGGACCGGTATGAGAACAAGAGGTTACTGGTCGGAGCTCTAGTAAATAAATTGATCGAGCAACCAGCGCTGCCAACCAATTCAGCCACCAGTAACCATGTGAAGGCATTGCACGACACCGCTCTCGAATGCCTCCTCGGTTTAAAAAATCTGGGTGTCAACACGGCAGATTGGGATGCACTCTTGATGTGCATCTTAATAAAAAAAAGTTAGACCGCACAACGCACGTGCTATACGAGCAAAGTCTGACCAATTGGAAACCGATCCAGCAAACTAGAGGAGACAAAGACCCGCTCATCTCTAACATCATCGGTAGTTCCCACAAGTCAACAAGGTTCAAACTGCATAGCATGTGGGCTCAGACACTTGCTCTACCAGTGTCAACAGTTTATAGACATGGACGTCAGCGACCGCAACAGCATAATACTCCGAAACAAACTATGCAGAAATTTCTTGAAACCAGGACATTTTAGCTCCAGGTGTCAATCGCGTGGGTGCAAGGAATGTGGGTTAAAACACAATACCCTGCTGCACAACAACCAGAACCGGCACCAAACAAGAAACTATAAAGAATGTCTGGTAAATCAATGTTCGGAAGACATGACCCCAGCTGAGACAATATCGAAAAAAACATCAGTGTCACTGACGACGACCTTATCGCGTCCGATAAAAACATGCACCATACTCGGCACAGCTAGGGTCAAGTTGACAGGGAACAATGGAAGTCAAATCGAATGCAAGGCTTTATTGGACTCTGGTTCTCAGGTCAATCTAATCAGCGAGAGAGTGGTGAAAAGATTAGCACTAAGGCCAGGTCGCACAAATATGCGAATTCAAGACATTGGACACAGCATGCAGGAGACGCAACGGAGGGTAAATGTGCTACTTACCAGTACGATAAACGAATTCTCTATCCACCTAGAGGCGTTCGTTCTGGACAAGATCAGTTCTCCCCAGCCCAGCCAGGAGATTGATGTTACATCGTGGAAGATATCCACAAACATAAGGCTGACAGATCCAAAGTTCAACCAGCCAGAACAAATAGACGTATTATTAGGAGCAGAACATTTCTTCCAGCTCCTTTCCATTGGACAGATCAAGCTAGGGCCAAACCTACCAACGTTACAAAACACCACGTTCGGATGGGTAATAGCGGGGAAAACATTACAAGCAGCAGCATCAACTCTCTCATGCGGCATGTACACTACCGAAGAAGAAGGTATCCAGGACACCATAAAGAAATGTTGGGAAATAGAGGACGGAATGGACATTCGTGAGAACCACCCCACAGTGAAGGAAAGACGCTGCGAAACTATTTTCGAACAAAATTACATGAAGATAAAGGAATGCGATGTGGAACGCAAACGGTCGGCAATGGTAGCCATCGTAGAAGAAAAGGAAACGACTCACATACTCGATACAATCAATTACAGTGGGTCTTTCAAAAAGCTGAAACGGATCATCGCCTACATCTTGCGCCTAGGGAGTCGTCGGAAGGATCAACCTCGACCAACTTCGTCTCTACAGGTGGCAGAATTAGAAAAAGCAGAAACAGTCATCATCAAAGCAATGCAATCACGATATTTCAAGGATGATATAAGACATATTCGACAATACAAGGAAACATCAAAAACAAGCACCCTGGCAGGCTTAGACCCATTTATTGACGACGATGGAGTGTTGCGTGTTGGGGGCAGACTAGAAAGCTGCAATCTACCATACAATGCTAAACATGCTATGCTGCTGCCATACATGCATCCACTTACCAAGATAGTACTGTCAGAATTACATATCGGAAATCATCATGTGGGTCCACAAGCACTATTGGCGATAGTGCGACACAAATACTGGCCCATCAAAGGAAAAATTCTAGCCAGATCAATCACACAACACTGTGTATTCTGCGCGAAAGCACGGCCAAGGTTGTTAAACCAAATGATGGGAAATCTTCCAGCAAAGCGAGTGCAGCCAGCTAGACCGTTCATCAACTTGGGAGTCGATTTCTGCGGACCATTTCACACCATTATCAAGCGATCCCAAAGACCTGATGGCCCTCACACCAGAGCATTTTCTAATCGGCGAACCTCTAAATGCAACAGTTGATGCACATGCGGAACCATTAAACGTCAGCTCCACTGCCCGATGGAAATTAGTGACCCATCTGAAAAACGAATTTTGGAGACGTTGGCAGTCTGAATACATGCACGAGCTACAGTACAGGGCAAAGTGGAAACAGAAAATCCACAACGTCGAAATTGCACTATGGTCATCATTCGAGAGGACAATACACCTTTGGGTCGAATTGTTCAAACATATCCCGGAGAAGATGATCTCGTACGGGTAGTCGATATCCGGACAGCCAGGTAAATATTACGCCGACCCATCCACCCTAGCACCACTACCAATCGAAGATATCACGGTGGATCCAGGGCCGGTAACACGGAACAACAATGACACTCA
Source organism: Microdon myrmicae (assembly GCA_963931805.1). Lineage (NCBI taxonomy): Eukaryota > Metazoa > Arthropoda > Insecta > Diptera > Syrphidae > Microdon > Microdon myrmicae. The sequence goes on along the minus strand of OZ007497.1, from coordinate 6,207,079 downwards.
ACCAGAGACCGATCCACAGGAAGGACCATCCAGGAAGAAACGTAAAACCATCTCAACTGGTTGAATCACCATTCAACGGGGGGAGAATGTTAATTTAAGCATTATTATCAGTTATCAACCTAAGTATTGTATCCACGTTTAATTTAAGCATTGTTATCATTTCTCTTAGGATAAGTTCATTTCATGTGTCATTTCAAATATCGCACATCATTTCGCGATTACAATTTATCTTTTTCACATAATACCAATTTTTATGACGGTTCTCTTTTCTACGGCAATTATCTTAGCAGATAATCCCCGTCTCGTGAAACGACCTCGATGCGCACATTTTTTATGACGCAGGCAAAGGGATTTCCATTCAGGGTTTTCCCAGATGCAGCCGCGGCGGTATCGATTTGTGTTGATACATGAAATGAACAAAGAACGTAGGTAATTAAGAAAATGTTTTGACCCGTCACGTGGTAAGAAAATGTATACCCTTTGAAGGGATAATGCTCGTCGCCATTCTAGTTGTATACTTTTATTATAGGTACAGAAGAAGGAATCTTGTTTTCCAACTGTACAAGAAATTGTTAGGTAATAAGTTTATTTTAGATTTTTGTATATAAGGCAAAATATTTCGAAAATAAATGTGATTCTTCTTTCACTTGTTGAGACGCGCACGTCTACTTCATTTGGTTTGTAAGATCATCAGGGTGATTCTTCTTTCACTTGTGGAGACGCGAACGTCTACTTCATTTGTATTGTAGAATCATCCGCTTCTTTTTTTCAGCTGTTTGAAGTTCTCGATTGACTGTTGGATCACCAACGAATCTAAGGACGCATAGGTAAAAGAGCCTAGGCGTCAATAACAAAAATCACGTCACGGGTTTATGTGCCCTGACGAAAACTTAAAATAATCACGTCACGGGTTAATGTGTCCTGACGAAGTCAGTATAGGAGTACTTATAATAAAAAGAGGAAGGTAAAAAGAGGCCTTATATAATAAACAGAGTCCCTATTATTTACTACGCTTTCCGTGGATAAACGAGTTCTCCATGAGAACGATATCACTATTATTCCAGATTGCCTGCGTTTTATTATGCTGATCGGTGAAAGAGATAAATCAATAAGAGGTCTATCTCATCCCAACTGGTGGTGGATCAGTGATGAAGGAAGAACTATACGTCCCCAAACATAGTATGCCTCTCAGGCGCACCGATTTCCTTCCCCCCACCCCCTATTCGCAATTAATTTTTTAATTTTTTTTATTTGTAATTTTATTAATTTGTATATATATATATATGTATATATATATATATATATATATATATATATATATATATATATATATATATATATATATATATATATATATATATATATATATATATCTATGTATATGCCTTTTTTTGTAATCTGTTCGCTTGTTTAAATTGTCATTATTCCATTGTCACTTTTCCACCAACACTGCATCATTCGATATTATAATGGTTTTAATGAAGACCTAATTAATAATTCTCTCCGAAGTACTCGTATGACATATGTAGTATTTATTTCTTGATAGTAAATTTTTGCCTCACTATTGGGAGTTGCATTTCTTATCAGACTGACTCTGATGGTTTGATGATCAAATTATATTCAAACAAACTACCCATGTAAAAAACAGATTGTAAAGCGTTAACGGCTTAATGCCCAATTAGTGTTTATGAAATTAAATAAATAAATAAATTAAATATATTTTCAAATCGTAAAAATCAGCTCACTACCCGACACATTTCGCTCAACCGCCAATTTTTTGACTCAATTCATTCCCAGTGAATGAACACTGTTAACTGGAAACTCATTCTAATATTCATTATTCATTCTCTCATTCGGCGCTCCGATGAATCTGTGTGAAGAATCAGAACGAGAACATCCGCACACTAGTACTCAAACCACAATCAGCTGTGGTTTGTTATTGTTTACATTTAAGCAGGGGTTCACCGGTGTTGGTCATGTTTCTTCCTTCTTTTCATGACTTTCATCCCTTAAAATGTGGAAAGGCTTTGGGATGCGTGGCCAAAGCATGACCATACACCCTGAAGGATAATTTCATGTGAGTACAAAAATATCCGCGGTCGCTTTTTACGGCGTTATGGTCCAGAGTTAACAAAGGAAATGTGGATCAGGTTATGTACACATATTGGTAATGCCGCCCGCCATCACATCTTTAGCTCCCAAACGGGCATTTTCTAGAACAGTTAAACGTATGCTCGGGTGGGGAATAGGATGAGGACAACACTGCATTCTTTTTTTTTTTATTTCTGATGTGATAAAAAGTGAGGGTGACGCTTTGTAAAAAGTGTTATTCATAAAAAGGAGTTGGAGCCACTGTTAGAGTGTCGTACCTTCTATGGTTTTAAATCAACTAGAATATCAAGTCCTAATTCGAGTTCCAATCGAGGAGTGTGGGCTATGGCAAATTTATTGGATACCTGCCAGGTTCGGGTTTTTTACCTTTTACCCGACTCCCAGAAATGTTACTGACTAAGATGCAAACAAATCACAAAGCAAGAAAAAGAGACATTTCAGTTGAATTTATTTGTATTGCGCAATGAAAACTTCTGGAACTATCAAAGTAAAGGCAAAGAACAATGATACACTTTCTTTATAGAAATGCGTGGGTTCATTTGTTGGTAAGGACAACTATTTCCTTAAACACTGTCCTGTGTCCTCTGTAAAAATACAGGTCACACTGCTAATTTTAGAGGATGTCCTAAATTTCAACAAATGAAATTAAAATTCAAATCCAAAAAGAAACAAGTTGAAGAAGAGAAAAAAATGAAAACTCGTTCTTACAACAATTTCGTGGCTCCTTGTGTGTCATATGCACAAATGGCCGGTGCTCCTAAGCAACCAGCATCCATGGAACATACATATAGTAATGGAAAAATGCCTGCACCAGAGGCACATTCAGAAATAATAACAATGTTATTAACCATGCAAGGACAATTTGCCGAATTTCAAAAAACACTGACTGAACAAAGAGCACGAATAGATACTCTCTATTCAACCCTGTTCTCAAATAACTCTCCACATCAAAATAGCTGTGAATGTAAATTCACTAATCCACATCGAAAGAAGGGATAATTTAGGCAATCTGCTCCAAGTCGAATGCCCAGATTTGTTCTTGGCAAGCGAAACTAAGCTAAACCAAAGGCACAAAATGGGCTACAAAAATTATAACATTATTAGACGGGATCGACCACACTCTTCTCGATGGGGTGGGGTCGCTATCTTAGTTAAGAAAGGTCTTCACCATAAGGTCGTTTACAGCACAGAAGTACACAAATTCCAGGTGCTAGAGGCATGCATTATAGACATTCCACTAAAAAGTCAAAGGCATCTATATATAGTCGCTCCTTACGGTCCTGAATCTGTTCAAGGTTTATTTCAATTTATCTGTGAAATCGATACGCTTTTCCTAAGTCTCAAATTAGATTCGGAAAACAATTATTTTTAATGGCGGGTGATTTTAACGCCAAGCACAGTGTCTGGGGCAATCTGACCTCGAACACCAGAGGCAATGCCTTGTTTGATTGGTGGGAAACAGATGCGATCGAGCATAAACTAGAATTGAACGCAACAAGTACGCCGTCGTATCCAAGAGGTAACTCCTTCCTGGATTTACTTATGACAGATGATCGAATTCAGTTACCAGATACCGAGGTAACTACTCGAAATTGTCTTCGCACAATTGAGTACGATAGCGAGCATTACGGACTTGGAGCCGTAATACACGTGCCAAACGAGTACCATCTACTTGAGCAGTACGACCAGGTACACTCTTTCGATTTCCGAAAAGCACATTGGTCGCGTTTCGATCGCATAGTAAAAAGAGAAATACGCAACATTGGCATAGACCCACCGACTAATAGAAACCTCCGTAATGATGAAATCGATCATTACCTCCTAACTATGAACGATAGTGTTACTAACACAATGCATCGTTACATCCCCAAAGTAGCTCATATGGATGGGTATACCCACCGATACAGAAATGCAACTATCGATGCTTTGTATAGGCAAAAGAGCACCCTGCTTTCAAAGCTGAAATTGTGCTATAGGCAGTTCAGTAACCCAAATAGCAATGAAATCAAAACAATCAAGTCCTTGATTAAAAATCTTCAAAAACTGATCCGGGATAATTACCGAGCAGTAATAAATGAGGAGTGGAGCAACAGAATTCGAGCTGTTCAAGCAAACGGAAAACATGTTTTCACAAATCAAGAAAATATGTCGAAGAAAAGATCACAATGACTTTCCCTGTGTCCGAATTCCACGGACTCCCGAGAATTGTCAGATAATGCTGAACGCAGGATTCACCTTAGAGCACATCAACTCCAATGACGAAGTAATAGTAGTCGAAGATCCGCAAAAGAAAGCGAATTCAATTGGAGCCTGTTTCGAAGCAGTGTACAGAGTTAACGAATCAGTTCATGCTAACACTGAAATTGAAAGCAGTGCCCGTCAAAGACATTGCTCGCTGCGCAATCAACTTCATAACTGGCGATCCGAAAACCGTAGTTTCATCACATTCGGCGAAAATAATAGGGCGGATTCTCCCGTCAGAAATGAAAATACAAATATGTTTGTGCGCAAGGATGAACTTAGAAACATACTTAGCTCAATAAAAAATAAGAAATCATCTGGAATAGATAGCATTCCAAATGTGATTCTAGGGCGCTTGCCTCGCGAAGCAGTGAACATATACACTACTTTGTTTAACAACGCTCTAAACAATGCGCACTATCCAACCCATTGGAAGACTGCAGTAGTCCACCCTATCCCCGAAAAGGGTAAGGATAAGAGCAATCCAGCTAATCTGCGCTCGATCAGCCTGCTTCCCAACATCAGCAAGGTATTCGAAAAAATTATAAACAAAGCACTGATAGGTTGGTGTGATGAAAACGATATCATCACCAACAACCAGTTTGGCTTTTGAGCGCGACATGATACAGTTCATGCAGCGACGAAACTTGTTTCCGATATACAGTGGAACAAGGCAAAGTGACAATGTACAGGCGCCTGCTTGGTTGACTTTGAAAAGGCTTTCGACACCGTATGGTTAGAAGGACTTGTCTATAAGTTAACAAACCTGGGTATGCCGCAATATCTGTTATACATCATTTATGATATGATAATGGACAAACATTTTGTGGTGAAATGCGGGGACATACTCTCCAACAAGAGCTTCCAAATTAAAAATGGCTTACAGCAGGGAGCTGTGAATTCTCCCATTCTATTCAATATTTACACTAGTGATCTAGTGAGTTCTCTCGAAAACGCCATTGCGTACGCCGATGACATAGTGGTGTACAGAACAGGAGGAAAAATAGACGTCATCAATAGGCACCTACAAGATGACTTCAACAAAATAAAACAATTTTGCGACGACTGGAAATTAAAGATTAATTTCCAGAAAACCGGGACTATCCTTTTCAGAACGCCCCTATCCAGGGCCTCGAGGGATACAAAATACAACTTGTATCCACTTTTCTATTGTAGGTAACAATAACCTTCCACTGCAAGTGAAAACTGTAGTTAGATACCTTGGTATCTGGCTAGACCAGTATTTATATTTTGACAAGCACGTAGCAGCGTCCCTCTCCGCAGCTAAAAGCGCATATTCTATGACAAGAAGTCTATTCCGGAATAGTCTTCTTGACCCCAGAGTCAAAATAATTCCGTACTCGGCTTTCATCCGACCAGTATGGTATAATAATAATATATCTCCACTTTATACGGAGAAGTTTCGTGTGTTCGAAGGGCAGTGTTTGCGTTCCTGCCTCGGGCATTATAGAACACCAGAGTCGCAATACAAAAAATTCTATCCTAACAAAATCATGAATAACAGATCAGGGTTAAATAGGATAGACAATTTCATAATTAAAATTATTCGTGATCACACAGCAAGGGCAATGTGCAGTGACAATAATCTTATCTCGGGACCATTCTATCCCAATGATATGTGTTGAATCAGGCCTCTTTTGACCTGATATATATAGTTGCCTGTTAAAGCACCTAACCTTTAAACCCCTACTGTACACTAGGGTACAACACCCTTAGTGTCATATTTTTGGGTGATACTCGGGCGCAACGCCACTAAGTACCTTAAAAAAATCCTGATTTTTTTTTTTTTAACATACTATGACCTATATGACCAATAATCAATGTTTACATTAAGTACTACAGCTAACTTATAATTCTAGTGATACAACTGTTTACATGCATACATTACACATTTTTCAAACGTAACTGAATGTGTAAATAACTATTCGAGTATTATAGGTTTTAATATTAACTGTTTTCCTGGAAAAGGTCAGAAAACGAGGATTTTTAATTTTTTAATTTAATCTAATCTAATACTTAACTTAACTCTAACTTATTCTAGCTTAACCTAATTTATATTATAATAAGTTAAATATGTAATATGAATTGGGGAATATAGGGATTGATGGTTAAGGAAGTAGGTTGGCGTGGGATATGGTCAGTTAGTGGTCTCGGGTGCGGTAACACTTTCCGGTTGTTCGTTAAAACGCAGAATGTTGGAGAATGGTTGTATGTTACAGTATTTGAACTGATTGAGTGCCAGCTCGATGTTGTGGTAGACTACCTCGTTGGAGTCAGTAACCAATCTTCCAGAGGTGAAGAGACTTCTGGTGTGGAGACAATTCAGATAGTGAGCCCTGTTATCTAGAGGAGTTGGTAGTAGTGAAGTTATTGTGGGGTTGGGATTATTTGGGAGGTTTTCAATGAATTTGATAGATAGCTCTAGGAAGCATCGAGACGGTCAATATTAGCGGCATTGTATAGCAAGCTGTTATTGTAATACTTGTAAGAGTTGGGTTGTCGGTTGAGGCCAGTGACCAGCCTGAAGCATTTCCTTTCGAAAGTGCGTAGCTTCTCCATTTGGGCTGGTGTTATATGATACCACAGTGGACACGCATATGTCAGTGTAGGTCTGATTATTTGTTTATAGATGAGCAGTTTGACTTTGTGAGAGAGGCCGTTGGGTTTCCACATCACTCTTCTACAGAGATTCAGTTGTATTGTGGCTTTACGTAAAGTATTTTTGATGTGGGTGGAGAATGAAAGGTCATTGGAAAAGGTTATTCCCAGATATTTCAAAGTTTTAGAAGGTTTTATCTGGGTGTTATTTAGTTTGACTCTAATTTTGTTGTGGGTGCGCCTTGTGTTGTTTGTGCAGTGCTCATTTTTACCCTTAAACACTATAACTTGGGTTTTATCAGGATTTAGGCGAATTTTTCATTTATTGAAGTATGTTGATAGATTTGGGAGGAAGTTATTAATGCGGTTTCTTGCCTCTTTTACAAACTTGCTGCTGGAGTAGACTATGGTGTCATCAGCGTAAATCAACATTACGGTATTGGGTAATTGAGGCTGCGGTATGTCTGAAGTATAAAGGAGGTATAATAGTGGTCCAAGAATTGAACCCTGCGGAACCCCTGCGATTGGGAGATAGAAGAATTTATTTTGACCATGAATTTTCTACCAGAGTTTGGAAGTAAGAAGTTTGGTAGTATGGGTGTTTAATCCAAATATGTAGTGCAGCTTGTAAAGCAGTCCGGAGATCCAAACACAGTCGAATGCTTTAGATATGTCGAGAGAGATACAGACCGTCGGGCTTTGGTTTTGAAGATGAGTTGTGACATCGTGCGTTAGTTTTAACAGAGCATGACAGGTGGAGTGTTGTGAGCGAAAAAGAATCCTGAAGAATATTCGGGCGCAACGCCACTAAATATCTTACAAGAATTCAACGCAAAAAGAGAAGGACCTGAAAATTAAAAGAAATGAGAACGCGCCGGGGTTACGGTCGGATGCATTCTGATTTTATTTTCCAATTCTTAAACTATATATACAAATTATTTACACTAATATTCTTACATCTACAATATTGAGTACAGGATGACAGGATTCCTGTTTACATACATACATAAACTCGAGTCGAAGGACAATCGGCATTTTTAAGATACACACCAATTACTGGTGTGCACAGTAAACAAAAGATAAAAGGGACGCACATTCTTGCACAAAAAAAAACAGAACTATTACATTGATGGTGGTCCCTTTTTGAGTTGGCGGCAATTCAATTAGCACCGTCTGCTGTTGAAAATGTTTGCTGATGGCAAATTGGAATTTTCCGGTTGCGGGAAAATTCCGAACCTGTTGGTGGTGATGGCGGCATGACGATAAACTGTGTGTTTATTGCCCAGTCATAAATTGTGCTGGGATGCGGTATTCAAATGCATGGAATGCAAATACGGCGGCAATTGGGCAAATGGTTCTCACACACATAACAATGTCTGGTATGTGGCATTAAAATGTGATGAATGATTGGGTGATTCATCTGCTGTGGGTGCTGGCAGAGAGGAGTCACTGGTGTTTTCGTAGTCGATTGGCAGTGGTGCTAGGCGATGAATGGGTCTCCGAACCACTCCGGAGGTTGTTCGCACGTCTACCACTCGAATGGTAAAACTGTGTGACCAATTTCCAGCGTGTGGGTAATTTCACCTTTAGCGGAACAGCGTGAGCATGCACATGTGCGGTCAGAGGTTCTCCAATGAGAAAATGTCCTGGGGTGAGTGCCGATAAATCGTTTGGGTTATCGGACTCTGGTGTCAGAGGCCTGGAGTTCAAAATGGCTTCCACCTCCGTGATGACGGTTTGCAATTCCTCGTATGTGAGGGACGCTGCGTGTAATGCTGATCGCATCAAGTGCTTTGCGAATTTGACCGCTGCCTCCCACAGTCCTCCAAAATGTGGGGCTCGAGCCGGTATCAAATGAAATTGTGCTCCCTTGGAGTTGAGAGATGAGGTCACTTTGCTGATAGCTCCTTCTGACGCTAACATTTCTCCGACCTCTCTCAGTTGATTTCGCGCTCCTACAAAATTAGTAGCATTGTCACAGTATAGGTGGGAGCAGTTTCCACGTTTCGCTGAAAAGCGTTTGAGAGCGCCGATGAACCCTTCTGCTGAAAGGTCCGTTACCAACACCAGGTGGACCGCATTTGTCGCAAAGCAGCAGAACAGAGCTATGTATCTCTTTTGGGGTCGCTTACCCCTGATGTGAAAGTGGGTCTAGAACGGTCCACAACAATTGACTCCCGCATTTGAAAATGGACGAGCGAGTTGTACTCGACTGGCGGGTAAATTCCCCATGATCTGTGTCAGCAATTTTGGGCGGGTTTTTGAGCAGAACACACAGTGCTGTACGATGGTTCGTGTGAGGTTCTTTCCTTGAGTTGGCCAATAATTTTGCCGCGTCACTGCGAGCAAACCTTGTGGGCCAATATGTCGATGTTCCACATGTAGCTCGTGTATGATAGTGGTTGTGAGCGCATGTGTGTGTGGTAAAATCAAGGGGTGCCTGCAATCATATGAAGTGTTGGATGATCCAAGTCGCCCACCTACTCTTGTCAGAGTCAAGAAACGGATTCATGGCGATGAGGGGACTTGATCGGGATGGTTCTCCATGTTGGTGGATATGTTTGATCTCAACTTCCAATTCCCTTTCCTGTATCGCGCGCAGGATCTTAACTCGAGCGTTGGCAAGCTCCGTCGGTTGTAAAGACCCGAAGACACGGCTTCGTCGCTGGGTCGGAGTTCCAAAACGCAGTATATATGCCACAATACGTTGTAACCACTCGAAAGAGTTCCCATGGTTGATGATGTCGATCGTCTGGTCGCCCGCCTTCATTGTCAAAGCGACTGTGGTGCACGTATGGGAGCAAGAGGAGATGCCGGGAGATTGGCGTCGTGGAATAATTTGCCCCATATGTAAGAAGGTAGATATCACCGTGTGCAGCAACTATAGGCGTATAACATTACTGAGTACCGCCTATAAGATACTCTCCTTTATCCTACAAGATCACACAGCCCCATACGCTAAAGTTATCATTGGTCAATATCAGTATGGCTTCATCCCGATTGATCAGATAGTCACCCTTAGGCAGGCAATGGAAAAATGTCTGGAATTGAAGATTCCAATATATGATCTATTTTCTATTATATTATAGACTTTAAGGCCGTCTACGATAGCATAACCAGGGTGGAACTATATAATGCCATGAGAGACTTCGGCATTCCAAACAAATCGATACGACTTTGTAGGTTGACCATGACCAACGTAACTAGTCAAGTAAAAGTAGCGGGATTGCTGTCCAAACCAATAAACATCTATAATGGACTCCACAAGGGGACGGTCTGGCCTGCCTTCTCTTCAACCTGGCGTTGGAGAATTCAATCCGTGACTCTGGCGTCACAACTAGGGGGACTATTATCACTATATCCAGCCAGACACTTGCCTACGCTAATGACATCGACATCATCGGTAGAACTGATTGGGCTGTACAGGACTCCTTCACCCAGATCGAACAGGCGGCACAAAAACTGGGACTGCACATTCATGAGGGAAGACCTAACGTTGGTCAAACTATCAAGGTAGTGGAGCACGAATTTGGAGTAGTGCAATCCTTTAACTACCTTGTGTCAATAGTATCAGCCGATAACAATATGGAAGAAGAAATACGCGAACGGTTGATCAAATCCAACAAAGCCTACTATGCTCTATCAAAGCTCTTTAAATCCCGAAATGTATCCAGATCATCCAAGCTACTACTGTACAAGACAATGATCTTACCAGTACTCATGTATGAATCCGAGACCTGGGTGCTCAATAAAAGGCACTCTGAACTTTTAGCCGCGTTCGAGAGGAAGGACTTCAGGAGAATTGTTGGTCCCGTATGTTAACCATGAGTTGTACGCGATCTACCTTGCAGCTAATGTTGTAAGAAAAATCAAGCTCGGTAGACTCCGGTGTGCGGGACACCTAGCTCGAATGAGAGAAAAGGAGCCTCTCCCGAAAGTCCTTTGTGGCAGGATGTATGGAAGGAGACAGCGCGACAGAAATTGTCTGTGGTGGAGAGATGGCGTAGACCAGGACGCCCAAAGGCCGGAAGTCCCAAACTGGATGACATCGGCTCGAAATCGGGACCGGCGGGGAGATTTGTTAATTAAGGCCAAGACCGGATCCCGGTTGTAGTGCCGATGATTATGATGATGGTGATGATGATGACGATGATGATGATGATGATGATGATGATGATGATGATGATGATGATGATGATGATGATGATGATGATGATGATGATGATGATGATGATGATGATGATGATGATGATGATGATGATGATGATGATGATGATGATAATGATGGTAATACTGATGATGATGATGATGATGATGATGATGATGATGATGATTACTGGCTGTTTCAGGCCTCAGAAAATGCTCCGGAGCAAGCGATTTGGCTCTAATGATGAAGTCATCACTGCCATCGAGGGTTGTTTTCAAGCTAAAGGTAAATCATTCTACACACATGGTATAGGAAAATTACGCAAGCGCTGGAATGATCGTATCGCAGTTTAAGGAGGCTATATTAATGAATAAAGAAGAATTTTTGCAAAAAAAAAGTGATTTTAATAGTTAGTCTCCGCACTTTATAAGCGATGTGTTACATTTCTCCAACAAAACAAAACAGAAATCGTATCTAAAAGAAAGACCCAACGAGACTAGGTGTTGGGTGGTCCAATAGAGAAGCATGCCTAGTCGCCATTAATCACATTTTTAGTCATACGCAGTCACTTTATTTAATAGTCATACTTCGTAAGTCGTCCTTACTCCCGTTCTTAAGTTTTTATCTAATTTTTTTAATTTACATACTGTTGACTACATTTTTAAACATTAGAATGTACTTTTACAAATGACAAAAAAAGTAATTATATATATATTGTAGCGAGCTTAGGGTTCGCTGGATTAATTATGTTAAAATAAATAAGAGCCGTTAAATCGATTCTGAATTAATCTGACATTTTATTAGTTCGTTAATAACAATTGTTACTTTTTACCGTACACTTAACGTTTCCTTTATTATCGCTTCCGTAATTATCGCGTATTTTACTGCTTACTTCTCGCTCGAGACTTATCGCTTGTTTCACGTTCTCCTTCTTACTCTGCGTGCGGCGTATTTATACTGTTTCAGCGTTTCGTTTCCGTCCGTTCCATTGCCTTGAATGTTCTACTGTTCCTAGTCTTCAGTTTTCCATTACTTTATAGAATATTCTAGTACTCTGTTTCGGACTCTCTAGAATATTCTAGTACGGATTGTCATATGTGTCACAATATATATATATATATTTACATATATATATATATATATATATATATATATATATAATTTACATATATATATTTATATATATATATTAGGTGCACAACCTTGCTTCCACCGTTTTGCAATAGATGGCAGTTGACGTGGTAGTTGAAATAAATAGATCATAGATGTCATACAATAAGCTTAGATATTTGTAAACATAACGCCATCGAAATATTAGTCGATTTGTGTCTGCATCATAAAGTTATTCTCGATTAAACATGTCAGCTTACGAGCCAAATTCTCGTCATTTACGGGAGGTTTTAATTTTCTGCTTTAATATGAAGAAATCTGCGGCTGAGGCTCATCGAATGGTCTCAAATACCTATGGTGAGGCCCCTATTAGTGAAAGAACGTGCCGAGAGTGGTTTCAACGCTTCAAGAACGGCGATTTTAACTTCGAAGACCAGCATGGCGGTGGAAGAGAGAAGGTTTTCAAAGATGCAGAATTGGAGGCATTACTTGATCAAGACTCGGGTCAAACGCAACAAGAATTGGCAGGATCATTGTGAGTGACGCAACAAGCCATTTCAAAATGCTTGAAAGTCATGGGAATCATTCAGAAACAAGGAGATTGGGTGCCGTACGAGTTGAAGCCGAGAGATGTTGAACGAGATGGGGACGAAAAATGGGTTCATTACGATAATCCCAAGCGCAGAAAATCATGGGGATATCCCGGCCATGCTTCCACATCGACGGCCAAACCGAATATCCACGGTTCCAAGGTCACGCTCAGCATTTGGTGGGACCGGCTTGGCGTAGTGTATTATGAGTTGTTTAAACCGACTGAAACAATCACAGGCGATCGTTATCAAACGCAATTAATGCGTTTGAGCCGAGCATTGAAAGACAAACGGCCGCAATACACCGAGAGACATGATAAAGTGATTTTACAGCATGACAATGCTCGACTCCATGTTGCGAAAGTGGTCAAGACATACTTGGAAACTTTGAAATGGGAAGTCCTACCCCACCCGCCATATTCTCCAGACGTTGCTCCCTCGGACTATCACTTGTTTCGATCAATGGCACACGGCCTGGCTGACCAGCACTTCCGGTCTTATGAAGAAGTAAAAAATTGGATCGATTCGTGGATCGATTCAAAAGATGACCAGTTTTTTCAACGCTGGATTTGTATGAAGCCCGAAAGTTGGGAGAAATTAGTGGCCAGCGATGGACAGTACTTTGAATCATAAATGTATAACCCGCTTTTTACAATAAAGCCTCGAATTTCGGAAAAAAACGGCGGAAGCAAAGTTGTACACCTAATACGAGGGTGGCCTTTTATATTTCGGGATTAGAGAACAAAAACAAATATTGATTATCGAAAATCACTTTACTGTTTTTCAAAATATTCCCCATGAAGATCTATACACTTTTGCATGCGTTTGAACCAATTGTCGAAGCACTTTTGCCACTCTGATTGAGGTATCTCCAACACATGCATTCTGAATGCAGCAACCGCTTCTTCAGGTGTCGAAAAACGTTGACCCCTCAGTTTGTTTTTTAGGTACGGGAATAAAAATAAGTCATTCGGTGCCAAGTCAGGACTATACCATCAAATCGATGTTTTGGGTGCTCAAAAATGCAGTTGTCGCAGCTGATGTGTGAGAGCTCGCATTGTCGTGGTGAAGAGTGATCCGTCTTCGGCGGTTGGTTTTCCTGATTTCTTGGAAGACAACTGGCAAACAAAGGGTTGTGTATCACTCAGAATTGACTGTTCTGCGTTGTTCTAGTGGTGCGGTTGCGACATGTCCAGTTTTTCCGAAAAAACAGGCGACCATTTGCTTGGAAGTGCTTCGTGCGCGAACAACTTTTGTTGTATTTGGCTCATCTTGAAACACCCAGACAGTCGACTGCTGTTTACTTTCGGGCTCATACGCGTAAATCCACGATTCATCACCTGTCACGATGTCATAGACGTGTTTCGAAGCACCGCGACCGTATTTTTTGAGCATTTCTTTCGACCAATTGACACGAGCCTTTTTTTGGGCGATTGACAAATTGTGTGGGATCCAACGCGAACAAATTTTTTTGACAGTCAAATGTTTATGCAATATTGAATGTATGCTGGTCCCACTAACGCCTAAGGTTGTCTCAATCTCACGATAGGTCACATGGCGATCTTCCAATATCAGTTCGCGCACAGCATCAATGGTTTTCGGAACAACAACTGATTTTGGACGACCTTCACGAAATTCATCTTGAAGTGAACTACGACCACGATTGAATTCACCATACCATCGATAAACTCTGGTCCTTGATGGAGCTTCATCCAAGTTCATCCATGCACTGTTGCTGAGTTAATCCTCACCGAAAGTTGTAAAAAATAATCGCACGAAAATGTTGACGATTTAATTCCATTTTTGTGCCGAGATGAATCTTTTAAGTTACTGTAAACAACACAAATAGCGCTCGTATGTTAAAACGTTCTGAGTGCGTATAACCTCAAAAATGTCCAACTTTACGACGGAGCTGTCAATTGCCGGATTGCGACGCTAGGGTTGCCAAATCCCGAAACATAAGAGGCAACCCTCGTATATATATATATATATATATATATATATATATATATATATATATATATATATATATATATATATATGTATATATGTATATATATATATATATATATATATATATATATAGAGAGAGAGAGAGAGAGAGAGAGAGAGAAAGAGAGAGATAGAGAGAGAGAACTAGAACAACCGCAAAACTCCGTTACCACACGAAACAAAAGTTTTCCCCTTCATAAACGTTTTTCTTTGTTTGCATAAAGTAAAATTCAATTATTGTTCGCCGTAATGTAGTTACAGGGAAACCTAGGCCAGTGAATTTAAGACTAGCACTTCATAATTAAACAAAAATATTATGCACAATATTATCCACATCAAATACCCTATGTACCGCCTAATGTCAGTCTAATATCCTGGTCTCGTAATCAAAAGTAATTTTCCAACTGCAAGACAGACCCAAATGAACAACTCAAGTTTCTTATCTCAAAAACATCAATGAGGCTTTAGTTATAAAAATATATGAAATGACTGAGGCAATTTTTTAAAAGGCAGATTCAATAAAAAGTCTATCAAACGGGACGCAACCATATAAAGTATTTCGCATTAAGGATCAAAGCCAATTACGAAAGGCAGAGATAAGCACGGACGCCTCTTAGAGTCCATTCCCCACGGTCGGTTGTTATGGAAACCAATGCATTAGATACGTCTTTTACAATTGAGAACTCAATTAACATTAATTATAGTCGAAAGATCTCAGCCCGTATCTCACTTCTAGGTCCTGGGATGGCTTAAGTGTGGGAATAAAACTTCGTTTAAGGGCGCCTAATGCAACTACACTTAAGATATTCTAGTGTCGTTGAGGGCATATGTTCCACTCGTGCTGCCGAGTGTCATGTCTATATTTCGGTTGTGGCGCCAAAACCCGGCAAAGTATCTGGCTACTATTTTGTGATGACTTTCCACACAAAATGAACTCCGTCCATGAATGAACAAACGACCATGGAATGCCACTCGTGTATCCGCAAGATACGTGCCACACACGCGTACGCAATGGAAATGCATCAGCGGCGGTCGGCAAACTCTTGTTGTCTGTCAGTCGCTCGTCACGACGTATAAATTCAGTTCTTTCTGAGCCTTCCGATTGAATAGTCGAGTTGGTTGTGGTTTGATGTTTCGCGGTTCTTAGAATCCTCCGGGCAAGTATATCGCGTTTGGTTCTAGAGGAAAAAGTGGCGGCCTCTCGAATGCGTTTGTGGCTGTTTCATTAGGTTCGCGTTCTTTCGTTGACGTGAGTTCGTGTTAGTTTTTCTTTATCGTTTCGTGTCTAGGACTTTTGTCTCGGAAAGCGAATATTATAATCCCCATTGTGTCGGGCGTGAAACAATGTCGTTGCATTACAAGGTATCCCAGGGCTGACATGGCTAGTCGTTGTCTTTTTCATCCGGTGATTTCGGCGCGAAGTGCTCTTGTGAATTTTTTAAAGAATCGGCAAGATAGATAGAAAGCCTTCATTTGTTCCGTCCTAAGGAAATCGCAGGATATGAATGAGTTGTGATTTGTGGAACGTATTGTATTTGAAGGAAAAACTGGCGGACGCGTGGTGCTGGATTTCAAAACTACAATCGGGTATATGTGGGTGCGTGAGAGTCGAGTGCGAAACATTAAACGTCGTGTTGAACACGTACAAGAATTTAGCGTTGGATTACCATTGAGAATTTTTGGAATTACGTTTCGACCGATATGAATAAGTAATCTTATTTGGCGTGTGCAAGGTAAGCGCCTCAATTAAAATAACAAATTTAGATTTGAAAAGAGTTTGAAATCCAAAGGATAATTGCAGAGAACATGAGATGGTTATCTCCTCTATGATGATTTTAGCTGTTGTTATGCTGCTCCTAACAGGACTTGATAAGTTATGAATGTATAAATTGTGTGTAGCATTGAAAAGGGATTTGAAAAATAGGTTTTTCTATTCTTTCTGATTCTTCAGTGATTATTCTTCTTTTCGTTTATTAATGTAATACGTGCCCAAAATCTGGAAGTTATCTACCCATAAAAATCAATATATTGCCTATGCTACCAATTCTGCCGAACATTATCACAAAACGACATATTAAAAATGAAATGAAGTGTAAACTTTTCATTTGTTTAAAGTTCAATGTAAGTTTTCATGTTTCGTCACAAGAACATTAATGGAAATTATTTATTTATTATTAGTCTTTTTTTTTTTGAAATATACGTAGAAACGGAATTTTCTGTTATCATTAAATGTCTGCCCATGCAGTGAGGAAGAATGGGGTAAAAGGGATAGGGAAGAAAAAGGATTGGTACAGTGAACGCTGAATTTAAATGCCGCATGATTGTCACCACGACGGAATAGATGATCAGAAACGATGTTCCATACTCACGTAATTTGACTTGATTCGATTCCCCATGTTCACCTGTCTGTAAAAAATTGAATGGCAGAATATTGGATCACGGCAAACAGACGGTCACACAAAACCTTGCAGGCTTGTACAATTCGACTGAAGAACGATTATTTTTTCAGTCCATCTGAAATCAAATTTTTATTGCACACCGAGGGGCAGCCACGAATTAATACTTAAGGAGAAGTAACGAAATGTGTTAGTTGAATAGTTGAACAACTTTTGAGGTAAAATCTATAGAAGAGGGGCAGGCCAATGTTCCACTACTGGAATTCTAGTGCCGTTTTTGATTTTATTTACCAAACATATAAATTAAATTCCGGCTTTGGACAAGGGTACGTCAAGTAAATCTGACCGCGGCGGACTATTCTTTCATTTAACAACTTCGAATATATGTCCATCCCGACTAAGGATCAAGTTTATTTCAGTGTAAAGCATTACCAGGTTTTTGGTTTCTATAATGCAAGTTCCATTTCATGTAAGGTTGATACTTGAAGAGAAAAAGCACCATTGCGCTTTGGACAGGTAGAAAATTATGTAACATTTTTCTTTAGAAGAATTATGTATATAATATACATTGGAATTATGTGTATGATATATAATACAATACTAAATTTGTGTGAAACAAATTATAAATACAAATATTAGTAAATGTATGGTCGAACCTAATGAGAAACTTTCAAATGTTAGATGTAAGTATTTTAGCTTTCGGATCCCTGGTTAAACCACGATAATATGTAGCTATATTGCCATCAAGCAACTACCATGTAGATTGAGCGCCCAGAAATATTTTCTCTTTTTCATTAAATGAGCAATTTGCTCATTTCAAAAAGGGGCAATGCTATTAAAATGACGGAATGTCAAGTTTTTTTGAATACATGAGAGAAAGTCAGTGCGAACATTTTGCCCTCCCCGAAATAATTAATAAAGTAGCTCCATGTTCGTTTAGGTATGCCTTTGAACATCAGTCTCTGCAAAACCATGTTGATGGTTATAAAGAAAACCGCGTGTTTCGACACTATATCGATAGACAGAGGGTTCGCCAAAGTGTACTTTGATTTTTTAGGTTACCTTAAAACTCTTGTTTGCGCGTTCGTGTTAAAAAAATACACCGCTTGTGTATTGTGTTATTTGCCTTCCATCTATTAAGTTGGAGAATACGACTACGAGACTTTTTTTCACTCCTCCCTCGTTTTAAAATGACAAGACGTTGAATCGGTTAGGCGGATTTGGTAGTACTTTTTCTGTTTGACAGACAACAATTCAATTAAAAGTTATTGCAATATCAGTGAAATTTGAGGAAAAAAATTGCTATTTTTACAATGGTACTACCTTAAAGGGAAGAGAGCAGCAACCAACTACCATGCAAGTGGTATGTTCACTTTCATTCTGGAAATTCAAAAGATAAGAATCCTCACCGCTCTAGCTAATCTATCACGGAGAACGTCGCAAGAAGGTGGACATGCGAGCGGTTACGACATCGCTAAGGATCCAAAGATCCATCACAAATTGGGTTTAAGACATTTCAATAAAGATGGTTACAAAAGAAGCTCGATGTTTGAACGCTTGATGAAATGGGTGAACAAAAGTTAATAGATCGAAATTTACTACTGTAAATCACTGTTGTTTTTGGCGAAGAAAGATGAAGCAACACAAACAGTGGCAAAGCGGTCTTGGCTACAAGGAAGGCGGTATTATGTGTTTGGTGGATTATAATCTGCATTGAAGAAGGTAATTGGGAAACAGCTGTCGGAATTGATGAACAAAAAGATGTGTTTCATCATGACAACACTGAGTGACTCACATGGTTGATGAAGCGGCACAAAATGCGCGGCTTGTCTTGATAGTTCTGATGTTTCCATGGTATTGTTCTGACATTATATTATCAGATTATCATTTGTTCTGACCTCAACAACACTCTCTTTCTGGTGTAACATCGACCTTAAAAGAGGATTGTTGAAAGTATTTGGATTTTTTTTTTTTTTTTTAATACCATTTTACAAAAATTTTCCACAAATTATAGAAAGAGTGGGTAATATTTGGATACTGATGAGTGGGTAATATTTGAACTGGTTTTGATTAAAAATGGTTCCTAAAAATGAATGTCTTTGTCAATAGTTGAGTAGAATATAACTTCACAACGGGTTAACGAGTGAAGTAGAACACATCATGAAAATTATAGAGCGAATGTCTTATGGAGTATTGTGTATATTTACTCCTTTGGGTCCTCATAAATTGTGTGAGTTTAGAGATAAATTTGATCTGGCTCATGGTCCATTTATTTCTTCTTTTTTTTTTTGATGTGTTGTTTTTTAAACTATGCGCTTACCAAACCGGCAATGCCATAACAATTTGGCAACATTGTTTCTAACGTAGTGTGGTATAAAAATATTCATTTTATTAATTCAAAAATATTCACTTTACTAATTCATCTTAGAACTAAGTATTCCTTTGAGCTGACAATCAATCATAAACTGTCTCTTTATTTTCACTATAAAGATTGCCCTGTTCTGATTGACTGTGAACTATAAGACTAAACAAAATTCGACCTGTCTCCATTGTCGCGATGTGACTGTGAACTATAAGTTTATCTCAAATTCATCTCCGTCATTTCCATTCCACTTTCGGCCGTCCGACATGACTGGATATTCGGCCCGAATGCTCATTGCCTTCGTTCTCTTCGTCACTCGTAAATAGATCCTCACTGTCATCCATTGCCCGGGGTTTTATATAGTCGGCGGCGGATGATGTATGTTTGCAGAGTTCTGTTCATTGGTCGCCAAATGAGGCAATCAATTCTTTCCCCAGAAATTCCTTAATCTGCGAATCGTCCTTCAAACGACAAAGGTGACATCCCTATGTTCCGATGCCGCGTCGCGTTGTAGCATCTTTCTACCGGTATCCTTGTGGCGGTTCCGCCAAACCCCACGGTTCACTTACCTAAAAAAACCCCATAACTTACATCCAATCATATAATTTCGCTACTCCAATCGCATTCGCACCTTAAATGCTTTACGCATCTAGGATTATCTATGGTATAATCTAAAAAGCTTCAGTAAAAGAATTCTTACCTTTTCATGCATCCCTTCGCATACAAATTCCCTGTAAGAATTTCTTTCTACCTTTTCAAGAACCCCAGGCAAATTTCAGCTTTCCCACACCTGCACCCTAATCTCCACACAGCATACCTGAAACATTTCCTTGTACAAGGACATTAATGTTTTCAACGCATTACAGGGAATTGCCTAAAAGCATTCTCAGGCATTCATAATTCAATGTAACATATTTGCTTCCCTAGAAGAATTCCTTAAAGAACAAACCTCATATCCCTGATAGAAAAGATATCGGTTACAGTACCATATAAACATCATAGTCAGGGATAATGATCATTGAGTCGGCTATTCCCAGCCCCACCATGTGGACAACAATGTTCCCCACATACACATTGGCTGGCGACTCTTTTGTCCAGCGACAAAGCAACTCCTAGCAGCCTATTGAAACAGCTGCATACAATTAGCGCAATAGCCGCTAATACCAAATTCTTTAGCACACATGGTGTGCGAACAAAAGGATTATGTTCTACCGCAGGCATTCTGGCGGTACGATAAACAATTTAAATTGTTTGACGTATTCCAAATGAATTTCCCATTTAATGAGTTGCAGCTTATTTATTTCGCCGACCTTCATTACAGGCCGATGCCTTAGATCGCTTCTCCCTTTGTTCTTTTTTTTCTCGTTTCAGGTTTCGTTTAACCTTTGCTAAACGCAACGATAAACATGGCGATGGGTACGATCACACACATACCACCATCATCTGCATTACGAGATCTGGTTCTCTGTTCCCACAAGAGAGACTTTACGTTTCTCTGGTGGTAGGTAAATCTTTTCCCTAGTGGAGGGAAATACTTTCTCTCTTAGGGAAAATGCCCCTAAATTTTACACTCGTAGCGAATCAGATCTGCACGAGATGATTTTCGCGGAGACAAATTCTATCCGCTGACTACAATGGTCATGCAGACTGCCGCTCTCCGGTGCACACGGAGGCGCGAATATCCCACCGAGTCGTGTGTGTAATAATTTAATCTTAATAATAAGTTAAGTGAAGTATCGGTAAATTTTTTTTGCTAGTACGGTGTGCACTAAAATAAATTTAAATCTATCTTTTAACACCAAAATAAAACAAATCTTAATTAACTAAATCAGTGTGTTATTCTTTCCTGCGTCTGTGCTTTCCCCACGGTGACATTGTGCTGTTTTTCTTTCGGTCTACGAATTGGTGAAGACAAGGTAGAACTCTCGCCCATGCCGGCGGAGCGACCTCGTACCACACCCCTATTGGAAATGTTCCTCCGATGATTTTCAAAGATAAATGACTGCCTTCGCAAAGGACAGATGACTTCTGTGGATGTCGTTGATTTTGTGCCATACCGTCAAATGTACATGGAAAAAGCGTTCACAATGACCAGGGTGTGCGCAAAAGACTTCTTGGTTGATGCCGGTGGACCCAGCCGATCGACGGTTAGGTGCCCTTTTCCACAGGATTCAAGAATCCTTGTCATTTTCTTCGGTTTCGCTCTGCCAGTATAGACGAAATACAGTTTCGAATTACCTTTTCAACCTTAACCCTTAAATCAGGTATCCAGCAATCATTCTGGACCAGCGCCTCTGGCTTATTGGTCTCAGAGTGGCTTTGTTCATGGGCTTTTCGTATCGTCTGTAGCTGCATTGACTTCGGAATTACAACGCGCACCTCGTCACCAACATCTTTGTATAATAAATCACGTCGGAAGGTATAACTGTGGGGGTTCTCTATATTACATGGAGAACCAACCCACAATCCTAACCTAATTTCGACCGCTAACAGCGCGTCACCTCAATCCCAATTCCTACCGTCGGCTATTTTACCTGCAATAGATAAATCCCTTTGGCGCACGGCTAATAACCCTGCCCTTAAAAATAAATTATTATGGAAAATTAAACAAGCCTCGAGACTTGCTAAACAAGGCCAAGACCGGATCCCGGTTGTAGTGTCGATGATGATGATGAGATAAATCCCTAAAAGAAGAGTGGCCGGAAGTCATTAATCTATTCGGTTAATGCACAATTGCATTCAGTGTTTTCTTGCCATACGGCACCACTATTGCATTAACCCATGAGATTTTCACCGGAAATTTCAAAGTCATTTTGGTTAGAATCAACCAAGACCAGACCAAAGGACGCGGTTACATAATCATGCAACGGCTGGGGAAATTCCAAATTCTTTGAATTTGGTTCACACAATAATATTTCCCTAGCCGATTAAGCGTCACTTATGACTTCCCCCAGCCACTCTATTCGCTTGGGATCAAAGATCTCTTTTAACAGGTGAATAGTTACAAACCAACTTCCATTTCCCCTTACCAGAGTCCAACGCACTCTGAGATCACCATAATATCCTAATTGGATCACTAGGTCAGTCTCAGAGTGGCATTGCGACATACGTGCAAAAGCTAATTCCACCTCGAGATCATTGCACTATGCGTTCTGGTCCTTTCATTCTCACTTGTCCGTCGACTATCGAATTAACCGAAGCGTTTATCTACCTCGATAGGCGGAGAGAATGAGAGAGGACAGATGTAAGGATGATCTCGATTGGTTGTTAGCATGCAAACCCAATTGCCCATGTTTCATCCCCTAATTGAACCGTCGCTTGTCTGTTATCACCACGGTCAGGTCACACCGCCGCGCTAAATTTTGATTAAATTCTTCGTCGAATGGCAATCAGTATTTAAATAAATCGTTACACATCCACCATCGGTGACAGTCAAGCCGCACCGTTTCGTTAAATCATCCCTCGTCGCGTACACCCACGTTACTACAGTCAGTCGAGATTCAATCACAGGAAATTTCATCTTACACGTAAAGTTTATATTCGCCACGAATTATCCTCAAGAAAACAGTTAAATTTTATCAGTTTATTTGTGCATGTGGATTCATTGAATGTTAAATAAAGAAAACATTTACGAACAAAAGACCACCAGTGGTTTTATTTCCTTCATCTTTATCTTTGGTGTTTGAGTTCTGGAGTTTCAACATTTTCGTCGGAACAACTTGATGGGGATTCAAGTGAAACAGTGCCCGTGTTCGGCACACCTACTTGCACCCCACATAACCATCGATCTTTCCTTCTTCCAACCGCTTGACCTGCTCTTGCAGATCGTCGTCGTGCTGCTGTGCTTTCTTGAGTCTCGCGGTAAGGCATTCGTGGATCTCATTAATTATTAAGCATCCTGGCAGTGGGTTTCGGCTTAATGCGTCGACGTCCTTTATGCCCCGCCCCCGTATATGGTCTATCGAATTCTGTAATTCTTCAAGCAGCAATGCCCATCGAGCTACTCGAACGCAAAGATCATTCTTGTGCATCGTCATTGTAAAGATTTTGCAATCGGTAACAATCTTGAAATGTATACCCAGCAGATATACTCGGAATCGCCGAAGTGCCCTGATAACTGCCAAAACTTCGAGCTCATAGCTCGAATACTTCTCCTCCGCCAGCGTTGTTTTACCACTAACGAAGTATACTGGATCATCAGCTTATCGTTTTCGTCGCGTTGCAAGAGGATGGCTCCGTATCCATACTTCGATACGTCCGTATGGAGTTCCGTCTCAACTGATATTCGATACAAATTAAGCACAGGTTTTCGCCGTAGGCACATCTGCAGTAGTCCGAAAGCTTCTTCATCGCCGTCTCCAAAATTAAATTTGACATCTGCTCACAAAAGGTTTGATAAAGTAGTTTGAGTAGCCAGAAATGAATTTCCTGAAGTATCCAGTCAGTCCCAAAAAAGCTTGCCATTGTCGGATATTCTTAGGCTCGGAAAAATGTCTAACCGCTTTAGTTTTACACTCCTTTGGCCGGACGGTACCGTCTTCGATGGTATGGCCTAAGAATTCAGCACGTTTTGTCAGGAAGCAACATTTCCTCCAGTTGATAAACGTCCTTACCGTCTCGAATACGTCTTTCAATATTTTCAGCCCGTCCTCGCAATTGTTGGAAAGAACAATCCGGAGATCCATGTACGTTAAAACATGCCCGCCCGAATAGCGTCTCGGAATATGGCATTTACATATCGCTGGAAAACTGATGGTGAATTACACAAGGCAAAAGGGACACGCAGGAACTCAAATTGTCCGCCTGGAACAATAAATGCCCTGGTCCTGCTATTCCACTATTTGATGATTGACTCTGTGCCTTTCGTCGGGGTTCAAGCCCCCTTGCCTTTTGATTGGTCCTTTGTTTTTTAATATGAGTCTCCTAACCCACTGTTGTCTTCAACGTCTTGTTGGGCCTGTAATTTTCTATGCACGTCGTTATTTTTTCCCTCGTTTTCTGGTCTTCGATGTGAAAAAGATCAGTTTTAGCACAATTCTCTTCTTCGAGCACGCTGATCTGCAAAATGTTCGGTAATTCTTCAGCATCGTCATCAGGATTAATGTAAATTGTGCCGTTCTTTGCGTGGAAGCTCCTTCCTAAGAAGTCAGTTCCGATCAATAATTTTTGCTGAGAAATAGTATCTGTAACAACTGCTGTGAGAGTCGGAAAACAGTGCTGTGGTGGCTTTTTAATACATTCCCAAAGAACCGCCCATCCTCTTAAATTAACCACCTTCCAAACCCATAGTACTTACCTGCAATTAAGGGCAGCGTAAGCTCCCCTACAGCAGCACACCTGAAAGTTAAACTTTATCAAGCATGCACATCAAACAAATTATTTCATTCATACATGGACCGTGCCAGACAATCGGCTCGGCTTGTCAGCAATTATAAAAGATAAATACTCGCTGGCCAGCGTAATTGTTGACATAGCTGTAGTCGGTATTCTTGCTACGGTTCATGTGTGAATATTGCCCCAATCCCAAGGTTCGCAACACTTGCGACCAATTTCCCTTATCGGTTATCTACCGATCATGGAATTTGGGTTCTAATATGATTGACGTTAGACAATTATACCCCAGATCAGGCCTAACGATGCTCCGGGCTGTTAAATAAACAAACACGATGTGCATATCATCGTGACCCTTGAAACAGCGTTTTTGTGTATCTTAAAGCAAAAATCTATTTCGTTCTCAGGTGCAGGTCATCAAAGATTTATGGCCCTCGAAATAGCGTTTCTGTTTATTTAAGACACAGACACCTATTTCTCCTTTCAGCGATTGCGCTATCACTTATCTCTATAATATCTACAATCCATTACACCAGCCCATATTTATTCAGGTGCATTTTCGTCGTTGCTGATATGCAGGCTGAAGGGCAACGTACTTGTCCTACACGGACACATATAGAATCCTCCCACACCAATGTAATCCACTCCGTTGAATCTGGCAGATATGGATAGTATCTTCGAGTCAGATTACAACCCCCGTCGCGTACACATACGCTGTCGTGCTATGCGTTTTGTCGTTAATTTTAAACGGAGTCAAATTTTATCATCAGTCGGGTGCGGAAGAAAGAGAGAAAATCGTCGCTTAGTTAACGTCAGTTCAAACATCCACATAGTTTAGTTCGCATTGTTTCATGTTGTTTTAATAACTGTGTCTCATCATCAAACTGTACGTGAAATAGAATTTTGTGCATAATATACAAACTACATCCAAGATTAAGTGTTTCATTTTGTTTTCCTTTGCTGCCTTCGAGGATCAACTTGTGTGCTTGTTTTTCTTTGTTTTCTTCGCGAAACAATTTAGTGCGCCATTTAGTGTTGTGGGGTATTTGACTGAACCCGCGCCCGGGTTTACGCCTAGCAAATACCACCCACAGTGCCCATCTATTGTGACTATCGTTGGGAATTCTCCTAGCACTTTATGAGCAGGTGAGCCTATTCCTGTGAGCTGTACTTCGGTCAGCTGAAGCGGTGGGGATCTAATTCTCTCGTACTCGTCTCTGCGCATGAGAGCCGGATCGTTCGCGGTGTCGATAGGTGCGTCGATATTCTTGCCATAAATCGTTACCATCTTCATATACTTCTTTCGTGGATTTTGTGATGATGTGACCGTGTTCGTTGCAATGTCAACACTTTGGGCCTAGCTCTTTCGAGGGACATGTTACGCTTAGATGACATGTTGCCCCGCAACAGACGTAGCTCTTACGATATGTCCTTCCTTCGTCGCCAGCGACTTTGTTCTTCTCCCTTTTGCATTGGGTTTCTTATGTGACGTTTCATTATGTGATGCGATTAATAAGCTTTTTCTGACGACTGTTTCCGCAACGTTACCTTATGGAATGCGTCGATTAAGGATTCCTTCGTAGGAAAACACTGCATGCGAGCTTGATTGCATTACAATTTGTCAGGGATACCCTCGATAAGATAATCTTTCATATCTTCATTATTGATCGGCACATGGTTACCCATCACAATCTTATCGTGTGCATATTCTCGTGAGGTCTCGTCTTTCTACCATATTCGTGCTTCAAATTTTTTGTGTATCAATCCTGATTTCCTTCGAGCGATACATCTGACCCAACTAGTTCATGAGCTCGTAAAAAAGTCATTTTCAGATGTTCGGATTTTGCACACAACCACTCGAACGCCTTCTTCCTGAGTTTCATTCCGATCAACGTTTTTGACACATCATCCGGTATCTCATACGTCTCCTTCGTGAACTTGATCTGCCTATCCCATCATCATCATTATCGGCACTACAACCGGGATCCGGTCTAGGCTTTATTTAACAAATCTCTCCACCAGTTACGATTTCGAGACGATGTCATCCAATTTGGCACTCCCAGGCTGTGGGAGTCCTGTTCTACGCCATCCCTCCATCGCAAACAAGGTCTGCCGCGCAGTCTCCTTCCATACATCCTGCCACAAAGGCCTTTCCGGGCAGGCTCCTCTTCGTTCATTCGCTTGATTTTTCTTACAACATTAGCTTCAAGGTAGATTGCGAACAACTCGTGGTTGTAGCGTCTCTGGAATCATCCTCCCTCACATACGGGGCAAACAATTCTCCTTAAGAACATCTCTCGAGCGCGGCTAAAAGTTCAGAGTGCCTTTTATTGAGCACCCAGGTCTCGGATCCATACATGAGTACTGGTAAGACCATTGTCTTGTACAGTAGTAGTTTGAATGCTCTGGATAAGTTTCGGGAGTTAAAGAGCCTTGATAGACCATAATAGGCTTAGTTTTATTTGATCAGCCGTTCGCGTATTTCTTCTTCCATATTGTTATCGGCTGACACTATTGACCCAAGGTAGTTGAAGGATTGCACTACTTCAAATTCGTGCTCCACTACCCTGATAGATTGAGCAACGTTAGGTCTTTTCTTCGCAGAAGTTGCCACCATGTACTTAGTTTCCTCCGCATTTATGTGCAGTCCCAGTTTTTGTGCCGCCTGCTCGATCTGGTTGAAGGAGTCCTGTATAGCCGATTCGGTTCTACCGATGATATCGATGTCATCTGCGTAGGCAAGAATCTGGCCGGACTTGGTGTTAATAGTCCCTCTAGTTGTGACGTCAGAGTCACGGATTGCTTTCTCCAACGCCAGGTTGAAGAGGAGGCAGGGTCTGGCCCTTGTCGGAGTACATTAAAGATGTTTATTGGTTTGGGCAGCAATCCCGACATGTTTCCTTGACTAGTTACGTTGGTCATGGTATCGATTTGTTTGGAATGCCGAACTCTCGTAGTTCCACTCCGGCTATGCTATCGTAGGCCGCCTTAAAGTCTATATATAGATGATATAATGGAATCTTAAATTCCAGACATTTTTCCATCGTCTGCCCCAGGGGGAATATCTGATCAATCGCTGATTTGCCTGGAATGAGGCTACACTGATATTAACCAATGGTCGCTTTTTCGTATGGGGCTATCCGGTTTTGTAGGATAGTGGAGAGTATCTTATAGGCGGCACACAGCAATGTTATACTCCTATAGTTGCTGCACAGTGTGATATATGGGGTAAATTATACCACGACGCCAATCTTCCGGCATCTCCTCTTGCTCCCATACGTACACCATGATCTCATGAATTGCGTGATGTAACGCTGTCCCTCCTTGTTTGATCAGCTCAGCTGGTATGACATCAGCTCCGGGGGCTTTATTTGATGTGAGCTGTCGTATGGCTTTTAATGTTTCCTCAATGCTTTGTGGCGGCAGCATTTGGTCTTGATCTTGCATTGGTGGAGCCTCCAATTCTTCTGTGAGCTGACCATTTAGCAATTAATTGAAGTTAACTTCCCATCGCTCCAGAATGCCTTCAGGATCGGTGATCAGATTACCCTCTTTATCCCTGCAGTAAGTGCAGCGTGGTGTCTACCACGTCATACTGCGGATTATTTGGTAGAACTTCCGCGCCTGGTGCGCACATCGTTCTCTACTTTTCTCTATTTCACAGACAAGGTTTTTTATTCAGGTACTTTTCTTTTGTCTGTGAAGCCTTTTTTTAGATCTTCTGAGATCTTTGTACCTCTCTTCGCGCACCCGCGTCCTATGGGACTGATGCATTGCCCGGTATGCAGCATTCTTACGTTCAGTTCTTACGGCATTCTGGCCCCATGACTTACTCTCCCTCCGTCTAGCTCTTCGAGGGCGAGTCTTAACGCATGACCAAATGTGTTACTGGTATTCTCATTGCGTAAGGCAGCCGTGTTGATGCGAACCTGATCCGCGGATGCAATACGTCTCCGTAAGGCAATCCGCGCTCGGAAAACTGTACCAACAAGATAGTGGTCCGAGTCGACGTTGACACCTCGGTACGTTCGTACCGTCATCAGGCTCCAGGAATGGCGGCGATCTATCAACACGTGGTCAATGTGGTTGCGAGTCACTTCACCAGGTGATACGCAAGTGGTTTCGTGGATATCGTAACGCGGAAACCTGGTACTTGAAAGTACCAAGTTTTTGATACTGCCAGTTCGATGACTCGTAGTCCATTGTCAATAGTGTTCTCATGCAAACCATAGGAACCTGTGAAGTGCCTGAAAACCGGCTCCGACCTATTTTCGCATTCAAATCACCAAGAATAATTTTCACATCGTATCTTGTGCAGGTATTGAGGACCCGTTCAACGTTCTCGTAGTATTCTTCTTTTTCGTCGTCAGGGGACTCCTCTGTAGGTCCGCGAACGTTCATGAGGCTTATGTTCTTAAACTTACCTCGCACGCGAAGAGTATAGTCTTTCATTTATTGCATTAAAGCCGATGATGGCAGGCTTCAGTTTTTGACTGATTAGAAAGCCTACCCCGAGCACATGGTGTTTTGCATGACAGCTGTAATAAATGTCATACTCGTTTATTTACGTTTTATCATTATCAATCCCCGCCCGTCTTATTTCTTGTAATGCTGTTTTGCCAGCCTTGTATTCGGACAGGGCATCGGCTAGCTGCTGTGCAGCTCGAGCTCTGTATAGTGAGTGGACGTTCCATGAAAAAGTTCTTAAATCGTTTCCGTGGTTGTCGCCGTGTATCCGGTCCATATCCGAGCTTTGTTAAATTTTCCATAATAATTTGTTTTTACGGGCAAGGTTATTAGCCTTGCGCCAACCCTTCTCAGAATATCGCTGCATGCATTGGTTCACTACTTGGCGGGTACCTGTAGACTGTATGTCAACTTCGATTGAACAGGGACAAGGATCGTCCTGGCCTTCGCCGGGTTGAAAGCAATCAGTGACTTTGCACTGTGTGTTCACTCCCGTCCCCCCATTATGCCCTGCTCATCCCAAAATTATAAGGTGAATGAAAGCATTCCTAGAAAATCGACTTGGAGGACAGAGCTCTACTGAATCACCTGCACCTCCGAGATGAAACTTTGCTTTGGCAATCGGAGAATCTCGGTTTTACTGAATTTAGTGGCCATAATTTGCCAAATGACATGAATGCCAATGTCAGGGCTAATAGCCTCTTAACTACGAGGGGAGAAATACAGGGTGTCTTCGACTCATTGAGAAACAAAGAGTCAGTGTGAATAAACGGAAAATCAAACATCAGAGCAGAACCCCCCCCACCATGGCAATAGATGTATATATGATACAGTACTGTTTAGCAACGCGTTGAATAATGCACATTGGAAAACGGCAACCATACGGCCCATTCCAAAAACGGGCAAATACTGTACAAACCCAATGAACATGCGTTCGATAAGTTTACTCCCAAACATCAGTAAAGTATTTACAAAACCATTAACAAAGCTCTGCTAAAATGGTTAGACGACAACATCATTTTTCCGAATAACCAGTTTGGCTTTAGGGCGGGTCATGAAACCACACATGCTAATAACCTTGCGCCAACCGTTCCCCGGATGTCGCTGCATACATTGGTTCACTACTTGGCGGGTGCCAAAGTAGCTATCCAGGGGTGTCACGTGGAGACTGCATGTCAACTTGGTTTGAACAGGGACAAGGATCGTCCTGGCCTTCACCGGGTTGAAAGCAATCCGCGACTTTGCCCTGTATGCCCCCCCCCCCCCATACTCTTAACAAGGGACCCTTAAAAATGCTGGTAAAGCGCTTAAAAATTTGTTGTGCAAGTTATATTTTCGCCCGCCTCAAAAAAAAAAATTGTTTGAAAAAGCACATTTAAAAAGCCTTGTACCTGTTTCCAGCGCCCAAAACCGGGACTTAATAATACAAAAATGTAAAAAATGTTTTCTCTTGTAATTGATAGTGTTTCTTACTTTTAAAGTGATCAGTCAGATTTTAAGCATGAATATTTCTTTTCGATCTTTTGAAAATTCTAAAGTGATTTAACCCACTAAGCAAACAATTAATTAATCGCGCAGTTATGGATACTTAAAAGTTTAAGACCTTATCGGTACAGCTACGCCAGATGTCTCTATACTTTCCTCATCTGCCAATCTCCTGTAGCTTAGCTTTAACTTATGTCCCCATCAAGGACATACTACGAGTCTTCTTCCATGAGGATTTTCTCCAAGGCGTTTATAAACAATACTTACGTCACCCAATTGAAAATGTAAATTTATAGCTCAAAAGTTTCTTTGTCTGGCAATAAATGTCTCGCCTTTGGTCACTAATTCACTTTGCAGATAAGGCTGGAAATAGTCTAAAGTATCAAAGTGCCTCTTAGCGTTTGACTTTGAACATTTGTCGTTTATATTTACTTTGGATTCAGTGTCCTTAATGGAGGGAAAGCTCATGTTCTTTCGTGACTTCTTCATCGTCCTCTCGGTGTATTTAATACAAAACAAAACATTTCGTGCTCACCTCTGACCAATTTTTGAGTGCTTCTTTTGTAAACGATAGTTCGTCCTCCCATGCCATACCCAGTGTTTCGCACACTAATTAAAATTTCTCAGCATCGTTCATGCCCTTCCGCAATATCGCAGTCTCCCAACTGGCTGTTTTAAAGTCCCACCGGTAACTCTTTAATAGAATACTATAGTTCTCTTTCTATTCCTTCTCCGGCTACTCTTAAGTCTAATAGGACGCAGTCTCATAAAACACTTAGAGACCTTTCGTTACAGAAACCAAAAGCCATCTACGATATAGAAAATGTCCCTTCAAAGTCATTTAAAAGGCCACAAACTTTCAAGGACATCGGCAATTTTAAATTGCCTCCGTTCGTGTGCCAAATAAAAGGTAAAACCGCTGAAGGGGTAAAAGAATTAGATTAATTCATGGAAGTATCTCAATTGCCATCGGACAAAAAGGACATTTTCCACCCAAGATCTCGTTCTTAACACCAAGTCCTTTTCAGTCGGTTCTCCTTGAGAGGCTCACAATAATGGATACTTAATCGTAAACACTCCCAAAAGAGTTTTCTAGATTCCCGCGATCACAGCTGCTTAAGCCAAAAATCCTTTCCAACATAAAAAGGCAGCACAAGTAAAGGAAGAGTAAAACACAAACGAGAGAGGATGAACACGGAGGCCGGCATTTGTATGCTGAGATAGTATCCTAAATCAGGTGCACTTCAACATAAAAAGAAATCCTGAGAAGAAATAAAATGTAATGCTTCTTATTTCGATCAAGGTCTAATGGAATGTAATAAAAAGGATTTCGTTTACTACCCGTTAAAGGCACACAAGTCGTAATTTAGCATGTCCTCGACGTACTATTCAGTAACAGAGAAGCCAATCAAGCCGGAGCGAAAAGGAGTTGCCGAAAAGAATCGCACAAAGTCGAAGCCAGTTCAACTGAAACGTTAACTCAGCTGGAAATATGAATGGAAATATTATTTAGGGCTGGCGGGCGAAGCCGCGAACGATACGCCGCAAGGACCTATGCCGGAGGGATTTTCCGAGCCTACATCGACCGAAGTGAGTTGTGGTTTATGGTGAAAGGAAAATATATTGGTAAATGTTTAGGAGGTGTTACACATGATTTGTTGATGTGGAGAAATTTCAAATTTACCATCAAGGACCGCTTAGTTGTAATCGACAGACACGGCGTTGCAAGTTGGTAATACATTTCGTAGGCAATTCAAAGGAAGTGTTGGGATTGGTGTATTGCCAAATAAGAAGAAAAAATGCCTTTATGTACTGTTTCCACAGAGTGGCTTGATTACTTGAGGTTAACTATTGTAGTTCATAGGATGATTGCGAAAGTAACTTCAAGGAATTGTAGGCTCAATGGGCCGATGCTCTGCTGGGAACTGCCGTGGTATAATAAGCATCAGAGAATCGTTTACTCCGGCTTGTGCACACAAGCGTTTAATTAAACTTTTGCCCTATCTTAAATCACGTTCCTATCCTTGATTGTATTTTTAAAGAACAAAGCCAATTTCGAAAAGGAAGGTAATTTGTCTATTTCCGCCTCCAGCTGGCACAAATTGGTTGTGCTGTTGACGCTTGAACTCAATTGACAACGACTACGTTCAATTGACAAGTTCACAGAGTTTATTATATATTCCTCTAAGGTTAGATGAACGTGCAAAAATAATTGTCCTGTTTTATGTCAAAGCCTGCACCTAAAGCGACAACAAGTTACGTTGCTCATTTGTGTATCCTGGCAGGATATAATTCCTCTCTCAAAAGAAGCGGGTCTGTAACGTGAATCTAGGGGAAATGCTAGGAAATGATTTTTTTTAATGGTTGTAAACTGTAGTGGTCTGGAATAGTAATACTGGAAGAGAGTTCCAGAGCATGCTAGTTGTGGAGCAAAAACAAAAGATTAGCATAGTGATATACATTCCGTTGAGCGATAATAAGCCTGAGAATGATATTGTTACGCCCCAATGAAAAGGCATTTAAATTAAGAAAAATAGATAATTTAATTCATTAAATAAACAAAAATTAACTTTATTTAAATTAAGATTCGCTTATATATAATATTAAGTAAGTTATGTATTTTCTTGTTTACCTTGCTTGATTTAAATTCTTATTGTTTATTTTATTTTATTTTCTTGATTTAAATTTTATGTAAATTCTTTTGTAATTTAATTTCAATTTAATTTATTTTATTCATTGTTTTTTAGTTTTCGTTCATTTAGCATGTTAATGAGTTATATATGTTTCATTTATTTTTGTAGTTGTTCTAGTTCAATTGTTTTTATTTAGTTTTGTTCAAATTTTTTTCTTTTAGTTTCGTTGATTTAATTATTGAATTAAATTAATTTATTAATTTAACTTATTGTTCTTCGTTTTGTTTCTTGATTTTGATTTACATATTAATCTCCTTCTTCTCCCTTTTATTGAGTTTTCTTCTTTTTTAGTCCTCTTAGACTGGATGATGTAAAAAACAAAAGGTTATTCTTGAAGAAATTTTATTTTTCCTTTTGTTTTATCACGTTCAGAATTTTGTTTTAT
Source organism: Microdon myrmicae (assembly GCA_963931805.1). Lineage (NCBI taxonomy): Eukaryota > Metazoa > Arthropoda > Insecta > Diptera > Syrphidae > Microdon > Microdon myrmicae. Next base: position 6,173,149 of record OZ007497.1, on the reverse strand, counting down.
TTAATTACTGAGTGTGCTCTCTATTGGTGCGTAACAATGTTGTCCTTCATGTGTCCCATGGGTAGTTATAAAACTGTCTGGAGATCCAAAAGCCAAGTAAGCAAATTTGGGTTGCCATCCATCAAATCCCAGGCAATAAAAGCACAATTAGAAATCAAATGTAAAGAGATTTTGCGACCTTCTTCTAGACAAGGTCGATTAGGTTTTCCTTCAGAAATCCTATTAATAGGAATACCATTAAAAAACCCTTAAAGGTTAAATATCGCTGTTTCTATTTGTGACACCTGTAGTACACATTTCCACGGAATGATAAAATAAGCAAACGACCGATATGGAGAAAACAATCGCAGCGAAGAGAGTTTATTACGTGTTGTAAAATACATAGCTGATAATTGTTCCTAAAATCGCTGATGTCAGTCGTGTGTTGCCAATTAGCCGGATTACTAATGTAAGATGTCAAACAGCTCAAGGATGTACTTATTTATTATTATCTATTGGCCTGTAGGAACCCGGAACTCCATGACCTCACCGACTCGGCTCCGCCATTGTTCCCTGTCCTGTGCGCTCTCCTTTCACGTTCGACCATCCGATCCTATCTCCTCGGGGTCCAATCTAACATTGTCCTCCCATCTCCGTCGCGGCCGCCCTGTCGGTCTCTTTCCCGTTGGGTTACCGTCAAGAATTCTATCCACGTTCCTATCGTTGCCCATTTGCGCTACGTGTCCGGCCCGTCTTAATCTTCGCGACTTGATTACTCTCACTATTGTAGGTTTGAGGTATAGCTCTTCCAATACGTGGTTGTGGAGTTTCCTCCATTGTCCTGACTCCTCGTCATATTTACCGCCAAAGATACCCCTTAAAACTTTATTCTCGAATACGCGGAATTTGTTTTCCTCCCGTTTTGTGAGAGCCCATGTTTCGCATCCGTATAGAGCAATCGGCATGATTATGGTTCTATAGACACGCAGCTTTATATTACGTGATAGCAGTTTGTGTAGTCGGAGTGTAGTCTTTTGTTAATTTCCTTCCACATATCGTTTCTGGTCGTCAGTATCGTTCCCAGATATTTAAATTCTTTCACATTTTCAAATATTTTGCCCCTGATGTTTATATGTGTTCTTGGAGGTCCACCTGCTCTCGCCGTAATCATGTATTTTGTTTTGTCTTCATTTATATCTAGGCCCACCTCTTCTGCTGCTTATATGTTGATTTCACAGTTTTTACTTACAGTTTATAGATTATCGCCCAGAACGGCGATGTCATCCACATACGCGAGCACTTGTGTGACCCCATTCAGGGATGATCCGGCCGCGTTGTCGTCTTGTATCTTTCTGATGACATACTCGAGGACAAGGTTAAAAAGGCATGGTGAGAGGCCGTCCCCCTGTTTTAGTCCGCCCCGGATTTCAAATGGTTCTGAGAGGTGGTTTTCTATCCTAACTTGCCCTTTGTTTTCGTTCATGCAAATTGGAATGAGGGCGGCATATTTTTTCGGGATCCCCAGCTCAACTACAATATGGTAGAGTCTTTGCTTTGCGACTGAGTCGTAGGCTTTTTTGAAGTCAACGAATAGTTGATGAACCGTCTCTCCGTATTCCCACTTCTTTTCTAGCAGTTGCCTTATTGTGAACATGTGGTCGCTTGTTGACCGGTTCCGACGGAATCCGCATTGGTAGTTAATCAAGTTAATCCGAGGGTATTGTGGGGAAGAAGTATTGTGTACAGGCGTACTGCACCGGGTTCCCTTCTTTCTCCATCATAATTACCACAAAGATCACTGTTCCGCTGAATATCGCAGCAAATGCGACCACCAACATTGTCTACAAAAACTGGTCTCCAAAGGAAGAGAAACTGCTCACCACATCCTGCACAGGAAATAAAACACACCAATTGATTGGTGATCACTTTTTTTTACTTTTATTGTTTCTTGCAACTGTTGGCTCTTTTATTTAATTTACACGATTGTATTTAAACCGGGGACACTAGAAAAATTACTTTTGATTGAATATTTTTGCTACTTACTTAATCTGACTCAATATGCGTTCGCGTCCCCGCAGTGCTAGGGGGAGCGGGAGTGGACACGACCTGCTCGGTCGGTGGATGAAATAAGACTCCTTCAGGATTTGAATCTGACTCCTAATTCACCCTCCATTCGGTGGTGAGTTTGTCAGCACCAAAGAGAAGGGAGGGACAACTTCTCGCTATGGGGTAACCAGTAAGTGAATCTTGCTGGCTAAATTCTGATGTATGTGTGCGATCGTGTAGATCTGTGTTGTTTACTCATGCGAGAAGGTCAATGGGAAACGAATCCTGAGACATTGAAAGACAAAGGGATCGTGTAGATCATTGTTTATGATGTGCATTGCAGCTGTATAGATAGACCGCAATGCATCATGGAAATGGTGCTAATTGAGGTTTTAGATGTTTATGGCATATCTGGCTGCACTAGAAACCGGGTTCGTGTTTGAATTAGGAAATGTGGGAGAATTCGGTTTCGGTGATAATGCCGAAGATGCGGTAATTGTTTGTCGATTGAACAAACGAGTCGCTGGTCTGTTTATTGCAGCTGCATAAACAAGCTGTCCGACATTGCATTTTAATGATGACAAAGGGTGCCGAATGGTTTGGGATTTATGATGCATATGTACATTAAAGAATTCTTTCAGGGAATTTGAATAGCGCATTAATGTGTGAATGTTAGAAGAATTCTTTTAAGAATTTTAGATAATGCGTTGTATGCATTAAATGTCCTTGGAAAAGGAAATGTTTTCAGGTGATAATGCACACATTATCGGCACTACAACCGGGGACCGGCCTTGGCCTTATTTAGCAAGTCCCGAGGCTTGTTAAATTTTCCATAATGAATTGTTTTTTCCGGACAAGGTCATTAGTCTTGCGGCGGAGGCTCCCCGACGGGGAATCGAACCCAGGTCTCGCGCGTGACAGGCGGGTATACTAACCACTATACTATCGAGGAGCCTTGACATGTACGGCCTCATACAAAATGAATCCGCTATACCGTTGATTTATCACTTGGGTCGGTCGGGTGTAGATAAACGAATATATTATAATCGAGAGGTTGCGCAGTTCAGTAGGGCAGTAGCACAGAAAGACCGAAAAGACACGAATAAGGAACACCAGAGATTTTTGTGGCTGAGTGGTAATTAAAAACCTGTTTTCATATAAAACTGGCGAAAAAAAGGAAGTAATTATAATAATAATAATAATAATAAAAAAAAAATAGCCCATTATCTACGGAAAGCTCACATACCATAGATTTAGCACTTCGAAGATTGAGTTTAGATGTTAGGTTTAGGATAGAGTTAAGGTAAAAGAAAAGTTTTAGTTAGTTTAGTATTTAAGTTAGATGTAAAACCAATAACAAAAACAAAGTTTCTTCTGTTCTTCATTTCCTTTGTAACCAATTAAGTTCATTAAAATGCATGTAAAAAAAAAAACAATCGTAAAGTCGAGACAAATTTAAGCGCACGCGTGTAACTTTGAGAGTCCGCACGGGACCAGTAAGTTAGGAAATAAGTCACAACCATAAGGTAGAGTTTAATTATTTTTGTCTAGCGAGTAGGTAAATTATAATAAGAGGAAGAAATACAAAATGATATGAAAAATGAAAAAGGAAATACTACAAGTTGCTTGAAGCTACTGCCCATTTTGTAATGAGATTAGAATCCCAGTCCAAATTAAAACGACGAAGCAATTGGGAGGAAGAAGCTCTTGTTTTTTGAATATTTCACGTTGAATGGCTCGTTTTACCAACATTTTGTTGGTCTCCCAGATCGCTTATTTATTCCGTAATTTTCCGGCCTGTAGGAAATTCTTCACTACACCTGGAGAGCGATTGAGTTCATTGGCAATTTGTGTTTGCGTCATCCCACTGTTTTGTAAATCGACTATTCTTTGTTTTGCATTGTCCGTTAATTGATACCCACGTGTTATATTTAGAAATTTAAAAGTATTCATTCCGTAAAACTAAGATCATATAGAGGAACAGAGTGTGACTCCGATCATCTTCTAGTGATGGGAAAATTAGAAGTCGGCTCGCAGCAAACACACATGGGCAATCACGGGAGACAAGCAAAAAGTTCGACATTGATAAACTAAAAGACCTACGCAAAAGGGCTGAACATCAAGTCGAACTAACGAATAAATTTAGCGTTCTAGAGAACGGGGGTGGTGGGGAAGAGGAAACCAATAATCTGGGCACTAAATGGACATCGATCAGAGACACAACCAAGCAAACAGCCCAAAAGGTATGAAGATTTAAGAAAACAATTAAGTCCAAGCCTTGGTTTGACGATAAGTGCAAGCCGAAGATCGAACAAGGTAAACGCCTCAGAGTGATCCACTTACAAAGATATGATGAAGTCAACGCCGAAAGATACGCGACAATTCGAAAAGAGACACCGAGATTTTTCAAACGCAAAAAACGCGAATGGGAGAATACTTGGATCGGAAAAATCCTAGAAAATGCCAGAGCAAAGAATATCAGAGGTATGTATGCCGCCATAAATTCAAATAGAAATGGCCACCGAGGGAGAGCCAAAATAACACGAGACGCAAACGGCTGTCTGGTCACAAAAACAAACAATATCGTGACAATATGGAAGCAGTACTTTAAAAACCTGCTCAATGTGCGCACCCATCAACCACAAATAAACGCACCAGACGTACATACAGCCGAGCCTCAGATCCCAGAGCCCTCTTTTGACGAAGTTGTAGACGCAATAAACCGATTGAAAAAAACAAGGCTCCCGGAGTCGACTGCATACCGGCAGAGCTTGTGAAGCATGGATGAGAGGAAACCGCTCGAAAGATCCTCCAACTGATTAAAACAATATGGGATAGGGAAGTCATTCCGGAAGAATGGAAAACCTCAATAGTCGTCCCCATTTTCAAAAAAGGCGACAGATCCGACTGCGAAAACTAGATAGGAGTATCATTGCTCCCAACCACATACAAATTACTAACAAATGTCATACTGGCGAGAATCACACCGTACGCAGAACAGATACTGGGAGACTAGCAATGCGGATTCCGTCGGAACCGGTCAACAAGCGACCAGATGTTCACAATAAGGCAACTGCTGGAAAAGAAGTGGGAATATGGAGAAACGGTTCACCAACTGTTCGTTGACTACGACTCAGTCGCAAGGCAAAGACTCTACAATATTGTAGTTGAGCTGGGAATCCCGAAAAAAACATGCCGCCCTCATTCAAATTTGTATGAACGAAAACAAAGGGTAAGTTAAAATAGAAAACCACCTCTCAGAACCATTTGAAATCCGAGACGGACTAAAACAGGGGGATGGCCTCTCACCATGTTTCTTTCACCTTGTCCTCGAGTATGTCATCAGAAAGGTACAAGACGACAACATGGCCGGATCATCCCTGAACGGGTTCACACAAGTGCTCGCATATGCGGATGACATCACCGTTTTGGGCGATAATCTAGAAACTGTGAGTAAAAACTGTGAAATCATCATGCAAGCGGCAGAAAAGGTGGGCCTAGAAATAAATGAAGACAAAACGCAATACATGGTTATGGCGAGAGCAGATGGACCTCCGAGAACACATATAAACATCAGGGCCAAGATACTTGAAAATGTTAAAGAATTTATATAGCTAGGAACGATACTGACGGCCAGTAACGATATGTCGAAGGAAATTAACAAAAGACTACACTCCGGCAACGCTAGTTGGCATGCAGTCAGAAAACTGCTGAAATCCAAACTGCTATAACGGCATATAAAGCTCCGTGTCTATAGAACCATAATCATGCCGATTGTTCTATACGGATGCGAAACATGGGCTCTCACAAAACGGGAAGAAAACAAATTCCGCGCATTCGAATAAAGGATAAAGTTCTAAGGGGTATCTTTGGCGGCAAATATGACGGGGAGGCAGGACAATAGAGGAAACTCCACAACCACGAATTGGAAGAGCTATAACGCAAACCCACAATAGTGAGAGTAATCAAGTCGCGAAGATTAAGATGGGCCGGACACGTGATGCGAATGGACGACGATAGAACCGTGCATAGAATTCTTGACGGTAAGCCAACGGGAAAGAGGCCGACAGGACGCCCGCGACGGAGATGGGAGGAAAATGTTAGGTTTGACCTCGAGGAGATCGGATCGGATGGTCGAACGTGGAGGGAGAGTGCACAGGACAGGGAACAATGGCGGAGTCGAGTCGGTGAGGTCATGAACTTTCGGGTTCCCGCAGCCCAATAAATAGTAATTCACTCGGTAAAACAAAAATCTGTTTATTATCACTCCAGAATGTCTGCACTGTTTTCTAAAAAATTTTGTTATACCTAGCTATGCGTTACTCATCATCATCACCGGCACTACAACCGGGAACCGGTCTTGGCCTTATTTAGCAAGTCCTTAAGCTTGTTAAATTTTCCATAATAATGATTTGTTTTTCCGGGCAAGGTCGCTAGTCTTGCGCCAGAGGCTCCCCGACGTGAAATTGTGTATAAAACAATGAAAATAAATTGTTTTTAATTTTAGTATCTAGTATGACGCCTTATGAATAGAATTCCCTTTTAATTTATATTTGATTAGTTGCAAGAAGTCCGCAAAGTGTCCCAGCGATTAAAAAAACCCCATACGGCGGTAAATTAGAAATAAGAGCTTTTTTTTGTTCTTGATGCAATATAAAACAATGCGTAATAGTAGGTTCTTCCCAAAAGTAAAAGGAAAAAGATCGAGTCTTTGAAATTTCTGAAAGAGAGGGACCCATGTTCAAGGCGAAAACTCGTCGAAGAAATGACCTCACATGTATAAGGAATTACCCTCTTTCGAATTCCGGATTACCTTAACGAAATATATGGGCGCTATCTCAATATTGATGTCGAGCACATATATGAAGTTGAGAAACACGACAGGTGTTCAATAAAGACCGACACAAATTCAACGTCTTATTCTATTTAATCTATCTCGTATGTTCCAAGCGCTACATAACAAGCTCCACATGTCCTACAACATTTTCCACGTGGTCCACATGTCCCAAACGCATCCAAAGTATATCTCACGGATGTCCCAAAGGTGTCACTAACGATATGTTGCACGGAATCCAACACATGCCATACATGGCAAAGAGTATGAATGTCGAACTGTTTATGAAATTTCATTAGTTGTTGACATACACAACAGTGGAAAAGGTCAGCAGTGGCAGCGGGGCAACTACCTAATGCGAATGAAAACGAACGAGCAGTGCTACGTGCAGTAGAATTCATGGTGAATTGGTGCTCCGCTTCTCGAGCGATGTCATTGGCAAAACCGTAAATATATTTGGAAAGCCGAACTGAATGATATTGACTAAAAATTGTGACCAGTAAAAGACGACTACTCCAGGACTGATTTTTTTTTTTGACTTCTCTCCAAAAAGGGTTAATCTATAGTGCTGAGTAGGTGCCTTAAGATGATATTTATACTCGACCGAGTGCGAAAGGTAGTCAGTCAACTACTTCTCCCAACCATTTCTTGGAGCTAATAGTTTGATGCGGTTGTATTTCACCGGGGAGCTGAGCATTACTATTCGACTTATAACAAGTATTATTATCTAATAAATAATATTATACATATGAATATGTATAATTTAGATATCATATTAGAAAAACAATGATATAGCATGTCCCGCAATATGTTCCACAACACGTTCCATAACGTTTTCCAAACGTTACACCACACATTTCGCGTCATCCCACTATTTTGTAAATCGACCATGCTTTGTTTTTCAATGTCCGCTAACTGATACCCACGTGGTACATTCAGAAATTTAAAAATATTCACTCCGTAAAACAAAAATCTGTTTATTATCACTCCAGAATGTTTGCACTGTTTTTTAAGAACTTTTGTTATACCAGCGTTACTACTATGGCTCAAATCGAAACAAAGGGCCTGAGTTTATTTTTTCACAGACGAAATTCGCTCTTTTTGTTTTTAGAAAACTAATCACTATTCCCGGTAAAAAGGTAATTAAGCCATTAAAGGGTTTTCCCTGAGTTGCTGTTAACAATATTTTCTCACAAAACTAGTCATAAAATTTACGTTTGAGTCTATAATTTTTCCGAGCTCTTCATTTTTCTACTCTTCCTGTTTCCCCTTTTCTCATACTACCTTTTTTCTCATGCAGCATATCTGTCCGTCTTCTCACAATGTGTCCAAGGTCTAGTCGGTTTTTTTTTTTTTTTTGTATCTAGACTTTTTATATTCTCGGTTTCAGCGGAGCATTTTAGCTGACCAGTTCCTTTTCTTCCCATCTCTGATATCATTTTCTTCTATCCGACTGTTTTGATTTTGTTTTTGTGCTTCTAATACGGAAGGTGCAAAGTTTTTAATATCTATTCTCCAGACTTTCCATTACTTTCTCCATGTTGCTTGGGATTTGAAGATATCAAAACACCGCTTTTGGGCGTTAACATCGCAGGCTTGAGTCAGCTCGTTCCGACTGTAACTTTATTTAGTACTACCCCACTTCCGATTTTTCATTATACTCGTATTTATCCCCCGTATTACTTTAGAAAGTCTTTCAATTAGCTATTGCACATGTTTAATGGACCCTACTTCGCTTTGAACTTTCCGCTTCCTTGGCGCCGTCGTCGAATTTATCAGAAACACAACAAACTTCTTTTCATCCGACTTAATGGCGCCCCTAATGGCAACACAATTTCATTGTCCTATTTCTTTTCAATACTCATGATCGCATTCGAAGATCTATAAGGATGCATACATTCTAGAACACAAGTACAAATTAGCGGCAGTCTGCTGTAGGGGGCTCCCTCTGTCTATAATTTAATCGCATAAAAGAATCTTTACCGGAACGGATCTTGTGATCTTTTTCGGTTGCAGCATTTTAAAATCGAATCACTCAATTCGTCAGAACACGGTTCTATAATCAGTGTTGGGTGGTAAAAAGAAACCATAACGTGCCGCTGCTTACAAATAACATTTGTGTTCGTTTGCCCCACGTCGCCATTAACTACTATATAATGTGCCTTGACTCATTTGAGGACTGTTATGTTCACGCTGATCGATTCGGGTCCATCAAGCTGATTGCTTGTTTCAAAATATAATAATAAGGCAATGGAATCGTGTCCGGTTCTCATTGACTGATCGAACCGACTAAATGTCGCCCCAGGGAAAGTGGTGCTGAGGTTGTTAATCTAAAGCCGTGCGCGCTTGGTCACTTGAGACAAAGAGTAATGGATGAGATTTGATGTTTAGAGCACAGTCTAGCCCTGAATCGGCCTTCTGACAATTAGTATGGTAACGACACTGTCGGGACGTCAAATTATTAATCCAAACTCATTCAAGTTCGGTTGAAGTGAATCGATTCAACATAACTCAGCACGAAAACTAACCCATAGGCAAGGTTATCAATGAGTTGTGTGAACGGAACCGGATACCACGCCAATGAGTGGCTTCTGAAGGTCATGAAAATTTACGTGATTAATTCCAGAATTCGAATGAAATAATTGGTGTGCGTGCCTGCCGAACAGCCTGTTGCTCTTCGTTGCTCAAATTAATCGCAGGAAAATCTTGCAAAACCTATTGCAAACGAGCGAGGCTCTTTTATCCTGGCTATGGAATCCTGGGTGCGCGCCACTACGTTAAATTATGTTAATGATGCTATGCGAAGCCATGCAAATTACCCAACCCTATCTGCGGGCCACCTCAATGAATCTCGCCTCCGTGCCGCACATGACTCGCAACTACATAAATTAGTGCACAATCAATTAGCTGCGACATGAGTCTGCAGCTCGGTGCCCTTTGTGTGCGCGAGGGCTGATCCATGATGTGATTTCCAAGTATGGTGAATGCATGTGGAACCGCCTTAAAAAACCACACCGACACTATCTCCCCTTCCGCTGCTTCTGTTTCTAGCTTTCTTCGGGTGGAAAATCCTTTTACTCGCCCTGAGATGAACACTCCTCTGGTCAGTCGTAGAGAATGCCCTATACACGGACCGATGATGTGTGGGGCGATACCAATGGAAGCGTGGGCACCATGTGCTCTATGTTCACAATGCTCCAACATAACTTTTCAATTCAGTTCTTTTTATTCTCCATTCCGCTGACATTCAAAGGTTCTGTTTCTTTGAGCAGCGCAGGAAATGCGGACAAGACTTCGGCAGGTTTTATTGTATCTGCTGACTAGATGAGTGGTGATCCGAGAAGTGCATCGCATGGCCGGCTACTGGGGGAGTGAGGGGCCACCACACACTTCTGGAACATAATTCGAAATTTATTTGATCAGGGAGTAGTCTGTTTGATTTGTTCGACATTTCGCTTCCACCGGGCGGATGACAAGGAACCATGGCAATTGATTGCTTTTCAAGTATCTCGACTGTGTGTACTGTTAACATCCAGTAGCGCACCAGCAGGACTTTGCATTTGATAAAGTACGTACATTCACTGAATCCTTGTGGGTTAAAATGATAGTTTAGCAAGTGTAGGCTACATCTGTGTGGAAGCTGGCGAAGATAAAATTTAACATCTATGAATTCGTGTGGCTTGCAGTGTGCGAACAACTGACTGCGGACAGATTGCTCGGCATGCTGGAACATTGAATTCCCACCCCACAAGCATAAGTTCAATGGAAGAAGGGACTACTTATTGAGCTTGGAATAAGTATCAAAGGGGTATCTGTGTTTTTTTGCAATCTCTTATATTATACTCTTATCATGATTAAGTAGTCTCTCATAAAATTACATCAATTTCAGAATCACAACTCACAAATGTGTTTAAGTAGTAGAGGTAGCTTCTTACGTAAGAATTAGAAATTAAAGTTTTAGCAAACTATTGGTTGAGTAAAAGTACTCGGCGTTTTTTTTTTGTTTGATTTTAAAATGTCACGATTTCGAAATAGTTAACTGCACCTGGCAAATCTTTTATTTTATATTTTCTTTTTTGTTTGACAAATCCAGCTCATCATTAACCTTTATACGAGGGTTGCTTCTTATATTTCAGGATTTGGCAACCCTAGTGTTGCAATCCGGCAATTGACAGCTCTGTCGTAAAGTTGGACATTTTTGAGGTTATACGCACTCAGAACGTTTTGACATACGAGCGCTATTTGTGTTGTTTACAGTAACTTAAAAGATTCATCTCGGCCCAAAAATGGAATTAAATCGTCAACATTTTCGTGCGATTATTTTTTACAACTTTCGGCGTGGATTAACTCAGCAACAGTGCATGGATGAACTTAATTCAATTTTTGGCGATGAAGCTCCATCAAGGACCAGTGTTTATCGATGGTATGGTGAATTCAATCGTGGTCGTAGTTCACTCCAAGATGAATTTCGTGAATGTCGTCCAAAATCAGTTGTTGTTCCCAAAACCATTGATGCTGTGCGCGAACTGATATTGGAAGATCGTCATGTGACCTATCGTGAGATTGAGACAACCTTAGGCGTTAGTGGGACCAGTATACATTCAATATTGCATAAACATTTGACTGTCAAAAAAATTTGTTCGCGTTGGATCCCACACAATTTGTCAATCGCCCAAAAAAAGGCTCGTATCATTGGTCGAAAGAAATGCTCAAAAAATACGGTCGCGGTGCTTCGAAACACGTCTATGACATAGTGACAGGTGATGAATCGTGGATTTACGCGTATGAGCCCGAAGGTAAACAGCAGTCGACTGTCTGGGTGTTTCAAGATGAGCCAAATACAACAAAAGTTGTTCGCGCACGAAGTACTTGCAGGCAAATGGTCGCCTGTTTTTTCGGAAAAACTGGACATGTCGCAATCGTACCACTAGAACAACGCAGAACAGTCAATTCTGAGTGGTACACAACCATTTGTTTGCCAGTTGTCTTCCAAGAAATCAGGAAAACCAACCGCCGAAGACGGATCACTCTTCACCACTACAATGCGAGCTCTCACACATCGGCTGCGACAACTGCATTTTTGAGCACCCAAAACATCGATTTGATGGGTCATCCGCCGTATAGTCCTGACTTGGCACCGAATGACTTCTTTTTATTCCCGTACGTAAAAAACAAACTGAGAGGTCAACGTTTTTCGACACCTGAAGAAGCGGTTGCTGCATTCAGAATGCATGTGTTGGAGATACCTCAATCAGAGTGGCAAAAGTGCTTCGACAATTAGTACACAAAAGTGTATAGATCTTCATGGGGAATATTTTGAAAAACAATAAAGTAATTTTCGATGATCAATATTTGTTTTTGTTCTCTAATCCCGAAATATAAAAGGCAACCCTCGTATTGAGATTCAACATTATTGACAATTTTATCGAGAATTGATGTTTATATCCAATGCAAAGTAAAGATAAGTGAAATTAAAAAAAAAAGACAATTTTTCTACGACGAAGGGAAGTTATTCTATGGGAATCAACTGCTAGCAAATATTTCATTCATTTTTCTACTCAAAATTTGAGTATGAAATTCGCCCCGATTCTAATTGGTTTATTATTGAAAAAGTAGAAAAAATTATATATGAGCTTTACGAAGACTAACATGAGTGGTACGGGCATAGCTAAGGATGTTGAACATCGACAAGTAACATTTTTAAATTATTTTTAAGACAAAAAATTCTAGAGATTGAATTTCTATTTGCGGATAGAAAATTGAAACCATAAAAATCACTATATTTTCGATTTAAAATAGAAGACATAAGGGTTTCTCTTTTTTGGGTGTACTATTAGATACAAATGGGCTCCTGATAGTATACTGGTTAGTATACCCGCCTGTCACCCGGGAGACCGGGGTTCGATTCCCCGTCGGGGAGCCTCTGGCGCAAGACCTTGCCCAGAAAAAATAAATCATTATGGAAAATTTAACAAGCCTCAGGACTTGCTGAATAAGGCCAAGACCGGTTCCCGGTTGTAGTGCCGATGATGATGATGATGATTAGATACAAATATGAAACGAAATTTGGTTGTAATTTCTAAATGTGTTTTCATCGCTTTTAAAGTAAACCCCGCCCCCAATACAACGCACTAATGTCGCCGTCCCATCTTCGGAAAATATAAATCGGCTTCAGGAATGACATTCAAGCGATAGTGTTGCAACTTTTAAGTCAGTGGTTTTTTTTTTTTTTTTTTGTTTAATAACTCCTCCCGGAAGATGCGAACCTATCGCGCCAAGTTGGGGCCCAGAGTTGCCACCAAATAACCATTGCAGATCTTCTTGAACAGTTACAAGTTGTAACGCCCCGGAAACATTCCCGGGGGGAGGGAGTTCCAGAGCTTCTGCGCTCTGTAACGGAACGAGTTCTGATGCAGGGATGTTCGCAGCGTCGGGAGATGAACCACAAATTGGCGCGATCCTTCGGATTGTCTTGTGGACCGCATATAAACGGAATTGCGCGGAATAATACCACAAATCTCCGAAGAACAGTACGGGTGATATCTGTAAAACAGACCGAGGTCAGCTACGCACTTCGATGTGATAGCGATTGTAGTCCGGACGTCAGCGCCGTGTCTCCGATCAAGCTGACTGCTCCTCTCTGTATGCTCTCAAGTAGGTCGAGGGTATGTTTAGGAGCACAGTTCCAAATAAGAGAGCAATGTCCGAGCGCGGGTCTAATTTGAGATTACAGGAGAAGAAGTTGGGCCGCAGTAACATATTTCTTGGGTCTAAAAAGATTTTTATATGCCACGATACATTCCCACACACCGTGACGCCGAACAATTTTAATCCTTCCTCAGATTCGAGAGCCTGGCCATTCAACATAAGCTGCGGTACCGATGACACATTTTCCTTGTAAATGCCGTATATATTGTGTTTTGGTTGCATTGAGTGGGGCGTTAGAATATACTCACAGCTAGGCCGGCTTGTCGTAAGAAGCGACTAAAAGTAGAGTGGTGGGTGGTGTCCCAACGCCATGTCGGCCGGTGAAATACCACCCTATCAAGCTATAGGCTTCGTGAAATGGTCGGGAGAAATCCCTGGCCATCTTTCGGAGCTTGGCTGGTGGACAGGTTGGAGAAAAGGTTGGCTTAGGTAGTAGTCAGTTCCAAGGTGAGATACCATCCCGTCACGCTGTACATTCCTTGACATCGTCGGGAGAAATTGTGGCGTCTCTAACAGTTACACACACAATACACAAGCAAATAGTGAAGAACACCGAAGGAAAATCGAACAAGATAATGAATCAGAGCCGTATACCATAGCGATAAAATAACAATTCACATCAGTGGAATATACTTGCGTTTAAAAATGGAATTCTAAGCAGGGCCAGTAGCCCGATGTGTTACGCATTGGTTCAATTTTTTGTGATTCTAACTGTCTTAGTGTCAGTTCGAATCACACGTTCTTCACTATCAATCCCAAACGCTATAATTGGTGACCCCGACGTGATCTGTACACACAGCACGCACTTTTCCGTAGTAAACAGAACTTCACACACGATCATGACTTCCGCATAGAGTACCGGCACACGCGCCTGCTCCGACGATCTCTCGCTCTGTCGTTCGCACACGAAATTGATCGTAACGAAGTTACTGAGGAGGGAGTAGTGTGCGGTCTCTAACAGATACACACACAATACACAAGCAAATAGTGAAGAACACCGAAAGAAAATCGAATAAGATAATGCATCAGAGCCGTATACCATAGCGATAAAATAATAAATTCACATCAGTGGAATATACTTGCGTTTAAAAATCGAATTCTAAGCACGGCAAGTAGCCTGATGCGTTACGCATTGGTGCAATTTTTGGTGATTATAACTGTCATAGCGTCAGTTCGAATCAGACGTTCTTCACTATCAATCCTAAACCCTATAAAATCTTCGACTGTGTTTTGGATGTATGGCTGATGGCCCGGACTGACACGAAGATAAGCCATGATGGCACCTTGTGATATAAAGAATTCCGCAGGTAAACTAGTCTCCCATTCGAATTTCCGCGGGCGACTATGTCAGGGGGAACTCATGCAAATATTACGATAAATAACCGAACTTTAAGAAATTCGTCATCGCATAGTTGGGCTCCCTTTCGAAGCTCTGTCGACGCTCGACTGGTAACGGCATTTTGTAACATCAGGCGCATTGGTTTTACCAATATGAATGTAAACGCCGTCCAGCAATATTTGCAAACAGCGATCCCTGATATCCTTGCCCTAACTGAGACCCAGTTTGATTCGACAACTGATTCGATATATCTTCGTCGCCCAGGATACAACTTACATTCGATATTTCGTTTCAAGGGCGGAGTATGCGTCTTCACGCGGTTCGATCTGGCATAACAGAGGATGGAGGCGTGGGAACCCAGTAACAGGGACATGATATGGTTGAGAATCGTGCTGAGAAGTTCTGTTAAATTTCTTTGTTGTCTTTACCGCTCTCCGAATGAGTATCGACCAGCGATATTTTTCAAACGTCTTTTACGCACTGTCGAGTGGATACAGACCAACCACCCGGCTTCTGAAGTTATCGTCCTGGGCGATTTTTAATGTTCACAATTTCCGCTGGTTGGTGCACTCCAACAGAACCTACAACGCTGGGAAGCTGGCGGAGATGTTCGCTAGTAGCCGCAATTTGACTCAAATCGTGGAGAAACCTGTAGCGTTTTTAACAGATACGCACACAATACACAAGCAAATAGTGAAGAACACCGAAAGAAAATCGTATAAGAAAAAGCACCAGAGCCGTATACCATAGCGATAACATAACAATTCCACATCAGTTGTGTGTACTTGGGTTTAGAAATCGAATTCATACACGCAGTAGTGGAGTAGTGGCCTGATGTGTTGAGCATTGGTTCCATTTTTAGTGATTCTAACCGTCATAGCGTCAGTTCGAATCACACGTTCTTCACTATCGTCGCAAACGCTATTAACCGACGCGAGTCCCGGATACTTATGCGAATACCCTGGATCTTTTTTTGACATTCGAACCGAGTATTTATACCGTAAATGTTTCTGCGCCACTGGGAAACTCAGATCAGTGTTTGATATCGGTCGCGCAACCACTTGCATTTCAAGCCAATAACCGACCTAAGCAGCTTCGCGATGTATGGAGGTATAGGGCTGCTAACTCGGACGATTTGCGAGATTTCTTCGCATCCTTTCCGCATCCTTTCCGTGTGCTTCGGAGACTCTGATGTTAACGTTTGCGCGTAGTCGGTAATAGAAATTATTCTTCTCGGGATGGAGATCTACATACCGCACCCCATCAAAAGAAATTCATCTGATACACCTTGGTTTGATAACAAATGCGAGCAGATTACAGCGGCAACAAATAAAGCATTTAAACAATTGTGCTCTAATCCCACCGAGGTTCGCAGAACGAATTTTGTTAGCATGAGAAATACGTGCAACCAAGCGATTTATACCACGAAGAAGGCTTACAACGACATAGTGAATAATAAACGCCTTGAGTGCCCAAGTGGTTCGCGTCCCTTCTGGTCAATGGGAAGAGCTGTCAGCAGTAAGTTCACTTCTTCTTGTTTTCCTTCGTTAGTGACGGGCAGCGGGACGTTAGTCACAAATTTAAAGGATAAAGCTAATGTGTTCGCGAATTTATTTTACGCGAATTAAAACCTCGATCCCGGTCTTTTGGAGCCATCTGTGATCGCGCCGATGGTTGCGGGATGTGAAGTTCTTGAAGGACTGTAGGACGGAATACCAGCAATAGTCCTTAAGAACTGTGCTCCAGAACTATCACCGGTTCTTAGCAGACTCTTTCTCTCATCTTGTGAACGAAGGACATTTCCTATCTACTGGAAAATCGCTCGAGTTCAACCAATCCCAAAGAGGAAAAAAAGTCTCTTCCACAAAATTACCGACTGATAGCATTACTGTCTATGTTATCTAAGGTAATAGAAAAGGTCTACAATGGGGAGTTAATTAAATATTTGGAGCCCAACGGATTTCTGAATGATCGTCAGTACGGATTCCGTGGCAGGTAGTCCACGGGAGACCTTTTGACCGTTATAACCGATATATGAACATCTGCGGTTGAGAGGCATGGCGAGTCAATGGCGGTCGCAATCGATATCTCCAAGGTTTTTACCGTGTCTGGCATGGAGCATTACTGAGCGAGCTTCTTTCATATGGACTTTCCCAGCTTTGCGACTGGACGAAGACTTCCTCGAAAATCGATACAACCGGTTGATTCGTTTTTTTTTTAGTTTTGGTTTTAAACCATATTTATATTCCTTCCTATTGGGACATGGGAGATATCACTATCATGGAGAATTCGTTTGTCCCTGGCACCACGGAGAGCGTGGTAAGTAATCGGGACTCCATGCACGTCTTGGATAAGGCCTTTTTGATCCAAGAAAGGGAACGCTTCCAGGGGAATAAACCCATTCTGGAGCGTATTCTCCAGATACATATCGTTGGGATAGAATGCTCCCGAAATAAGATTATTGTCACTGCACATTTCCCTTGCTGTGTGACCACGAATAATTTTAATTATGAAATTGTCTATCCTATTTAACCCTGATTTATTATAAAGGATATAGTTTTTTGTATTGCGACTCTGGTGTTCTATAAAGTCCAAGGCAGGAACGCAAACACTGCCGTTCGAATACACGAAACTTCTCCATATAAAGTGAGGATATATTATACCATACTAGGCAGCCATAAACCAAAAGTGGTCGGTTGAATGCCGAGTACGAAATTATTTCGACTCTGGGGTCTACAACGGGGTTGTTGTGGACGGCGAGTGTTTGGGTCTGTATCCTGTTAATTCTGGGGAGGCTCGGGGTTCTATTTTGGCTCCAACGTCGTTTTTGCTTCACATAAATGATTTGGTGGAGATAACGGATAACAATGTTTTCTGTTTTCCTAATAATAGTAGCCTTGTTCCTCTTTTTCGAGTCATTGGCCGATTGATGCATCAACATCGCACCAGCTGAGATGTAGACAGATTGACTCTCTGATTCGGGATCTGGATAAAGGAAACGTCAATCTTGTCTTAAGGACTATTGTCGGTATTTCGGGCCGGTTGCCTTCTTACAGTCCAGTCCACCTAGAATGCGTCGAATAGTACACGGGCGGAACCTCACATCTCACATCGAAGATCGTTCCGGTGCGATCACAGGTGTCTCCAAAAGACCGGCTTCGGGGTTTAAATTCACGGAAAAAAAAGTTCACGAACACGTTAGCTTAATCTTTTGAACTTGTAACTAGTAACCCTGTGTCCGTCAGTAACGCCCCTAAGGAGTTTATTGGTCATTCTGTCATTGTAGGCCATCTTCGCGGTATCAATCGCCTGGTTGCACGCATTTATGATGCTAACAAAATTCGTTCTGTTACCGTCGGTGGGATTGGAGCGTCAGTGTTTAAAAGCTCTAGTTTTTTGCCGCTGTAATCTGCTCACATTTTTTATCAAACCAATGTTTATCAGAGGAACTTCGGTTGATCGAATGCGGACTGTAGATCTCTACCCCGAGTAGGATAATCTTTGTGACCTACTCTGCGTTAACATCGAAGTCTTCAAAGCACACCTCTGGCTACGGAAACGATGTGAAGACATCTCGTAAATCGTCCCAGTTCGCAACCCCATACATGGCGAAGGTGCTTAGGTCGGTTATTCGCTGAAATGCAAGTTGTTGCGCAACTGATACCAAGCAGTGATCTGAGTTTCCCAGTGGCGAAGCTGGCTCGGATATCAAAAACAGATTCAGGGTGTTGGCATAATCACCTCAGACATCCGGCACTCGCGTAGGTTCCTCCACAAGTTGAGTCAATTTGCGGCCAAAAACGAACATCTCCGCTAGCCTACAGGCCTCGTCGGTTCTGTTAGAATGCGCTGAGCACCTGAAATTGTGTACATTAAACTCGCCAAGGACGACCATTTCAGAAGCCGGGTGGTTGATATGTATCCAGTGGACGATAAGTGAAAGACGTTCGAAAAATCTCGCTGGGCGATCGTCGTTTGGAGTGCGGTAAAGACAACAAAGAAATTTAACACAATTCATCAGCACGACGCTTAAGCACATGATGTCCATGTTACTGAGTTCCAACGCCTCCATCCTCTGGCAACCCATATCGGACCGCATGAAGACGATCGAATGTAAGTCGTATCCTGGGCGACGAAGCTATGTCGAATCAGTTGACGAATCAAACTGAGTCTCAGTCAGGCCATGGATATCAGGGATCGCTGTTTGTAAATATTGGTGGACGGCGTTTACATTCATATTGGTAAAACCGATGCCCCTGAAGTTACAAAATGCCCCCATTAGTCAAACGTCGACAGAGCTTCGAGAACGAGCCCGACTACTCGATGGCGAACTTCCTAAAGTTCGGCTATTTATCAGAACATTCGCATGATGTTCCCCCTGACATAGTCTCCCCGGATATCCGAATCCGAAAGGGAAAGTAGTTTGCCTCAGGAATTCTTTATCTCAGAAAGTGGCATTATGCTTTATTTCGGCTGTAGATCGGAGCCATCAGGCATATATCAGAAATATAGTCGAAGATTTTTCCCGACGATATCACAGAATGTACAGCGTGACGAGGTGGTATATCACCTTGGGACCGACTACCACCTAAACCAACCTTTTCTCGAACCGGTCTATCAGTCAAGCTCCGAAAGATGGCCAGGGATGTCACGGAGCCTAAAGCCTGATGGGGTGATATTTCACTGGGAGACAGGGCGTTGGGACCCCACCTACCACTCGACCTTTAGTCGCCTCTTACGACAACCTGGTCGAGCGGTGAGTGTATTCTAACGCCATGCTCACAGTATGAACAATTATGACCGCCAGGTCGTCTGTCCGATTGGTTCTATGCCTTCGCCTAAGATTTTATGCTTTCCACTCTGAGTGCATTAATTACGATTGTGTCAAGTCGTAGTGTGTCTATTATTACGTGAGCAGTAAAATAGTTTAGGCCGTTGCAGTTGGCCTTCTCGTAGATAGATACTCGTCGTTTTGGAGCTTTATTTTCCACAAACAAACAAATTTTCAGATATTCTCAAAGAACTATACAGGCGGAAGAAGCGGAGGAGAGACAAGGAAGTATCGATTACATTCCTCCCGAATGCCAGCATATAATAATGACGAGGAAGCCTATGGACGAACAGAGCATATTCGTGTGGTTCGGCAGAAGAATAGTCCTCCGTTTTATTCGTACATCTGTAGTTACTTTTAAACTTAGTTTATATTACTTTCGCATGTGTTAAGTGTGTCAATGACATCATAGTCAAAGATGATGTACAAGAGATCATTGACACACCTAAACCTAAAAACGCCATCCGATTTTAAACTCAGATGACCCCACAAAACGATAATGCAAGTAAGTCCATATTCTAAAGCAATTGGCAAATCGTGTAAAAACGAGTAGTTTCATTTTCCATAGCAATTAACTGCATATGCCGAAACGATTGCTCAATAGTGCAAAAGCAATCAATTGCATATTCCGGAACAATTAACAAATCACGGAAAGACAATTGATTGCACACTAAACATAAAAGAAAGTAATTGGGTCAGTTCGCTACAGTAGAGCTTGAACCCGAGTTTAAGTCAATGAAGGTATATTGATTGAGTCAGCGATATATCGCGATTGCGAACTGAGGCCAACAATCGAAAATTGGGGCAATTAAAATTAAAATGCATTGTCATAATCGGAAAACGTTAACCCCGGAAGGTATTGTGAAAGGGGAAATGATTTGGGGCAGGGGTTTTTGATCGGAATAACATAGATGATGGAGGCAGGCAGTTGGTTTTTGGTGGTAAAGGTAGTCGGTGATTGGTGATGGTCCGGTGTTGGTCAAGTCGGTAGTTAGTGGTGAATCGTGAGAGTGGAGAGTCTAGGAGGAGAACGTTGAATAATAATGTTTCAGGAATAGAAAAAACTAAAGACAGAGTGATGTTAGTGGAAAAGTCTGTGTAAAGTGTATTTAAGAAAATATAAACGCTTTGTGAAGTTTAATTAAACTAAGAAAATAATAATAAAGGATTAAAGGCAAAGACAATTCGATGTAAAGTGTATAAACGCCTTGTGAAGTTTAATTAAACTAAGAAAATAATAATAAAAGATTAAAGACAAAGTAATACCGTTAGATAACTTGATGCAAAGTGTAATTAGATAAGTCGCTATGAAGTGTACCGAGCGAAATGAAGAAAAATTGTATTGATCAAATATAATAAAAGGACTCCGTTTTTCTTTTTAACCATTCACTGTTTTCTTTTTTGATATTCGGATCGTTATTTCGACGTCTACACCCACAAACCATAACTCATGCGAATCGGCTCTTTATTCTATATATTATCAGATTTCTGTGCTCACTCTCATACACCTACATTATAAGCAGTTGCGGTAATGCGAAATCTCCATTCGAATTAATCCAAGAAGCTGTACAATAGTCTTCTATCGACTGCATTTACTTTTATCAATCATTAAATTAAGTTAACAGGCGATTCAATTTATTTATGCAACTTATAAACTAAGACAATTTGTGATATGAAATTTTCGATTTTTCTCCAAATCTTATGATAAATATGTGGCGACTTTACGAGCCCCTAGCGTTTTGCGAATTGTGACCAACGTGATTCGAACTCACCCAAGAAAATGATAGAACCAAACCACGGCCACGTGTACACGAGGATATCTGTGAGAATTCTTTAAAGATTACCTGAAGAACCACCCATAATTTCAGCCTAACTCCCCATCCCCAGACCTGCAAATATTCCTCCTCAAGGCCATCATCATTTCCCTGCATCAAGCAACATCGAGTTTCCTCAAAAAGCATTTCGGTTCACATCCAACGTGAACCATTAAGGATCTTATCGATTCTCCTCGCCGGCAGTTCCTGTCCCACATATGCGCAGCAATTTTCCTGCCCACACATGTCTAGCCAACCTTTTGCCCAACGACAAAAGCAATGGCAAGCAGCTTGCTTACACAGCTGCAATACCAATCACCACGATCCGTTTGTCCAACCGACAAACAATCACCACATCTCACGCATAGCTGCCAAAACCGAATTCTTCAGCATAAACAAATGCAAACAAAGAATTCGGTTCTTCCCGCCGGCAGAGATCCTACACACAATTGCCTTTGTGTAAGGTCTGAAATGCCTTTTATCACCCAATGCTACTCTAATGGGTGCAGAGTATTTACTCAGCTGCATTATCCATGATGCCCTTGGTACGTTTTCCCTTTGTTCTTTGTCCATGATGCAATTTTGTTTATCCTTCGTTCCAGCGCAAGGATAAACAACGCGATCTGTACGATCAACCGCACACACACCACCAGGATCTATCCAGCGAGCTCCTCTCCCTGGTTCCTCACCATATGGAGAGAGAAATCCTCTCTCACCACGGGACGAATCTTACCCCATTGAGCCAAGGGTGGTAACAGGGAGTCAAAATTCAAATGCCGAGGGTGCCAGTCGAGTTCGAATCGTGTGAGTCGACTGCGTGGATGTTAGTTAAAGTGGAGGTTGAAAATGTGTGCTGCTTACCTTATCTGATTCCCTTTTAAGTGCATAATTATTTAGTCAGTGAATGTTCGTACTAAGTTTTAAAGTAAATGTAAATATGTTTACATAAAATAGAACACACTAACAACAACAACAACACTTGAAATCGCGAGTAAAATAACCCCAAGCGAAGATAAATTAGAATCTGCTGCTCAATAAATCAAGAAACAGTATCGTGTTTAATTACTTATTCAGTGAATGTTTGTACTGAGTTTTAGAGTAAATATGAATATTTTTATATAAGATCCAACAATAAACACAAATTAATAATAAATACAATAAAACCGTGCTTTTTATTTTTCCCTTTCCGATGACGCTTGAATATTGAATATATTGCTGAACAATTTTTGGCTTAACACAGTGGGGTAGTGGTAAACCAGTGCCCGTGTCGGCACACTAACCACTAACCACCCACATATCTCAACTCGCTACGTTATGTGAGAATCACTACATTGAATGATCGTCGTTTTAGTTCATTTGCTAAGTCAGTATGTATACATTTAGTGATAAAAGGAGAGTTGTAACTGCGACAGACAGAACTTTGCGAGACACCTCATAGTTTGGTATCTTGTAACATAAGCCCTGAGACCTTAAAATTATACCCTCATTGTATGTTTGTATTTAATATAAAATGTATAAGAAAATAAAAGTCCATTTAGGGTTTGCAGATTTAAAAAAAAAGAAAATGTAAGATCTGCTTACCCTGATATGAACAAAACGAGAAGTGGCTATTAAATGATGAAATTTTACATATTCATCTCTCAAGACATTTTTAGTAAAGTTTAACTTTACAATATTAAACTATCCGCTATATTGACGGTGTTTATCTATTCCAAGCACAGATTTGCATTAAAAGGAGCTAGATTTCAGATCGAGGTGATGAAGGAAGACTTCCATCTCTATTTCGAACAATGGAAAATGCGCACTATATCGAAGGGTATAATAACTAAAAATGTGGAATATACTAAAAAAAAAAAAATCGGACAATTTTTCCGCAAAGCAAAAACAAAAGATCTTATATAAATGAATGTAACGACAAGATTAATAGTATACAGAGATGAGAGGGGCGCAAATTGCATGAAAAAAAAGGCATCAACCCACACGGATATCGGTCGTATTAAGTAGACGCAATTTCGTTAGTAAATAGCTAAACATCACCAATAATCAAAGCAGTAGGTACAAACCCCCAAATCTCAAACTCGAGTTCTAAATTTCTCCTGTCAACAATATGTATGCCCAATATGCATTTTCTAGTTTTTTTGAGTGGAGCAGTTACTCCCCCCAAATTCAAATCAAAAATCAAAGTATACAACATTATAAAGATCGTTGATGATGGCGTAACATTCTTCTTTTTAAGTACTTATATCCACAGTTGTTCTAGTAAGTAATAAAATAATACAAAAAGATCAAAAAAGCTACTTGTTCCACCTTCGGTGGAATAATAATAAAGCACTCTGCTTCGTAGTCGGCCACATATTCTGGCCAACCTCCACATAAGCTTAGGCAAAGCTCCTCGCATATTTCTCTGACTTGATCATACATTGAACGGTTCTTCCTCGTACGATCGACAAATCGCGTCTTACCATACAACACTTCTTTGAGCACCATAGCGATAGAACACTTACTCCATAAAATAACACTTTCCTATTAATTTATCACTTTATCTTTATACATAACCGTTTGCCACTGTATTGATGTCAATCACATTTACTTCCACGCCCAAGCGACATTAACAAGTCTCATAAAACTTCGAAGTATTGGAGTTAAATGCCCAAATACGTGCATCAAATTAAACACGAGCAAGAGTTTGCGTAAACAATTCCATGTCCACGAGAGCCATGTCTAGAATTTAAAGTATCCACTCTCTAGTACCAGATGCTCCCCTAGATCTTATCAGTGTTCCTAAACTCCCCTCCTTAGAAGCCCCAGTTGTCCGGCAAAGTGTATCGAGTAGAATAGAGCAACTATTTCATAACATTACCGATCCCCAAGGCATTGAACTTTAGCATGTCCAGAATTCGAAATTCTCAAGACGGGACTCGGGGCAACACACAAAAAGATACAAAGCCAACAATAAAACTTTGCTCATGGCTCTCTTTCAGAGAATTTCCCTGTTATCATAAGGATATTAAATTAAATCTTCCGAAACAAGATACTATAGGGACAGGGAAATCCGTTAACATGCTCTCCGCCTTCCCTTCCCCATTTTTGTAAAGTCGAAACGACAAGAAAAAAGCTGAAAACAATTTTCTGCAAATTGTAACTGCCAAAAGCTGGAGTTAGTGAGATAACTTCACGTTGCTCCACATGGGGATACTCTGAAAAAACACACAATGTGCCAAACGATGGGTGCGCGTGTATGTGTATGAATTGTTTTATGAGAAAACATCAAAGGGCCTACACCGCCGCCTTCATAAAGCCACAAAAAGTAAATAATTTCAAATGTCTAACAGACCGAACTGCGACCAGCCCAAATGTGCTGTGTCCTCAGTAGGTAGATGCGATGGCACGCACTAATTGACTGAGTTGCTCCTGCCATCGATCTGACTTCCCAGTCCTTTCGGTGATGGATACCAGCAGCAGAACCATGGTTTCTTAACACACGTGCGATTTGTTTACTTCTTGTGTCTTACAGATGTTTGATAATGCGGTTTGCCTGTGCTGCTATTCTCGGGCCCATGTGTTACGTTACTCACAAATGGATTACTTTTGGATTCGTCACGAACAACTCATCGGAGTTGGATATCTAAATCAGAGCTGACGCAGCGTAATGGCTGTTGTGTGTGTTTTTAATCCTGTTGAGGCACACGACAACAAACTTTCCCGTACCGCATACTCCACGCACGAATGCCCCTAATCCGCCTAATGAAGACGGGTTGTTTGTTGCTGCTGCTGTTCGGGAAATGTGTACCTTAGATGTAGTCTTCCTGATTCCTTAGACATCTCTTCCGACATTTTCCGCCTTGATGATTGACAATGGCCAAGGAGTGGGGATACCTGTCAGCCCACACCCTAAAAGTGCGGTTACTGCTTATTTTTATGTCTGTTTCGGGAAGTTAGGCAACCGCGTATTGCTTACGTTATTCTCAGAACCTCGACAAGGACGGATAATTGAAAACAAGGCCCTCGGCGGTATGAGGAAAGCTTCAAATGACATTAAACAGTTTTAATAGTTCGATAATAAACCAAATTGAAACGATCTGTTGTTCAGATAGCGCGTTGATGTGTTATCTGAAGAGACTACATTTCACCCCTTCATTACACAACCGCGTATCTGTTTCTACGTTGACGGTGCTCTGTCGCAATCGTCGTTGACGGGTGTTTAATACCTTCAAAAAGGGTTATTTTAATAAGGGGGTAATAAAAGTAATTAGCTTTCGGGCAGCAGGATGGAGGGAATCACTTGCTTTACTGTATTGAAAGATGTGCCCCCCTGGAGAAGGAGAATCGTTTGATATAGCGGCATGTCTTTACTATTTGCGCTTGGTGAAGCTGAAAAGCAATTAATGGTACGGAGTGCAAAGTATAGTGAGGTGTAAATAGCGTTTGGAGTCGTCAGTTTTACCTGTTTAGATAAGGGATACGTGACGTCAACAATTGAATGTAGTGTTACGGAAATATGTGGACATGGTAAACATGCCAAACGCAGTCGCGTTTAAATAAGCCGAGTTTCATGTTTGTTGGCTTTGAATTGAAGCCACTTGTACTTTCGGTCGAACTCATGGAAACCTCTATAAGCAATGTTAAAATGTGTTTGCTTTTCAAAAGAGATCTGTTGAACGTCGATCTATTGGTTGACAGGGACATTGGCAAATGATGCTGATTTTCAGTTGTTATACAGAGGTACGACAGTGCTAGATTGGGCATTTACTTTTCGTCGAAAGTTGAGTAATTGCTATGTATTCTGAAGTGCGTCCTACACTCGTTCGTGTGCCACTTAAGTTGTAAATAATTGTTTTTAGTACTTGTCTTACCGAATTTTATCTAAATCATATTTAGATACTGTAATTCCTAGAAAGTTTGAATTCCTCATATTATACATTCTGGCATAGTCATCATCATCATCATCAACTTCATCGGCACTACAACCGGGATCCGCTCTTGGCCTCATTTAGCAAGTCTCGAGGCTTGTTAAATTTTCCATAATGATTTTTGTTTTTTCCGGGCAAGGTCATTAGTCTTGCGCCAAAACAATCTGGCATAGTATCTCTTTATAATACGCAAGTAGAAAGGGGTTTTTGAATACTTCTGAATGGAGGTGCCAATGTTCATTGAACTCGTGTACCCGTAGACTGTAATCGCGGGGAACACATGATCTGGTATAACATTCCAAGTACGTGTAATTCGTCTGGAGAACAATAGCCCGTGTTTATCTGTTCATTTAAAAATAGTATATAATATAAAGTGATATACCCATTCTAATTAAACAATTGTAGACTTGGCTTTTCTAGCGAATATTTACGCAACTTGCGAGTTTATTTGAGTAATATTTGTTGTGATATTTGTGTATGCATATGTGGTGCGGTTTATACAGCCAATTATTAATATGAGCGTGTTATGAATCTTTTCTTTGTTTCATTACCCAATTTTCCGATCATATAATAGCAATGTTGTTTTTGATGCTTCTACCTAAAACGGGAATTCTATTATATATATACGAGGGCGGTTTTATAAGTCAGTGGCCTTTTGAATAAAAGATATTTTTTCGGCAAATAAGCTTTTTATTTCTCAATAGAGTCTTCTTTTAGCTCGAGACAGCGTTTTTCCATATGGTTTATTCCTTTCAAATAATAGGTTTGTGGGGATTAGAAGTCGTTGTGCCGGCGTACGATACGGGGTCCTACTTCGTCCCACCGTCACTAAAAGTTTCGACAATGTTCCTCCAAACACTGTCAGAAAACTGTTGACCCGGAAATCATCACCCGAACAAATAAAACACTGACGCACAGGTTTGTTATTATTAGTGTTTTTTATTTAGCGTTTGCGCAATTGATAATTCCATTTAACATTTAGAACTCGCGCAGCAGACTCACGCGATGCGACTCGACTTTAGTTCACACACGATTAAAAGGACGCACAGAAACAACATATAAGGCGTTAAACTCACTTTAATTGAAAGCACGCTTACTCCACTCGACTTAGCACATTTACGTCCCCGAGCGCGACACGAGGAGCGTGAGAAACCGTGACCATGATGGTCAGCGGATGGAATTTGACTCTCCGAGGATAGAACTCTGACATGAATTCCATCCTAGGTTAGGGTTAAGAAAGGGGAAGAGAGAGAAAAACATTTCTCTTAGCGGTGCGGCCGCCACAGAAATGCACTCTTTCAGTGCAGTGGTGTGTGTGCGTGGTTCTTTCATGGATGAGAACCTAGAACAAAGAAAGGGCATAAAGTGCATTTCGGTAAAGCAAATAAAACCGAACTCGTCGGATGCTAATGGGATCTTTGTTGGAAATGTGCGTCGCGGCTAAATAAAGAGACGACAATGCAATGTGGAAATGTGCTAATTGGTTTTAGCTAGGTTGCTGGGAAATGGTATTTATGGCATCGCTAGTAAGGGTAGGTATTGAATTCCTATTTGCATTTGTTTATGCTGTAGGATTTAATTGATGCCAAGAGACGCGGAATGCGTATTTCCTTTGGTCCCTTGAGTGTAAGTCGCCAGCCAATGTGTATGTAGGGAACATTGTTGTACACATGGCGCGGCTGGGAAAATAGACGGCGCAATATTTATGGTCCCTGCCATGACGGTTACACTGTATGCAAACCGAATCATTTTGTTTACAGGAATTTGTCTGGTACCGAAGGTGCCGAATTGGTTTGGATTTCCAGATATGTAAAGCAAGAAATCTTACGGAAAATTGTATGTGAAAAGATGCATGAAAAGGTAAGTTTTCTTTACAGGGACTTTTTAAGATTATAGATTTGATCTATATAATGCGTGAAGCATTTTCAGGTGCTAATGCTGTTGCATTAGCAGAAACTGATGTAGAATGGGTTGTAATAATGGAACTTCTGCCTGATGAGGTAAGGAAATAAATCTTACGGGAAATTGTATGCGAAGAGGATGCATGAAAGGTAAGTTTTCTTTGACAGGGACAGACAGACAGGGTTTGATATATATGATGCGTGAAGCATTTTCAGGTACTAATGCGATTGCATTAGTGAAGTTAGGAAATTGGCTGAATGTTATGAGGGTTTTACGGTAAGTAGACAGTGGGGTTTTTTTTTTTTTTTTAGTAATATATTTATTTTATTCAGGATTAAGCAACTTAAGCTAATATAAGATAACAACTTACAGACTAACTTAAAAACTAAAGTAGTACGAGTAGTTAAAAAAGCAAAAAAGTAAATAAAAAAAAAAAAAAAAAAAAAATATATATATATATATATATATATATATATATATAATTAAAAAAAACAAAAGAAGAAAAAAAAAAAAGAAACCACGGAAGGAGAAGAGGGCTTGAGGTGTGACAATGAGGGGTACGTCTACACAGTGGTAAGGGGCGGTGCTGGAGACCTGGGGGAGAGATTTGAAATTGAGGTGGGTGGGGTTAGGACGGGTTTATTCTGAGACGTCGTTTGAGGGCAGGAGTGGAGAGGTTGAAATCAAAGGAGGTGGGGAAAGAGTTGGCATGTCGTAGCATACGCGAGATGGGCTCGTTAACGCCGTAAGACGTGTGATGAGCGGGCACGTAAAACAGACGAGGGTTCCGCACATTACGGGGGTTTGTATAAAATGATAAAGAGGAGAGCAAGCATGGGCAATTGATTGAACCTGACAGAAGGCGATGGATAAAGATGACGTCCGCATGGATTCTGCGCTCTTCAAGCGTGTTAAGATTGATTAGAAGGAGCCGGTCTGTGTATGGTGGGAGAATGAGTGGGTTTTCCCAGTTCAGTCCACGGAGGGCGAAGCGCAAAAAACGACGTTGAACGTCCTCGATCCTACAAATGTGAGACTGTTGATGCGGGGACCAGACCTGACTGGCATATTCGAGTAGTGGCCGGACAAAAGTTGTGTAAAAGTTGTGTAGAAGGATCGGGTGACGTAGGGGTTTAGGAATTCCTTCGACCAGCGTTTTACAAAGCCAAGGGCGGCGTTGGCTTTTAGGATTGTGTTATCGATATGTGCGGTAAATCTAAGTTCCTTGTCACATAGGACGCCCAGGTCGCAAATTGACTCAACCGATGTTATCGGTTGGCCTAGCAAGAGATAGGAACGTGGCTCGGTGGGGGAGCGTTTCCGAGAGAAGGTGATTGTGTGACATTTGGCGATATTCAAATCTAGGCAGTTATTTTGGCACCATGTCGAAAAGCTGTCAAGATCCGATTGGAGAAGTGAGGAGTCAAGGGGAGAGCGGATTGTCTTGAAGATTTTGGTATCATCCGCGTAAAGCGAGATGAGGGAGTGATTGATGCTCGAACCTATGTCGTTTATGGTAAGGATAAATAGTAGGGGGCCGAGATGACTGCCCTGGGGGACACCTGAGGTTGGAGAGAAAGGATCGGAGGGGGTGGATCTAAATCGCACCCGACAGGTTCGAGAGTTAAGGTAGGATGAGATCCACTTAATCAACAGCGGTTCAAAACCGAGGGAAGATAATTTAAAGAGAATGAGGTTATGGGAAATCTTGTCGAAGGCCTTGCTGAAGTCGGTAGTGGCTACATCAACCTCATCGCCGTTCTCTAGGGCAAGGAGTGTGTGAGATGTGAATTCTACAAGGTTGGTAGCTGCCGGAGAGGAAGCCGTGCTGGTTAGGAGAGATGATGGGGGTGCAGGGAAAACGTAACGCTTCGTATAGAAGGCCTTCGAACAGTTTAGGAATGTGCGAAAGCTTAGCAATGGGACGATAATTGGATATATCGATTTTAGGCCCATTTTTATGTATGGGGGTTATGTAGGAGGATTTCCACAAGTCGGGAAATAGACCTTGTGCAAGGGATAGATTGAAGATTGACGCGAGCGGGAGAGAGAGAGAAGAGGAGCACTTTTTTAAGAAGATAGCAGGGATTCCGTCTGGGCCGGGACTGAAATCGTCTTTAAGTTGTTCAAGTTTTTCTTTAACTTGGTGTTGTTGTATGTGCAGAGGGATGAGTGGGCCAAGGGAGAATTGAAACATGCCAGTAAAGTAGGAGGGGTTAGGCTCGAACGAGTCGTCCGTGAAGGATAGTTTGAAGAAGGACGCGAAAAGATTGGCTATGGTTTGGGAGTCAGATGAAGTAGTTGAGTCGTAGAAAAGAGAGTTGGGATAGGCATCTGATTTCCGTTTATAGTTGATAAAGTGGTAGAAGGATTTGGGGTCATTGATCAGATTCAGTTGGGCTTTGGCAAGGTAATTGTGGTAAAGGGAGCTATAAAGCTCGGTGAATTGGCAAAAGTGACCGAGATAGCTGGAATAGTCCAGAGGAGAACGCATATTTAAGAAAATGTTCCACAACTTATTTCTCTTGTTACGGGTGTGCGGAGTCTGCGGTTATACCAAGGGGGCGATGAGAGTAATAACCTGTTTCGGGAATAAGGGACAAATAGGGATATGGCGTTGAAGATTACTGTGTAGAGCGAGACTGTAGCGACCTCAACACTAATATCATTTAAGCGGGGTAAGGTATTGCTGAGGTACTCATTTATGCGCCGGAAATTGGCTTTTCGGAAATTGAAAGAATATTGGTAGGGGAGGGGAGTGGGTGTGCTGTGGGCTGGGTGGTCGCGGAATACGGATAAGAGAAGTGGGGGGTGGTGGTTGTCAATGGTTGAGAGGATGTGGGGACTAGGGGTAACTGAGGAGTTGCAGGGGTCTGTCGTGAACACTAGGTCGAGTTGTCTGCCCAGATGATTTAGGATATTGCTGACTTGGTAAAGGCTAGAGTCAGTGAGGTTGTCTATTAAGAGACACTCCTTGGTAGTGGAGGGGCTAGAGATATAGTGGGACTCATCGTCAGACAACGACCATTGGAGATGGGGGAGATTGAAATCGCCCAGGACTACAATGTCGTCTTGGGAAGAACTCAGTTCCGTTAAGCCGTCGATTGCAGCAATAGCGAGTTCGTATGCGTCGGTAGCTTGCGAAGGTGGGATGTAGAAGCAAATGATATACAAGGACTTTGAGCGGTGTTCAACTTTTATAGCGACATAGTCGAGGTAGGGTGAAGAGGAGAAGGTGATAAGAGAAGATGTTAGTCCGTTTTGGACGGCGAGCAACACGCCTCGGCACGGGGTGTCAGGCAAGGAATGATGGACATCCTCAGATTTGGAAACAGGAAATAGTCGCAGGAGGCTAAATCTGGAGAATATACTGAATAATATATCAGTTCGTAGCCCAAATTATGGATTTTGCTCGATTATTTTCAATCAACACACGAAATTCGATCTTTTTTTCATTTTCGTTAAAATTCATGAAGTTGTCTGTTTTCAGTGGCTGTTAAACACAAAGTAAATGGCACAGCCTGCTTTGACAGTAGTCTACTATAGATGGTAGTTGACGGAAGCACTGTTGCATTTAAAGTTATAATACTTCGCGAGAAATTAAAAAAGTCACTGACGTATCAAACTGCCCTCCATTATGTACAAATCCGATGGAGTAATTCATTTATGGTACACTTAAGTTACCTTAAGAATTTCTTTGACCTTCCAAGATATGATCATTCCATTTTAAAACTGAAATAATTCGAGTACCAAATATGGCGAATTTCTTTGCATCGATGAGATGTCATTCATAGAGAATTGTCTAACAACTAACATCCCCAACTTTACATATTCACCTCCCCGATCTACCCCATAATAATAGGTATGCAAGAAGAAACTCGGATCTGAAATTAGTTGCATTAAAAACATACTTGAATGCATCCAATTCGCTGCCCATTTTGAATAAATGTAGCTTAGTCATTGCTGTTTGAGTAAGTTTTAGTGATTTACAATCTGTCATTCCGTATGCATCAGTTGTATAAGAGATAGATGTCGATGAGCAACATTTACCCCATTGCATCCTATTCTGTTCTCAAAGGAAAAACCATGCTGCTCAATTGACTTTAATTCGACTTCAGGTGAACATTCTATGATTCATTCAACAGTAATAAAGTGGTTTGCAAGATTTCGTGAAGGAAATTTTAGTCGACGACGCTCCACATCCAGGTGCAGTACAAATATCACTGTCAAACTCAAGAAGAGCTTGCAGAACAGTTAGAAGTTTCTCACCAAGCAATATTGATCAAGCTTTGTATAATTATCTTTTCCAATAAAGTTGAATTACACAAAAAGTCGAGTTCCCACTTACACACTTATTATACGAGATCGCTTCAGGTGAATTCCCATATCCTAATCAATTTAACGACGATTAGTACACCCAACTACCCAAATCCTTACAACTTTTCTACTTTAATAGGAAATAAAATTCACTAACGTCTGGTTGTCCCATATCAGGTGAAATCCGACCGGTACCAGATATATAATCCGTCGATAATTCTCGATATCATGGTATTCCACAAAATGTTTGTTTCGAATAAAAAAAATAAAAAAAATACCCTTCACGGGAAATATGGTGACACCGATGAAAATAATTAGCTGCTATTAACGCCCGCATCAAAATAATTAAAATAACTTGCCGACACATTTGATTTTGCTCTCGAATCTGTGTGTTGAAGGTCATCCGAAAAGTTGTTGCCCAAAAAATCCACCACAGCAGGTAGATAATGTTGAAAAAAGTTGAGCTTCGTTATAAGTTTGGTATTTTCACGTCTGAATGTTGAGAGTCGCGTGAAAAGGGTCGAAATTTAACACTCATAATTAAAAGTATCGTGTAACAAGAGTCGACTTTTTGTAAAGTCCTGAGTGTTATTAGTGCCAAGTGGAAAGTTTTTTCGAAGAACTGAACGTGTGTCAAATAGTAAAAAGTAGTGTTTGAAACCAGATTAAAAAAACTACTCGCAATAAAATAAAATGGAGGGAAGTGAGGGGGTAAATTTTGACAGGATGAAGAACATTTAATATCAATTAACATTATTATTAAACAAAAGTTGTATTTGTATAGGATGAGTGCGAAAAGTTCTTCGGTATTTTCGACAGGTGGCTTTTGTTAATCTGCAGTATAATATGCTCATATTGTATATCGTTTGAAAGATGATTTGCCAGCTTGTATTTGAGCACCGTTATTGAAAATTTTGTGTTTATTTCAGTTTTGTTTTGAACAAAGAAAACATTCGTTTGTCCATATTATGTTATACGAGCTCCGGAAGTAGTAAATGTTAGTGATGCGGCAAAAAATATCCAGGAGTTTTAGCTGCGGTGGTTGAAAGACGACTGACTTGGTAGCTCAACTCGGAACTCTCTTATCCCACACGATCAACCAATGGTGGTCGCAAACTCATCCGCATTCTCCCATTTCCCCGCCCACCGAGGTGAGTAAACTTTTGCGAATCTACCCAACAGTCAATGGTCTTAGAGAGAATGGGAGAACTGAAACGGAGCGCGTGATGATCTCAGGGATGATTTGCTTTCGCATGCAACGAAGGCAAAACCAATGGTAACCGCATGACCCAGTTTGGTATTGGATTGATCTCAGAGTGCAATGCACTCCGAGAAGGGGAAATGAGGTGGGTAGAAAAACTCTGAGTTTATTGATCCCCACCGAATAGCCGCGTCTGGCGCAGGTCAAAGGATGCCGCGATGGCCTGGGATAATATCAGCGTGGGAACAAAACGAAAAGAATTCGATATAATCCAAGCCGTTTCGCTATGCAGCAACAGCGTCGCTTGCCCACACTTTGCTGTTGCTAACCAGGCATGAGATTTTTGATTTTCGATGGGAACTATCATGTGGTTTATGAAATATATGATGCCATATGGCATAAAAAGGCTGAATTCGGTTATGCATTATCTGCATAGAAGAATGAATTCAGGTTATGCGTCCTTTGGGAGGGTACCTTTTACAGGTGAAATACGCCCACGGAAGGGATTGGGGTTGACGTGGTGCGCGGTTAGCGGGCGAATTCGGGTTGTAATTGTGGGTTGGTTCTCGGCGTAATCTAGAGAACCCCTACAGATGTTGCAGTTAGGAGTTATCCGACCTTTGACATCGAATTTTTATTCACTGATAGTTCTTACAAAGAAGAAGAATGGTGGAGAAAGAATGTGCATCGACTATCCGGCACTGAATAAGGTAACTACCAAGCAGAAGTTCCCGATGCTTACTCTGGAAGAAATACTAGTAAATTAACGTGAAAGAAGTATTTCACAACGTTGGACCTTATGTCTTGATACCATCAGGTGCGAATAGGGGAGCAAAATCGGAAGTACACTGCCTTTGCTACGGAGAATAGATTGTATGGGTTCGTTCGCCTACCGTTTGGTATAGTTAATGCCCCAGCATACTTCCAAATGTGCATGAAACACATAAGGGCACACATGGACGGTAGGGATGTTACAATTTACTTAGACGACGTTGTTATCGGAAGCCACAATCGAGGAAGGGCTTCACAAGCTCGAGAAATTCCTGACAGTTCTGAAAGAGTCGGAGTTGAGTCTTAATATCAAAAAGCGTGCCTTTTTAAAGACCAGCATTGAGTTCCTCGGACACCAACTGGATGAAAACGAGATAAGACCAAGTGAGCAAAAGCCGTGGCAATGAAAAACTTCCCCAACCGGAGAATCTGCATCGGGTCTCACCGGTTACTGTCGGAAATTTTGTACCGAAGTGCTAGCAAATTGCAGTATCCCTTACCAATTTTCTAAAAGAGGACTACCTTTTTGCGTGGACGGAGAGACAGCAGACTGCGTTTGAAAATCTTAAGTCACCATGGAAGTCTTAGCTGTGGCGGAGAGCCCCAAAAGATACCGGATATGCCTATTGGGCAAGGCGTTTAAAGTTGTTACCGACTGTGAAGCCATCGTAGCAACCCAAAACTGGGCGACGATGATACCGCGAGTCGGGAGGTGGTGGCTGAAGCTTCAAGAGGTTGAATTTACAACAATTTATCAACCAGGGAGGAAAGCAGGGCACCTGGATGCAATGAGTCGCCAGTGGAGTACGAACGGGAGATGGAAGGAGCATCCGCCAACATATTATACATCTGCATTGAGGACGGTGATTGGCTAGCCACCATGCAGTGACAAGTTGAGAAACTCCGCGATATTATCAACCAACCATAAGCAACAAATATTATCGGTGATCGAAAGCAACTGCATAAGGAATACAACCTAAAAGGAAGAAGACTGCTTAGATGTGATAGCGATCAGAGAAGTAGGCAATACCGAAAAGAGTGCGGTGGCGAATTTTACGAATGTGTCATGACGAGGCGCCACACTTGGACTAGTAGTAATAGACACATTGTGGGGGGCGATGTCGTGGCCAGCATGGGCGCAGGGTTCCACTTCGTCCTCACAAATTAGAAGTTCCGTTGATCACCGAAAGGAATCTGTTCACTAATGACAAGGAAATTCACCAAACACAAGGAGTAAAACTCCGCCAAAAGACATGTTTTAATGTTATTAATTTGTTAATTTATTTGTGCCCATGTTTTTGTTTTTAAATGAAGTGGGTAAAATTAATTAAAAGTCAAGTGTACATTTGCAATCTCACGATGGGATACAATTTATTTTCCCTCCACATGATTTTATTTTATTGTTCATTTTTTTGATTTGATGAAATAAGTTCGTTAAGTAACATTTAATCCGCACATTAATGTAATCGAGCACATAAGAAAATAAAGATGACACTTGGTTAAAAGCTAATAAAGATGGCACTTAGCACGAGAAAACTATTAGTACACTCGGAGGAGTACGCGTCCCTCAGCGCTACGGGAGCGGAGGTGGACCGACCGGCTCGGCCGGGTGATGGAAAACGACTCACTGAGGGTTATAATCCGACGCTTAATCCAACCCCCAGTTCGATGGTGAGATCGTATAAAGAGAGAGAAAATTTCTCTTTAGGGTGTGGCCACCAAGGAAATGCAATCTTTCCTTAATCCCAGTGACCAATGGACGGCGATCTCTGGTATTGCAGTGGTGTGTATGTGTGGTCGTGTAGATCATATTGTTTACTCATGCGCGAAGGTCAATGGGAAACGAAACCGAAAAATTGAAGGGACCAATGGCATCGTGCATAATGAGGTTCAGCTAAGTAAATAGCTCCATTGCTATTGAGAAAAAAAGGTGCTGAAAGGATTCGGTATACACACTGGGAATCGGATGTTTATGGCATCGCTGCCGAGGGTAAGAACAAAATTCTTGTTTGCATTTGGTTATGCTATAGAATTTGTATTTGGCGGGTAAACGCGAGACTAGTGATAGTTTGTCGATGGTCAAAAGGGTCTGGATATTGGAGCTGAGTCAACAGTTGCGAGTCATTAAGATGCTATTTAGATGATTACACAATGACGGCTGTGTATAGCATATATGTCTATTGTATATGGCATCTATGGTTACTCAAGGGTCGATTTCTAGTGTGAATATTTACACTAATCGAGAATTCGGTTTTTGGTCGCTAATGCAGAGATGCATTGATGCATTGATGCAAGGCATGATGATAACCTTGGTGATGGAAACGTGGTGTACACGTATGTAGCAGGATTGCTTGGCATACAAAGGGTGCCGAATAATTTGACTTCAGGATGCCTATAAAATGCAAGGGATTCTTTTCAGGAATTTTGAATGCAATTGATGCATGAAGGTAAGAATTCCTTTACAGGAACCATCAAGGTTGTGCATTAGATAACCTTGATGCTTGAAGCTTTTGCGGATGCTAACACAATTGCATTAGCGGGAAGCCATGGGGTTTTAGGAGCTTCCGGACAGGAAGCTAGGGGGTAATTGGGAAGTAGGTCGTGGCGTTTAGTGGAACCGCCACAACAGTTACAAGAAGACTAAAGGAAGGTAATGTTTCCAAACCAGTCGCTTCGCTCACAAGTTTTGCTGGGTTTTTGAAGACTTGAATCCCTTTGGAATGCATATCATCAAAAAAGTTTGTATCGGTAGTCGTTTTAATATTTAACTAACGAATAACAAAGAAATTTAAATGACTGTTTTGTGTTTAAAATATTGCTCTGACTCTCTTTTCTCGACGTGATTCAAAAGTTGACTGACTCGACAAAAATGTTAAGTTAACTGAACCAAGTAAACTGCGACCACGAACAATAAAATTAAATAATGACCAACATGGTATACTAACCAATATTTTGTACTATGTTTCGGAATGCAAAACCGTAATACGGTTGCCTTTTATATTTCGGGATTAGAGAACAAAAACAAATATTGATCATCGAAAATCACTTTATTGTTTTTCAAAATATTCCCCATGAAGATCTATACACTTTTGCATGCGTTTGAACCAATTGTCGAAGCACTTTTGCCACTCTGATTGAGGTATCTCCAACACATGCATTCTGAATGCTGCAACCGCTTCTTCGGGTGTCGAAAAACGTTGACCTCTCAGTTTGTTCTTTACGTACGGGAATAAAAAGAAGTCATTCGGTGCCAAGTCAGGACTATACGGCGGATGACCCATCAAATCGATGTTTTGGGTGCTCAAAAATGCAGTTGTCGCAGCCGATGTGTGAGAGCTCGCATTGTCGTGGTGAAGAGTGATCCGTCTTCGGCGGTTGGTTTTCCTGATTTCTTGGAAGACAACTGGCAAACAAATGGTTGTGTACCACTCAGAATTGACTGTTCTGCGTTGTTCTAGTGGTACGGTTGCGACATGTCCAGTTTTTCCGAAAAAACAGGCGACCATTTGCTTGGAAGTGCTTCGTGCGCGAACAGCTTTTGTTGGATTTGGCTCATCTTGAAACACCCAGACAGTCGACTGCTGTTTACTTTCGGGCTCATACGCGTAAATCCACGATTCATCACCTGTCACGATGTCATAGACGTGTTTCGAAGCACCGCGACCGTATTTTTTGAGCATTTCTTTCGACCAATTGACACGAGCCTTTTTTTGGGCGATTGACAAATTGTGTGGGATCCAACGCGAACAAATTTTTTTGACAGTCAAATGTTTATGCAATATTGAATGTATACTGGTCCCACTAACGCCTAAGGTTGTCTCAATCTCACGATAAGTCACATGACGATCTTCCAATATCAGTTCGCGCACAGCATCAATGGTTTTCGGAACAACAACTGATTTTGGACGATCTTCACGAAATTCATTTTGGAGTGAACTACGGCCACGATTGGATTCACCATACCATCGATAAACACTGGCCCTTGATGGAGCTTCATCGCCAAAAATTGAATTAAGTTCATCCATGCACTGTTGCTGAGTTAATCCACGCCGAAAGTTGTAAAAAATAATCGGACGAAAATGTTGACAATTTGCTTCCATTTTTGGGCCGAGATGAATCTTTTAAGTTACTGTAAACAACACAAATAGCGCTCGTATGTCAAAACGTTCTGAGTGCGTATAACCTCAAAAATGTCCAACTTTACGACAGAGCTGTCAATTGCCGGATTGCAACACTAGGGTTGCCAAATCCCGAAACATAAGAGGCAACCCTCGTATAACCTGATGGTATCTTTTTTTAAATTTAAATTACCTGAAATTCAATTCCTTCGGAGTGACGCAAGCGATGACTCAAGCAATCATTGTCTGTGCTCCCCTTTATGTGTTCTCTTTATACTCTGCATAAATCTCATACTTTTCTGTCCAAAGGTGATGAATATTTTATTCCATTTCATTCTGTTCAACATTAGAAGCAGTCTTTCCCTTTGATACCCAAAAAAGGGGAAAAAATCGGATTGCGCGTCTTTCTTATCCATTATCATTTACACCCTACAGCAACATTTACCGTCCCCTTGAACACAACAGTAGCTTCTTAAATCATAATATTCATCCATAATGGAACGGTGCTCAACAAGTTACGACCTCTCAGAAAGGCAATTCCCAAACTGGCATGTCACAAGTAAAGTAAGCACAG
Organism: Microdon myrmicae; assembly: GCA_963931805.1. Taxonomy (NCBI): domain Eukaryota; kingdom Metazoa; phylum Arthropoda; class Insecta; order Diptera; family Syrphidae; genus Microdon; species Microdon myrmicae. The sequence goes on along the minus strand of OZ007497.1, from coordinate 6,133,805 downwards.
CTTTGTCAACCTGTCGCACGCCCCGATTCGGTGGTGTTAGAGCGTTTTTTTCGAACGCATCGCAGAGTGACGACGTATGGAAGAACAATTTATAAAAATCTGGTTTTGGGGATGTGTTTAACGTCGCTACTTCCTGGAAAGCAATACAATCACAATAACATGCACCAGTGGTCTACGCTTAGCGAACTAATAATTTTACTTTAAAGCCGTTTGTTTATGAGGATAAGGATCTAACACTATGCAGCATTTATCTTTTACAGATATGCACTTAAATATAAGAGAAAAACATGGGTTTACAGCCTCCACGTCCTTAACCATACATTGCACAATACGAAATATCCTACTGCGAATGCAACTACATTAGCAATCATACTGCAAAACACTTGACAGCTAGTATCCAACTTGCCGTTCTCACACTATTGCGGAGAGTCGTCATTAAAATGTTCATCTAGAATTGATGAGTCCGCCCAATGAAATGGGGGAACGGGAAATACTTACAGGTGGCGTTGACCTTCGACATTGCACTCTGCTACACGGGAGTTCTTTCTAAGATCCATTTCAGATGCAACTGCATCTTGACTTGTTTACTCATCAAACGACCGACGTAAATACCCTCATCTTTACCTTCACCTTTACAAGTTTCAGTTATGAAAAGAGACTGCAATTAAAACCAGAGTTGCAGAGGGAGCCCACAGGGTTGTGCTGGGGACAAAGTGTTTTGACATCGGAATGAATGTAACGTGTGTTTAAGTCCTAACTAGGGATTGAGATGTAAGCATAACACTTAGAGAAACGCTCAATGTGTTCCACTGTCACAGTGGGTGGGTGATTAATGAGGTTCGCTAATTGAATTGGGACTGCCGACTGTTTGCTTACGGGCGCGAGTGACAAATGACACAGAATTGATGTTCGCCCTACAACTGATACCAGGCTCGGGCAAGGAACATAAATCATCCCGTTAGTGTTTTAGCAGTTAAAAAGTTGTAAAATTTAAATGAGTAGGACTTGCCATCAGACACCGACTCAATTAGGACTCTCACTTGGGCTGGGAACAATAAAATTCTCAGTGCCTCATTTGGATGGCAGGAATTATAACTTCTCCGGTACAGTGGGGTACGATAGTCTTTGTGAAATATAGATCCGCCTGATGTTGCTAACATTTTCAATTCATGGAAAATGTAAATTGATTTTTCACTTTCTACTGAGCCTAAATAAATATTCACTGCCTGCGGGAATTGTTTGCCAAGCGGACTAACTGTAAGCTGGTTTTATTACTTTCATCCGAGCTTCGGGGTTTGGTTGTTTAATTAATCGCCAATCCAGTTCATTAGAGTTTCAGAAACAGGAAAAAATGGTAGGCCGATAATTCATTTTTGGATGTATTTACTTCAGCAACAAGTTAATTGGTATTCTTTTAAGGCATAGTAATGGTGTCAAAATATAATGGCAATTTTCACAAATATCATAAAGTTATCAGTTCACATAACTTGTAAATGCTATACATACAACTAGTCGCAATTCACTCGTAATCCTGAACGATCGTTGTAATCAATCGGCGATTAAAACGGACATACTTTTTATTAAACGGATCATTTGGATTGGACAGACGGGTCGAGTTCGAATGTGTTTTCGGATCAATACGGATGAATAGTGATGACATGAAATTCATACTACATACGTTTGTAAATATACCATAATCTTTGTCTTTTTAACTTAACGGTTAGTAAGTGTGTGGAGGTTCTCTATATCACATGGAGAACCAGCCCACAATCCTAACCTAATTTCGACCGCTAACAGCGCGTCCATCAACCCCTATCCCACCGTTCATGCTATTCACTTGAGAATCATCGTTTGCCTAATGGACGCATAGCTGAATTCATTCTTCTATGCAGATAATGCATAATTGAATTCAGCTACCTTTTTGCCATACGGCAACTCCATTTTTGCTAGAAATCACATCATGTCGGTTAGCAACAACAAAACAAAGCAGACGAGACGGTGCATATTCATGCAACCGCTGGGGAGTTTATCAAAATATTTAACTAGTTCTCATGATAAATTACCCTAGCCAATTTGGCGTCAATTCGGCTTTTCCGCAGATCATCCATTCGCTTGGGATCAATGATCTCTTTTCGCAGGTGAATAGCACCGGTCACATTTCCTCTCCTCCATAATTCTGTCTCTCGACAGGTCAATAGACTCTGAGATCACCACAGCCATAAAACTGGGGCAGTAGGTCATTCTCAAGGACTGCATTTGATACACCAGCACAAGCTAAGCCACCCCGAAGTTATTACCCTCTCTCTTTTGTTCTTTTTATCCTTGTCATGTCCAGCGACTGTCGAATGATGCGCGAGTATTATTCACCTCACTGAGACATGTAAATGAGAAGAGTCATGAAAAGAGCGCAATGATGATTGGCTAATAGCTGCGCGAACTCAAAATTGACTTTTCATCCCTAATTGAGTCAGTCGCTATTGATACATCACTGAGGTTGGTTACGCCGCTGCGTGGAGTTTTTATCCAACGACCATCGTGTAAAGAGTCGTCTCGTTGTCAAGCAGTAGTCGTGCGAAATAATTTTGCTGAGTGGAAGTTAATTTAAAACTACTAACTTAATTAGAAACGTGTGTTCTTGCGAATAAATTAGTGAGAATTGATTTAGTGATATTCAGTAACCAATTTTCAATTGAAAGTTTTTTAAATAAATCTTAATACGAGTTTTGCTAGCGGCACCATTTGTAGCAGGAGTCCGACAAGATATGATAACCAATGTACATATTAATTAATTAAAGTGTAAATAGAGAATTCACAAATATCATATCAACAAATAAAATTATTATTAAAATAAAGTGTAAATAAAGAACTCATAAACATAATATCAATAAATAAAATAAACTAATTTAGACAAGAAACAACCAACTTTTTAATTGGATATTCTTGGGAACAATCTTCTGCGGATCATCGTTGGGGAAAAGTGAATCCGTGCCGATGTTAGGCATCATAACCACATCCCCACAAGTGACTCAAGGCAGAAAACGCCACAACAAAAGCAAAACACACAGGTGTCGTGTAAGTTCGAGGGGTGTGCACAACAACAATAATCATATAACTTCTATTGCTAATTACAAGGAAGCGAAGGTGCGTGATTAGCACGAGTAATTGTTTTGTTTCTCATAACGGCGGTGTAGCGAAACCACTGATTATAGACTACAATGAAATAGGAAAACAAATGAACGAAATCATTAATAGTAAGGACAAAATATTAAAAGGCAAAGGAGCCATAATAAAAAGAAAAACTTCAATGCCGAAACTAAAGACGACTTCAAAACATTATCATGACGCGTAACACAGCCGCCAAATTGATGTTGGAGAAGGAACACCAAATGGAGGAGAACAGCAAGCTCTCCTCCCCTTCCAGATATGATAATTATGCCCAAACAATGCTTTGGCTTGTCTTGCCTGCTCTGAATCTGAAGATGAAGAAGGGGAAATAAATAAGTTGGCAACAAAGCTAGCAATGTCAAGAGGACGGCTAGATGAAAGACGAAGGAAGAAAAGAATACCCGCGCTCGAACGAAAAGGCTAAAGCCAGTAGTCGACCAACACCAACAAGAACACCAGCAAAAACAAAAGAATACCAACACCCAGCAGCACAACAAGCATCAGCCCAACAGCAGCCGACCAACAAAAAATAAATATGCCACCAATCAACAACATCGATTGTAAAAAATTGGTAAGTCTTTGTAAGCTAGCTGTGGGCAATAATAATTTCCTTATTAAAAGACTGGCACGCAACAGGCACGCCATTCATACCTATACGGTCACAGACCATAATAAAGTAATAAATGTGTTAAAGCCACCGCAGAATTCTTCTCCTACACGTCGAAACAAATAAAGAACACAACAGTCCTATTAAAGAGCGTTGATCCTCAAACGGAACCGAAGGTTCTTCTAGAAATGCTTCAAAAGCTGAAGCATGAAGACCTTGAAATTATCGTGGTAAAACCATTCACCACAGTCAAGTCAAGAAAGGAAAATCGAAAGCTACGCTTCTTTTTGGCGCAGTTAACACCGAGCAGCAGAATTGGTTGTGTACAGTAAATAACAGCCCTGGATCATCAAATTGTCACATGGGACAAACTCAAAAAAGCCAGCGACATTCTACAATGTGTCCGCTGCCAAAAGTTCGAACTCACAGCGGCGAACTGTGAAACCAAACGGGCTACAACACTGGTAGCCACAAATAATCCGACACAACATCTCAAGCAGACGTGTTCACGTCTTGTTCAATTTACAGAGGCAGATGACACAGCAACAAAGTCAAATAAACGAAATCTATTCGCACTCGCCCAGTCTAAATAAAAAGTCGATATGAACCCACTAACCAAAGCATCAATCAAAGCTCTTATCGTGAATGTAAATTTACTTATATGAACCAACCTGTTGCAAGATGAAAACCCTGATGTACTTCTAGCGGTGAAACAAAGTTAAACTTTGGCACAAAAACTATTACATTATACGAAGAGAACTGTGGGGTTTCTAACAGATATACACACAGTGCACAAGCATATAGTTGAAGAACAATAAGCAAAGCATCAGAGCCGTATACCATAATTAACAATTGCACATCAGTTGAGTGTACTTGAGAATAACAATCGAATACGAACACACGGCGGTAGCCTGATGCCTCAATCCTCGTTCTCACCCGTTTCTCCGTGTGTTCAAGTCACCATCTTCACTATCCTTGCTTAACGGTATAATTTTTGACCCCGACGTGATCGGTGTCAAATAGCACACACTCTTCCATAGTAAAACAAGACTTTACTACTAAGATCACGACTTCCGCATAGAGAACCAGCATAATCACTCGCTCCTCGCTCCGTCGTTCGCACAAGGAGTTGATCGTAACAAAGTTACTGAGGGGGGAGTAGTGTGGCGTTTCTAACAGATACATACACATTACACAAGCAAATAGTGAAGAACACCGAAAGAAAATCGAATAACAAAAAGCATCAGCCGTATACCAAGCAATTCCATAGCAATTCGACATCAATTGAGTGTACTTGAGTTTTGAAATCGAATTCATACACGCGGCAGTAGCCTGATGCTTCAACTCTTCACTTCTCACCCGTTTCATCGTGTGTTCAATTCACCTTCTTCGCTATCCTTGCTAAACGCCAAGGAACTACAAAGGGAAATGGAGAGGGTTGAAAAGTATACTCACCCACACTTTTCACCGAATAGGAACTATCTCCATGCGGATTGGCTGCACCATATATATATATATTAAATGGGGAACTTTAGCTTGTGATAATCTTTTGCATTGGAATTTGCAAAAGATATTTGAGGATGGGCTAACTGTTTTGCTATGTAGAAACAGCGTCGGTCTACCCATGTTTTGCTGTTATTAAGCAGCAGGATGAATTTTAATGTTTTCAGGTAGGGAAATCGGTATGGGGGATTTAAGGATCGGTTTTTCAAGCAAAAAGGATGCACATACGCTTGAAGGGGGGCTTTAATTATGTAACACATATTGCGAGAGCAATAAGCTCGTCCTTTGACCTAATTTTCGGGGGTCATTATTCAAATACTTTGCTTTATGAGAGGGTGTGTTGTAACGGTTTGTACCACCAGAGGTTTTCCTTGAATAGGATTTGTACCACCAGAAGCTTTCTATGAATGTTCTTACACAGTATGGATCTGGAATTCCGCTGATTTGTTATGTAGGTAGATCATCCGTAGACGGGTGATTGTTCTACGATCGAGAAGTCACGCGCACCGAAGAAGAGCTCTTGCGGTTCAGTACGGTTACTAGGTGTATCCAGAAGTTTTTTCTGATTTAACTAAGAGATGGTGCCAGCAAAAAGTACGCAGCGTATTAATTTGACACAGAAGTTATTTTGTTCGTCTGAGATTTACCTACAGGCACACACAAGTTGATTCCGCCAAAAAATAGCGTCTTTGTTTTATCGTTCAGTGATCATCTCGAGTTTTGTGCCTGAAAAAGAACATTTGGAGCACGCATTGCTGTTCTTATTTAATCAAAAGAAAAAGGCTCTTGAAAGTCATCGCTTGCTGGTATAAACATATGGTGAACACGCTCCAGTAGTTAGAACATGTGAGGCATGTTTTCGACAATTTAAAAATGGGGGGATCAATGTGAAAGACAGTGAGCGCTCTGTTAGACTGTTACATAGTTAAAATCACCTCCCGATTCATTAAATTGATTCGCATTCTTTTTGGCCTGAAAAATCGCCATTCCATGATCTCCCACGTAAGATCTTCTACCTGAAATCAAAATTCCATACTGGTTAGCAATAGCAAAGCGTGGGTAAGCGACGCTGTTGCTGCATAGAGAAACAGTTTCGTGTATCGCAAATTCTTTTTGCGCATTCCTACGCCGAGATTATCCCAATGGTTATTAGCGTCTCCGTTTATCTTATGATACAGCCATTCGGTAGGGAAGAAAACCAGTGTCAGGTAAAAAGTATGCACGAGTATACTTTTCAATTCTCCCCATTTCCCCGTCTCAGAGTGCACTTTTGGTGAGAACAATTCCAACATTAAACGGGGTCATACGGTCACCCTCTTCGTTTCGCTTTTCGTTGCAACCGAGACCGAATCAACTCCTAAATCGCCATTCTCTCCGTTGCAATTTTCTCATTCTCCCTGAGTTCATTTATGGGGTTATGAAAATGTTCTGTTGCCAGCGTATGGCACGGTTTCCACTTTACCCCAAACACTTGTCCACAGCAAAATTGTCCACCAAAGGGAAGAATAAATGAAAGCACTTTTTATTTAATTTTTAAAGTTTTCTTTTATTTCTTTATTTAATATTCTTTTATCAATTCGCGTTTCAGTGTTTATTCGCTCCGATTGAAAATATGTTTTTTTAGCGGAAATTTATTGTAATTGGTAATCAATTACCAAAGGAAAAAAAAACTATTCACTATGGTTTTTGACGCGACGCGACCTTTTGCTCTCGGTGATTGAATAGAGACTGCCTGTAATGGTGGTTGAGATCTGACTACTGACGCGGTGCAGCGTGACCGACCGTGGTAAAGATTGAATAGCGACTGGGTGAATTGGGGTTGAAATTCATATTTCTTTCCATACACAGGACAACCAAAAGAGACCACGCCTCTGCTCTCTCAACCTCACGCCCGTCAAAGTATGAGTAACTTTTGTTAATAGGGTAATTGACGGACATGAAGAATGAGAGAACAGAAAACATGATATGCTGTGATCTCGGGGTAGCTTTGGTTGTGTGCGTTGGTATCAGATGCAGCTACTGACACGACCTACTGACCCAGTGGTACGGCTATGGTGTAGTTAAAGCGCATTGAACCATGGAAAGAAATACGAATGAGAGAGAACCTTAGCGGATGTTACTCCCCTGCAAAGAGAGATCGTTGATCCCAAGCGAATGGGTGATCTGAGGGAAAGTCGATAGGACGCCGCTGATGTTTGGGAAATAATTCGCGTGAGAACTAGACTCTATGACGCTGAAATTACCCCAGCTATTTTGCTATGTTGCAACAGCGTCGTTCTTTAAGACTTGTTGTTGCTAACCGACATTATGAGATTTCCGATGGGAAACTCATGGTTAGCAAGAATGGAGTTGCCGTATGACATTTATGTAGCTAAACTCACTTATGCATTATCTGCAAAGGATGATGAGTTTAGCTATACGTCCGTTTGAAATGTTTTACAGGGGAATACATATAAAGGAAATTGGTAAGTATGACGCGCTGAAAGCGGTCGAATTTAGGTGGAAATGTTGGTTGGAATTGTGGGTTGTTTCTCATGTAGAATAGAGAAACCCCCCACACATTGACTGTTGAATGGATTCGCCACCGTTTATTCACTTAATGGGCGTGGAAATGGGAGAATGAGGATGAGTGTGCGATCGAAAATTGGTGATCATGGAGGAGTACCCGTTGATTGGGTAGGAGTGGGTCTGGAGTATTTGTGAAGTCAGTTGCATAATATCCGTGAGAAGTGTCAGCGGTTGATCTGAGAGCAACAGTTATCGTGAGAAAAGAGAAACAAAACCCCGTGTATTAAATTAAATAAAGTAATTCCTAAACGGAAAGAATGTGTGTTAAATCATAAGATTGGGCAGAAAAGAAAAAAGAAAACTACTTGAGTTAAATGAAAAGTAAAGAATCAAACAATTACTAAATGCGTATTTAATGCAAACCCGGGTTCAGACCAAACCAGGGTAGTGTCCGGTAAGCAGCAAACTCTTCCAGAATACCTTTCCTATACAAAGGCCGCACAAGGAGTGCAACAAGCAGCTCTACATCGTCACAACGAACTCCATACGCTGCAGGTAGAGATCACAAAGGATTTCCACGTGACATCGAGTCAACAAAATAGTGTCCCACAAAAATGTGTTACCTAATTTTACACAGAGTAAACACCCCCAAAAAAGAAGTGTTACAAGACCACAAAAATGTGAGGACGAGCAATTGCAGGAGTGATTGGATGATGACCCAACTCAAACTCAACGGCAATTAGAAGAACCCTTACATGTGTCACAAGAAACAATCAGCAGGCGTTTACCAGCAATGGAGAAAATCTATACCAGGTGCATGCATACGTTTTTTCGGGTTTAACTAAGAGATGGCGCCAGTGAAAAGTACGCAGCACGCAGCAAATTTAGTGAAAGACATCTTGAAATCGCTTGGATGGGACATCCTTCTGCATCCGCCGTACTCTGCAGACTTGGCGCCATTCGACTATCACATCTTCGCATCAATGGGGCACGCGGTTGCGGGGTAGCACTTCCGCGATTTCGAGGAAGATGGAAAACGGTTTGACGAATGGTTTGCCGCGAAAGACAAGCAGTTTGTGTGGCATGCTATTGATGGGCGAAATGTGCAGAAGCCCATGGCCAATATTTTGAATAAAAAAAACTCATTTCCCTAGAAAATTACGTTTTTTTTTTTCTACCAAAGAAACCGGAAAAACGTATGGATACACCTAGTATGTCCACAGAGACCGAGACAATAAGATTAAACAGCACAGTTCTGGTGGTTAAATGGCAAACAAAGACCTGTGTACTAATGTCGGTAGGATAACTGCATAATCAGCCAACTTACACATGCTTAGGTTTTCTAGGATTAGAGTAGAATAAGGATTAAATTAAGTTTTATATGAAAAAATAGTTAGATATAAGTTAAATTTTATTAAAAAAAAAATACAAAAAATGGCAGAAAGTTTTTCTTTAGTTTTTCGTTGTCAAAAATAAACATAACTAAATACACAAACAAAGTAATGTCCCCGAAGGTAAACTATACCATAATAGTCATATTACGTTTAGGTTAGAGCATCCGCGTAGGACTAGTAGGTTATATTGTAAGATAATCAAGCTAGAATTTAAGCATTCTTTGACTAGACTGTAATTTAAAATCCAATAATATAAAATGGAAATAAAAAATGTCGCAAATACAATTAAGAAAACTGTACCTATGCTGTTACCGGGGAGGATTTTAGTGGGTTTCAAATGCCCTTTATGGTTGGCGCGGTAAGATATGACTGGAATTCCAAGAGAGTACACCCTGCTTACTTCCGAAAAAGCTTGTTTGTAGTGCCGAGCGAGACAATTATTCATTCGTTCTCCTGACATGACCAATCTCAAATGAATTTTAATCAAGAGTGTAGGTGAGGTGTTCTTACATTCAGATTATGAAATGAGTTTCTGCAACCCAATGAGACAACTCTTATACGAAAATGAGATCCCAATCCCAAGCGGTGTTGACTGTTTGTACCCAACTGTTATAGTGGAACAAGAGTTTCGATGCCACCAGTGCCACATCTATGGCTTAGTATGCCACTTCTACTCTCCGTCTACCGTTATATATTAACTAATTATGATGTTTCGGATTCAATCTGGTTGGGTATAAGTGGTGCATCTGTTCTGCTCACATGATGGTCATATACTTCTACACAGCAAGTGTATTTCTTTTCTATAATGATTAGTTGATTCACTTACATGTGAATACAAATTGTGGGCGAAAGAAGAGGGAAAGATCTGCGAGCTCTTGATGCACATTGGCCTTGAATGCCTCTACATTGCATCTGCAATGACCTGACAAAGGAACAGAATTACCTCCAGCGTTTGCCGTGTTCGACTGAAGAACGATTCTCTTCTCAATTTTGAGAAAGTATATGTCTTGTATTACTTAGACATCCTAGGACATTATAAGCACTGCAGTTTTCGTCAGCTTGTTGTATTAAAAACAAAGTATGCAAAGTACCACTTCACATATACAGAAACCCTGACTAGTTCGCTAAATACTCGAAATACGGCATACAACACTTGACGAAACACACAAACCTTTCCGATTCCTTACTGACCCTATAACAAATGCCATACTGTCGAGAATCACACCGGACGCAGAAGAACTATTGGGAGACTACCAATGCGAATTCCGTAGGAACCGGCCAACAAGCGACCAAATGTTCACAATAAGGCAAGTGCTGGAAAAGAAGTGGGAATGCGGAGAGACAGTTCACCAACTGTTCGTTGACTTCAAAAAAGCCTACGACTCAGTCGCAAGACAAAAACTCTACAATATTGTAGCTGAGCTGGGAATCCCGAAAAAATATGCCGCCCTCATTCAAATTTGCATGAACGAAAGCAAAGGGCGAGTTAGAATAGAAAACCACCTCTCAGAAAAATTTGAAATCAGGGATGGTTTAAAACAAGGGAATGGCATCTCACAATGTCTTTTTAACCTTGTGCTCGATTATGTTATCAGAAAGATACAAGACGACAACATGGCCGGATCATCTCTGAAGGGGGTCACACAAGTGCTCGCATATGCGGATGACATCGCCGTTGGGCGATAATCTAGAAACTGTAAATAAAAACTGTGAAATCATTCTGCAGGAGGCAGAAGAGGTGGGCCTAGAAATAAATGAAGACAAAACGAAATACATGATTGCGGCAAGAGCAGGTGGACCTGAGGGAACACATATAAACGTCAGAGGCAAGATATTTGAAAAAGTTAAAGAATTTAAATATCTGGGAACGATACTGACGGCCAATAACGAAATGTCGAAGGAAATTAACAAAAGACTGCATTCCGGCAAGGCTAGTTGGCACACAGTCAGAAAACTGCTGAAATCCAAACTGCTATCACGTAACATAAAGCTCCGTGTCTATAGAACCATAATCATGCCGATTGTTCTATACGGATGCGAAACATGGGCTCGCACAAAACGGGATAAAACAAATTCCGCGTATGGTGTAAGGTGTATCATTGGAGGTAAATATGACGAAGAGACAGGACAATGGAGGAAACTTCACAACCACGAATTGGAAGAGCTATACCGCAAATCTACAATAGTGTGAGTAATCAGGTCACTAATATTAAGATGAGCCGGACATGTGGCGCGAATAGGCAACGATACGACCGTGCGTAGAATTCTTGACGGTAGACCAACGGGAAATAGACCGGCAGGACAGCCGCGACAGAGATGGGAGGACAATGTTAGGTTTGACCTTGAGGAGATCGGATCGGGTGGTCAAGCGTGGAAGGAGAGTGCACAGGACAGGGAAATAATTCTCTTTATCTAATAGGAGCTTCGCTCCTCCTCGCGTCTATCGTCAACCTTACGCTCCGTTTTTACGCTAACATAAATTACTGGTGGGAAACATATTATGTATTTGGTAGCAATGGAGTACTAAAAATGTAAAAAAGCAGACACGCAAAAAGAAATAATAATCAAGGAAATAAAATAAAAGAAAGGATATAAAATAAAAATAAAAAACAGAATGAAAAAATATCCTTAATATATATAGAGAAAATAATTAAAAATTGATTTTATTTTTCAGTGAGTTAAGTTATTTTGCTTTTAATTCAACGTTTGTTTAATTTTTCTTTCAATTTCTTATTTAACCTTCTTTCTTCATTTATTATTATTATTTTTTTTTAACTTTTGTCCTTTTAGTTCTTCTGTGGGATTTAATTCCTTTTTCTCTTCTTGTAACATATTTTAATTTTATTGGATTTATTTCGTTCTATAATTTTCTACCATTCTCGTTTCTTTTTCTATTTAATTTGTCCTATTTTTTGTTAAGTTCATTTAATATATTTCACTTCATTATTATTTATTTATTAGGCTTAATCCAAGCTTAAATTAATATAATATAATACCTTACAGATTAACTTAAGAACTAAAGCAGTAATTAAAAAAAATAGAAAAAAGAAGAAAAAACAAGGAAGCAGAAGAGGACTTGGGAAGTAGGAGGCTGGAAAAGAGGGAGTGTATGTGGGGGTGGTAAATGTGGCATTTGTGAGACAGCGACAGTGAACGGCATATGTAGACGTAAAGTAGAAATCGAAGGAGGTAGGGTAAGCGTTTGCCCACCTCGGCTTTCGCAAAATGGGTTCATTGGAGCCGTAAGAAGAGTGGTGGTTGGGCAAATAGAAGGGACGAACGTTTCGCAGGTTACGGGGGCTAGTGTGTTTCACTCTTCTTATTAAAGATATGTAAATCAAATTTTGAATTCACTTCATTCATTTGTTTTTATTCAATTTTCTTAATTGAAGTTTTATTTTCTTTCTATTTTGATAATGTCGTAATTTTTTTTCACGATTCCTTGTGGACATTTTTTCCTCTTACTTCTAAGTTTTAGATTCGGGTTGATTAATTTTATTTTTCGTTTTGTCATTATTTTATTTCATTTTAGTTTTTTAAACACTCGGTATTTTGATTTACGTAAATACTATATGTGCTCTCTGTTGGGCAGAAACAATCAGGGTGTCCCAAAAGTGGTTTTTAATTTATTTCGCTCCCTGTACGAATGCAGACTCTGGGAGAGGCGTATATGCAAATAGCTAGCCCCATAATTGGGAATTCAGTCGCCACAAACCGTTTTACGGAAGTGCGCAAGTTTTGCAGGAAAATAATTATTCTCTTGTTATCCCCGTCGGGGAGCCTCTGGCGCAAGACTAATGACCTTGCCCGGAAAAAACAAATCATTATGGAAAATTTAACAAGCCTCAGAACTTGCTAAATAAGGCCAAGACCAGTTCCCGGTTGAAGTGCCGATGATAATGATGATTGCGCGACGAATATTTTGCATATACACATACAGTGAAGTACCGAGTACTCAACCTATCGAAATGTGGGCGCAAAAGTTTGGGGAAAGTGGTTCAATAATAGACAATCTACGGACAGGGCGACCTAGGTCATCCAGAAAACAAGAAAACGTAGAGATCGCTCTCTCCGTAAAAAAGGAAGAATCTTATAGGAATATGAGACGATTACTAACAACTTTTTGATTTTTACACATTTTACGTGTTTATCGGCTGTTTGTGAAATTTTTCCTATAAAACTGAAGACTAAAACTGGCCCTTGTGGAACACGGCTTAAAACCGCTGAACTACATAAAATTAAAGATACACAGCAACAAAGTTCGCTATCTGGATCAAATATCTGAGCAGAAGTGGCAATGATAACAGAGAACATGCGACGTGCAATTTTCAAATGTTAATTCATTAAACTTATTAAAGAATTATATTAAAGAATTTTTGGTTTAAAAAATCTTGTGTATACCCTGACTATAAACTTACGATTTCTCCCTAGGCTCAGTGGCACCCAGACTGCGTTCAGATGAAGCAGTTCATATAACAAGATTCCATTGTCCCTGTAAGTCACATCTCGAACTCACAAGCGGTACAATCTTGCAGTCTTTCTATTTCCCTGCCAGCCCGCATAGGTCACCCAGTCGTTCACAGACGGGATGTGGTCTTATGATTCTTCCTTGGCCGCTTCAGTACAATCCTTTTACTCACTAGAAATCAATTCGATCAGCAGGTGGAATATTATAATTTATCTTGTCGTGGCCTCGGCAGGAGCCACACAATAGGATATATGCCAGAACGGAGCGCTGAGGAATACCAGTATTAATCCCGAACCGAAACCGGAATTCTTTTCCCGAAAAGATAGTCTGTTGCCTATTGAATTAGGGATTTGTCAACTCTCTAAGAATAAGGATAACTCTAAGGCAGGTTGAGGACGAAATGTATTAATCAATTAATGAAGTTCATAAGAAGGTCGTGAGTGCGTTTATGCGTGCATGGGTTCAACTAACAGCTCAGTGGTATTGTGGCGGAACGACAATAAAATTACAATTTATTTTTGTAAAATGTAACTAAGTTACGCTATCTAAATTTCAGGAAAAATTAGTCTTTCCTGGGCAAAAGTTTCATATTAACCGCCAGGGAACACGAAAACGTTTTCTTATTTAATTTAGTTAAAGTATATACTAATCATTTTAGTTTAGTAAATAACTTAGAAAATGTTTCGGAGAATAACAAATTAAAATAGCCTGATTGCATTTAATCTATTATTTGCGTTTGGTGGTCTAGCTTGATGCATTGCTCTTAAAGTACTTTATTTTATTATGAACAGAAACTCTCTTTTTTTTCAAATTTGGTTTCTTTACAATAACGCACGCACAAAGGAGGATTTTGGAGTACCCTCAAAGTTCAGATCACAGTGCAAGCGGACCGTGAGGAAGTGGATTAAGAAAGGAGGTATCGAGGTACATTGGTCTCAAATGCCTGGATATTACAACGACGAGGAAATATATGATCAGATAAAACATTACACATTCGTGTGGTTCGGTTAAAGAATGACTCTCTATGTTTATTTTTGCGTCTGAGGTTGACTTTCAACGTGACCTGAAGCGCATTTTCAGATTAACGGGTTTCGTGGGAAATTTTCTGAAGGCGCGGAACACATTCAGCAAGTTCATATGAGCAACAACCGTGATAATACCTACAGAAAAGAGACAGGCTTAATACGGTGCGACTATGTGCTAACGACGCAATTGAACGACGTCCCCACTAAGTTTCACAGTTGGTTTTTGCATCATTTGCGCGTATAGCGCAGTTTTGGATATGCCTGACCATTTTGGGACCAATGTAGGCCTTGTAAATAGTAGCCAGGTTGGATGGAGTGAAATAATTTTCCCATCTCTTAAGGAACCCCAAGTATTTGGCTGCATTTTTCGCAGCTTCAATTATGTGTTCATTCCAATTAATAGTCAAATTAATTCCAGTACCAAGGATTGATCATTCTTTGACTTCGTCCCTGCAAGTACCGTTCATCGACAGTATATTTACTTTGGGGTGGGCATTTGCCGACAAGAGGCAGCACTGAGTTAGATAATCCCCATGGATATATCTTGTTGAAGTCGGAATTCAATGTATTAAGGATAACATACTGATTGCCAATGATGTTCGAAGAGTTTGGTCGGGAATGTTAGTATGAATATGGGAAACTCAAAGTGCTATTGCGTGGGTCCTCTACACCACATGGAGAACCAACCCTGATAGTGAACTTGCCACCTTCTGAACAGTCAGTGACAACAACAAACTCCCAAAATAAAAAATAAAAAGACATTAAACGGATGCAACAACCCCAATACTCCTGGATTCAACACCACCGGGCTAGGAGCAACAGCCCGAACACACCAATAAGCGCCACGGCGACGCAAGCAAATACCGCCCACCTGTAAAACTCCCATCGTTGGACTACAGGTTTTTCTTGTTGTACCTTTATCCGAAGCGTTTATTTCCTGTAAGGTGAGCTCCTTCTGAGACATCAAACATCACAGTTTAATTAATTTTCAAAGTCAATCTAATTATGTACCTTTAGGCCAAATTGTTAAACCAAATTAAACTACCAAATATTTTAAAAAGGCCGGATTTAAAAAGTAATACAAGAAGTCCCTTCAGGCAAACCAAATAAACCGGCTGTTGTTATGAACCTTTCAATACCCGAGGCTCTCTTGCCGAACGAGCTATTAATATCAAATACTTCCTTTGAAGAAAAACAGTGAAAGCCTGTCCTAATTTTTAACTTTAAACTAGATTAATCAATTATTATAGAACTCCTGTATTTAAAAATTAAATTCAAATGTACGTAAAAAAATCAATTGAAATTAAAATAGCATTAAATACCAATTAAGGCCTTACCTAGAAATTCACCTATATACAACCATATACGGTGTAACAAATTGTTATAAAAATCTTCAATTAACAATCAAATCTTAATTAACATTTAAAAAGAAAAAAAGTAGATAATTAATTAAAACCAACCAAATAGTATTAACACCACCCTACCAATAAGCAACATCTTGGATTGAGATAATAGAAGGACACTCGTGATCCTTTAGTTTTGCTTCCGCAACAAGCCCCAAGTCATTTCCATATAAATTAAAGATTTTTAAAGAAATTGCCTCATATAAATTAAAGCGCAACCGTACAAAAGAATCCTACTAAACAACATCATAAACGGCACATTACACGTTTAGAATAAGAAAAGCTAGCGCAGTAATCAGAGACATATCCGGGACCCAAGCAATTTCCTTCATCTTCTCCCATAAATTTAAAAAACGCCTTAATCTTACGGGTATACATTTTGACTGCCTTCAATAATCGCATTATAAATCACCGTAAGTCCCTTCCGGATACAAGCCAGGCACCGCACCTTATTTACAGCACTCAAGACACCGACTCAAACGACACCCCAGTGGCTCCCCTCGACTCTCCGCGTCCGCTTTACGGCTCTCGACCTCATCCACAGACACACCTCGTCTCTTCTCAATCTCTCAATTCCGGCAACCTTTACGACTCCGGCACCACAATGCCCACCACACGGGCCGATACTACCCAGCAGGGACAACCACGATCCGACCCCCCCCCCGCGTTCGAGGACGCCTGCAGCGTCGATTCCAGCCCCCATTCCCCCAATTTCAACCTCCCTCCCTTCGGCGAAGAGGACGTAGAGCTATGGTTTGCCTTAGCAGACCGCATTTTCCGGGCCGCCAACATGCACGACGAGAAACTCCGTGCAGTTGAGCAGATGCGAGTCCTCGACCGCACCCAACGAACGCATGTTGCGCACATCATTAGGTCAACCGACCCCAACCCCTACAGCAACATGCGGGACACGCTCCTCGGCGCTCTGGACGAGCCCAGGAGTAGCCGACAACAACGCTTGGCAAGCGAGACCAACCTTTCGGGAATGAAACCGTCCCTTTTCCTGACCCATTTACGCTCCATAGCGGGGACCAGGATCTCGGGCGATTTCATCAGGCCTCATTCCCTGAGATACCTCGCACAGCATGCCCGCGCGGCACTAATAGCCCAAACCAACCAGAGCGAGGCGTGTGGCCGTATAGGCCACACGCGGGGCAAATGCCGAAACAGGGCAAGGCGATCAAAAACCAGGAATCTCCTAGCAGCCCCTACGCCAACACCAACCCAAGGCCAAGACTCCACGTCAACGCCAGCGCTCACCAAACAGCACCACCAGCAAGGGCGGCAAACAACTCTCCATACCAACGTATGGACGAAAAATGCCGACTGGATTTCGGTGGGACAAGTGGTGGGTGTTAAGTGAAATCGCGTCCGGGCTGGCGCATACCTAAAACCCCCCACACTATCATCAGGAAATGAGTAAATTGGGTTGTGGGTACTGAACAAGAGATCATTTATAAAGATGAGGGAACCCTGGGGAATACCTACACGAATTTGATGGGAGGCAGATGTGACACCATTAAGAGGTACTGGGATTGAACCGCCAGAAAGATAGTCTCGTATCCATCGGATCAGGGGATTATCCACTCCATAGGAATGCAATTTTGACAAAAGGCTAGATGCTAAACCCTGTCGAAGGCTTTTGAAATATCCAATGCTTTCGCCAAAGTAGTGGGTGGAATGACTACACTTTTCGGTAGCGTACGCTTTCAAATCTCCTACGGACCTGTTGCTACGAAAGCCATATTGGCGGTCATTGAGGAGGTCATTCGATTCCAGATATTTCGAAAGTTGAAGGTTAATGAGTGCTATGGGTCAAAAAGAAGAAAGGGACGATTTGTCGCCCTTTTTTTGAAATTGGGTGAATGTACGCTGATTTTCATCTATTTCGGAAGCGGCTAGTACAACAAGACAAATGGAAGACCTTCCCCAGTGGCTTAACGAGTGAAGAAGAACATCTCTGCAAGAGAATTGGGATCATTTAAAGACCTAATTTAGGTACCCAAATACTGATTACCTAGTGAAAAAATTAATAATTCACAAAAAGTCAGAAACATTAATATATTGTAGCGAGCTTAGGGTTCGCTGGATTAATTATTTTTAATAAATAAGAGCCGTTAAATCGATTTTGAATTAATCTAACACTTTATTAGTCCGTTAATAACAACCGTTACTTTTACCGTACACAACGATTTCTTTACTTATCGCTTCCGTACTTATCGCGTCTTTTACTGCTCACTTCTTACTTCTTCGATCTGTGTGCGACATATTTATACCGTTTCCTCATTCTGATTCAGTGTTTCGTTTCGGTCCGTTCCATAAACTCGAATTTTCTACTGTTCATATTCTCCAGTTTTCCAGTACTTTCTAGAATAGTTAGTACTTTGTTTTGGACTTTCTAGAATATTCTAGTACTGATTGTCATATGCGTCACAATATATAGAACTACTTCGAATTTCCATCGAATCTTAAAGACTACAAATAATTTTGAAATTAACTTTTAGATTAGGGCATATATCCCTGTTTAAAAAATGTTGCTTCTATTCTTTAAATAATCCAACTCTCCCCTTCAGTCTTTACGTCACAAAGAGTAATTCTAAAATGTTCAAGTACTAGATTATGTTAAGAAAACATCGTTTATCAGTGAAACTTTTATTTACGATGGCCTATTATCCTATTAATACGTCTGCCAGTTACATTCATTACTCATATCCAGCCTCAACCGTCTTCATATCAGTCTTCAGAAAAAAATGTATACGACAAAGAGGAAGTTTTATCACATATCCCTCCTTTTGTTGAAGAAGTAAATTTCCACAACAAGCGAACCAGAAATGAGGTCACGAATCCCACACCTGCGGCACATGTGTGGAATGAACTAATTCTACTGCTACCACTACAACTTATCATAATGTTGTTTTAGGATTTGTTTAACACAATTTGTTTCCTGACTGTTCGGCAGTAAAGTTTTATATCATCAAACCCTTCGGGGTGGGTGCACTAGCTTTGTATTCAGTGTCGTACAATGCACTAACATAAATCAATTCCATAATGTGTTATTCTGCATTACCCTTGAAAAGGAAAAACCAACTGAGGAATCTCATTAACTATTAGTTGACGTCGAGGGACGCTGTTGTTGCTTCCCCCATTGCAATGAAGGGTTTGTGTTAATGTAATATTACTGGAAAGGAAAATTAAACAAATTATTTAAATAGGAATCAAGAATAGTTTGCAATCGAAATATCACGCGAGTTTATTCTGGGCAGTCCAAGAATTAATCGGCCTGCCGCATAGATGGAGGTAGTTATTAAAATATAAAAATTGTGGTAAAAAAAACATCTATAACTGTGTTGCATGTACTTTAAAGGGTGCGAAACGGGAGGGGAAATCTATTGGCATCCCAGGCGCAAGACTTTCAGTAACACCATTAGAACATAGGCGAACAAGTCCCACTTATCTCTTTTCTATAGGTATTGCCCAATTGATCTCGATGAGCGCTTTCCACCTCTCCAATTACGTTCTAGCGATTTTCGTCAATCACAGAGTGAGTATTACTCCATATTCAAAATTAACTTTAAGGGGGTATTCTGGTCTAGACGCACGAATTTAACGCAATTTTTGAAGTGCTATAAAAAAAGCGGGCTCCTCGATAGTATAGTGGTTAGTATACCCGCCTGTCACCCGGGAGACCGGGGTTCGATTCCCCGTCGGGGAGCCCCTGGCGCAAGACTAATGAACTTGCCCAGAAAAAATAAATCATTATGGAAAATTTAACAAGCCTCAGGACTTGCTAAATAAGGCCAAGACCGGCTCCCGGTTGTAGTGCCGATGATGATGATAAAAAAAAAGCAATCAATATTTTTACTATTCATTTTCTTATAGGATGTTTATTAATATTTCAAGAATACAGTAAAAAAAATACCCACGATTCAACCCTCCTAGCAATCTGAAAAAAAAAGATTATTAATTCACAGAAATGCCTCTATCGTTGGAACTAAAAACAGTTGAAAAAAATTTTTTTAACAAAGTGGCGACTGCTTCAAAAAAAAATGTATTTTTGTACCACCTTTTTTTAGTTTTTCGAATTTGTTTAAAATAGTTAACATTGAAATTTGGGGATGAGGATAGTTCATGCAATAGAAGCCTATAAAGAAGACATATACTAAATTTGAAGTAAATCGGTTCAGTAGACCTTGAAAAATCGTGGGTATTGTTTTAAAAGAGATCCCCCACTTCATCAGCTGCTAGCTTTTGGAATTTTGAATTTTTTACTTTCAATTTTTTTACTGTATTCTTGAAATATTAATAAACATCCTATAAAAAAATGAATAGTATGACAATCGTTCTTTGAGCGAATCACACAAATGTGGAATGTGCTGCCTGGTGATGCATCATTACAATTTTCGGACATCCAAGATTCTACCTCTTTTTCCACTTGCACTGTGCTTTGAAATTTAAGGGTGCTTCGAAATTGCTGGTGTAAAGAAAATTGAATCCCTGTAAAATTCCAATCTATAATGTGTTCACAATTGATATTACGCCACTTAATTGTATTTGAAATTTAATGGTGAAGAGACTATTCATTGGTGTAATTAGAGTTCAGCCCAGGACCTGATGGAGTCCCAGCTGTTTTTTTAAAGAAATGTTCCTCTTCTCTTTCTCTCCCGATTTCAAAGATATTCAATCTATCCCTCTCACAAGGTATCTTCCCAAGTATCTGGAAATCCTCCTATGTCACCCCCATACATAAAAAGGGACCTAAAAACGATATAGGCAACTACCGCCCTATCGCTAAACTGTCTCTAATCCCTAAACTGTTCGAAGGGATTCTTTACAACGCGTTATCTTTCCGTTGTAAATCCATCATCTCATCCAACCAGCATGGTTTCCTTGCGGGTAGGTCGACCAAAACCAATCTGATCTGATCGAGTTCTCATACTCTCCGTGCCTTAGAGAATGGCAACGAAGTCGATGTAATCACTACCGATTTCAGCAAGGCCTTTGACAAAATCTTCCGCAAGCTCATCCTTTTTAAGCTGTCCTCTCTAGGTTTCGAACCCCTACTGATCAAGTGGTTATCTTCTTATCTGAAAGATCGATTCTACCGTGTCAAATTCAGGTCCTCCCGTTCCAATCCTCTTCTTCCCACGTCAGGGGTTCCGCAAAGCAGTCATCTAGGTCCCCTCCTATTTATCCTTACCATCAATGATGTTGACTCCATTATTAAATACTCATCCACCTCCCTATATGCGGACGACGCCAAACTCTACAAAACGATCATCCCTTCTCTCGACTCCTCACTTCTCCAAACGGATCTCGACAGCTTCTCAGCTTGGTGCCGTAATAACTGCCTTGATCTCAATGTTGTTAAATGTCACTTCATCACCTTCTCCCGCAAACGTCCCCCCCCCCCCCCCCCCGTTCCTACTTCCTGCTAAACCAGCAGATATCATCTGTACCCCCGATACGTGACCTCGGGATCTTATTTGACAGGAAGCTTAGCTTTATCCCGCATATTGATGATATTATTCTTAAGGCCAAGCCTGCCCTTGGGTTTGTGAAACGCTGGTTTAAGAAATTCCCTAATCCTTACGTTTCCCGTTCTCTCTACATAGCCTTCGTCCGCCCCCTTCTTGAATACGCTAGTCAGGTCTGGTCTCCACACCATTCGTCCCATATCCGTAGAATCGAAAGCGTGCAACGTCGTTTTCTGCGCTTTGCCTTCCGCGGACTGAACTGGGAGAATCCTCGGATTCTCCCCCCATACATAAGCCAGCTGCGTCTGATTAGCCTCAACACACTTGAGGAGCGCAGAACTCATGCTGATATCCTTTTCATCCACCGTCTCCCTTCAGTCGCAATCAACTGGCCAAGCTTGCTCTCCATCATTGCACTTCACACTAACCCCCGTAACCTGCGAAACCCTCGTCTCTTTTATCTGCCCACACTTCTTACGGCTCTAACGAACCCATTTCGCGAATGCTGAGGTGGGCAAACTCTTACGCTACCTCCTTCGATTTCCACCTTTAATCTACTGCACTCAAACTCCGTCTCCTCTCTTTCCCCGGTGGCGTCTCTAACAGATACACACACAATTCACAAGCAAAATAGTGAAGAACACCGAACGAAAATCGAATAAGAACATACATCAGAGCCGTATACCATAGCGATAACATAACAATTCACATCAGTGGAGTATAGTCGAGTTTAAAAATCAAATTCTAAAATCGGCCAGTAGCCTGATGGGTTACGCTTAGGTTCAGTTTTTGGTAATTCAAACTGTCATGGCGTCAGTTCGAATCACGCGTTCTTCTTCACTATTATTTCAAACGCTATAATTGGTGACCCCGGCGTGATCTGTGCACACAGCACACATTTCCCGTAGTAAACAGAACTTCACGCACGATTATGACTTCCGCATAGAGCACCGATACACTCGTCTGCTCCGACGTTCTCCCGTTCTCTCCATCGTTCGCAGCGAAGCTGATCGTAACGCAGTTACTGATGAGGGAGTGGGGTGGCGTCTCTAACAGATACACACACAATTCACAAGCAAAATAGTGAAGAACACCGAACGAAAATCGAATAAGAAAATATATCAGAGCCGTATACCATAGGGATAACAAAAATAATTCACATCAGTGGAGTATAGTCAAGTTTAAAAAACAAATTCTAAAATCGGCTAGTAGCCTGATGGGTAACGCTTAGGTTCAATTTTTGGTGATTCAAACGGTCATAGCGTCAGTTCGAATCACACGTTCTTCTTCACTATTATTTCAAACGCTGTACCTCTCCTGACCTTGCCCCGCCCACAGTCTATCCCCTCACAGCCCGTACTTATTCCAACGCATATGCCGTTCACTGTTCGCTGTCTCATATATGCCACATTTGACACCCTCACATATACTCGCTCCTCTCCAGCCTCCTACCTCCCCTACCCCGAAGTCCTCTTCTCCCTCCTTGTTTTTTTTTTTCTTATTTTTATTTTTTTTAATTATATGTTTTTTTTTTAATTATATATATACCTTAGATAATTTGCTCTTTGATTTTTTTTCTTTTTTTGAATTACTACATTAGTTTTAATTAGCGCAAGGCTAATAACCTTGCCCGGAAAAACAAATTATTATGGAAAATTTAACAAGCCTCATACTTATTAAATAAGGCCAAGACCGGATCCCGGTTGTAGTGCCGATGATGATGATGACATTAGTTTTAAGTTAGTTTATAAGAATTATATTCAGTGTAATTAGCTTGTATTAAGCCGAATAAATAAATAAGATTCCATATTATTTGCGGTTCAAAACGATGTGTTAGATAAACCAATCACAAAAAAACGCACGCCAATTGGGGTATCGTCGAGAACGCAAGTCAAGGTATCGAATCGAAAACTACACGAACTGCTTAAAAAAAATCAGTTTCGATGAACCGTTCTTAAAGTATCAAGATAATCTGTAATGTATAAACAATATCCACGACAAAACCGTCTTTAGCCAGCCCACGGTCGACCGATACAAATATCAATTGTAAGTTGCACAATTTCCCATTTTTGATAAGTGAACAGTATGGTAATTTTTCAAGCATCTCTACCACTCTACCGTCAATTCAATCTACTTTCGAAAATATGTGCCACCCTCCTTACCAACGGCATCACATTCTCTATTACGTAATACATCTTTAGCTCCGCGTATTGGTATCTGTCAATGTTACTACTTAAATTAAATCTAATAGTCCTAACTAAATATGTTATGAACTCAGAGGTTAATTTTGCACAAGCAGCCTCCTTCAACTTACAAAATCGAGTGAGTTGGCATTTAAGTGGGGCTTAGTAAGTACTTGATTGCATTCCAGAGCAACAAACATTTTTAGTAGCAACATTGTCAGCCCTTGAGACTGCCATTAAGTCCCAAAGTGAATGAGAAACTGGAGGACCTCTGAATATAAAATTACCTCCGCCTGCTTGTTGCTTTCTCGAACAATTGCCCTGAAATCTAATTAAGGCACTCAAGCACGACAGACAGATGATACACACAACAAATAACAGCGGTCCTGTAATTTAAGTGCACCTTTTTTCTGTTTGGCTTAATTGCCTCTGGCGTTGTGTAATGTGTCTTGGAATTCCAATTATGTCGTCTTTCCCAGGCTCACACTTTGACACATCAATCCGGTACTTTGGCCTTCAAATTTGTAAATGACAGAGGGACACTCATCTGGTGTTGTAGGAACAAAGAGTAAAACGAAAATAGTGCCAGCCGCCTACACAGAAGACGCTAATTGTGGTCAAACAACCGAACTGCCGCCAACTGCAGCACGGAGTCCATGGACAGACAATAATCCGATAATTTGATGCCGCCTCAATTACACGAACTCTGGAACCTTCACAAGCATGGTTGACTTTTATCAGAGTCCGGATGCCATTGCACTAATTTCTAGAGCAAAGACGACCATCACGAAGTATACCATATGTGGACCCGGTGAGATAACGCGGTATCGTTAATGCGACCCCACACCACGTGGAGTCCCTTAAGCGGAACGAACGGGAGTTATGTTGCCGTTCAGCAACCTAGAAAAGATGCCCTTCGAAAGTTCCGGAATTTGACAGCGCATTGTGAAGGTGGAATGCACTGTCTGGTGAAGTGGAAAGCCAAGGCTAGTCAATTCGACGCATGATTGATGTTTGTAGTCGTGATTGCGTCGTTGCTAATGTCTGTTGTCGGAATGTTATTAAAGCAAATTAACCCGTTGATGGGTCGTCGGTTAATTAAGGATACGCTGTGGGCCGGGGACACATGGGTCAATTGTTTGTATCCACTCCAGAGAGTCATGGCACCCCACAACCTGACAAAGAAGAACAACTCATCGACACCACTCGGTGTGCTTGTAAAACTGAAGTTGATCCTTGTGAGGGTTGTTCGTAACAGTCACCCCTGGATCAACACAACGGGCAATTTCAATTCGCACTGTTCACACATCAACACATCCGAACAATACACAATTATGAATTGTCCTTGAAGCGCGCCTCGGAATGGGGAAAACAAGGGATTAAGTGAGACCATGGAACGGGTTTGCACAATGTCACCCCATTCATAGGACGAAATCCCATTAAGGGCTTCAGCCTCCCTTTTGCGAGATTAATATTTAAGGACAAAATTTTTGACAGTTCCATTCGAGAGTCGGTCTCTTGTTAGTCTAAACCGTTTATCGTTCATCCTCCACACGCACGTTGACGATTTTAATTTACACAGACCCGGCTGGGTACGTTCGCTCAGGAGTGCACCAAAATTAACAACAACAAAAAAAGTAATTTTACGATTAATTTCGCTGGCACAATCGCGATGATTGTGTCAAAGAAACCTGGGTCCTGGAGCGCAATCTGCGATATGTACGCCAGCAACCGGATATTGAAAGTACAATGTGATGTATGGCTGCATGTTTTCGGTGGTCTAATCCGAACGTTGTCTCCCTGCCCTTTTGACAGTGAGTAAACATTTCGTCGAACTGACTGAAGTAAGCTGGAATCGGATGTCGAGAGGTGGGGACCAAATCACCAAAAAAGCAAAATTTTGTTTGAACTTTCAACAAGGACTAAGGAGAAGTGCTGCCTTGTGTTTGTTGAGTGATTTTGGAAAAAATTCTTGGGATGTTTTTACTTCTTCATCTCTTGATGGGGTCGAACATTAAGCGGATTTAGCTTAACGCTTTTCGAAGATTACTGCGACTAGGAAACGGAAGCATTGACAAAAATATTGTCCAATTGTTTGCTTTTGATTTCGCAGTGCAAAGTCAAAAGCCTGAGAGAAATCACATATGGCAACTGGAAGCCGTAGAATTAGAAACTAACTTTTCCAGATTACTTTTCCAGTTGGCTCCATGAGAGCATTTAAAATTTGGAGGACAGATGGGGCGGATAAAAGCTGTTAGGCTGACAAACATTTTATCACTTATATCGATTAAGTCGTGGTGTTGGGGCGCTGCTAAGTCACGGAAATATTTTCATTAATCCTGTGATATATGTTAGCAGGGTGGAACTGCCGAACTGATGGAAACAGTCGACCAGAAATATAGAATTCAATTTTGCTTTAGAATTTGCGGGATTTTCTTGAGTTTTAGTTTTACTTGCCCATCTGTGCGTATCACTTTACGGGCAACATATAAAGCGCTTTGATCAATTTGCTGATGGTGGGTTTCGGATTACTGAGTTTAGAGTTTCTTCTCACATCCACTTACACTCTCACCTCTCCATTAGCTCTTACGCTTTAATAAGCTTATTACTGTAGACACCTTCTCAAATTTATTAATATACCATATAAAACAACATCACAAATAATAGGAAATGTCATATACAGTATAACTAGACGTCGAAAATTAATCCAAATTGTTTCCTGGTGTTATTTTTAAAATTCTAGTGCAATGTTTTTAAATAAATTTATTTCGCCCTTACCGCGTTTTCTAAAAAATCAGTCGTATGTAAGCATTAATCTGAGGTTCTTAAAAACGAACAAAGATACCAGTACAAAAAGACCACCAAAAGATCCTCCCGATGATTATAATCCAAAATGCTTCCACTCCAAATTGTTTAAGATCCCACAAAATTTGGAACCTAAGGTCTTTCGGACTCTCTGCGAATGTGAAAGGTTAGGCCCTGACGCTTCAAAGAAGCAAATGTATAAGAATCCAGAGTACTACGCCTACCACCGATACTCCCACGTAGATTTGTTTGTTAATGCTATGCGTATAAGAGAGGAAAAGGGAATGAAGTCAAAATGTCCGCCCATTCCAAAGAAAAAAATACTTGAGGTTAAGAAGGACAAAAAGTCTTAAGGGATGGATGAACATCGAAAGTAAAAACTCCGAGACTGGAAAATGAGATATATACCATGAAAGTTTTGTCCTGATACATTAAATAAATTTATACGTATTGCTCAAGTGGTTTATTATATCGGAGTTGAACATCAGTGGATCGTATACGATGGGGTTCCAAATTGATTTGTACAATAGTAATTTCATAATAGCGGAATTGTTCACCAAATTTATAGGGGGGGAAATTGACGCCTTGCGACAAGATCCAATTGGTTACGAATTGGTGCATGTTTATTTATTTATGGAACATTGATTCGCTCCACTTGAATGGATCGATGATTTGACTTGGTCAGTTATTCGTGAGGTACTACCTCCCATCTTTTCTGGGGGAATAAGTAGATTACTTGGAAGCAGTGTGATTGACATTAATGAAGATATTAGATTACATTTAGTAGATTACTTGGAAGCAGTGTGATTGACATTAATGAAGATATTAGATTACATTTTTCATGGTGTTGGTGATTCGGCTCCAAGGTCGAATTTGTTAGTGAACCGGCTCGAAGGACCAAATGTTTCTGCGATCTAGTTGAAGACAGCGGCTAGCTCGCAGCGGATCCAAAAAAAGCCTGAACTGCTTAGTGGACCGTATTTTTCCCAGCATAAGCTGGACAAAAGGATACCTTAAAAGAAACCCACCGAATGCAGAGGAATGCCTTCCCGCTAAACCTACACGCGGAGGGATAGGCTTCAAGCACACCTTACCACTGGTGGGGCGATCGTTCTAGAATACCTGAAAAGCAAGAAAGCGGTGGATTGAGAAACAACTTTCCTCAAGGAAACAGTGGCGATATTGTCTCGGCTTCTGCTCATCTTGCGACAACGAGAATCACCCACATCCGTGAGGATGTTGGGCTCGGTCTCAAGATATCTGAAAAATAAAAGAGGGGGGGGGGGGGGGGGGGTATTTAAGGAGAGTGGGGTTAGTTCTAATGATCTCTAACTACTTGGGTGGGGAGGTTGTGGGATAGAAATCATACAAAACCGGTAGGTCTTGAGTGCGGTAGTAAACGCAGATTATGGGTCCAGGAATCGTCTATTATAGAGGGGAATATCGTTGGTAAGGGTGCTGTTGAATCAGGCCTCTTTTGACCTGATGTATTTTGTTCGCTGTACCGAACTCTTACTCAACCCTATTGTACACTAGAGTGCAACACCCTTAGTGTGATAATTTATATGGCGATATTCGGGCGCAACGCCACTAAATATCTAAAAGGAATCCTGAATATTCGGGCGCAACGCCACTAAATATCGCATAGGATAAA
The DNA here is from genome assembly GCA_963931805.1 of Microdon myrmicae. NCBI lineage: Eukaryota > Metazoa > Arthropoda > Insecta > Diptera > Syrphidae > Microdon > Microdon myrmicae. The sequence continues at coordinate 6,105,616 of OZ007497.1, read as the reverse complement.
AATTAGCTGAAAGATGAAAAAGTGAGACTATGTCCGGGGTTGCTGTCGAATGTATTCTGATTTTATTTTTCAATTCTTAAGCTATATATACAAATTATTTACACTAATTTTCTTACATCTACAATGTTGAGTACAGGATGACAGGATTCCTGTTTACATACATACATAAACTTGAGTCGAAGGACAATCGGCATTTTTAAGACACACACCAATTACTGGTGTGCACAGAAAACAAAAGATAAAAGGGACGCACATTCTTGCACAAAAAATAGAACCATTACATTGATTGTGGTCCCTTTTTGAGTTGGCGGCAATTCAATTCGCACCTTCTGTTGTTGAAGATGTTTGTTGATGGCAAATTGGAATTTTCCGGTTGCGGGAAAATTCCGATATTGTTGGTGGTGATGGCGGCATGATGCTGAAATTTGCTTTTATTGCCCAGTCATAAATTGTAGTTGGGATGCGGTATTCAAATGCATGGAATGCAAATACGGCGGCAATTGGGCAAATGGTTCTCACACACATAACAATGGCTGAGATGTGGCATTAGAATGTGATGAATGAGACAAACGACGGCACCGCACAAATGGCGCCGCATGATCTCATAAACAGGTGCTTTCTTCAGCTTTGTACTGAAGAAATTATGGCGGCCGGATCCGAAGAGACCGAGGGAGAGAAGAGTCAAGAGTGCTAGACTGCTGTACAAGTAGATTATCGTTGTTCTGGATGGTTTCGAAGTACTTGTACGTTTTTTTTTTTACACAAACGCGCGCACAAACGGGGATTTTGAAGTACTCTTAAATATCGGTGGGAGCGGAAGGAGAGGAAGTGTATAAGGAAAGGAGGTATCGATGTACATTGGTCTTAAATGCCTGGACATTACAACGATGAGGAAACACATGATCAGATAGAGTATTCCACATTCGTGTGGTTCGGCTAAAGAATGACTCTCTATGTTTGTTTGTTCGCGTGAGGTTGACTTTCAACGTGAACTGATGCGCATTCTCAGATTGACGGGCATCACGGGAAAATGTCTGAGAAGGCGGAACACATTCAGCAAGTTCTGTTGAGTAACGACCGTGATAATACCTATAGAAGAGAGATAGCCATGCTACGTTGCGCCTATGTTCTAATGACGGATTTGATCAACTCACAGCTGAGTCCCCAATAAGTTTCACTGCTCGTTTTTGCACGTGTAGTGCAGTTTTGGACGCGTCTTACCAAATATGGGAGTTGAACTCCATTTTGGGACGAATATACGCCTTGTAAATAGTGGCCAGGTTGGATGGAGTGAAGTATATTTTGCACTCTTAAGGAATCCCATACATTTGTCCGCACTTTTCGCAGCTTCAAATCTGTGGTCATTCCAATTGAGAGTCGAATTAATTCGAGTGCTGGGGATTGATAGTTCCTTGGCTTTGTCGATGCAAGTGCCGTTCAACGACAGTGTATTACCTTTGCGGTTCGTCTTTGACGACAAGCGGCAACACTGCGTTTTTAAGGCATTGAAATCTACTCGGTTAGATAATCCCCATTGATATATTCTGTTGAGGTCAGAATTCAATGTATTAAGCATAACCTGCTGATTGGTATTGACGTTCGAAGAATTTAGCCGGGAATGTTCGTATGAGTATGAGAAACTCAGTGTGCTATTATCGTGGGTAATGGACAAGAGATCATTTATAAAGATGAGGAAGAGAGTCTGTGAGAGTACGGAACCTTGGATAACACCTCCATTAATTGGATGGGAGGCAGATTTGACACCATCAAGAAGCACTTGGATTGAACGGCCAGGAAGATAGTCTCTTATCCATTGGATCAGGAAATTGTCCACTCCACATGAATGCAATTTTGACAAAAGAGCTGGATGCCAAACTCCGTCGAAGGCTTTTGAAATATCCAATGCGACTACCTTGCTTTCACCGAAGTAGTGGATAGAATGGCTCCACTTTTCGGTAAGGTACACCATAAGATCTCCTGTGGACCTATTGCTACGAAAGCCATATTGGCGGTCATTGAGGAGGTCGTTTGATTCCAGATATTTCGAAAGTTTACGGTTAATCAGTGATTCCATTATCTTCGAGAGAATAGAAGTTAGTGCTATAGATCGATAAGAAGAGAGGGACGATTTGTCGCCCTTTTTGGGAATTGGCTGAATGAGCGCTGACTTCCATCTATTTGGGGAAACGGCCAGTAGAATAAGACAAATGGAAGAGTTTTTGCAGTGGTTTAGAGAGTGAAGCAAATCATCTCTTCAAGAGAATTGGGGGAATGCCATCAGGACCAGCGAATTTGTTTGCGTTTAGCTCCTTGAATGCCCGGGCAACAGTATGCGTTCGGAAGTGAATTTGGCTCATGGTGTGCTGCTTATGGTCAAGTTGAGTCGGAGCTAATGTGGTATGAGGCAGCGTTGAGTTGGCTGCAAAATGTGCGGAAAGTAGACTGGTGACTGGTCTGTCATCGACTATTAGCGAAGGAATGGATGAGGAGACCGAGTTTGGGATGTTGTTCACAAATGCCCAGAAGTTTCTACTACCTGTGGGAGAGTGTATTATCTTTTGTCTTACTCTCTGGTCATGCAAGAACTTTGCGCGTTGAATATGCGCATTGCAATAATTTCTAGCTCTCTTAAATCTTTTCCGGTTTTCCTCAGTGTCATCGGACCACATATTTTTCGTAGGTTTGATACTCTTTACTCTGTATGGAATAAGGTTCGCATCCCAAGTAGAATTGTGTCTATCAATATGTCTGTATCGAGTCAATACCGTTATTGAGAAAAAATAGCGACCAATTCCACTTCCCAAAAAAGTTGTTCAGATCTTCCAAGTTCATGTGCTTGAAGAACCAGACTGTTCTTTTGGGAGTTGTCTCGTTAATGTTGCTCTTAGTTGTTGTCTTAAAGCAAATTTAGCTGACACGACACAGTGGTCGGAAGGACGCAAGAGCGAAGAAACTTCAATTGTGTATTTGTTTGAATGTGAGGTGAGAAACAGGAGTGTGTTGGCGGAATGTCTATCTTTGCCTGGTACCCGTGTTGGCTCACTGGCGAGTTGAGTTAAATTGTTTGACTCAGCAAAGAGCTGGACATATTGACCTTCAGGTGTTGTGTGTCCGGGACAGCGAAGCCACTGAGAGATATACACATTGAAATCACCCGCAATAACGATTTCAGTGTGCGGATGTAGGGTCAAGATCCTATCGATAGAATCGGATAGAGCATCAAGTTCATTAAAGGATGCGTTTCTATACAAGTTTGGGCTTCTGTAAAGAAAGCAGTAATGTATGATATCCCTACGAACGTGAAGTTTTAGCCACGAGAAATTAAATTCTGGATTGGGGCAAAGCCCATATTGCGGCAGAAGCTGATAAGCAATATCACTTCGTATGTATGCAGCTAGACCACGATGTGAAAAGAACAAAGGCACTAAGTTATAACCGGGTATAGTAAAATCAGAAACATCTGCATCATTTATTACCTGGGTCTCGCTAAGTGCAAGGATTGCTGGTTTCTGGTTACAGACGTGGGCACACACAGAGGAAAAATTGCATCTTAGGCCACGGATGTGGCAAAGATCGACGTGAAATTCCCGTTTCAATAAAATGGCCTGTCACAGAAAACCAATACCGCCTAATTCTAGCACGTACTCGTCGATAGCGGTAATGGAGGGCGCCTTCATATACGTGAGAGTTGGGGTAATGGCGATCGTCAGGCTTTCTAGAGTGGTTGAAGCATCTTCTGAGGAGTTTCCTTTCGAAAACTCGAAGTAGTTCCATTTGGGCCGAAAATATACATGATCATATTGGAAAGGTCTACGATATTGGAGATCGGATTAGCTGCTTATAGCACAGAAGCTTAAGTCTCGTTTCCACTTCGTTGCTTCACTTCAAAATGTTGTGCAGTTGCTTAGATCGACCGAGGCCCCTTAAAAGAATGTGGGTCAGATGTTTAATAAAATTCATTTTTGGGTATAAAAGAAACCAAGATATTTCATCCTGTCGTGTGATCTAATCGTAGTACCTCCTATTTGTATTCGAATATTCTGTGAATATTGAGAAGTAGGTTGGGACTGTTTACTAATCAGAATTATGGGTGGTGCTTTGGAAGGATTAAGTCGAATTTTCCTTCGGCTGTAAGACTGATACAGTTCGTCCAGGTGACGGTTTAGTCGATTTGTTGCGATTTTAGGCATTTTGAATGGCGTGTACACTGGGACGTCATCTGCATAGCATACCTGGTTTATTCTCCCGCCCACAGGGCGAGGAATATCTGAGGTGAAGATATTAAATAGGATGGGGCCTCGAATGGAGCCTTGTGGTATGCCTGCGGCGGCGTAGAAAGTTCGGGATAGCTTTCGATTCACTCGGACTTGAAAGGTTCTGTTTCAAACGAAGTGGTATATGATACTACACAACGTTCTATTGAAAGCAATGTTCAATAATTTAAAGACGAGACCTTCGATCCACGTAATGTCAAAAGCTTTTTCAATGTCCAGGCTCACCGCAATAGCGGGTTCCTTATTAAATAAACGCACACAGACGTGGTTTTGAAATACGTGAGCGCCATAGTTGTGCTGTGTGCTCTTTTAAATCCAAATTGGAAATCAGGAATTAGGTTCCTGGCACTGATAAACTGGCGAGACAAAAAAAAAACGGAAAGTACTAAAACAAACTGTAAAATCCACCCAAAGAACGTATGTATATAAATATGGATATACGTATGTATCCACATGTATTAAAACACAGATTGTTTATGTATAGTGTGGATGGATAAGTTAAGTTAAGGAAAAATAATAAAATAAAATTAGATTAAATTAAAAAGAAATTAAAAAAAGAATCTAATAAATAATTATAAAAAAAGAGATAATTATTTAATGGTAAAACCTTAAGTAGGATCAGGGCACTCGGCAACAACAATTATGCGTACGGCCTTGGGAGAAAGCAAAATAAAAACACACAAAAAATCAAAGGCTTTAAATAAATAAATAAATAAATAAATAAATGCAAACAAAAAATTAGTTCATGACAAATTAAGAAGATGCCACTGAAGCAGCAGGGCCAAACATTATAGTGCGTAAAGTTAAGCAAAAGAAAAGCAGTAATTAGACTTAAGATTTTACTACTACTACTACTACTACGAGGGTTGCCTCTTATGTTTCGGGATTTGGCAACCCTAGTGTTGCAATCCGGCAATTGACAGCTCTGTCGTAAAGTTGGACATTTTTGAGGTTATACGCACTCAGAACGTTTTGACATACGAGCGCTATTTGTGTTGTTTACAATAATTTAAAAGATTCATCTCGGTCCAAAAATGGAATTAAATCGTCAACATTTTCGTGCGATTATTTTTTACAACTTTCGGCGTGGATTAACTCAGCAACAGTGCATGGATGAACTTTATTCAATTTTTGGCGATGAAGCTCCATCAAGGACCAGTGTTTATCGATGGTATGGTGAATTCAATCGTGGTCGTAGTTCACTCCAAGATGAATTTCGTGAATGTCGTCCAAAATCAGTTGTTGTTTCGAAAACCATTGATGCTGTGCGCGAACTGATATTGGAAGATCGCCATGTGACCTATCGTGAGATTGAGACAACCTTAGCCTTTAGTGGGACCAGCATACATTCATATTGCATAAACATTTGACTGTCAAAAAAATTTGTTCGCGTTGGATCCCACACAATTTGTCAATCGGCCAAAAAAAGGCTCGTGTCAATTGGTCGAAAGAAATGCTCAAAAAATACGGTCGCGGTGCTTCAAAACACGTCTATGACATCGTGACAGGTGATGAATCGTGGATTTACGCGTATGAGCCCGAAAGTAAACAGCAGTCGACTGTCTGGGTGTTTCAAGATGAGCCAAATACAACAAAAGTTGTTCGCGCACGAAGCACTTCCAAGCAAATGGTCGCCTGTTTTTTCGGAACAACTGGACATGTCGCAACCGTACCACTAGAACAACGCAGAACAGTCAATTCTGAGTGGTACACAACCATTTGTTTGCCAGTTGTCTTCCAAGAAATCAGGAAAACCAACCGCCGAAGACGGATCACTCTTCACCACGACAATGCGAGCTCTCACACATCGGCTGCGACAACTGCATTTTTGAGCACCCGAAACATCGTTTTGATGGGTCATCCGCCGTATAGTCCTGACTTGGCACCGAATGACTTCTTTTTATTCCCGTACGTAAAAAACAAACTGAGAGGTCAACATTTTTCGACACCTGAAGAAGCGGTTGCTGCATTCAGAATGCATGTGTTGGAGATACCTCAATCAGAGTGGCAAAAGTGCTTCGACAATTGGTTCAAACGCATGCAAAAGTGTATAGATCTTCATGGGGAATATTTTGAAAAACAATAAAGTGATTTTCGATGATCAATATTTGTTTTTGTTCTCTAATCCCGAAATATAAAAGGCAACCCTCGTATTACATGTCGGAATAAGTGCGAGCCACTTAAGGTATTGTCATCGATAAACGCATGAAGTGGGTTGTGAATAATGGAGAAATTATAGTCAGTAATAGAATGAATGAGATAAGAGAGGTCCGAGGAAGGGCATGATTTGACACAATATAGATTAGAAGCCACTCAAAACAGTCGTTTGGGCAGCCAGATTTATCCATTTCATCAATGTATAGTCATATAGTCTCTTATCCATTTCATCAATGTATAGTCAACTGCACAGAAAAGCAATTTCGAGGCTAAGGCTGGGTGTCAAGTTTTGTCGAATACTTTTAGGATGTCCATTGTTATAAGTTTGTTTCCATTCAAGAACTGCACGAAGAAGTTCCATCCTGTGAACCGGTTGGTGCGGACCCCTTATTAGGAGCTGTTGTGGCGTATTCTCTGTATTGTGTTTAATTGGTGACTCGAAGAGAAATTACGGTTGTGTCCATAGAAAGAAGAACATAAAAGTCAGTATAATGTGTCCAACAAAGGAGAGGTCAATCAATTGACCTGTGCAACCGCTAATATCCATCTATTTGGATATAGAATTGAATACGGCAGACAGAGCTTCCGCTGCCTAGTTTACTGAGTGCAGAGGACCATCTTTTGAAAAAAATACGCGAATGATACCCGGGCCAGCGGATTTTTTAATGCTCAGTGTAAGAGTGATCCGATACTCGAGTTCGAAAGCGAATTTGCCTTACGCTATGAAACTTCCGCTTATGGTATAAAGCAGAGTAATGCTTCCCCTTTTAAGTTCATGGGTGGTCTATTATCAACTACGAGAGGAGGAATGGATGAAGAATTAAAATGTTTCTTCATAAATAAGAGTGCAGAAGCTTTCATCTCACCTTATGTCACCACATTCGTAAAAAAACCTGAGTGTTGAGTGTACGGATTGCAGAAATTCCTTCCCCTTTTGAATCTCCACCTGCTATAAATTGATCTACATAATTAGACATAATAGCAGATTTTAGACCTGATAGCATCGGTTAATATATTCGACGCGTGTTTGGTACTCTGTGAAATAAAGATCCACACGTACCCAGAAGCGAGAGCGTTTTTTTTTTTAATTGAAAAGGGATTTTCTTATTGCCTGCCGAAAGATTAAATATATATCCCCTTCCAGTTGGATAAAGAGGTCCTATTACCGCTCCTCTTATGCTCGCCCTTTGGATATAGAAAAATTTATAAAGTGTAAATTGGTGTAACATTCTCTATTTTCGTTAGATTCAACGCTTTATAACTTTGATCCATCCTCAAATCTGAAATAATTTGTAGCTAAAAAACGTGTTGGGTCCAATGAAGAAGCATAATTAACAAGAACGGATAGGATCGCACAACACGAACGGAATCTAATTATTGGAAAAATGCTGAACAAAGCGTATTGAACTAAAGAGGGACTATATTGACAAATAAATGTATTTGGAAAATAAATACTGATCTTTTGACTACAATGTCGAGAACTTCGTATCCTAGTGCCGCGTCACAACATATATTATAAAAACACACTTCGAACTGTCATATCTTAAACTAAAAATTATTGTAAAATTAATATAAAATTAACGTTAGGATCAGTATCACTATTAACTGGTTTCTCAGGATCTTACTGAGGGTAATAAATAAGATAAAACTAAAATCCAATTTTCTTCCTCCTAAATCTTCCGCTCTCATTATGTGAGACATAGTGATCGAATTCCGTTAAATAAATGGCAACGGTTAACCGGCATTGTATGAAAAAATAAATTACATTAAAAACAAAAATTAGTCTGTATTGGCGATTTTAACTTCTCCATTCTAGATTAACCGGGATGTTTATCGCACAATACATATGAAGAATCCAAGCTCTTAGCAACCTAACTATTTCCAAAGGATTATCGGTATTCCGTGCAGACATGCTACGAAGGTCATTTCACTACCTCAATACCACACCACACTTTAGTTTATCTTATTCCGCTTTGCCATGAACTCGGTATACGCCAGACATATCACATTTCCTTAATGAAGCAACGGAAAGCAAATGCTATCATTCAAGACAACAATGTTATCCATTGCAGTTTCCATAGCATGTGCTAAAGATCGCATCCAGTGCAATTCTCCAGTTGTAATTCAATATCCGGTTGATCCAGCTTATCCTCTCTTAAATGAATAATTTGCAGCCCTCTCATCCTCAGCATCGTCTGGCCATAATTTTCGCATCGCTTGCCATCAGAAATCGCTGACGATGGCACAACTATTGCATCCCAACAATGCGAAGGAGTGACCAGCACGCGATAAGAATTTATCGGCGACCAGAATCAAGCTTCAATTCTAGACCTCTACCGAGCTCAAGATTAATTTCAGATGTTCATGAGCCGGCAGCGGCAGAATGTCATGAAGGCGCCTCATTCACTACTTGAAGGCCAGCTATCCCGCAGAGGCGGATGACTGCTCCCGGGTGGTGCTGATTGTTTGTCATGCTCGTACGTAAATAGATGACCGAGCAAAATGATACCCTGCTCAGTCCACTGCTTAAAGATATTCATTGGTTTTGATGAGGTTTCGAACAGTTGTCATCGATTAAGATCGTTTAGGCCTCCTGGCGGATGAATTCCTCGGGGTACACGCAGTGCGTGAGGTCAAAGCATTGGATAGATTGATGTCATGTTGATCTGTGTTCTGCGTATTGGTGATTGATTACTCCGTCATGTAGTTCTTATCAAAAGATTGACATTATAAGAAAGGCGCTCGCCACACAAAAAGCAGAGCAATAAAACCTCTAATTGAAACCAATAAATCAACTCGACAAATAAGCGAGGCGCACTATTGACCGATGTCTGATGTGCTTGATTACGTTTCGGTTTATCTGCGGAGAATGACTTCATTGCGAGTCAAGAATTGTTAAACGTTTTTTTTTTATGGAACGCGATAAATGTTACCATTCTCTTTCAATTAACATTCACACAAAAACCGCTTTTTGTCCGGCGATTTATGTTGGAAAATCAGCTTCGTCTCGCCGGATGTCCGGGAGCCAAAGAGTCTAAAATGAGAAACTCAAACGACTTGCATCCATCATTCCTGACATAGTGGGTCGATATAAAAATAGCTTTTTAGTTTGTAACTGAGTTCAAAAACAACAGGAAAATCATAACTTTCCAAACAATTACTAGCGCGGTACGACTTCAATGTATCTCACAGATGCAGATGTGCGAATACGCAATTTAATTCGTCTCAGGGTCGGATGATTCTCTCGCTGCATTTGGATCGACTGCAATCCGATTCATTGTTTCTCCTTTGTTGAACGCATCCAATGGTACAAAGTCCTTTGCTCCCGACATCTTAGCGCCCTAGAACAAATGCTTAGTGTCGAAACTGCCGAGGGTAATTTATTCACAGAGATGCAAGCTGGAAAAATCTCATGCTCACGCACTCAAGTAAACGTAATATTTTCAGGTAGGGGGTGGGAGTTTTGGCATCCACTTGCTGGAATACATCACAATCCCTCAAGGGTGATACGAGCTCCACCGCATACAGTCGTGCCAACAACGCTCGAAGACAGCATCTCCAGTGACTACAATTCGCTCCATGTGCATTTGCTCCCCAACCCGAACCCCTATGCGCGCTATTAAGCAAATTAAATTCTGTAGAAACAAATGTTGCTTTCCTCAGCGCAACGGGCGACGAAAATATAGAAAAAGGATGCTATACGATAGGATCAAGACGGGAAAGGCAGAAGTTGCCGCTGCAGTAAGGAAGAACACACTAAAATGGAACTTCCTGCCCATAGCGCACAAACCATCATTAGCGTGACTTCTCTATTTGTAATTGTTATTGTTCTCAAGGCAGTTGAAGAGACGATTGAGGGCGGAGAGGTTCTTTTTGTTAATCCTGGTGGCTAACTCATCCCTCAATGGTAGGAATTTAAGTGGAAGGAAACGGTATTTAACTCATCATCAAATGAGCTCGGCGACTCATTGGTTTCAGGATTTATGGTGGCAATGGGGATTGACTTAAGGATAAATTGAAAGCAGTACGCCATGAATAGCAAGTTGCAGGGGAGACGAACAAATCTCAACCTTTGCTGTTGTGCATTCGAAATAAAGGAAGTTATACCCAGTTGTTCGTCAGAGACTGTAAAGCAACTTGGGGCAGCAACAGGAAACTTTCTGAGTTGGGAATGAAATTCTACGTGAGTGTGTTATTTTAACTACCTGCCATTCCCTGGTGGACCTTCATATTTTTTTAAAAAGATTTTGTTGCCGTATCGTGATGTAAATTAATTCTTCGCTTTGGGCCTGGGAATGAAAACGAAAACCAATACTATGTAACTAAGTTCTTCGAAATACAGGCGTATGCGATGTCAACCTGTCGAGTAAGGATATCAAACTTAACATCGCCACCGGATGTAAAGGTACAGGACCACCAAGACAATATTTTAATAAATGAATATTCGTTTTTAACAATTAAAAGTCAACATTCAACAACTAATTGTTTTGTTTCAAAAACTAAAAAATCGTCGTTAAATAACTGAAACTCATATTTTAATAACTAAATGTTTTAATAAGTAAAATACGTCCTTCGATGAACAATTATCACCATTCAGTAACTGAAATCATCCAATATCTAGAGCGCATGGTTCAAAATCCGAAGCACATGTCTTAATAAATCAAATTTATATTTCAATTTTTTTTACACTAACACGCGGACAAAAGGGGATTTTGAAGTACCCTTAAATGTCAGAGCACAGTGCGAGCGGAGTTGCGAGTCTTGCCTTAATGAATAAAGATCATCTTTCAGCAAGTGAACATTGCCTTTTAATAATTGAAAATCAGGCTTTTATCTCCGGAAACCCAAAGTTACCTTTAAGCAAGTGAAAGTCATGTCAGGATATAAAACTCATCTTTCAATAACTGAAATTTATCTGCGAGGCATGTTCCAATTCTCTGTTGAATCTTCTCCGGTTTTCCTCTGTTGGTTGATTTATACAACTGGAAGTTTAACTCTTTAGTCTTAATGGCTTCTCTGCATCCCACATCGGACCACATACGAAGTATGCACCTCGAGGTATTTCATCCGTAAGAAATTTGATCTGCATGAACGACAATAAAGGAAGAGTTAGAGTAGAAAACCACATCTCAGAACCATTTGAAATCCGCGACGGATTTAAATAGAGGGATGGCTTCCCACCATATCTTTTTAACCTTGTGCTCGATGTAATCAGAAAGGTAGGAGACGAACCTGGGCAGATTATTCCTGAACGGGGTCTCATAAGTGCTCGCATATGCGGATGACAAAAAAATATGGCTACGCCGAGGACAGGTGGACCTCAGGGAATCCATATTAACACCAGGCGCAAGATATTTGAAAAAGTTAAGGTTAAAGTTAATTAACAAAAGACTGCATTCCGGCAACGCTAGTTGGTACCCAGTCAGAAAACTGCCGAAAACGCAACTGCTGTCACGTATAAATTATTTTATAGAAGCATAATCATGCCGATTGTTCTACACCGATGTGGGGCATGGGCGCTTACAAAACGGGAAGAAAACAGATTCCGCATATTCCGAGAATAAAGTTTTAAGGGGTATTGTGGGGAACGAGGTAGATGTGCCAACGTATGGCACTGTTTCACTAAGGTTCCACCGCCAGCTATTGTCTACAACTGCGTTAGTCTACTGAACAAATAAAACCGAGTTCCACGCCGTTGCACTAGAGGGAAAATGCGTGATTGATCTGCTGGAAACCTTTTCCTTTTTATTGTTGTTTTTAAATGAAATTTATCACTTTGCATACATTGTTTGAAAACATTTTGCGGTCTCTGTCCGATAAGTCTCTGGAGTATTTGAAGACTACACACCCGGATGCCTCGTGTGGTGAGGACGATCGTCCTTGTTCGTTTTAATTCAGCAAATCACTATTTCGGCCATTGCCTTGTTTATTTGGAAATACTATTAGTTATTACGTAACAACCTCCCGAAAGCTCTCGCTCCATTTTGCCTCGCGTAGATTAAAACTTTCGTCCGAACTATTTTAGTAGCACTGAGCGGTTGGGACCCGACTGACCGTATGTGTGCGCCTTGGCGATTCCGACTCGACTAACTAATTAATGGAAAGAATCTATTCATCGCGTCGTGGCGGTTGAGTCAAAGCTGAAATAAACTCACTGCCACTTACTAGGAATTTCGATAAGAGTTGCTATGCCTGTATAGGGGGTTAGTTCAAGGGAATCCTCGCCGTATAAGCTGAGTTGGATTCGTTGGTTGTATGTACCGGGAAATTGGTTTCGGCGGCATAGCCAAGTATGATCAAGGGTCTTGATTGTTGTGATGGTTGTTTCGTGGAAAATTAGCTGCCGCTTGGTTGCAAGCGCGAAATATAGTTTAAGGAGGAAATGAACCGAAGTGGTTTTGGGGAAAATGCATACGGTTTGATTGTAGGGAATTGATGTGGTTTTACATCTTTTAGGTAGAATAGGAACCGAAATGGTTTTCGGGGGAAATGGGAATTGCTTGGGTGCAAGCAAGGGATATAATTTAGATAGAGAATTAACCGATGCAATTTCGGGGTAATGTATGCGGCTCGGTGTAGTTGGTGGTGATGATTAATGTTCCGTTGTAGGTTTGAATATGCATTTTATTACAGCATATGAATTTCCGGGGAATTTAAGCTTGCTTGGTCGTAAGGATGGAATGTAACTTAAATAGAGAATTGACCGAAGCGGTTTTGGGAAAAATTATATGTGGGGTGATGATTTAGAATGTATTCTGTTGAATTGTATTCTTTCGCGTGTTTTGGAGTGTGTTTATTGCAAAGTTTGGAATGTATGCTATTGTGGATTTTTCATGGGGAGTTGGGTTGAGGTGACGCGCTCTTAGCGGTCAAGGTTAGTTGGAATTGTGGGTTGGTTCTCCATGTGGTGTAGAGAACCCCCACAGTATCTTTGGCGGTAAATATGATGAAGAGGCAGAAGAATGGAGAAAATTTCACAACCGCGAATTGGAAGAGCTAAACCCGAAACCTACAATAGTGAGAATAGTCAGGTCACGAAGCTTAAGATGGCCGAGATCGGATGAGATGTCCAAGCGTGAAAGAAGTGCGCACAGGATAGGGAACGATGGCGCACCCGAGTCAATGAGGTCATGAACTTCCGGATTCCTATAGGCGAATAAATAGTAGTGTGGGTATGGTATTAGCTAGTGGCGTAAACACAATATTCTATTTCACGTACAGTTTGATGATGAGACACAGTTATTAAAACAACGGGTTGGTATATTATGCACAATATTCTATTTCACGTACAGTTTGATGATGAGACACAGTTATTAAAACAACAGGTTTGTATATTATGTACAATATTCTATTTCACGTACAGTTTGATGATGAGACACAGTTATTAAAACAACATGAAACAAAGCGTACTAAACTATGTGGATGTTTGAACTGACGTTAACAAAGCGTACAGTTTGATGATGAGACACAGTTATTAAAACAACATGAAACAAAGCGTACTAAACTATGTGGATGTTTGAACTGACGTTAACAAAGCGGCGATTTTCTCTTAACTCACATGAACGGTTAAAATCTGACTGAAAGGTGTGTGCGGACGCAGTGATGTATAAATCTCGACTGACGCGGACTCTGATTTTTGGAAGTGACGAGAAGGAGAAAAAAGGGAAATTTGTTGCTGATGCGCACTAGCCAGCCGATGTGATTGCGCTCTCTCTTGTGCGCTCTTCGTTTCCTCATGCGCGCCGGGGTGAACAAGCGCTGGCGCATTCGTTGCACGCCGATGTGCGCAGAGCGGACGAAAAACACAAAGCGAGGAGCGCAATAATTCGGGTTGATCTGGGTTAGTGTGCGTGTGGTAATGTGGCCTCCGAGGTGTTTCACACTGGGGTAGTGTGGTGTGGTGACTATCCCGGAGGCGCATGGCTATAGGAAGGAACAAATGCGGAGGAGAGGAAAATGTGTTTTACGCTATTCACCTGGGTAAAGAGATGTTTGGTCCCCAGCGAATGGAGGGACTGGGAAAGGGCCAAGTGACGCTAGGGAAATATTATCGTGTGATTCAATCGAATGTTTTGATAATTTTCCTAAGCGGTTCTGCAATGATGCGACAACTTCGTCCGGCTGGATTTGGTTGTCGCTAATCAACATGAACAAGAGTTGCCGTATGGCGAAAAAGGGAAGTTAAACTCTTTTATGCGTTGTCCGCATGGAAAAATGAGTTTAGCTATGCGCCCTTGGAGGTAACATTCTTTGCAGGTGAACAGGTAAGTAGGGGGGAATGGGGTTGGTTTGACGCGCTGTAAGGCGGCCGACATTAAATGGCTGGGAATGGTGCGTGGTTCTCCGTGTCATCATCATCATCGGCACTACAACCGGGAACCGGTCTTGGCCTTATTTAGCAAGTCCTGAGGCTTGTTAAATTTTCCATAATGATTTATTTTTTCTGGGCAAGGTCATTAGTCTTGCGCCAGAGGCTTCCCGACGTGGAATCGGACCCCGGCCTCCCGCGTGACAGGCGAGTTCTCCGTGTAGTTTAGAGAAACCCCCACAGTAGTAAAATAGTAGTATAATAAAACGAACAAAAAAACAATTAAGTGATTAAGGAAAATTATACAGTTATGATAGTACCAAAAGAGGAAAGTATAAGCTGTGTGACGAAATGTATTGAGTTTTAATAATGAGAAAAAAATAAAGTACTAAGTGATATAAAAGATATAAGAATAAAAACTTCACCAAAAACATAACTCGCCCGTTAGTGTAAATATATTAATCATGCTGCGACTAAACTTGTTTCCGACATACCGTGGAACAAGGTAAAGCGACAACGCACAGGGAGCTGCTTGATTGACTTTGAAAAGGGTTTTGACACCTTATGGTTAAAAGGGCTTTTATATAAGGTATATAACAAGATAGATCAATGGGAATTATCTAACCGAGTAGAATTCAATGCCTTAAAAACTCAGTGCTGCCGAAACCCAAAGTAAATATACTGTCGATGAATGGCACTTGCATCGACGAAGCCAAGGCTCAATCAATCCTCGGCATTCGAATTAATTCGACTCTTAATTGGAATGGCCACATATTTGAAGCTGCGAAAAGTGCGGCCAAATGTATGAGGTTCCTTAAGAGATGCAAAATATACTTCACACCATCCAACCTGGCCACTATTTTCAAGGCGTATATTCTTCCAAAAATGCAGCTCAACTCTCATATTTGGTCAGGCGCATCCACACCTGCACTACACGTGGTCGACTGTATGCAAAAACGAGCAGTGAAACTTATTAGGGACTCAGCTGTAAGTCGTTTAATTCCGTCATTAGTATCATAGCTATCACTTTTATATAGGTATTACGAGGGTCGTTGCTCAACTGAACTTGCTGAAAGTGTTCCGCCTACTCAGACATTTTGCGGCGAAACCCGTCAATCTGTGAATGGGCATGAGTTCACGCTGAAAGTGAACTTCAGGCGCACAAATAAACATAGAGAGTCATTCTTAAGCCGAACCACACGAATGTGGAATGCTCTACATGTTCATATGTTTCCTCGTCGTTGTGATCTCCAGGCATTCAAGACCAATATACATCGCCACCCCCTTTCCTTATCCGCTTCCTAAGAAAAAAAAAAAAAACTGGATATGACCAAATATTTGTTATGCATTATCTACGATATGATAATGAGTAAATAGTTTGTGTTGAAATGTGGAGGTATAACACCCAACAAGACCTTTCACATCAAAAACGGTTTGCAGCAGTCGGGAGCAGGGAATTCTCCCATTCTATTTAACATTTACACTAGTGATCTAGTGGGTTCTCCCAACCATGCATATGGCAACTGGAAAAACGGTTGATGTTATCAACAGACTTCTGCAGAATGGCTTCAATAGAATCAAACGTTTTTGCGACGATTGGAAATTAAAGATCAATTTCCAGAAAACAGAGATTATTCTTTTCAGAACGCCCCTGTCCATGGCATCGGGGAATACAAAATGGAGTTGGAAGAAATTTACCATTGTAGGAAGTAATAATCTTCACCTACAAATAAAAACTGTAGTTAGATACCTTGGTATTGATAAGCACAGAACAGCAATTCTTATCGTAGCTAAAAACGCATATGACATGGTAAGAAGTCTTCCGTAGCAATCTTCCAGACTCCAAAGTCAAAATAATTTCATTCTCGGCATTCATCCGACCAGTATTGGTGTATGGCTGCCCGGTATGGTATAACATATTCCCATTCTACATGGAGGAGTTTCGGGTGTTTGAGAGGCAGTGTTTGCGTGCCTGCCTTGGAATGCATAGAACACCAGAGTCGCAACATAAGAAGTTCTACCCCAATAAAGTCCTGTATGACAAATCAGGACTAAACGGAATAGATGATGATTGCAGAGGCAATGTGCTGTGAAAATAATCTTATTTCAAGAGCAATAGATCCCAATGATATGTATCTGGCGAAACGTCTCCTTCTTGGGTAGAAAAGGTCTTATCCAAGGTAAACATGAAGTCCCTATTCTTTTCCACGCTTTCCGTGGTGCCGGGGATAAAAGAATTCTCCATGATAGCGATATGTCTAATGTTCCAGATCGCATACGTTTCAGTATGGTGATCACTGAAAGAGATAAATCTACAAGAGAGTGATTCCATCCCAACTGGTGGTGGGTTTGTAACGAAGAGAGGACTACACGTCCCCAAATATAGTATGCGTTATAGGTGCAACGGTTTTAGGTGAATATTCGGCCGAGTCGATGACGTAGAAGCATAACCGGACAGTTCTTTTCTTTGGGTTGCTGTAATGAATCCATTTCTTATCCCTCGTCACGATCCGATCAACAAACCCCTTCTTTTGCCGCTGCAGCAGTTGTTCACACGCGAAAAAAACGACGCTCAACGTGCCTTGGCTTCAAATCATAAGGAACCCAAGTTCCTTGCTTTTGAATCATTCCCAACGCATGCAATCGCTGGAAAATGACTTGGTGGGTAACTCTTAATGCTGATGAAAGCTCTTGTTGCGTTTGGCATGGATCCTCATCGAGCAATGCCCCCAATTCAGCCTCTTCGAAGGTTTTTGGCCTTCCTTCACGCGGACGATCGTCAACATCGAAATCACCGTCTTAGAAGCGACGGAACCAACCACGGCACGTTGTTTTACTTAGAGCAGCATGTGCGTAAACTTTGTGGAGCTCTGGATGCGCTTCAGCCGCCGTTTTCTTCGAATGAAACAAGAAAATCAACATTTCCCAGAGTGTTCGGCCACGTGCTACCCACGAAACCGCACCAATAAAGCCCAAACAGTGGACAAAAAGGGAAAGGCCCGATATAAAAAGGATAAGTAAACCTTCCTAAAACTTGGAGCTCCCTGATTTACCTGGCCAGACTCAGTTTTCTCTCCGATATCTTCACCCTTGTAAAGGACTTTCGTCGAGAAAAACCAAATTACGAGTCTAACTGAAAAGTTTTTAAGGTCAGGGCCAATACAGTAGGCGCACTCCCAGCGCAAACTGCAGGGCCAAACCTCAGTGCTACAGGTACGATCAGACTTTGAAATTGCTACACCTAGGGAAAAATTCACCATTCTTTCAGGATGACGTAGTAGCACGTCTACGGGACTCATTTTCGATGACGAATCGTGTGATCCCGTATCCGAGAAGCAATCTTCGGAGGAACCGCCTCCGGGTGCAAACTTCGAGCCTCGGAAGGTAAGTCGTCGGTTAAAATACCAAGTCTGAAGGTGACTGCCTGGCGTGAAGTCGCGCTGGCTCGTGAAATATATCTCAGATTTCACGTGGTCGAGCAAATTAATTTATAGATCAAGGGTAGGTTGGTTTCGTCGCCAAGACGCGACAACCCCGATATACCAACACCCACATCCTGCCACGAAGGCAGGTCCAGTGTCTGCAAACGTGTTAGAGCGAGGTAGATTCGCCTGCCGGTCGACGCTGCGATTGTTTGTTGGGAGGGGATCACCCCGCCCAGGCGAGGGGGTCCTAACCTAACTCTTGGCTGCAGTTCTATGGGGGATCGCTAATACGTGGCGTGAGCCCATGTCGTTTTCCGCTGGTGAAGATGATTTGGCCGATGGGATCGTGATGGGGAGGAGGCTGTGGTGTTGACAGGTGTTTATGATTTATTTATAACAAACTTATACTAACATTGATACACACAGTAAGGTTCATCTATAGTAAGTCGATACTAACAATACGGCACACATTTTTTTTGTTTGTTTGGATTCGGTGTGTCCGATTGTGGAGTGTGGACGAGGATTTGAAGTCCTCTTTGAGTGGTTCTTTCGCCCGACCCCTCGTGTTTTTGTGTGTACCCCTTCCTGGTTCCCCTTGGCGGCGGCGGCGCCGGGGTGGCTCCCGACTGTCCAGTCTTCGGCGTGAAATTTCTCTCGCAAGAATGTCACGCATTTTTTTGAGAGGGGGAGGTTTGTTACGTGGGTAACTCGTCCGTCGCCCTTGTTTTGGCAGAACGCACACTCGGCTGCATTAACGAATAAAAAATATTAATTGATTGAAGTGTGGTTAACAAACACAATACCAAGCTTGTTTTGAAAGGCAATCGGATGCGGCTGAGACGTGTTTTGGATTGGATGCGGCGGGCGTGTAAACCCAGTTACTTCGGCGGTGGTGGCTTTGGCTAGTTTCAAAGTCGACCATCGTTGAATATGAATTTGTTCGAAAAGCGAAGATGCTGAGAGAGAGCTGAGAGAGAAAGGGGAGCGTACGGTGGTTGAGAGTAGACCTATAGCGATTGCGACGATAGTGACGAACGAGTGATTCGAACCGACACTATCGCGGTTGGAATCACTAAAATATAGAACCAAAGCTCAACCCATCAGGCCACTGCCGCGTATGTGAATTCAATTTCTAAACTCAAATACATTCGACTAATGTGGAAATGGTATATTATTGCTATGGTATACGGGCTCCTCGATAGTATAGTGGTTAGTATACCCGCCTGTCACACGGGAAACCCGGGTTCGATTCCCCGTCGGGGAGCCTCCGGCGCAAGACTAATGACCTTGCCCGAAAAAAAAAACAAATCATTATGGAAAATTTAACAAGCCTCAGGACTTGCTAAAATAACGCCAAGACCGGTTCTCGGTTGTGGTGCCGTTGATGAGGACGATACGACTTTAATGGATGTGCTTTTGGTGGTGTTGTTCTTCACTAGTCGTGTGTGTATCTGCTAGAAACGCCACATCGCTTCCTTCCCAGTAACTTTCGTTACGATCAACTTTGAGATGTGAATGACTGAGCGAAGAGCGAGCGAGAGAGCGATCGAGAGAATGTCAGAGCAGGCGAGTGAGCCGGTGCTCTGTGTAGAAGTCGTGTGATTGTAAGTGGTAAAGTTCTGTGTGTGTATGGGAGTGTGTGTTATGTCGTACAGATCACGTCGGGGTCACCAGTTATAGCGTTTGCGACGATAGTGAAGAGCGAGTGATTCGAACCGACGCGATCACGGTTGGAATCACTAAAATATAGAACCAAAGCTCAACCCATTAGGCCAGTGCCGCGTATGTGAATTCGATTTCTAAACTCAAATACATTCGACTAATGTGGAAATGGTATATTATTGCTATGGTATACGGCTTTAATGGATGTGCTTTTGGTGGTGTTGTTCTTCATTAGTCGTGTGTGTATCTGTTAGAAACGCCACAGACTGTTGTTGACGTTAGGAGACGAAACATTTTGAATTCTGTGTGCGGTTAGCAGAAGAAGAGCAAAGAAAAAAAAAGAGCTCTTGGTTCGTCTTCTTTTTCGTTGTCGATAAAAAGTAAAATTTGTTAAGAGTTCTTCCAATTCTTGTGTTGTGATTTTAAAATCCGTCAATAGTCGGTGAACGTACGCTAGTATCGTATAAGTTGCGGCGTGTGTTTTTTTTTGCCCGTTGAATGGTTGGGAAGAAGCATGTCCGTTTCTTCCTCTAAGAATTAAGACTAAACGACGAGGGGAGATTGGAAGGGGGAGAGGAGGGGAGGAACTCACTTTCTAGACCTTGTAACTGTAGTAAATTGGCTGACACTGGATGGAATCTGTACCAAGGGAGAAATAAAAGTTATAACGAGGAGAAGTTGTTTTTCTTTTCTTGAGACTAAAAGTGTGGGAGAGTAAGTACCTAGGGTACTACCCAGGTACGTATACAAAACTTGATACCCTGTAAATCTTAACTCAACCTTCGCAAAAGTTTATCAAGCGACCCAGCCTACAGGCCGACCTTAATTAGCTAGGCAAAGCAATACTATATATATATAAAAACATCGGCTGCATGAGTCCTACTTCCCATGAACCACAGGAATATGAAGCGGTACACACACTCAACCCTTTATTTTATGAACAATATTTTGAAACTAATAAATACTTATTCCATGAACTTCCGGGTTCGTACAGGCCAATAAATAATAATAATAATTTTTTTCTGGATTTTCCGTCAAGTATTATTCAAGACTGGTACTAAGAACGTTTAAAATATGAAATGTTTAAACAGTACATGTGAAAAACTACTCGGATTTTGTAGTGCAAAATCGTCTTCGATTACCGTTGTGTGATGCACTCGGATTTTTTTTAGAAATGAGAAAAAACTGTAGTAAGAAGTTTTAAGACTTTTAAACTAAAACATCGGGCCTAAAATTCTCTCATTCGTGAAAAGATAAAATCCGGTTTTTTAAACTGTATTAACACTACACGCATAAAAGTATTCGCCCATAAATCAAAAAAAAAAAAAAAAAAAAAAAAAATGTCTGATCAAACGTCATATCGACCTAATAAGTGAGGTTTTCCCACACCTAAAATTAAAAATACCATTTGTAAGACGACAGTTTGAGTTAATTAGGTTCATACATTATCGGACGAACTCTCGAACAGTAAGGACGCAAATTGTAACTTGTAAATGTTGCTTCTAAACATGGTACACGTATACTTATACATAGATCAATCCCGCATAAACTTATAGTAGTACACTCTGCAATCTCGGTCGTAGCAGTAGAAATAAATATCGGCAGAAACCTCACGATAATATAAGCATACACCCCCACATCCCAACCAATAACGATACACGATCTTACCACTATCACAGATAGCATCCAAACACCTATACTTCTACTCGGAGGTTTTAACGCGTGGAGCCCCATCTGGGGATCTTCATCCACTAATAAAGGGGGAAAAACCGTAGAGAAATACATACTGACCGCAAATCTAGCACTACTCAATAACGGTAGCCACAAACATTTTTCCACTCACAAATCCTTCAGACATGTAGACTTATCACTAGCCTCACCTCAATTGGCTCCTATTTGCACTTGGAAAACTTTACCCAACCTGCACGGGAGCGACCACTTCCCAATAATAATAAACATTGACACAAGCATGTGTCCCAAACCCTCAAAACTTCTTCCTAAATTTCAAACCGAACTTGCTAATTGGAGTAAATTTCAAAATATAACTACCCAGGCACTAAGTCAACATGTAGAGAGTCAAAATATTAATCAAGAAACAGCCATAATCACTAAAGCAATCCGAATAGGAGCAAATGCCTCGATACCACAAACAAGTCGAAAACTCCATAAGGCAGTAGTTCCCTGGTGGAATCCAGTATTGGACAACCTAAGGAAGAAAAAACAAGAAGCCTGGAGGATTTTCAAAAGATTCCCCTCCGATTTTAACCTAATCAATTATAAAAAGTTAAATGCTCTTTTTCGCAAAAATGCCAAGGAAGAAAAAAGAAAAGCCTTCCAAACATTTACCGAAAAGTTAAATCCGAACTCTACTCCCAGAAAAATCTGGGTGGATATAAAAACGCTCACTGGGCAGGGGGCGACTCTCAATAAAATGCATGAACGCCGACTCAGGCACTCTCACATCTCCCAAGAAAATTGCAGACCATCTCGGCAAAACATGGACAAACTACGCAGAAGACGTAAACTTTCATCCGTCATTTCTCTCTGCCAAAAGAGACACAATTAGCCCGTCCCCTCACACAAGCCCATCCTCTAAATTAATAGATCTCCCGATCAATAAAATTGAGTTAGAGTCAACCCTACACGGCGCCACAGGTAAAACACCAGGATATGATCGAGTCGATTACATAATGTTAAAAAACAGTCCACCACTCCTGAGACACCGAATACTCCATCTCTTCAATAACATACTCCAAACAGGTGTAATTCCACAAGTGTGAAAAATAGCCACAATTGTACCCATACCAAAACCCACGGGCGAACCGACCTCGGCAAAAGGATATCGCCCAATATCGTTACTCCCATGTCTAGGAAAAACATTTGAAAAAATTGTAGCTAGACGACTCAACTGGTTCATGGAGAAAAACAATCTAATAAGCATTGAACAGGTTGGTTTCAAGCAAGGACGTGGAACGATTGATGCGCTACTCCATATCGACAACTTCATGACATCTTCTTAATCAACCAAAAAGCACACAACAATTCTCTCCATAGATTTTGAAAAAGCGTTCGACCGGATCGGTCCTCATGTGACTTTGAATAAATTAGCGCAATGGAGAGTTGGTAACAATATGTTCTACATAATCAAGTCCTTTCTTTCCAACAGTAAGTTTAGAGTCAAAACAGGTGGTGCATTCTCACAAATATACAACATAAAAAACGGTATCCCACAGGGTTCTCCACTATCAGTCCTATTATTCGCTATAGCCTTTGACGGAATAAACGACATTCTCGTAAAATATAAAAACATAAAACACTGCCTCTACGCTGACGACCTAGTTATTCTAACAAGCGTAAACGATCTCAACGAAGTACAATCTACCTATTCAGAAATAGTACACGACATCACTAATTGGTGTAAAACCTCAGGCGCAAGGATTTCCCTCGAAAAAACTAAAATGTTACACATTTGTAGAAAAACCAGCTGCAGCAAAAACATCACACTTCCCTTTCAGAATCACACAATCCCTACAACACAATCCATGAAAATCCTCGGTATCCTCTTTGACAGTAAATACAATTTTAAAGAACACTGTTTAGCACTTAAGAAAAGCCTAGCTGCAAGATTAAATATTGTGAAATACTTAGCATATAAGAATGGATCTGCACATACTAACACCCTTATTAACATAACTAAAGCCATCATCCTATTTAAAATCGACTACGGACTAATGATATACGGAAAATGTAGCAAAAAGACCCTGCAAACAATAAAATCTCCCTATCACGCCGCAGCTCGAGCAAGTACCAGAGCATTCCGTACTACAGCAATTAAAAACATCCTCGTCGAATGCGGTCTCCCATATATAGAAAACAGACTAAAATACATATCAGCTTAACTCGCTTACAAATTTACAACGTCTATAGCAACCCCCATAGTGCAGGACATCCGAAAAATTTATAAAAAAAAAAACGAAGGTCGAGATACCGCTCAGGACTGGAAAGGGCCATCTATATAGCCAAGGACTTACATACCCCTATAAATATTTCAAAACCTCACCGCACACAGCACCCTTCATGGTTAATTCCAAGAAATGCCATCTTAAATGACCTGTCCCATTATCCAAAACATTCATCATCATCATCATCGGCACTACAACCGGGATCCGGTCTTGGCCTTATTTAACAAATCTCTCCACCGATCCCGATTTCGAGCCGATGTCATCCAGTTTAGCACTCCCAGGCTCTGGGCGTCCTGGTCTACGCCATCCCTCCATCGCAGACATGGTCTGCCGCGCTGTCTCCTTCCATACATCCTGCCACAAAGGACTTTCCGGGCAGACTCCTCTTCGCTCATTCGAGCTAGGTGTCCCGCCCACCGGAGTCTACCGAGCTTGATTTTTCTTACAATATGAGCTTCAAGGTAGATTGCGTACAACTCATGGTTGTAGCGTCTACGGAATCGTCCTCCCTCACATACGGGGCCAACAATTCTCCTTAAGACCTTTCTCTCGAACGCGGCTAAGAGTTCAGAGTGCCTTTTATTGAGCACCCAGGTCTCGGATCCATACATGAGTACTGGTAAGACCATGGTCTTGTACAGTAGTAGCTTGGATGTTCTGGATAAATTTCGGGATTTAAAGAGACTTGATAGACCATAGCAGGCTTTCTTGGATTTAATCAGCCGTTCGCGTATTTCTTCTTCCATATTGTTATCGGCTGATACTATTGACCCAAGGTAGTTAAAGGATTGCACTACTTCAAATTCGTGCTCCACTACCCTGATAGTTTGACCAACGTTAGGTCTTCTCTTCGCAGAAGTTGCCACCATGTATTTGGTTTTTCCCTCATTAATGTGCAGTCCCAGTTTTTGTGCCGCCTGCTCGATCTGGGTGAAGGAGTCCTGTACCGCCGATTCGGTTCTACCGATGATGACGACGTCATCTGCGTGGGCAAGTATCTGGCTGGACTTGGTGACAATAGTCCCTCTTGTTGTAACGCCAGAGTCACGGATTACTTTCTCCAACGCCAGGTTGAAGAGGAGGCAGGCCAGACCGTCCCCTTGTCGGAGTCCATTATAGATGTTTATTGGTTTGGACAGCAATCCCGCTACTTTTACTTGACTAGTTACGTTGGTCATGGTCAACCTACAAAGTCGTATCAATTTGTTTGGAATGCCGAATTCTCTCATGGCATTATATAGTTCTACCCTGGCTCCAAAACATTCAACAAATCAAATAATCTATCAAAAACTTTTCAAGGATACCATCGACAAACATCAAAACTGGAACCTGCTTTTCACAGATGGTTCCAAAAACGAATCAGATGTGTCATTTGCTATAGTCAACAATCGCAAAAAAAATAATCAGAATGGGATCACTTCCCACCTTTTGTTCCATCCTATCATCGGAAGCAACGGCAATTTTGGAAGTAACAAAACTGGTCCAGAAAATCCCAATGATTATCTGTACTGATAGCCTTTCAACTCTAGAAGCAATAACCAACGTAAACTCCACAAATGCTGTCATTCGTCAAATCCAAGATAACATTATTAAGAAAGCTAATAAAATAAAGCTACTTTGGACCCCCGGGCACTATAACATTAGTGGAAATGAAGCAGCCGATGCGGCCGCAAAACTAGGGACAAAGTCGCCACTCGTCTCCAACTATTATCCTAACAAAACGGACATAAGAAGACAGGTAAAAAATGCCCTTAAGAGCGTGGAGAACGAAGAATGGCATCACTACACCCACCTGTACAGCACTATTAAACAGGACACCAAACCCGTTACTTACCCAACAACAGTCTCAAATAAAAATATAAAATGCTTCCTACAACTCCGGCTAGGACACACCAAAATCACACACCAACACATCCTTACAAAAACCAGCCCCCCACAATGCAGCAACTGCAACAACCAAATCCCACTTACTCCACATCACATCATATTCGACTGCCCAAAAGTCCAAACCATCGCGAACCAACTATTTGGAAACGACCCCTTCAGCAACATTCTGGCAAAACCATCAGAACAGATACATACGAATTACTAACACTTACTAACCTTCAGAACAAAATTTAAAGTAACTCGATATATGCCGAAAGCCCTAGCAGCTAGCGCTATTTAGAATTAAGTTATTGCGTAATTAATTACATCGTAATAAATAATAATAATAATAATAATTAGCTTCATAAAATCATCTTGAATTATGATTCACAACAACAACTGCGTTATAGCATAAAGTGACACATCGTGCACAATTTCTGCATTGTAAATTAGAAGAGCGGTAGTATCTTCCAGATAAAACTTTCTTAAATGATAAACTACGAATAGACGATCCAAAAATATGTATAAAATGCTATTGCAATTCATAAACCATCAATAAAACTTTTCTCTTAGTTAACCTCTTTATCATAAGTCACACCGTTATAGATAACTGAGAAAGCTTCTTATATGCATGCGAATTCTACGAAGTTGTGTCAAAGTCCTTTGATAGTCCTGCAGTCACCGCTAGCAATTAAAACTACACCAGACTTTATTACAACCTGAATAAGCGGACTGAATGATAAACAAGTATCTATCTTAACACAGAGATGAAACTATGAGAGAAAGAATTTAAACAGAATAACAACGAGGAATGCAGCACTTTGTCGACAAACATACATCCGTTTCTGATGTGAAATTGAAGAACCTCTTGCGTTCGAAGTGCATCCATGAACAGCAAAACAAGGATTCGTCGTGCTTGGTTATTTCTGATATCCCGCAGAACTCAGCCGAACAACGACGTCCCTCGCTACACAACTGAATGTACCACCATCAACGACTTACGTAATCAAAAGAGTGATGCTCCCGTAGGATGCACAAGGCGTATATATGACCTCTTCCCTTTCATTTTAAAATAAATCATTATGGCAAAATCGTAAGTTTGCTCTCTGACTGGTAAGTGTCAAGCGGATGGGTACTTAGAAATAATTTTCTCTTCCCCTCTCGTCTGAGCGACAGATGTTATTCAAGATCTTCGGGCATCTTCTCATACATTTGTAGTTTATTTGCCAAGTGTTTTAGTGTTCATTTCACGGAATGAAATCGTCTGTATGTTATCAGATAACATGAAGAGTTGCCTTTGAAGAAACTAATTTGTGTCCACTTCATTTTTTTGCAGGGAATTGAAAGGTGAAAGGATGCCAGACAACAGGATGAAAGGAAACCGGATCCCACGCCGCAGGCCTTCTAATCTAAATTTAAAGGTTGTTCGTGTTGAAGCTCAGGACGACAGGTAAAAGCTTAATTCAAATCAATGAAAGTGTATTGGGTGAATGTAACCACTGCATTTTCATGAACTCAATAGATACTTTGTGTATGCAATAAAATGAAAGTTCGTGTAGCTTTTGGAGAACCCATCCAAGTTCGAAACCACCCGGGTGAGGCCATGAAAGCTTATCTTATAGTGCATGTCTCACGTTGTTGTCACAAATAGTTTGGATACACACCAAAGTAATAGAATATGTTAAAAAGTTGTTCGTATCTTGAATTTGGAATCCAGGTTCCCTGACTATTCTAAGTAAATACTCGAAACAACCCCAAGTGTACCTAATCTCTTCACCATTTAACTTTTTGCCAGAATGTCTACAAGACAAGGAATTCGATTTTGTGTACCTTTTTGTTTCTTCCATTAAAAGAATTTGATTTGACATTTATACTATAGTTTACCCGCAGAGTTATTAAATATATTATCAACAACTATATTCCTGGTAATCGAATCGGCATTATTCAGGGCTCTAGTAAAATAAAATGAAGGTATGTACAGTATGCCTCCAATCAAGGAAACGATCCATGAAATCAACTTGAAATGCATAATATTCACCAATTAGTGTGCTTAAACCATTGATAATGCAAAGGAGGAAAAGAAGTGCTTTCTACAATAACTGGACCTAGATAAAAAAGTGTATTAGAAGCACTGTCAGTGCATAAGCTGATGAATGTTAAAATATTAAGTTTATAACGAAAATATTACGTGGAGGAAAAAGAATTCCAAATTTTTGCAGTTTGCAATTTTAAATTGTCATAAGTTTGGAACAACATCTGGCATTTTTTGTTTCACAGATATTGATTCAAATTTTACAATTGTACTACGATAATGGAAAAGGAAAAAATGCAGTACAGACGTGTGAAAAGATTATGTGTTATGGTAAAGGTACTCTAACAAATTAACTGCCATGGAATGTTTCACTCATTTTCATTATGGTAATTTGGATGTGAACATTTTTCTCGCTTTGGCCGGCCATAAAAATCATAGATAAGTTTTAAGGAAACAGACATGTGTGAGCAATCAGTATCGCTAAGGCGAGCGGTTGTTTTGTTTGCAGACGCATTTATTCACAAGGTCTTTTTTTATGTTTTACAATTTTAGTCTAAATGCTAAACCTATCTTAATAATTTTACTACATAATGTAATTTACCGGCTCTTCACAAGCACTCTAAATTATACAATATTATATGCTTAATTTATGCCTTTCAGCTTACATTTTCTTTTATTTATTCTTAATATAATACACATACATTATAAATAAATAAACTATTATCTTAGAGGTCTACCTCTTCTTCTTTTAGAGGCATTATGACAAAAAAAAGTAAAGATTTTTTTTTTTTTTTTTTTGAGGATGCAAAAATTTTAAAAACAAAATAATAAGTGCTTAATGAAAACAAAAAAGATAAAATAACAAAAATTAACGAGAAGGAGGGCAAAAGAAAAGGAAGGGAGGAAGCTGCGCCAAAGCTGAATATTATATCTGAGGACGTGAAGTCCTTTCTTCGTTTTGGAGCCACCACCCGTTGGGGTTGGTTCGGTCTTTTATTGATTTATCTCTTTCACTGATCACCATGTTGTATTCCAGAATACTACCCTTATTAAATTTAACACTGAATCTCCTAACACATCCTTAAAAACTTCACTTAACATATATTACATTCTCACTTAATACATACCATTCATAAACATTCACAATATTACTAGTTACAGCACACTTAATAACCTGCACCTTTTTATTTATTCAAAAACATAGTAACTTGGATTTTCGTCCAAATTTGATTGAATGTAAAAAGTCACAGAGAGAGAAAATAGAATAGAAAAAAATCAGTTTGAGATTTGAGTTTGAGAAGCAAATTTCGTTTTGATTTAAAGTAAATATTTTCTGAGTATAAGGTTAATTGTAGAATGTTTTATAATTACATAAAAAGTACTATTATTATTTGTAAAAAGATACATAGATAAAATAATAAATAAAGAAGAAAGGTCCCCGCTCTTCCCTCATTCCGAGGAAGCACGGCGCCGGACTACAAGAACCATACTGAATCGAAGTCGGTCTGGCCTATTAGAGATATCGCTATTGTGGACAATTCGTTTATCCCTAGCACCACGGAAAGCGTGGTATATAATAGGTATTCCACCCTCATCTTGGATAAGACCTTTTCCGTCCAAGAAGAGGAACGCCTCTGGGGGAATGAACCCGTTCTGGAGGGTACTCTCCAGATACATATCGTTCGGATAATATGCTCCCGCGATAAGATTATTTACACTGCACATTGCCCTTGCAATGTGGCCACGAATAATTTTTATAATGAAGTTGTCTATCCTAGTTAGTCCTGATTTATCATACAGGGTTTTATTAGGGTAAAATTTCTGGTATCGTGACTCTGGTGTTCTATTAAGTCCGAGGCAGGAACGCAAACACTGTCTCTCGAACACGCGAATCTTTTCCATGTAGAATGGGGATATATTGTACCATATTGGACAGCCATAGACCAACACTGGTCGGATGAATGCCGAATATGAAATTATTTTAATTTTTTGGATTGAGAATGCTGCTTCGGAATAGACTTTTTGTGGCAGCAAATGCGTTTCTTGCTGCAGAGAGAGTGACTGCTATATGCTTGTCAAAGTATAAATACTGATCAAGCCAAATACCGAGATATCTGACTACAGTTTTCACTTGTAGTGGGAGATTATTATTCCCTACGATAGAGAAGTTTTTCCAATTGTACTTTGTATCCTGAGAGGCCCTGGAGAGAGGTGTTCTGAAAAGGATAGTCTCGGTTTTGTGGAAATTAATTTTTAGTTTCCAGTCATTACAAAAACGTTTTATTTTATTGAAGTCGTCCTGGAGAAGTCTATTGATGACATCTATTTTCTCTCCTGTTCTGTATACCACAATGTCGTCTGCGTATGCAATGGCATTGTTAAGCTTACCCACTAAATCACTGGTGTAAATATTAAACAGAATGGGAGAATTCACCGCCCCTTGTTGTAAACCGTTTGTAATTTTGAAGGTCTTGCTTGAGAATATATCTCCGCATTTTACCACAAACTGCTTGTCCGTTATCATTTCGTAAATGTTGTACAATAGATAATGAGGCATTCTCAGGTTTTCTAACTTATGAAGAAGTCCTTCTAACCACACGGTGTCGAAAGCCTTTTCAAAGTCAACTAAGCAGGCACCTGTGCATTGGCGCTTTGTCTTGTTCCATTGTATGTCGGAAACAAGCTTGGACGCGGCATGCACCGTACTATGTCCCGCTTTAAAGCCAAACTGGTTGTTGGGGATGATTTCATTTTCATCACACCAGTTCATCAGTGCTTTGTTTATGATCTTCTCGAAAAGCTTGCTGATATTTGGCAGCAAGCTAATCGCGCGAAGGTTGGTTGGATTGGTCCTGTCTTTGCCCTTTTTAGGGATGGGGTGGACTATTGCAGTTTTCCAGTGGCTTGGATAGTATGCCTTATTTAAGGCGTTGTTGAATAGCGTAGTGTAGATTTTTACTGCTTCAGGAGGCAAATGTTTTAAAACTACATTTGGGATGCTATCTATCCCAGAAGACTTTTTGCTTTTGATTGACCTAAAGATGTTCGTAAGTTCATCCTTACTCACAAACATATTCTTATTCTGGTTACTCCTGGGGGAGTCCGCTCTGTTATTTTCACTGAATGTGGTAAAACTACGGTTTTGGTTCCTCCAGGTACAAAGTTGATTTCTCAGTGAGCTGTAGGTCTGGAATGCGTTGTTTTCGAGGATCGTATTGGAGTGAGTGGATACGTTCACTCTGTATACTGCTTCGAAACATGCACCAATTGAGTTCACTTTGTCTTGCGGGTCTTCGACTAATATTACTTCTTCGTTGGAGTTGATATGCTCCAGATTGAGTCCTGAGTTCAGCATTGCTTGACAATTCTCAGGAGTCCGTGGGACTCGCAAATATGGAATGTCATTGTGATCTTTCTTTCGAAAAGTTTTATTGATTTGTGAGAACATATTCGATCCGCTAGCTTGAATGGCTTGTATTTTGTTCTTCCACTCTTCATTTATTCCTGAACGGTAATTGTCACGGATCAATTTTTGGAGATTGTTGATTAGGGACTTGTGTTCTTATTTCCTGACTATTTGGGTCGCTGAACTGTCTATAAAGTCTTTTCAGCTTTGAGAGCATAATGCTCTTTTGCTTATACAAAGCGTCAATTGCTGATGTCCTGTACTTATTAGTATAACAGTCGGTATGGGGACCTTTAGGTATGGAACGAATCATTGCATTGGTAATAATATCGTCCAATGTTGTTAAGTAATGATCGATTTCGTCGTTATGGAGGTTTCTAATAGTCGGTGGGTCTATGGCACTGTTACGAAGTTCTTTTTTTATTAATCGATCAAAGCGTGACCAGTGAGCTTTTCGAAAATTGAAAGAGTGGATCTGGTCGAACTGCTCTAGTGAATATTGTTCATTTGGGACTTCAATTATGGCTCCAAATCCGTAGTGATCGCTATCGTAATCGATTGTGCGAAGACAGTTTCGCGTAGTTAGATCTGTGCCTGGCAAGTTTATTCGATCGTCTATCATAAGTAAATCCAGAAATGAATTTCCTTTAGGATAAGACGGTGTACTTGTGGCGTACAGTTCTAATCTGCGCTCGATAGCATTCATTTGCCACCAATCATATAAAGCATTGCCTCTTGTGTTCGTGGTTAAGTTACCCCAAGCACTACGCTTCACCCGCTATTAGGAAATAGTTGTTTTCCGAGTCTAATTTCAGGTGTCGAAATAGCATATCAATTTCATTGGTAAATTGTTTACACTGAGTAGCTTGAGAGGCATAAATGGAGACCACATACAGGTGCTTTTGACTTCTCAACGGAATATCTATTATGCAGGCTTCCAGCACCTGAAATTTGTGTACTTCTGTACTATAAATTACCTTATGATAAAGACCTTTTTTAATTAAAACTGCAAGCACACCCCCTTGAGTAGAATGTGGCCTGTCACGTCTGATTATCTTATAGTTTTTATAGACAATTTTGTGCCTTCGGTTTAGCTTAGTTTCACTAGCCTAAAGTACATCAGGGGATTCGACTTCAAGCATGTTGCCTAGATTATCTCTTCTGTCTATGTGTATTAGTGAATTTACGTTCACCGAAATAATTTTTAGTTTTAATTCAGTTAGAGGGTCGAGGATTTTGATGGAAGGAGTTATTTGAAAACACAGCCGAACAGAGCATATCTATTCGGGCCATTTGTTCCGTCAGTATTTTTTGAAAATTAGCAAATTGTGTTTGCATGGCCGATATCATATTTAATATCTCAGGTTGCGCATCTACTGCCGGTATTTGCCCATTGGTATGTGAGGATTCCACAGGGACTCGTTGCATAGAATTGCCCGTGATTTGTGCATATGATACACGCGGGGCAACGAAATTATTATAAGAACGAGTTTTAATTTTTTTCTCTTCTCCCACTTGCTTTTGTTTTGATTCCCACTTTAACTTCATATGTTGAAATTTGGGACAACCTCTAAAATTTGCCGTGTGTCCTGTTGTTTGGAAAGTTCTTCGCGTTTTTTGATGAGATCAGCAATTAAGCTGTTTAGGTCATCGTCTCCTTCTGGAATGTTTGACTCCAGTATCTCCAATTCCTTAAATTTGTTCCCTGCTCCTGAGTAACAAGTATCCTTGGCAGGTACATTTTCTTCTGTGACGGTTTTTTTCATCACATTTGATTTTTGTCGTTCCATTGACAGGTTTGAGCGGACTTTATTTGCCACTGGGCTGTCGTCTATATTTGATACTTCGTTCTTCCTTTTGGTAATTTTTTTAATTGTTTTTGAATTAGCGACTACACATGAGTGTGCCATTTTTAATTCGACGCTCTTCGTCTTGCCCATTTTGATTTAGACACACACACACTCGTTTTTTTTTTTTTTTTTTTCTTTTTTCGCCGTGTCACGCGGGCCGAGCTGCGAAAAACACAGTTTATTCACGAATTCACCCACACGCACACACGCACTCGATATTCTTTGTTTTAGAGCTGCTCACCGTCTTAGGATGTTTGTCGCTTGACGAACGACGAGCGAATGCTAAGGCGAGCGTTCAAAACACGATGTTAAACCATTTGCAAAAATTTGATTACAAAAAGGATCTCAATGTTTGGTGGCGTTAAGAACTGGATGAAACAAATTTAACGAACCGAATGACAATTGAAATGAAACGCAATCAAGCTGATGAACAATGAACAATGAACAATGAAATACGAGAAAAGGGTTTGGGTTCCACAGAGAGACACTATACGCGGGTGTAAATCCGAAATTGGCATGGTGCAGAAAGCGGGGATTACGCGTATTTCGAGGGTTTGTGTTTAGAGCAATTAAGTTAAGGAGGTAGGCGCAATCGACCGAGCCGGAGAGGACCTGTGGGGGTCCTCTATAACACATGGAGAACCAACCCACAATTTCATACCTTTGTTGTATTCCAGAATACTACCCTTATTCGATTTTTACACTGAATGTCATTACTTTTCTAACACACCGTTTTACCTCTGTTCATATCTAATTCTCACTTAATACATAACATTAATAAACTTTCACAATATTCTATATCAGGCCTGTTACAGCACATTTCATAACATGCCCCTTTTCATAACATGCACCTTTTTTTCATTCAAAACATAGCACTTTGATTTTCGTTCAAATTTTATTCAATTTAAATGTCACAGCAACTAAAGGAATACTTTGAGAAAATTTGTTTTGTTCACATTATAATTTCCAACCAATTAGAACAATAAGTAGCATAAGAAGAGAGAAATTATATAGTAAAATCAGTTTAAGTTTTGAATTTGGAGTTG
This sequence comes from Microdon myrmicae, assembly GCA_963931805.1. Classification (NCBI taxonomy): domain Eukaryota; kingdom Metazoa; phylum Arthropoda; class Insecta; order Diptera; family Syrphidae; genus Microdon; species Microdon myrmicae. Next base: position 6,071,628 of record OZ007497.1, on the reverse strand, counting down.
AAGTATGAAGTATTGGAAGTTTGAGATTAGAGTTTGAGAAGTAGAGAAGTTTTGAGTTTGAGTTTAGTTTTGAAGTAGAGTTTGGTTTGAGTTGTGAGTTAGAGTTTTTGAGTTTGTGTTTTGAAAGTTAAAATAAACAATTAAATCAAAGAGAAGAAATAGTTTTTCTTTGATGACAGCAGAATAATAAATAAAGAAGAAAGGTCCCCGCTCTTCCCTCAACCGAGGAAGCACGGCGCCGGACTGTAACACCTTATTTGGGCCGCTTTCAGCGCGTCATTTCTACCCTTATTCCCCTTATAAGCTATTCCGTCTGTAAATCATCTTAAACGGACGCATAGCTAAACTCATTATCCTATGCAGATAATGTATAATTGAGTTTAGCTATCTTTTCGCCATACGGCAACCCCATTTCGCTAACCCATGAGATTTCCACCGGAAATCGCATCATGTCGGTTAGCGACGGCATAGTCTGATCAAACGACGCGGTTGCATAATCATGTAACCGCTGGGGAAATTATCAAAGCATTTAATTTAGTTCCCATGATCAGATTTCCCTAGCCAATTCGGCGTCCTATTCACTTTCTCCAGACACTCCATTCGCTGGGGATCAATGCCCTCTTTTCGCGGGTGAATAGCACCAGCTACATTTTCCTCTCCTTCACAGTTCTGCCTTCCTACAGTTCAATGCACTCTGAGATCACCGCATTCGCCGAATTGGGCCAGTGGGCTAGTCTCAGAGCTGCATTGATTCATGCACACACAACCAAACCCACCCCGAGATCATAGTACCTTGTGTTTCTGTTCTCTTATTCTCCCACGTTCGTCGACTATCGAATTAACCGATGTTTTCACCACACATCGACGGGCGTGGCAATGAGAGAGCACAAGTATGACCTCTATTGGTTGTTTTGTATGCAAAAATTAAATTACCCATCTTCATCCCTAATTCAAGTCAGTCGTTATTCAACTACCGCGGCGTGTGCACGCTGGTGCACGCGCTCGAGTCACAGGAAAAGAGAAGTGTTGTCAGACGAACGTAGTGTTCCGTTACCCAACCGAATAAGAATTACTTATTCGTAAACGACATTTGTCTTTTTAAAGAAAAAAGAGCTACGCTAAAGATACTACGGTTACTACACAAATACTACCATCATTTCTCTGCTGAAATCGTATTTTTACTCTACGAGACGGATGTCAGTTTGTCGTTTAACTTCCAAGAAATGCCGAAAATAATGTTTGGTGTCGGATTTTCATAATGTGCACCGCTGTTAAAATATCCAAACTCAATTCGGCTTCCTTTAGCCAGCTCGTGTCGGATAAAATGAAATAAAACAACAAGGAAAAATAATATCTCAGCGAAAAGCAAAAGACTGTGCAATAATCCAAACAACGGAAAACTGAGGATACGGAAGCCCAAACCACAAAATCTAAGGATTTAAACAGAAATGAATCATCTGTTCCAACTGCCATTCTAAATCCAACAGCTGCAAATATTATCAACATTTGCAACTGTGATACCTTGGGAATAATAGCCCCAAGCCACGAGCTAATCAGCGCAAATAGTATCGATTTAAATGCTACCTGAACCCCACAAACCCACTGAATAAATATTATGTCAGCCACGACCCTGCGCTCCTCAAGGGTTCTGAGGTTGATTAATTTGAGGCTGTTAATGTACGGGGAAGGGGTAAGGGGTATTCCCATCCTAGCCCTCGGAGAGCGAACCGAAGGAAGCGACGTTGAATACTTTCGATTCTTCAGATATGGATCTTGTGATAAGGAGACCATACCTGGCTAGCATATTCAAGCAATGGACGGACGAGGGTAAGGTAAAGGGATCGAGTAACGTAAGGGTCGGAGAATTCCTTAGACCATCGTTTCACGAATCCCAGGGTAGAATTGGCTTTCCGGATCGTCTCATCAATATGAGAGGGAAAGTTAAGTTCCCTGTCGCGAAGGATGCCAAGATCTCGAATACAGTGGACAATGGTCAGGGGTTGGTTATGAAGGGTATAGGAACGCGAGGATGGGTGAATACGCTTACGGGAAAAGGTTATAGATTGGCATTTGGCGGTTTTAAGTACAATGCAATTTTTGTCACACCAAGTCAAGAAGCTGTCAAGGTCAGATTGCAGCAGTGCAGAATCAAGTGGTAACCCAATGATCTTGTATAACGTGGTAACATCAGCGTATAGGAACAAGCTGGAATTCTTAATGACCTTATCAATGTCATTAGTGGCCAGTATAAATAGGAGATGACCCAGGTGGCTACCTTGAGGGACCCCAGAGGTGGCAAGGAAGGGGTGTTGGGAGTAGAAGTATTGTAGCCAAACACGGGCACTTGGTTCACTTTATCCCCAATGATGTTCCGCTGCAAATTGTTCACCAAATGAAGAGAAGAATAATTATGGCACTGGTGTTGATTTGATGTTGAAATAATAGAAGGCACTGGGGTTGATTTGATGTTAATGTTTTTTTTTTTTAATTTTTATTAGTATCCACATTTATTTACATAAAAAAATGTATACATTTGATTTACAAAAGTTCACTTCACCTGCGACTTCTTTAGTATTTGAGTTTTTCTTGTATCTATTTTCTTAATCACAGAGTCAAACTTTGCACAATGACAGCAGATTGGAATGTAAATTCTAATGCACATTCTTCATATCACCACGAAACTTTTTACCAACAATATGTAACGTGTTTTACAAAACCGCGAGTATTTTAATTACACTGGAATATCCTTTGAATATGATAGATACATAAGTATTTCGAATTAGTCGATCGTTCTCTTTCTTTTTTTTTTTTGTTCCGGTCAGAGACTCCAAAATAAAACTCGACAGACTCATAATAAAAATCGCGTGTCTACGCACCGAAGCTCGACGGTGGTTGAGATTCGACTCCAAGTGCATGTGCGCACTTTGGTGGTTGAGATGTGATTCATTCGAATTAGGGATTAAACTTTTGATTTTGCACGACGATCAGCCAATGGTAGTCGCGCTCTCCTGTGCATTGTTCAATTTTCTACGCTCATCGAGGTGAATAAATACTTGTGTATTCGTTCGACAGTCGGTGGGCATAGAAAGGATGAAGGAAACAAAAGGAAAAGCACAATAACCCAGGGTAGATCTGGCTTTGGAGCGCGTGTACCAATGCAACTCTGAGGCTGTCCCAGTGACCCAATTAGGATATTGTGGTGATTTTTTTTTGTTTTATATCCACATTTATTTAACAAATTAATTACAAATTAAATGTTAATTTCTATTTTACAAATATCACTCTTACATTAACTTACTGGCTCTTCGCAAGCACTCTAAATTATACATTATTATTTTTCTTATGCCTTTCGCCGTACAAGATATTGTGGTGATCTCAGAGTGCAATGGGCTCAAAAAAGGGGCAATGAAATGTGAATCGAAATTGGGATGTACGAGGGTTGCCTTTTATATTTCGGGATTAGAGAACAAAAACAAATATTGATCATCGAAAATCACTTTATTGTTTTTCAAAATATTCCCCATGAAGATCTATACACTTTTGCATGCGTTTGAACCAATTGTCGAAGCACTTTTGCCACTCTGATTGAGGTATCTCCAACACATGCATTTGTTGCAACTTTTTGTTGGATTTGGCTCATCTTGAAACACCCAGACAGTCGACTGCTGTTTACTTTCGGGCTCATACGCGTAAATCCACGATTCATCACCTGTCACGATGTCATAGACGTGTTTCGAAGCACCGCGACCGTATTTTTTGAGCATTTCTTTCCACCAATTGACACGAGCCTTTCTTTGGGCGATTGACAAATTGCGTGGGATCCAACGCGAACAAATTTTTTTGACAGTCAAATGTTTATGCAATATTGAATGTATGCTGGTCCCACTAACGCCTAAGGTTGTCTCAATCTCACGATAGGTCACATGACGATCTTCCAATATCAGTTCGCGCACAGCATCAATGGTTTTCGGAACAACAACTGATTTTGGACGACCTTCACGAAATTCATCTGTGAACTACGACCACGATTGAATTCACCATACCATCGATAAACACTGGTCCTTGATGGAGCTTCATCGCCAAAAATTGAATTAAGTTCATCCATGCACTGTTGCTGAGTTAATCCACGCCGAAAGTTGTAAAAAATAATCGCACGAAAATGTTGACGATTTAATTCCATTTTTGGGCCGATATGAATCTTTTAAGTTACTGTAAACAACACAAATAGCGCTCGTATGTCAAAACGTTCTGACTGCGTATAACCTCAAAAATGTCCAACTTTACGACAGAGCTGTCAATTACCGGATTGCAACACTAGGGTTGCCAAATCCCGAAACATAAGAGGCAACCCTCGTAGCTATTGACCTGTCTAAAGAGATCATTGATCCCCAGCGAATAGAGTGTCTGGGGGAAGTCAAAAAGGACGCTACGCCGGCTAGGGAATTATAGCCGTCGGAAACAATTAAATAATACGATAATTTCCCAAACGGTTGCATGATGGTGCAACCGCATCGTTTGGCCAGACGATGCCGTTGCTAACCGACATTAATTGCAATTTCCGGAGGAAATCTCATAGGGTTAGCGAAACGGAGTTGCCGTATGGCAAAAGGAAGCTGAATTCAATTATGCATTATCTGCATAGAATAATGAATTCATCTAATTCGTCGTTTTTGAAAACATGATTTTCAGGTGAATTAACTGAACGATGGGATAGGGGTTGATGGGACGCGCTGTTAGCGGTCAAAATTAGGTTTGAAATAGTGGGTTGGTTCTCCATGTAGTATAGAGAACCCCCACAATGTCATGGACCTGAACCGAACGGGATAAAGTCTATCCTTTAGATAGGAAGAAATCCATATCAGCAATCCATGTTCGAAGCCGAGGGCGGATAATTTAAATTATGGGAAATTTTGTCGAATGCTTTACTGAGGTCGGTCGATAGCATATCGACCTCGTAACCGTGCTCTAGTGCTGAGGGTGTATAGGAAGTGAACTCAACGAGATTGGTTGTAGTTGATCGGTCATTAAGAAAACCATGTTGCCTTGGTCAAATAAAAGGTTTGCAACGAAAACTAAGAGGTTCGTACAGAATGCTTTCGAGAATCTTAGGTAAGTGGGGCAGTTTGGCGATGGAGCGGTAGTTTGTGACATCGTTTTTGGGACCCTTCTTGTGGGTGAGGGTGATGGGGGAGGTTTTCCAAATGTGGGGAATGCGCCTTGAAAGAATGAGAGATTATAGATCAGTGAGAGGGGAGCTGTGGTGGTTCCGCCAAACCCCACGGTTCGCTTTCCTAAAAAACCCCCATAACTTGCACCCAATCTCCTAATTTCACTAATGCAATCGCATTAGCATCTTAAATGCTTCACGCATTAAAGAGATCAAATCTGTAATCCAAAAAAGCCCCTGGAAAGGAAAACTTACCTTTCATGCATCCCTTCGCATACAATTCTCCGTAAGATTTCTTTCTTAACTTATCAGGCAGAACCCCCATTATTACAACCCAACTCCCATTGTTTCCCGTCAACGCATTTCCATGGGCACCTGAAAACATTCCCTTCCCAAGGATAAATAATGTTTTCAATCCATTACCTCGAAATGCCTGCAAAGAATTTTTCCTACATGGGCATTCATACATTATCAATGGATCTCTGCATTAGCGACCCAAAAACCGAATTTCGAATTAGTGTAGATATTCACACTATAGTTCGATCCTGGCGTAACCAAAGATGCCATGCATAATTGACACAGATGGTATACACAACCGTCATTGTGTACCCATCTAAATTACTTTCCGAAGAGTTGCAACTATTCATTCAGCTGCAAGCATTTCTCGTGGAAATATTTCTTTGTTTGAATCTTCAAACAATCACCGACGTCGCGCTTTGCCGTCGGATTGGATACAATAGCATAAACATATGCAAACAAAAGAATCCGATTCTCCCAGTCGGCAGAGAGTCGATTTACGATCTCTATTGTATAAATTATCGCAATCCCTTTTAGCATCTAATGAGTGGCTGCTATTTAGACAGCTGACCCTCATTACCGAACGATGCCTTATGTCGTTTCCACTTTGTTCTTTTTTTCCTCGTTGTGGGTTCCGTTTATCCTTGGCTAAACGCATCGATAAACACGGTGATGTGTACGAACACACACATACACCACCGCGTCCCAGACATCGTCTTCCATTGGTCACTGGTCAAAGGAAATTTCATTTCCTTTTCACCACACCACCGAACTCACCCCAAACGTGGGGTTTTTTTATTATTATTATTATTATTCCTTATTCCTTTTATTACGAATGAGAGACTAGTTTACCTCCGGAATTCTTTATATCAGAAGGTACCATCATGATTTATCCCCGTGTCAGTCCGGGCCATCAGCCACACATCCGAAACACCGTCGAAGATATCCTTCGGCTATATCGCGGAATGTACAGCGTGACGGGGTGGTATCTCACCTTGGGACCGACTACTACCTAACCAACCTTTTCTCGAACCGGTCCATCAGCCAAGCTCCGAAAGATGGCCAGGGATTTCTCCCGACCATTTCACGGAGTCTAAAGCTTGATGGGGTGGTATTGCACCGGGCGACAGGACGTTGGGACCCCGGCTACCACTCGGCCCTTAGTCGCCTCTTACGACAAGCCTGCCTAGCTGAGTATATTCTAGCACCCTACTCACAGGGCAGGATTGAATCTTTAAGTCGTTTGCCACCATCCAACCGAGCAAGTTGGTTTGGCTTCCGCTCTCCGTCGCGCGGCGGAGAAGCGATATATATATTCGAAGTCGTAGTTTATGTAAACATTTAAGAACTAATTAAAAGGAAGTTGTGTTTATTGTGTCGCGTTTAAACATACACTTCATAGGCGAAACTCTAAAAGGAAATACCTTGTAAAAAAAGTGTTAATATTAATGGGCATCAAGTTCAAGATTGTCAACAAAAGTAGTGGTAATAAAGCACAAAACTACATCAGTGCGTTTCATTTTCCGGCAGCGGTTCCTGCGTCCTGTGTTGTTTTCTGTGTTGCCCGCTCCGATGTTTCCGTAGCGGATGTGAACAAACGTGGCGGCGTTTCGTTTCTTTGCTTCGGCGGAATTGTTTAGTGCTCGTCAGTGGAACAATAGACGATGGGGATGGAAGTGAACGGAGTGTCCGTGTTAGGCACATTACTTCCTCTCCACAGAACAATTTTTTGAGGAGGATTGCAGGGATTCCATCAGGGCCCGGTGTAAACTCGTCTTTGAGTTGCAGTAGCTTGGATTCAATTAAGGTCGGATCAAAGGAGTTGTGGAGAAGGGGCCCGAGGGAAATTTTAGGTAGGTAGTTAAAGTATGACGGGTCATTAGTAAATGACTGCTTGAATTGAATGGTGAAGAAGTTGGCAATAGTAATCAGATGAGGAATGATAGTTTAAGGTAAGCGATATGGGTGTTGTATTCCAGAATACTACCCTTATTAAATTTAACACTGAATCTCCTAACACATCCTTAAAAACTTCACTTAACATATATTACATTCTCACTTAATACATACCATTCATAAACATTCACAATATTACCAGTTACAGCACACTTAATAACCTGCACCTTTTTATTTATTGAAAACATAGCAACTTGGATTTTCGTCCGAATTGAATGTGAAAAGTCACAGAAGAAAAAACAGAATAGAGAAAAAAAATTCAGTTCATAAAGAGCAGTTGAGATTGGAAGTTAGTAGAGTTTAGTTCTGGCTGTTGGAAGAAGAAGTTAGTTTGAGAGTTCTAGTTGGAGATTACAGTCGAAGAATTGTTTGAGTTAGCAATTGAATTGTAAGTTTTAGTGTGAGTTTTGTTATTTAAGAAAAAAGGAGAAGCTGTAATAAAAATAAACAAAGTAACACACAATAAAAGAAAAGAAACTATAGAAACCGCCCACATAAGCAAACGATTTTTCAATTCAAAAACGGACAACTTTATATTGGAAATTTTGGAATTAATATATATATTCGAACGGAAATGAGAATTTTGAAACAATAATATTAATATTATATAATTAATATAATAAGTAATAATAACTTTTGGATAAGAAAACAAAAGGTTCCAAGGAGAAATATTTAAATTTAGTTAGGTAATATGTAATGTAAATAGACTATTTTGACTATTTTTCTAGTGTTAAGAACTTTTTGATTATTGAAAAAATTTAGTTAATATATAATGTAAATAGATTATTTTTCTAGTATTAAGAACTTTTTGATTATTGTAACCTTTGATGAAAGATTAATTTTGAAAACCTTTGTAATGTAATTGAACGAAAATCCAAGTTTTTAATTAATCTTAATTTAATATATAGTTACTAGAAAATTATTCTCTTCAAGGATAATTTTCTTTCTCGAAGAAGGGTGGGATGTTGTATTCCAGAATACTACCCTTATTAAATTTAACACTGAATCTCCTAACACATCCTTAAAAACTTCACTTAACATATATTACATTCTCACTTAATACATACCATTCATAAACATTCACAATATTACCAGTTACAGCACACTTAATAACCTGCACCTTTTTATTTATTGAAAACATAGCAACTTGGATTTTCGTCCGAATTGAATGTGAAAAGTCACAGAAGAAAAAACAGAATAGAGAAAAAAAATTCAGTTCATAAAGAGCAGTTGAGATTGGAAGTTAGTAGAGTTTAGTTCTGGCTGTTGGAAGAAGAAGTTAGTTTGAGAGTTCTAGTTGGAGATTACAGTCGAAGAATTGTTTGAGTTAGCAATTGAATTGTAAGTTTTAGTGTGAGTTTTGTTATTTAAGAAAAAAGGAGAAGCTGTAATAAAAATAAACAAAGTAACACACAATAAAAGAAAAGAAACTATAGAAACCGCCCACATAAGCAAACGATTTTTCAATTCAAAAACGGACAACTTTATATCAAGAATTGAAATCAAACAAAACATGAATTGATGAAAGAAGATTAAATAAAGGAATACTAAAAGGTCCCCGCTCTTCCCTCATCCGAGGAAGCACGGCGCCGGACCTCAACATGGGGTATCCATCGGATCTACGTTTATGATTGAAGAACTGGAAGAATGTATGGGGTCATTTTTGAGATTGGTCTGAGTTTTTGCGATAAAAGGTGTTGAAAAGTTCCGTGAATTGGAGGTAACAGCCAAGAAAGTTGGAGTAGTCAGGTATAGTTCGATTGCGAGAGAATATGATCTATAACTTATTCCTTTTATTACGCAGGGAGCGAAGCTTGTGATTGTACCATGGAGGGGAAGAGCTTGATGTTCTTTGTCTAGAGTAGGGAACGAACAGGGAAGCAGAGTAAATGATTTTGGTATATAAGTGGGTGATGGCATCTTCAACGGATAGGTGATCGAAGTTGGACGAACGGTGGCCTAGATAGTCGATGAGTCGAAAATTGGCTTTATGGAATTCGTAGGCGATGTGATTGGGAGGGCGCGGGGAGGCGAATGATGGCGAGTGGACTCAGAAGAAGGTCGCGAGAAGAGGGGGGTGGTGGTTGTCTATAGATGTAAGGAGGGTGGGGCTGGGTGATACAGATGTATTGATAGGGTCTGGTGTAAAGATGAGGTCGTACTTCCCCAAGAGAATATCAATCATTATGAGCTATTATGCCCTTGCTAAGCAAATGTCCCGTCTGGAATCTCGGCTGTCAGCGGATAACGCGTTTTTTTAAACTAAAAAAAAAAAACATTGTCGGAATGGATGAACAAGAAAGATGTCATGCTTAGCTAAGGAGTTCTGGTGCATAGTACTGACGTTGCACCCTCAAATTATCATTTATCTCGTTCTTCGCAAAATTGTTTTCCTGGCGTAAAAATTCCCAAACAGGACTACAAAAATTATCTCCCCCAGTTTTTTGAAGATAAACAAAATTCTACAATAAACAAAAAAAAAAAAAAAAACTAGAGCAAAAGAGCAGAGGATTGTTGAAAATAATTCCGAACATGATATATAAAACTCAACTCAAGCTAAAAAAAAAACAACAATAATTTGTTTCAACATAACGTTATTCAGTAAAGATATAGTGGGGATTACGTTTTTTCACGAAATTGATATGCCAAATGTTATAGTAACACAACACTTTCATGGTTTTTGAACTATAATTAATGTTTTACCAATTTGCAAAATTCATTCGTCAGCAGTTTCTGACATTGTTATCCGATTTTTTCCATAGCAAAATACCCATATTCTTTTTTATTGCTACAGTTATTTATTATTATACAACAATAATGTCAAAAACGGGTGACCGATGAATTTTACACACTATCCAAATATTAATTATAATTCAAAAACTATCAATACATTGTCAGAGATTGCCGTAACTAACAAAAAAATTGTCGAATTTGCAAGCAGATGACAAATGCACTGAAGAATAATATTCAGGATCACAAGTTACTTGAGAATAATGTCAAAAACGGATATCAAGCAAATTTAAAAGACTAGTGAACAATTTTCAGTATTTATAAACTGATGTAGGGAAAAGGCAACAAATTGTAAACGTAACAATACCTAGCTATTAGGACTTATGCTTTTGAAAGAATTCGAAGAATAATGACAGAAATGGGTAGCAATGATTCCGTTTCGTTTGACACTCATTTCTGGCACATTCTTTGAAGACATTCAAATGCAACTTGCGAGTCCCAATACTTTTATTCATTATTATGTTTGCATTTTGAAAGCCTTTTTTCCGTATCAGTTAAAAAGCAAAAAACTGTTAGGAGTTGTAGGAAAAAACCAAGGGAATGCGAAAATAAAAACGAATACAATTAATTATTCGAAGTCGGAGGTTGCTAAGGACTAATCTAGAGAAAATTGTCAGAAACGGATGGCAAACGAATTTGAAAAAACTATTAAACATGTGTTGCAATTAGCGGACCTACGCTGGAAAAGTTACTGAAATATAAGTGGGAGGAAAAATCCGAAGGGCAATATCAGAAACTGATGCCAAACGAATTTAGAAAACGTTTACCCATTTGTTGGAATTTGCAGACCTATGTGGGGAGAAGTTAGTGAAATATAAGAGGGAATACACGCATTTTGCTTTGAAAAAATCCGAAGAAGAATGTCGGGAACTGATGGCCAACGAATTCAGAAAACGTTCACCCATTTGTTGGAATTTACAGACCTATGAGGGGGAAAGTTAGTGAAATATAAGAGATTACGCGCACTTACTTTGGAAAAATCCGGAGAACAGTGTCAGGAAACCCGGTGTGCAAACGGGTCCAAACGGAGCTATGAAGCTTCCAATGTTCATAGATAGTTGCCAAAGGACCCTCACCTGTTTGGCGAAGGAGGAGCAAGAGAGCTTCTGTAGAGGGTTGCCCACGAGGTTAGGCGGTAAAGCATACCGCCCATTAAGTGAGGCGACACCCGGAACGTTCCTGGACCCTAGGGAACGCTTTCCAGCCGCAAGAGTGCTACAAAGAGTTGGGTGCACAGCTCTCCGCAATGCGACAACTCCCTGGGGAAGATGCCACCGATTTTATTTCCTGCGTGAAGCTGGCCATTGTGCGTTGCAGGAGGGCGGCGGAGCGTTCTTACGGACAAGCTAATAGTGCCATTTTGCCATCGAGATAGAAAGGATCGCGAAGACCGTTATAATGGATGGTGTCAGGGAGGTCTGTGGGGCTTTTCAGGGCCCGAAGAGCCATACATCATTCGATCCCCACTATTCCAGGCGAAGCGACTTACCTCTAAGTCGAACCTTCAGCAAGGTTGCGTAACCTTGCTACGGCATTTACCGCCAGCCAAATCGCTGGAACTAATTCAGTTACCCAATAGGATAACTGACATGAACATCTTTTAGGCAGCTTTCCTTTCCTTGGGGGTTTTTCTACCAAACCCCTTTTCCTCCATCACCATCCCTGAAAACATTAAGTCCACGGCAAAGATTATCACCTAGCCGTGGCATCGAAAAATTCATCCTCGGGCATGCATTACCATATCTGAAAACATTAAGTCCACGGCAAAGATTATCACCTAGCCGTGGCATTGAAAATTTCATCCTCGGGCATGCATTGTACCCAGTGCATCTCGTTTCCATAGCCTTATGCCATGGAAACAAAATCAACAAAGAGTTCATTGATTACTCGTTGTTTTTGTTTGTCCATGGCACCCCTAGCATGCGGCTATCAGGTCCCATCTGTTTGCCACCGCCGACAAGGTTTCGGCGGATGCAAACCAAACATTTCCCTAATTACCAGCAATAGCTGGTTTCCTATTATCGGTCTCCACCGATCAGGGACCGCAAACAAGCAACGAATTGGATGCAGCCATCAAGTGTTTACTTTTAACATCTGGCAATGGCTGCACTCTATATTCGTTGCAATACCTAAACGTTGCATTGCATCTCAGATGGTTTACGGTATATCCAATTTCCTATTAACGGCCGCCAACCGTCGGCGGACCTAGGAAAATGCACACCCATCAACCTAAATGTTGATTTATGGCCTCTCCTAGGATGGCCGGATCTTCGGCTCGTGTTGTTTTTACCTCAGATGTCCCTGTTGCCGGCATGTATTGCACAATCAATTGTGTACACAGCCGCAGGCCACCCATTGTTTGTATTCGTAGGAGATGCAGTTGCGACGCTCGCAACCATCATCGATCACCGGACGATTGTATGCGATGCATACACATACATACGAAATGTATGCCGTATTCCCCGGTCCAATCACGATTGACTACCTTGAGTTAATCGTGCAGCTCCTCCCCCTTTGCGGTTTTCTTTGCGGTGTCCCTTTTCTTTCGTCGGCAGTGAATGTTAGTCAGATTGTTACCACCAGAAAAGACGTACCAGAGTGAAGTCGAGTGTTAGTAGCATCGGTTGCGGTTGTCCTCAGAAAAATTAAAAGTTATTTTTTTTATTTCAAATATTAGCGTGTCTATCCAGTATCTTTAGTTTTATATAAAAAGTGATGCAATTTTGTAACTGCGCTGTAGAGCAGAAATAGCTTTATAATTTATAATAATAGCGTGACTATTCAGTACCTTTGATTATGTAAAAAGTGATCCGATTTTGTAACTGCGCTGATCACCAGAAATAAATTTATGATTTCGAATAAAGGTGTGACTATTTAGTTTTCGAGTTTCAATGAAAGAAGTGCCACGACAACTTTTACGTCGTACACGACCATAAGAGAACGTGGACCTTAGTATTTCCCAGTGTATTCTATGTTCGTGTGAAGGATTCGTCGATGGTAGGGTGGTGTTTTTATTGAATCTGCGTTCGTACCGACGCACTAATAAAAATACCCACAGGTCCACTTCCAGCATTGTTTGCTGGCACTTCGCGATGGTCCTCTCGATGATATAATAAACAGGCTGTTCCAAATGGAACGGCCCCAAAAGCATATGTTGCGACAGCGCGACCTCCCTTTCTTGGGAAGCTCGGCTGAGGTTGGTATTTGTTCAGTCGATTCGACGGCTTCCAACCCTAGCAATTTCTCAACACTCGCGCCACAGACGACCCCCTCGACCCTCACTACCAACCACCACATAGACTCTGAACCCACACACCATGCCCTCTGTGATGGCCCCACAGGTTCCTTCTTTCGCCCCTCTTTCCCCACAAGACCACCACAGGTCACAGGGTGATGGTAGGGCATTGGATCCTACCCACTCACTCCAAAATCTACCACTGTATTCGCATGAAGTACAATATACGCACAGCATAATGCCTTCCGCAACCAAAAGTCAGTCTCCTCGGGACTCGCTTCACAGGCAATACCTGTCGGTAAATGAGGCGAATCGCGCTACTGCGGATGTGTTTGGTAGGTCATTTGACGCTGCCCACACCTTAACAGGTCAGCCTCAGTATGTGCTGGGTGGTAACGCACAGTACCGCCAGACTGTGACAGGTGTAACCCTGCTCCAACCAAAGGGCGGGCTCCCACCAACAGGGCCTGGGGCCCCACTACCACAACAGGCTGGCGTTGACCAGTTCCACTACAGACAGCCTACTCAGGTCCAACGCACTCGGCCGATGCACCCTTTAGCTGCTCGCATGACCTGCAGCTTCTGTAACAAAAAGGCTAATATAAAGTGTGGCTGAAAAGGCGAAACACTCCCTTCTGCCGGGATTGCAGGCAATATGGGCACGACATTGAAGATTGTGGTGCACACTGCGTACCCCCACAACGCAATTCCGGACCTCCACCTCAAAATAAGTCACCAAAAACACATTCGGGACCACACCAATCTTCTGCTCCTAAAAGTCAACAACATAGAATCCCAAGGTTTATAGCATTCGATGTTGCTGCGAATTGCATAAGTGGAAAGGTGCGGATACAGGGTGAGATGGGAAAAAACAAGAAATTCCTAGACAACAGCCACCCCAACACGCATCTAAATGGCCCTAACTAAACGTCAACGCCAGTCAGTCATGGGTGGCAGGAGGTTAGAAGAAAGGAACCCTAGGGCCGCCGGGGTACGCCCGACGAAGATTACCAACTCCGGAACATCACCGCCGGTCCAAAGCAGTCCGCAGAGTAGATGGGAACAGGGGCCACCCAAGCACTGTCGGTCGACGGCAGGCGAAAAACGTTCTAACTCTGGCAGTACTGAGCCTACTAAGACTCAAAGGCCGAGCAAAGGCTTTGCTAAGGACTTAAAATGCCGGAAGCATACTACGGAGGCTCCCCGACGGGAAATCGAACCCCGGTCTCCCACGTGACAGGCGAAAATGATATATATCAGTTTTGTTAAATTCGACATTATTAATAAAAGAAAATTTTGCAAATATAAATTGTTAACAAACTATATTAAGTGGATTAAAGAAAACCGGACAATTAAACACAAAGGTCCTATATACATACAATGAACTTAACATCCCGTATTAATAAATAGCTAACAAAATAAATAAAGGAAAGAAAAACGGAGAACCTTGTTTGTATTCATAGTGCATTAAATTTAATGTGTGGCAATAGCAACTTTAATTTGAAATACAGATTAATAGTGACGCAACAAGCCTTTACCATTTCGCCAATAACACTCACTTGGGAATAGAAACAAAATAAAAATAATACAAGTAGAAAAACTATTTTGTTTCGATTGTAACAGCTCCAACTATAAATTATTTAATTATTTCATTAGCAACAAAAATACAACACAAGCACAAAAAAATAGATACGAACAAATAAACATCACAAATAATTTGTCATCAACGTATGTCACCTTTTTGCGTATGTAACGTATGTTTATATTTTGCAAAACGGGTGATCAATGAATTTGAGACTGTGGCGGTTCTACGGACCGCACAAATCACCATAGGCTGACATACCTTCGTTCTACCAAGGAACATACTCACCTGTGACTAAACTTCACGTGTCCACAGACACGTGCCCCCGACGTCCACCGTTTCAACTGACCAAAGGTGACATCCATACCGTGGTCGACAACCCCACGTATCTGTGGATCCAAGTCCCGAACAATTTCCCTACGCCTACACGGCGATCGAAGGACACGACCCAGCATAGAAATTGTGTATCGATCCATTAGCTGGGTAAACACAAGTGGTTGGCACAGCTGCGCCGGATGTCGGCAAACATCAATTCCCCACCGATAAGCAAATTGCCGTAAAACACTCCATCGGCTAAACCTTTGATCCTACCGCAATAAACAAAGGTCATCGCAGAGAGCAGCAATAAACTAAAACGCTGTTCCCATAGGGTGAAGCAAATACAATTATCACAACCAACGATAATTACCATGATCCCAGGATCGCCAAGAATAAACCACACACCCGAATGTATACAAGAGCAACTCAACAGAAGGTGTGAAAATTCTGGCGATCCCAAGAAGATCTACGGGCACACAGGCGGCAACCTCCGCGTCTGTGTGTGTGAGCGCATCCGCACATCTGGCCTGCGATGAAAGAGAAACCGCAGGACCGAAAAAAGAGTGCGATCTTCCCTGGTGGAGAGATTCTCGTTTAAGAGAAAATAGGAAAATAGAACCATCGGGTGAGGAGAAACACCCCCTAAAAGAAAATTTTAAATGATAAGTCAGTCTACACTGAGCATCTCAAGGAGGAAGTCGACGGGAAACTGTGAGAATGGTAGGACGCGAAATCGAGAAATTTGTGAAAGTCGAGAACAATGCCCAGTGGAGTTAGGATCCGCCTTTGAAAACCGTGTACCTTTGAGTTTGGCTTGGGGCTATAGAAAAATCGTGCAAGACTGTGAACAATAACAAAAAAAATTTTTTTTAATGTAATAGAAAACGTGAAGATAAGATATAGAAAGATCATTCAAGACTATGAACAAAAAAAAATTCAAATGTAATAGGAAGTCGCGAAGACAAGATATAAAAAGAAATCATTCAAGACGGTAAACAAAAATAACTATTATGCGTAAACCCGATTTAAGTGATTTAATAGAGAAAGAAAAGAAAGCAAAAAAATTACAATTGCTCAGTGTTTTATTTGTGACAGTGTCTGCTCCGGGTTCGTTTTTGTGAGCGGTGTTCGGCGGAACCCCTCAGCCAGCGACATTGACAAAAAAAAAAAACATCGCCAAATTGGTGACCCCGACGTGATCTGTGTACACACAGCACACACTCTCCCATAGTAAACAGAACTTCGACAACGATCACGACTTCCGCATAGAGCACCGGCACACTCGCCTGCTCCGACGTTCTCTCGCTCGCTCGTTCCTCGCCCCGTCGTTCGCACATGAAGTTGATCGTAACAAAGTTACTGAGGGGGGAGGTGTGTGGTGTTTCTAATAGATACACACAATACACAAGCAAATAGTGAAGAACAACGAACGAAAATCAAATAAGAAAATGCATCAGGGCCGTATACCATAGCGATAACATAACAATTCCACATCAGTCGAATGTACTTGAGTTTAGAAATCGAATTCGTAGAGGCGGCAATGGCCTGATGCGTTGACCTTTGGTTCTATATTTTAGTGATTCTAACCGTGATAGCGTCGGGTCGAATCACACGCTCTTCACTATCATCGCAAACGCTATAAGACTATTAAACATTTGTTGGAATGTGTACACATATACGGGAGAAGTTAGCGGAATATAAAGCTAACAATAATGAAATACATGCACATTGCTATGGAAAATGCCGGAGGACAATGTCTGAAACTAACAAAATATATTTCAAAAACGATCAATGAGCAACAACAGGAGGAATAAACTGTTCGCCAAGACAACGCGGTAAAATTAAACACAGGACTTATGTTGATTTATTTTATTCACTTTTGTTTAAATGTTAATTTTAGTGTACACGCTGGTTTCGGGATCACAATGAAATGAACAGCTTGTGTTGAACGAATGTTTTAATGGTTGCAAAGTAAAAACGGTAAAATAATTGAATCTTGTGCATTTAATTAAGGAGAACATTTGTATTGACTCGCGGAGACAACGACACAAACGATTATACTTGATTATCGCTTCCCTGTGCGCACCAGGGTAGCGATGGAGCTTCGACCTGCTCGGGTCGAAGGATGGTAAAGGACTCAGCGATCATCATCACATGCAGAGATGATTTCGCTAAAAAGGGAAATTTAAGGAAAAAGGAAGAGAGAGAAAAACTTTTCTCTTAAGGGTGTGAATATATTCTTGCCAAGGATATGTTTTATCTACCACGAGTGTAACGTAGAGACTCTCTTGTGAGAACAAGAAAACCGGATCTGGTAGTTGAGATCATGGTTGTGTGTGTGTGGACGTTCAGATCCGATGTTGTTGCACGTGTTCGAAAGCAGTGGAACAACGAGAAAGACAGTCGGCGAGAACAAAGGAAAAGGCGACCAAATGGTTCGCTCCGGAATGAGGGTCATGTTTATGCAACATCACTATGACGGGCGTTGGTAAAAAAGGTGTTAATGGGATACGATACTTTATACAATGGAAATTGTATATCGTATCTTGGGTTAATTGCCGAAACGTATCCCTCGCTTGCATTTAGGTATGGCAAGCAATTCGTGGTGGCGACGAAAGAAATACATGATTGTTTGTCTATTGAATCGCTAGTGTTGCAGCTGTAAAAACAAGCTGACCGACATAGTATTTTAACTCAGACAAAGGGTGCCGAATGTTTGGTATTTATGGTGCATATGCACATTAGCTCCTCAATAGTATACCGGTTAGTATACCCGCCTGTCACGGGGGAGACCGGGGTTCGATTCCCCGTCGGGGAGCCTCTGGCGCAAAACTAATGACCTTGCCCGGAAAAAACAAATCATTATGGAAAATTTAACAAGCTTCAGGACTTGCTAAATAAGGCCAAGACCGGTTCCAGGTTGTAGTGCCGATGATGATGATGATGATGCGCATTAAGGAACAATTTTAGGAATTTCAGATAATGCTTGGAAGCATTACATGTCCTTGGAAAAGGAAATGTTTTCTGGGGCAAATGCAAATGCATTGGCGGGGAACAATGGGAGTTATGGAATTCCTAAAAAGGTCATGAAGAATTCTTACAGAAAATTGTATGCGAAGAGATAAGTTTTCTTAACAGGGAATTTAAGATCATGGGTTTGATCTCTTAAATGCGTGCAGCGTTTTTGTGTGCCGAATGCGATTGCATTGGCGAAATTATATGGAAAGATGGGTGTAATGGGGGTTTTTAAGGAAAGCGTACCGTGGGGTTTGGCGGAACCGCCACAAGTACCCGCACTTTACTTTGGAATAATCCAGAGAGCAATATCGGAAACGGATGGCAAATGGATTTGAAAAACTATTATATATTTTTTGGAATTTGCAGACCTAATATAAGGGGGATACGCGCACTTTGCTATAAAAAAAATCTAGAGAACGATCTCGCAACCGGGTGGTAAATAGATTTAAAAAACTATTAAATATTTGTTGAAATTTGCAGATCTATGCGGGAAAACTACAGAGGAATATCATTGCTCCCAACCACATACAAAATACTAACAAATGTCATACTATCGAAAATCTCACCGTACGCAGAAGAAGTACTGGGAGACTACCAGTGCGGATTCCGTAAGAACCGGTCAACAAACGACCACATGTTCACAATAAGGCAACTGCTGGAAAAGAAGTGGGAATACGGAGAGACGGTTCACCAACTGTTCGTTGACTTCAAAAAAGTCGACGACTCAGTCGCAAAGCAAAACTCTACCATATTGTAGTTGAGCTGGGCATCCCGAAAAAATATGCCGCCTTCATTCAAATTTGCATGAACGAAAACAAAGGGCAAGTTAGGATAGAAAACCACCTCTCAGAACCATTTGAAATCCGGGACGGACTAAAACAGGGGGACGGCCTCTCACCATGCCTTTTTAACCTTGTCCTCGAGTATGTCATCAGAAAGATACAAGACGACAACACGGCCGGATCATCCCTGAACGGGGTCACACAAGTGCTCGCGTATGTGGATGACATCGCCGTTCTGGGCGATAATCTATAAACTATAAGTAAAAACTGTGAAATCATCATACAAGCAGCAGAAGAGGTGGGCCTAGAAATAAATGAAGACAAAACGCAATACATGATTACGGCGAGAGCAGGTGGACCTCCAAGAACACATATAAACATCAGGGGCAAAATATTTGAAAATGTGAAAGAATTTAAATATCTGGGAACGATACTGACGACCAGAAACGAAACGGCGAAGGTAATTAACCAAAGACTACAGTCTGGCAACGCTAGTTGGCATGCAGACAGTAAACTGTTGAAATCCAAACTGCTATAACGGCATATAAAGCTCCGTGTCTATAGAACCATAATCATGCCGATTGCTCTATACGGATGCGAAACATGGGCTCTCACAAAACGGGAAGAAACCAAATTCCGCGTATTCGAGAATAAAGTTTTAAGCAGTATCTCTGGAGGTAAATATGACGAGGAGGCAGGACAATGGAGAAAACTCCACAACCACGAATTGGAAGAGCTATTCCGCAAACCTACGATAGTGAGAGTAATCAGGTCACGAAGATTAAGATTGGCCGGACATGTGACGCGAATGGCCGGCAACGATAGGACCGTGCGTAGAATTCTTGACGGTAGACCAACGGGAGGACGACCGGGACGGAGATGGGAGGACAATGTTAAGTTTGACCTTGAGGAGATCGGACCGGCTGGTCAAGCGTGGAGGGAGAGTGCGCAGGACAGGGAACGATGGCGGAGTCGAGTCGGTGAGGTCATGAACTTCCGGCTTCCTACAGCGCAATAAATAGTAGCAGCAGTATGAGGGAAAACTTACTGAAATACAATATTAAGCGGAGTACGCGCACTTTGCTTTGGAAAAATCTGGAGAATAATGTCAGAAACGGATGGCAAATAGATTTGAAAAACTAGTAAAGATTTGTTAGAATTTGCAGATCTATGCGGGAAAACTTACTGAAATATATAGGGGGAGTACGCGTACCTTGCCTTGGAAAAATCCAGAAAACAATGTCAGAAACGGATGGCAAATGGATTTGAAAAACTATTAAACGTTTGTTGGAATGTGCAGACGTATGGGGGGGAAACTTAGTGAAATACTCGTATAAGGGGGAGTAAGCACACTTTGCTTTGGAAAAATTGGGAAAACGGTGTCAGAAACGGACGACCAATGAATTTGAGACTGATAAACATTTGTTGGAATTTGCAGATCTATGCGAGAAAACTTACTGAAATATAAGGGGGGAATACGTGCACTTTGCTTTGAATAAATCCAGAAAACAATGTCAGAAACGGATGGCAAATGGATTTGAGACTGTTAAACATTTGTTGGAATTTGCAGACCTATACGGGAAAAGTTAGTGGAATATAAACCTAACAATTAGCGGGTATGGGCACTTTGCTATGGAAAATTTCGGGGCACAATGTCGGTAACTGATGGCAAACGAATTTGAACAACTATTAATCATTCGATGGAATTCGCAGACATATGGGGGCAAACGTTAATGAAATATAGGTGGGAGTACGCGCAATTTGCTTTGGAAAAATCCGAAGAACAATATCAGAAACGGAAGGCAAATGAATTAGAAGGCAATTAAACATTTGTTGGAATTTGAAGACCTATGGGGGAAAGGGTTAGTGAAATATAAGGTGGAGTGGCACGCACTTTGCTTTGGAAAAATCCGGAAAATAATGTCAAAAACGGATGTCTGACAAATTTAAAAAAACTAGCGAAACTTGTTGAGTATTTCTAAACTGCTGTAGGGAAAAGACAGCAAACTGTAAACGTAACCATACCGATCTGTTTGAACTTGTTTCTTTAAAAGGATCTGAAGAGTAATTCTGTGTAACCTCAATGCTTAATTCCTCACGTAGTTTTAAGAGCAAGGAACACAAATCCATTTGACAAATATAAAAAAGAGAGATATAAATATCAATGAACGTCTATGTTTAAATATACAATATAGTTAACCTTAAACTTTTTAATGAGTTTCGTTATCTGATTCGTTGATGATTCGATTCCGTTTTAGAATGGTAATAAGTAAATATTTAGCATTCGAACCTTTCTAAACTTTTCATTTTGGTTTCCTATGCAGTTTGTGAATATATATAGTATAAATGTAAGCTATATATACATACCCCTTTCCACAAGTTCATAAAATTTATTAAATTTCTAATGATTGCCTTTCTTCTATTTTATTTCTCAGGGGCAGTGATGATTCATTGCAGTCTACAGCACCGATTTTCGTAAGTATTTCTAAGATATACTTTTTATTTGCACCCCGAGTAAAGTCTATTTGCTCCTTTCTTGAGATCGATATAATAAAAATTATCAGGACATATTGATGTTTCGATAGTATCACAATTCTCCATCTTGCAGTAGACGATACCTTCATATGTAATTAGATATACATGTGTTTCACTGATCATCCAAAATTTTAAAAGTCTATGTAATTAGAACTACTTTTCGAGAGTTGAAACTGATATTCATCTTTTGGTTTGCAATTATTCTGCTATCTAAGTCCTGGCTACCTTCTTATTCGACTGTTTTTGTCATTACAGGCATCTGTGCACAGGCCACGACACACTGGAAATTCGTCAATTAAGCGAGACGGACTACAACTGCATTATCATCGTCAGCACCATCCACCCAGACAACAGTCATTTTCATCGTCGTCTGATGTTCGCAGTCATCATCCGACTCATTTGCAGACTACTGCAATATATCAGCCAAATTCAACGTTCCGTACAGCCAATTCTGTCAACTCCGGTATTGAATATGGCTCCGCTCCGAGCGACAATCCCAGTGGTTCGAAAACAAGGTGCATATTTAACAGGGCTCTACCACTCCCACCACTACCGTCCGCCAGTAACGGCAACAATGCATCTACAATTACGATCGGCGGTAAACAATCAATTGCGGTTAGGCCCTTACCACCTGGAGCTCTGCAGCAGTATCAACACCGGCAACAGCAACAGCAACAGCAGTATCGCGCGATGAACGAGCAGCCTCACCACGTACACCCTTCATCTGTCAGTCATATGCAAGACTTAGCGTCTAAGGCAGAGGTAACAGCAGTGGTGAACACTCGTCTTCAACCAGCCCAGCACAATTTTAATCAAATTTCTAAAACCGCCACCAATCTACTGAACGATATTTATGAGAAGCACTTGTTGAATCAGACGACGTTCGACATGCGGTTGAACAACTGTGCAAACGGTGGACAGAACTATACAGCCGCCGGAGAGACTCTCTTTAATTTTAACAATTCACCAGCAGCAGGTAGGCATCAACATTCGAACCAGCAACAATCCATATTCGCTGGAGAGTCTTCTATTAGTACGTCAAAGCAGCAGAAAGGGCTGCATTTTTTGAAAATACCGCCACCGCCATCGCAAATGGTACCAACAACGGCACCGCATCTACACTTTCATTTCCCAGGCCGATTTATCGATCCGATGTGTGACAAAGCGGCTGTACTCCATCACCAAAAACAGCAACAGCAGCCACACCACGTCTATGAAACGATACCGGACCGACCACAAACCAGCAGCAATACTAGGGCCACCGCATCCCCACCACTTCCGCCACAACTAAACGGAAACAATAGCCATCAGGCATCCAACCGTTATCTAAGGAAGCGTGCCCTTGGAAGGGGTTCACAAAAATCTAGCTTCCCACCCCCATCCATGAGTTCAGCCGGAAGCAAAAAACCGTCTGCCTTGCCTCCAACTACCGACAACAAAGAACAAAGCACTGGCAACAACAATCCGTCAATTCAAAGAAAACACATGTCAGCTGGAGTACCCGGTGTTGCTTTTGAGGAGAATTACTTCCAACAACACCAACAACAACAGCAACAGGAGGAGCTTTATATTCGACATCAACAGCCGGGAGCAGGCCAAGCCCAACCGACGCCTAAGAATATATCCGCAAGGACTAGGGCTGATGGTGACTACAATCAAAACGAAAGTCAACACATTCAAGGCCCCCACCAACAAATGCAGATAAATCCAAATCCAATGGCGACGGTGTTTCACATGAATAGCTTGTCCGTGATTTCTGCCAATGCCCCCCAATCAGTACTACAACTTGCAGAAACGGACGAATATAGCATACGCGAGGTTCCTTTGGGTAGCTCTGCTTTGCACACTAATTTTGTCGAAGACGCGCTGCGAGAAGGCGGATTGCTTGACAAGCCATCATCCGATGCAATGGGGGGCACACTACCCGTTGTTTTCGAGGAGGATTTACCAAGTGGACAGATGGATGACTGCGACGAGGCGTTCAATGCCGAAGATGGCATAACAAAGTATCCATATCGCAATTGCAAGATCGACCTGATGATGGAGACGGCACAAGCTATGGCAGCCGCCGCATACTATGCCAAGTGAGTATTTCATCATTTTTCTTCTTATATAGTTGAGACTGTTTTGGGGTGGAAATAGAGTTTCATCTCCACCCCTTCCTGCATCTAATTAGCCGACGGTTATACGTGGCAACTAGTTAGCACTCACTAGTAATCTTTGCTACAAATTTTATATTAATGAAATGAGCTTAAGATACAAGTTCCGATGTTCGGTTGTTTAGAACAGACGCGTGACTCCTTCCTTTCGGAACGCAACTAGACCAGGCTTAAAAATATCAGAGGGCATCGTTTTTCCTTCTACTAAGGGAATTTGTTCGTGTTTACTTGGTCAAAAAGGACATTTTTGGTATCTTTGAAAGCCCAAGGGGAATGTAATTAAGAGGAGAGCGAGATATAACAAACGGTAGTTGTATTAATTGGTAATGACTTCGGATACCTGGATTTTGGCCGCATGATCCAGAGCAAACCCATTACTACGAGGGCGGTCAATAAGTCCTTACGTCTATGATAGCGCTCGTAGCATCGCTAATGGTCTGTTTTTAGTGAGCATCATTCCTCACTGGGTATCTGTCAATTTTCAAATTTTTCATGTCTCAATTTTGTATAATAGATTGGATATGAAAAAAATATCTGCGAGTTGGGTGCAGCATTTGCTCTCAGCTGAGAACATTTGGAGCGCATGCTTCGCAACCCAGATGAGTTTCTGTGCATATTAGTAACTGCAGATGAAACATTCAAAACAGCGGATTGTTAAAGGCCAATGGGCTCTAAAGAAGGTAAAGACGCCGAAATCAGATGGAAAGATTGTGGCTACTGAGTTTTGGGAAAGGGACAAACGATAACTGGCCAGTATTATGCGTCATTATTAGATCACTGAATGAGGAAATAAAAGAAAATCGTCATTTTCTAAAGACTTATTGACCTGCCCTCGTACATAGCACAGTCCACACTCACAATATTTAGTCGCAGTTGGATTCGTGACACGTCTGGGATTGTCCTTGAAGAAACGAAAATTATGAGCGAGTATTTGAAAAGGTAGAATTACAGCTACTTAAAGTATACGCTAAGATATCAAGACGTTTAGCTTCTTAACGCTCAAGAAGATCAAACAGAAACAAATTCAATATTGATAAAATCGCAGGATGCTTTTTGCTCAGCGTGGTTTGTGCGACTTTTCAACAAATTGCATACCGTCAAAAAGGTTGATAGCTTACATTGGTATAAACTACACATCAACGTCAGTTGGGACATATAATGGGATGTATGGGCAAATTGGGGAATCAAAACCGGTTGTATTTTTTACGGTGAATGTTGAAGGGAATTAAACAGGTTTGGCTGTAGATTTATTATGCGGGTCTGATTTAGAGAAGATATATTGAGTTTGCGAACTTATAGTTTTTGCCAAAGTTAGATGGGCCAACATTAGCCTATATCACTGGTATGCACCGTTGTTTTGCCGTTGTGGGGGTTGTTCCTCAGGAAGCGCGTTTTCTTGTCCTGGAAAGGACGTTGGATCTCTTTATTGATTGCTCCTGGAACAACACACTTCAGCAAGGGGTCGTTGCCGTGCTTCCTCTGACCCAGAGGGAAGAGCAACGTACTGATTGTTCGTGGGACGTAACCTAGGGGATAGTGTCCTAATACCCTGCAACCTTAGTACCGTACCGATTTCTTTGGAGTCGTCCTGGTTTATATATATAAAAGAATCATCCAACGTTGGGTGCCAGCACAAAATTTCCAAAGTAGTGAAAGAAGTTTTTTTATTTTGGATTTAGTTTTATTGATTTAATTTGAATTTGAAAATAACTGCTCTGTGGCAGGAGGATCTAGATACTGCGGCCTCGAGATAAAAAAAAAAATGGTGGCGAGAAGGCCGAATTTGGCGAGACAGGACATATGTGTCCTTCATCTTGTCTCTGACTTCTGGT
Organism: Microdon myrmicae; assembly: GCA_963931805.1. Lineage (NCBI taxonomy): Eukaryota > Metazoa > Arthropoda > Insecta > Diptera > Syrphidae > Microdon > Microdon myrmicae. The sequence continues at coordinate 6,045,957 of OZ007497.1, read as the reverse complement.
CATCTTGCGATAACCAGAATCACCCACATCCGTGAGGATGTTGGGCTCGGTCTCGCGGCATCTGAAAAGAGAAGAAAAAAGGGTGTTCTCTAACTACTTTTATAGGGGGATGGTGGGAAAGAAATCTTACAAGACCGGTGGGTCTTGGGTGCGGTAGTAAACGCAGATCACGTCTTTGGCGTCTGATAATCTGCTCTTTGGTCGGTGTGTATGTTTGTGTTTGTGCCGTCTTGTACTGTGCGTTCGTGTGTTTGGTTTGTTAATTGTAGACCCTATGGGATGGGTCCAGAAATCCTCTATTATAGAGGGGAATGTTGTTGGGAAGGGTGCTTTCTTCAGTTTTGTACTGAAGAAGAAATTGTGGGGGTTTGATCCGAAGAGATCGAGAGAGAGAAGGGTCAAGAACGCAAGAGTCCCGTACAAGTAGGTTCTCGCTGTTCTGAATGTTTTCGAGGTACTTATATGCTAATTGAAGCAAGTACTCGTCGATAGGGGTAATGGAGGCGCCTTCGTATAGGCGAGAGTTGGGGTAATGACGACCGTCAGGCCTTCTAGAATGATTGGTGCATCTTCTGAGGAGTTTCCTTTCGAAAACCCGAAGTCTTTCCATTTGAGCCGAAGATATGCAGGACCATATGGGAAAGGCGTACGATATTCCAGATCGGATTAGCTGCTTATAGCAGCGAAGCTTAACTTTGGTGTCAACTTTGTTCCTCCACTTCAGGATGTTGTGCAGTTGCTTAGACCGACCAAGGCCCCTTTGGAGAATGTGGGTCACATGTTCGATGAAATTCATTTTTGGGGTATAAGTGACCCCGAGATATTTCATCTTGTCCTGTGGTCTAATCGTAGTATCTCCCATTTTTATTCGAATATTCTGTGAATATCGAGAAGTAGGTTGGGAGTGTTTACTACTCAGAATTATGGCTACTGCTTTGGATGGATTAAGTCGGATTTCCCATCGACTGTAATACTGATACAGTTCGTCCAAGTGACGGTTGAGTCGATTTGTTGCGAGGTTAGGGCCTTTGGTTGACGTGTACACCAGGACGTCATCCGCATAGCATATTTGGTTTACTCTCCCGTCCACAGGGCGGGGAATATCGGAGGTGTTGCGGCCTCGAGATCGTTTTGCTATCCCTTTATAAAGGAAAACACTTCGAAAATTGTATCCCAAAGATACACATTTTCGTACAACAATCTCGATTTGTTGGGTATTTCGAGCGAGATGTTGTATTTACACAAGATAAGAATGAATTCTTACGAAACTATTACGCAGATGTGTGAATGTATCTGCTTTTGGTTTTTGTTTGTTTTCCTGAATGGAAAATTTTCAGATAGAGATAACGATCTCTGAATTTTGAATTTTCATGATGCCGTGGAGCAAATTTGAACAATAAACGAATATTAGATTCGTTTATTGTGAATTTTAATTTTAATTCGGTTTTTGGATTTAACTTCGCTGTGGGGGCAGATGTTATGCGATAAACGAATGTTTGATTCGTTTATTGCGAATTTTGGGTTATGTTTGGGTTTTTGTGGGTTTTGATGGGTTTTTTGGTTTTAGCTTAAAATAGCTAGGATTTGGATGTAGGAATGGGGGAAAAAGGTAGTAGGGCTTTTTGGAGCACTACACCGTGATATGAAAGATGATACAATTTACGATCCCTGATCATGGGCGATTTTAACCGTAACATGGGAAAGGAAGACGTTTTCTTTTCTGATTATGACTGGCGATTCAAGCTAATTGATAAAAAGCAGTATCTAATTAAAGCTAATCTACTGAGTTATCATCTTTATATCTATAGTGATGGATATTAGTCATCAAATGAAACTACTTTTAGTCGGATTGATAATATTGCGAGCGACGGCACACGTTCGTCGAAGATTCTTAACATATCTCAATTTTTCGATATATCTTTCAAGACATCAAGTGTCAAATGTCACTACGATGGGTGCTAACTAATCTCCACAAACTCCATAACCATTCGGTGGCCTTCTCTCGATCTACAGACAACCCTTAATCCAAGATACGCATATATCCGCGTGCCCTGAGTAATAGGACGTTTTGATGTATCCACGCTTGGGTTGGTTTGACATAAATGATTGCTTTGTGTGGCTACTGTCATTTCTGTTTGATGTTTAGGCATGGCATTTGTGTATCTATTATTATGGACTTGGTCTTGACATGGCTATGACGAAAAATTGGCAACATTTGGGTTGAGGGTATTCTCTTGTCAACTTGCGACAAATTAACTAACTTTGTGGTAAAGGAATAATACCTGTTTTTGAAAAACTGTGTCATGTTTGCATTCACCTTTGTTTGGCAGTATTTTACTAGGGTGGTGGTGATGAATATTTCTAATAAACATACAAGAAACCTGATTCCCCAAATATCTAGAACCAAAGCGTTCTAACACGGTGGCATTTCCAATCGATGAAACATGCCCAAGCAGAGTGAAGAACATAGGAGCAAAAGAGAATTGAAAAACAAAAAAATAAAATCATCAGTGCCGTATACCAGAGCATTAACATAACAATCACAACTTAAATAGCGAGTTGGGACTTCTTCGTATACGCACGGCTTTGATCAGATGTGTCCCTGGTCTGGTTATAATTTCTTAAAACGTAAGTTCGAATGACGTCGTTCACTACTTCACAACTTTCACTACCTAATCACGTAGAAAACAACGTGTTAGTACTTTTATCGTAACTATTTCATAGCTTGGGTTCGAATCACGTCCATCACTTCTTCGCGAAAGGGTATAACACTCACTCCTTCAATTCCATACTTTTTGCTCACTTTTTCTAACCCGTCTATCTTCACCATCCCTTCCAGGTATCTATTGACCCTATAAAGACATCATTAGTTTCTTTAAGGCGTGGATTTAAAAAAAAATGTATCAGCTCACCCACAAAGTAGTCGAAAGAAGACAGCTCATGAACTAAATGGAAATGGAAGGAACAACCCGGCGCAAATCAAGGGCTTTACTAAATGTAAACCAACTGGATACCATAAGATGAATAAAAAAAACATATGGTGGACTATCAGGCGGTGTTAATGATGTGTACTGAAATATCACCCAGGCCGGATCGAATATTATCAGGCAGAACATGTTATTAAGAAAAATTATTTTTCTATAGTCAATACGTTAGAAAATAACGCGTTAAAATTTCCAAGGGTGAATCTCAAATAGTTTTTGAATGGTAGTATACCTCGGAATATGGGAAGGTTTTTTTTTCCTTTACACTAACGCATGCACAAAAAGGAGATTTTGAAGTGACGAGCGGACGGAGAGGAAATGTATGGGGAAAGGAGGTATCGATTTATATTGGCCGTAAATGCCTGGATATTACAATGATGAGGAAACACATGATCAGGTAGAGCATTCCACATTCTTGTGGTTCGGTTACAGAATGACTCTCTTTGTTTATTTGTGCGCGCGAAGTTAATTTTCAACGTGAACTGATGCCAATTCCCGAATTGGCGGCTATCGCGGGACAATATCTAAAGGGGGGAACACATTCAGCAAGTTCAGTTGATCAACGACCGTGATAATACCTATAGAAACGAAACAGGGATGATACGTTGCGTCTATTTTCTAACGATGGAAATGATCGACTTACGGCTGGGTCCCCAATAAGTTTCACTGCTCGATTTTGCAGTCTATCGAGCGTGGTTTTGGGTGCGTTTTAATAAGGGAGTTTCGCCAGTGGTATAGCGAGTGAAGAGGAACATATTTTCAAGAGAACTGGGGGGAATGCCATACGCACCAGCGAAATTGTTTACATTTAACTGCTTGTGTGCGCGATACGCGTTCGGAAGTGAGTATTTGGCGGATTTTTGTGAGTCGACTGTTGATGCAGTGTTCCGCCAAACACTGTTCGCGGAAAAACAAAACGAAACCAGAGCGAATGATGTGCTCTTCCAGCACTGTCCACGTATACAACAAAAGACACCGGAGCGAATGCTGTCACTAATTAAACACAGATATTAATTTTAATTTTTATTGTTTATTAAATTCAGTTTTTATTAATACATGGATTAACGGATTTACAACACTTGTGGCGATATTATGGGAACTAGTGTGCGTACATTTGGCTTTTCTTATAACTTGCTTTGTGTATTGTGTGCGACGACGGAGTGAGGAACGTCGGAGCAGGCAAGTGTACCGGTGCTCTATGCGGAAGTCGTGATCGTGTCGTAAAGTTCTGTTTACTATGGGAAAGTGTGTGTGTGTGTGTGTGTGTGTGTGTGTGTGTGCGCGCGCGTGCGTGTGTGTGTGTGTGTAGATCACGTCGGGATTGTTGCGTTAAGCAAGGATAGTGAAGAAGGTGATTTGAACATACGATGAAACGAGTGAGAAGCGGAGCATCGGAGCACCAGGCTACAGGCCGAGTGTACTAATTCGATTTCTAAACTCAAGTACACTCAACTGATGTGGAATTGTTATATTATCGCTATGGTATACGGCTCTGATACTTTATCTTATTCGATTTTCTTTCGGTGTTCTTCACTAATTGCTTGTATATGTGTGTGTATCTCTTAGAAATGCCACACTACTCCCTCCTCAGTAACTTTGTTACGATCAACTTCGTGTGTGAACGACGGAGCGAGTAGCGAACGAACGCGAGAATGTCGGAGCAGGCGAGTGTGCCGGTGCTCTATACGGAAGTCGTGATCGTGTCGTAAAGTTCTGTTTACTATGGGAAAGTGTTCGTGTGTGTGTGTACACAGATCACATGTCGGGATTGTTGCGTTAAGCAAGGATAGTGAGGAAGGTGATTTGAACATACGATGAAACGAGTGAGAAGCGAAGCATCGGAACACCAGGCTACCGCCCGCGTGTACGAATCCGATTTCTAAGCTCAAGTACACTCAACTGATGTGGAACTGTTATGTTATCGCTATGGTATACGGCTCTGATGCTTTATCTTATTCAATTTTCTTTCGGTGTTCTTCACTAATCGCTTGCATATTGTGTGTGTATCTGTTAGACGCCACAATTCTGTCTCACGGTGTGCTGAGCATGCTCAAGTTGAGACGGCGTCGAGTTCGCCGCGAAACGTGCAGCAAGTAGATTCGCTTGCTCTATTGCACTGGTACTGGTCGGTCATCGAGTATTACCGAAGTAATGGGTGGGGAGACTCAGTTTTGGATGTTCTTCACAAATGCCCAGAAGTTTCTACTGCCTGTGGGAGAGTGTAGTATTTGTGTCTCACTCTCTACTCATGGGGGAACTTTGCGCGTTGAATATGCGTATTGCAGTCATTTTTAGCTCTGCTGAACCTTTTCCGCAGTGTTGCAGAAGCAGAATCAAGAAATCAAACAACAATTTAAATGTGTCAAATGATTCAAATGACTCGGCAAAGACTAATACTTTTGCAACGCCTAAGAGTATGCAGTGGCAAGCTTGCAGCCGAAAATTAACCATGCCGCTGGACAGAATTCGAGGTGTGCTCTGAGGCAACGGTCAAGGCAATGAAGTGATTTCTCAGTTGGAACCGTTGCCAACTGAATAGTCCTCTCTTCAGTGCGTTGGACGGAAAACGGGGCCCTGCCCGTGTTGTTTTGTTTTTAAAACAGTGATTTGAGATATTATAGAATTGAAGGCTGCTTTGCTGTGGCCTTGCGGTGGTCGTTAAGTGATCTTAAGTAAAATAAAATTCCATTGAACAAAGTGATAGTGTTTTTTAATTGAAAGAGTAGTAGAGTTGAGTTAAGTTAGAAGAAGTGATCGTGTGGAAGAAATAGTTTATTTTAAAAATTAAAATAACTTTTGGCTTTTCTTTCCGGTCAAACCCGTAACGGAAACACTCAGTATTGTTTGATTTATACAACCGGAAACCCAACTCTGTAGTCTTAACGGCTTCTCGGCACCCGGCATCGGGCCACATATTTCTCTTAGGTTTGATACTCTTTCTGGCGCAAGACTAATGACCTTGCCCGGAAAAAAACAAATCATTATGGAAACTTTAACAAGCCTCAGGACTTGCTAAATAAGGCCAAGACCGGTCGCCGGTTGTAGTTCTGATGATGATGATGTTGATACTCTTTACTCTGTGTGGAATAAGGTTCGCATGCCAAGTAGAATTGTGCCTGTCAATGTGTCCGTATAGAATCAACATCGTTATTGAATAAAATAACGACCAATTTAACTTCTCGAAAAAGTCGTACAGACCCATGCTGTTCTTTTGGGAGTTTCCCTGTGAGCGTTGCTGTTAGAGCAAATTTAGCTGATACGACACGGTGGTTTGAAGCACCCAAAGGTGAAGAAACTTCAATTGTGTATTGTTCGGGTGGGAGGTAAAAAATAGGTCCAGTGTGTTGGCGGAATGGCCATCTATATCTGGTACCCGTCTTGGCTCATTGACGAATTGAGTTAAATTATTTGAAGCAAAAAAGAGCTAGACATACTGACCTTCAGTCGTTGTCCGGAGTGGCGAAACCACTGAGAGTTGTGCACATTGAAATCACCCGCAATAACGATTTCAGTGTGGCGATATAGGGTCAAGATCCCATCGATGGAATCAGGTAAAATATAAAATACTTAGAAGGATGCGTTTCTTTCGAAGTTTGGGCTTCTGTAAAGAAAGAAGTAATGTATGATATGCTTACGATCGTGAAGTTTTAGCCACGAGAAATTAAATTCTGAATTAGGCAGAGTCCATATTGTGGCAGAAGCTGATAAGGAATATCACTTCGTAAGTATGTGGCTAGAGCACGATGTGGAAAGAACAGAGGTACTAAGTTATATCCAAGTAGAATAAAACCGGAAATATCTGTATTAGTTATTACCTGGGTTTCGCTAAGTGCAAGGATAGTTAGTGTCTGGTTAGAAACGTGGGCAGAAACAAGAGAAATTGCATCTCAGGCCGCGAATGTTGCCAAGATCGATGTGAAATTTCCGTTTCATTGAAATGGCCCGACACAGAAAACCAATGCCCTCATAGTAGGTGTCCCACTAGATCCGTGCTGAAATTCAGGTCATCCTTTCCATGACAAATATTATGCCACTCCAACACCAAAAACTATACATAGATTACAAATTAATCGAGACTATCAAGCCCGAGGGACCAACAGAGGTGTGAATAAGGGGAAAAACAGACGCAAGGAAAGGAAGGGGTAGAAGGTTTTCCCATATTGTACGTTACTCGCGTGCATATTTTCACACTTTCCACAGCACTAAGAGGCGTGTGTGAAGCCTCAGTGCTGCGCATCCCGCAGATAACACTGCACTGCACTCGGAGGCAGGTGCGGAAATCCGTTAGTTTGCTTAGGATCCCACAATAAGACTCGTCGCGCGAACCGATAGTGTAATTGGGTATCTTGTGTTAATTCAAGATACCCAAAACGGATTGCCCACTTGATCCCATGGTATGGATCACGAGACAGATGCGCACATGCTGTCTCGTCGGCAGTCAGATAGAGATAGAGGAAGATGGCGCTGAAGTATCTGAAAGTTGAATATTTTAATACAAACAAACAAAAAATTACTGCATATTTATAATCCATACACAAATATGTGCTCAAAACTCAAAAATATTCGACGTAGTACATGTCTCGTCATAAATGCATGAAAAGCACCATATTTTTGGGCATTTTTATTAGTTTTGTCCCTTGAATCCACAAAATTTAAAGCAAGCATTGTGATATTGATATATAAGACGAAGAAGTGTGTTGGATCGAGTGGAACAACATATAAGGCCTAGAGCTAGGTTAATAGAATCATCATCATCATCGGCACTACAACCGGGATCCGGTCTTGGCTTTATTTAGCAATTCTCTCCACCGGTATCCGGGCCTTATCCGAGACTTGTTAAATTGTCCATAATAATTTGTTTTTCCGGACAAGGTTATTGGCCTTGCGACAAGGTTAATCGAATAGATACATTAATATTCAATACCTCTCAGAGTTAGTCGTTGGAAAGTATGTCTAATTAATGGAATGTCATGCGGGTTAAAACATATACACTAACTATTGAAAAATTTATTCTAAAAAGGATTACTACAACTCTCATGATATCAGAGATACATGGTGGGCATGAAAGTACAAACATCTAAAAATACATGGAATTTTTTTTTGTTTATTTACGAAAAGAGTTTACACATAAACCTAACACAATTTAGCCCAATTTAGGACATCTTCAAAACAGAGACGAATTTGAACATGTGGTGGCTTTGAATTACGCCCCTTTTTATATTCAAACTGTTATACGGAATACTCTTCCTCTGGCCGACATAGTGTTCATTCATCGGGTCCTCTTCGGCTCGGTCGACTGCGCCTACCTCCTTCACTTAATTACTTTGAACACAAACCCTCGAAATATGCATAATCCCCGCCTTCTCTACATTCCCCCTCACCGGACCTCTTATGGTCTCAACGAACCCTTTCGCGGCTGCTGAGAAATGTATCTTCCGGTTGTATAATTTGAATGATATAGAGGAGAGTCAAATGCAATTTAAAATGACAACAAATGACAGAAAAACGTATTTTCTACCACCTAAGATATGCGCCTTTGTAAAGGACATCGTATCCGTTCCATGGATCATGGCTAATGGCAGATCACTTATCAAGACAAACGAGCGGCCCGTTACGCATCATCACCTAAGAACGAGCTCAGATAGTACTCCATGAACCAAATTCCGTTTCGAACATGTACTATTATTCGAGTACTCACAAAGTTTTTTTTATATTGTAAATACATCCTCTGGAGCAGAAGTCCCTTCCCCTCTTAATTTTAAAAACATAATAGCACATACCATGCCTAATGTCAAATGTCAGTGTCATCTCGCTTGGTTGTTATTACACACCTCCGTGGCTCTCAACGACCGTACATCCCAAGATTCCACTCAGGCAAAGTACTTAATCATTTAAATTTATGCGAAACCAGATAGATGTGTGAAAACCCGTTGACTAGGTGATGTCGAGAGTGTGTCTTATCCGATTAATCCGGAGTGGATGTTCCAGTGACTAATTGTGTGGATTCACGACCGCAGTAAAGAAAGGCCCAGTCGGAAAGGAGCATCCCAGGAATAGGACACCAACCAAGGGAAAGATTGAAAAATCAAAGCACGACCATCCCTAATGCTCTTGTAAGATTTATACAGCTCTCCTTGAAACCCACCCCACTAGTCCTTCCGGCGGTCGAGATACTCGTCGCTCGAGGATGATTCATTCATCATTCAAATGGGAGCAACGATTTAACGAGGGCCAATATCCTTTTTGCCTATTTGAATACTGGTTGTAACAGAGTTTTTAACTTCGATAGAGGGTGGCATCCACCTTTGGAATTGGTTTTGAAATCACCGGTCGATACTGGGAAATCAATCTGAATTTGCTTCCCGAACAAGGATACAGATTTACCATTGAACCCAGCAAAGTATCCCAAGTCAGGCTGTCAAACCGAATGGAGACTAATTTGTTTATCCGTGTCCTGAATAGTATACTCGTACAACGACTGACAGATCCGTGGCTGACTCCTACGATAGATGTATAAAGTTTTGCGTTCGACTTTCTTTCACCTTTCATTTGGCAATCCATCCTTTTTTTTTCGTTTCCGCCTTCAAGCTCCTCTTTAACTCGAAGGACCACTCGTAGCTGGAAGTCAATTAGTGCCACAAGGATGAAGTATTTTGTGATATGCCAACAGGAATAACAACAAAAGCGAAAAACCTGACGAGCAACTTCAGTTAATGTGGGTCAGGACAACAGGATCCTTAGCCCCTAATGAGCCTTGCTGGCAAATCAGGAGCAACGCCGGTCATTCGACGAACGACGAGGGACAAACTTACCCTTGATTGGAAAAAGTTCTTTTAACAGCAATTAGAACAAGTTTTCGGATAAATCCTAACGTTGCGTCGCTTGTGTTACCCATCGACAGCGCGTTCCCTGCGCCCGAATGCATATGGATTGTAGATGGTAAAATTAATTAGCAACCGGAAGTGGGGGTGACGACCTGATGACTGAAAAGGACCGTTTAAACCTAATCTGTAGTTTAGCTCATTATGTTCGACAGGAAGCCAGCTACCAAAACTGTTTAGGGAGGAAAAACTCTGACGAGCGCTACGCCAAAGTTTTCATGGGTTAAATGAGCAGCTTCTCAGTTGGAGGAGCAGAGTGGGCGACGACGTATGGAATGTGATTGTCGCGATGAACAAAAGTTCCGTTTTCGTGGTTTTATGAAATTGTGTGAAGTTATTGGATCACTTTTCTCTTTGTACCACATCTGTGTTATGGCCACATAAGGAACTTATTAGGATAATCTAATCTGGATGACTGCTTGTCTTCCTCGTTTTCAACATAGATGAACATTTCATCCCTAACAAGGAATAATGAGGTATATAGGCATGAATGTTCGATTTTACTCCAGATTCGGTGATCCGACGAGGTTTACTGGGTTTAAAAAAACGTTGTATAAAGCCGGTATACATTGACTCTCTAAGAAAGTTATGACCAATCAGACTTAACTGAATGCTCTGGAAGTTGCCTATATTTACAGTAATGGCTCGTCGTGGGCAGCCTAAATATGTCTTAATTTGTTGAGTTAACAATATACAGTAAAAGAATATAATTAGTATTTGTTAGCAATAAATTGTATAAACCACGGTTTAATTACGTTACTAAGAATCGAACTTAAGCAAGCCCGGATATGAATTCTACGAGGGGAATCTCAGAAGTACCCTACCTAACAGAGAGAACACAAAATGTTTTGAAACGGATATCTTTGTTTTTCTTTCAGCTTGACACACCTTTTCCAGCTATGTTCATTCGCTTTGATGCCTGGTTTATAATGCTCCTCAAAATAGCAGACTCCACAACCTTCGTCTTGGCAACTCATACGGCCTCGTTTAACTTTTCCACCTTATACTGTTGTAAACGAAGGGCAGATACGATCTGCCTTTCAAATGTAACTATTGTATCACCTGGTGATGACCAATATTTTCTATGGTTACATTCACTGAGACTATCTATTATTGACAGCTGTCAAAAAGAGAAAAAACTAGATATAATATATATAAATAGTAAAATACATTGTCAAACGTTAAATTTAGGTTCTATAAGGTTGGTGTTCTCCACCATAGCTATTTTTTTGAAACAACAACTCCCATCTATTCGTATAGTCATCTACGTCTGAGACTACCCTCGTATGCAGGATATATTTTACTCCGTCTGGTTTAACCATACTTTCGTATTTCCGTGCAATGGCAGGATACTATGAACACTTGTGGTCAAGAACTCGGAACAGGGTCTATGCAGAGCTTATACAGAAGCAATGATGTTAACTAACCGTCGACGAGTCAGCATGTGCACTTTTGCCTCGTGATCCGTACCATCGGATCTATTATGTAATCCGTTTAGGGTATCTTAAGTAAACACAAGATACCCTAATTGCACTATCGATTCGAGCGTCGTCTTCTGTGTGATCCGAAGTACACAAACGAATCACCACAAACGGATCACCACAAACGCCTCCGAAAAAAAAAAAAAAAAAAAAAAAAAAAAAAAAAAAAAAAAAAAATTGGCTGGCGAGAGGGCCAACTTTAGCGAGACAAGGACAGATGTGTCCTTCATCTTATCTCTGGCTTCTGGTCATCTTGCGATAACCAGAATCACCCACATCCGTGAGGATGTTGGGCTCGGTCTCGCGATATCTGAAAAGAAAACAAAAAAAGGGGGGTATCCAAGGATAGTGTGGACAGTGTTAGTCCATACTTGTATAGAGGGATGGTGGGAAAGAAATCATACAAGACCGGTAGGTCTTGGGTGCGGTAGTAAACGCAGATCACGTCTTTGGCGTCTAATGATCTGTGCTTTGGTCGGTGTGTGTATGTTTGTGCCGTCTTGTACTGTGCGTCCGTGTGTGTGTGGTTTGTTAACAGTAGACCCTATGGGATGAATCCAGGCATCATATATTATAGATGGTAATGTTGTTGGGAAGGGTGCTTTCTTCAGTTTTGTACTGAAGAAGATATTGTGGTGGTCTGATCCGAAGTGATCGAAAGAGAGAATGGTCAAGAACGCAAGAGTCCCGTACATGTAGGTTCTCGCTGTTCTGAATCCTTTCGAGGTACATGTATGCTAATTGAACTAATTGAACTTACAACTACTCGTCGATAGAGGTAATGGAGGCGCCTTCGTGTAGGTGAGAGTTGGGGTAATGACGACCGTCAGGCCTTCTAGAGTGATTGGTGCATCTTCTGAAGAGTTTCCTTTCGAAAACTCGAAGTCTTTCCATTTGAGCCGAAGATACGCAGGACCAGATGGGAAAGGCGTACGATATTCCAGATCGGATTAGCTGCTTATAGCAGAGAAGCTTAACTTTGGTGTCAACTTTGTTGCTCCACTTCAATATGTTGTGCACAAATGCCTCCAAGTGTAGTGCAGTGATATATATAGGATTCGCGCCGTAGTGTGAAAATTGTATGGAAGTGTACAGGGCGGGAAATCTCATACCCTTTCCTTTCCTTGTATCTGTTTTTCCTCTTTTTCGCACCTCTGTTCCGTCCCCAGGCATCGATACTCTCGACTGGTTTATGATCTTTGGAGAGTTTTTGGTGTTTTGAGTGGCGTAATATTCGTCACGAAAGGGATGTGACCTGGATTTCGGCACGGATCTAGTGGGGCACCTACTACAAGGGGATAACACCTGTAGTGGCTGCTTTCGTTTATCTGTCGCCGGGTTCGACTTGCATCCTTTTCTAAATCCTTGCATTTAGGGAGACTCAGGTAATAACTGATGCAGGTTTTTTTTCGATTTTACTATACCCGGTTATAACTTAGTGCTTTTGTTCTTTCCGCATCGTGGTTTAGCTAGATACATACGAAGTGATATTGCTTATCAGCTTCTGACACAATATGGGCTCCAATCAGAATTTAATTTCTCACGGCTAAAACTTCACGTTCGTAGGCATATCATACATTTCCTGCTTTCTTTACAGAAGCCCAAACTTGTAAAGAAACGCATCCTTTAACGAATTTGATTATGTATCCGATGTTATCGATAGGATCTTGACCTTATACCCGCACACTGAAATCGTTATTGCGGGTGATTTTAATGTGCATAACTCTCAGTGGCTTCGCTGCCCCGGAGACACAACATCTGAAGGTCAGTATATCCAGCTCTTTGCTGAGTCAAACAATTTAACTCAACTCGTCGATGAACCAATATGGGTACCAGATATAGATGGTCATTCCACCAACACACTGGACCTATTTCTCACCTCCCACCCAAATAAATACACAATTGAAGTTTCTTCGCCTTTGTGCACTTCAGACCACTGTATCGTGTCAGCTAAATTTCCTCTAAGCGACGCTAACGAGAAAACTCCCAAAAAGAACAGTATGGTTCTATGAGAAAGCCAACTGGGAAGGTCTGAACGACTTTTTTAGGAATTGAAATTGGTCGTTATTATTCCTCAATAACGATGTTGACTCTATAGTGGAGACATTGACAGACACGATTCTATTTAGCATGCGAACCTTTATTTCACACAGAGTAAACAGTATCAAACTCAAGAGGTATATGGTTCGATTCCGGGGGCAGAGAAGCCATTAAGGCTAAAGAATTGAGCTCCCGGTTGTATAAATCAAACAATACTGATGAAAACCGGAAAAGATTTAAGAGAGCTAGAAATGACTGCAATGCGTATATTCAACGCGCAAAGTTCATGCATGGCCGGAGAGTGAGACAAAAAATACTATACTCTCCCACAGGTAATAGAAACTTCTGGGCATTAGTCAAGAACATCTAAAACTCAGTCTCCTCATCCATTCCTTCGCTAATAGGCGATGAGAGACCAGTCACCAGTGCAATAGATGCACATTTTGCGGCCAACTCAACGCTGCCTGATACCACCTCAGTTCCACCTCAACTGGAGCAAAAGCAGCACACCATGAGCCAGATTCACTTCCGAACGCGTACTGTTGCTCGGGCACTCAAAGAGCTAAACACAAATAAATCCGCTGGTCCTGATGGCATTCCCCCTATTCTCTTGAAGAGATGTTCCTCCTCACTCTCTAAACCACTCCGGAAACTCGTCCATTTGTCATTCTACTGGCCGCTTCCCTAATAGATGGAAGTCAGCGAACATTCAACCAATTCCCAAAAAGGGCAACAAATCATCCCTCTCTTCTTATCTACCATAGCACTAACTTCTATTCTCTCGAAGGTAATGGAATCACTAATTAACCGTCAACTTTCGAAATATCTGGAATCAAATGAATTCCTCAATGACCGCCAATATGGCTTTCGTAGGAACAGGTCCACAGAAGATTTCATGACGTATCTTACCGAAAAATGGATTCATTCCATCCACTACTTCGGAGAAAGCAAGGTTATTGCACTGGGTATCTCGAAAGCCCTCGACAGAGTTTGCCATCCAGCAAATTTTATCAAAATTGCGTTCATATGGAGTGGACAATTCCCTGATCCAATGGATAAGAGACTATCTTTCTGGCCGTTCAATCTAAGTGGTTCTTGATGGTGTCAAATCTGTCTCCCATCAAATTAATGCACGTGTTCCCCAGAGTTCGGTGCTCTCACCCACTCTCTTCCTCATCTTTATAAATGATCTCTTGTCAATTACCCACAACCCAATTTACTCGTTTGCTGATGATAGCACATTGAGTTTCTCATACTCACACGAACAATCCAGACCAAACTCTTCGAACGTCAATACCAATCAGGAGCTTTTGCTTAATACATCGAATCACGACCTCAACAATATATACAAATGCGGATTATCTAACCGAGTTGCGTTCAAGAACGTAAACGCTTTAGAGTGATAAACTTACAAAGATATGATGAAATCAACGCAGAAAGATACGCGACAATTCGGAAAGATCCAATAAGACTCTACAAACGCATAAAAAAACCCGAATGGGAGAAGGCTCGGATCGAAAAAATCCTAGAAAATTCTAGGGCAAAGAACATCAGAGGTATGTATGCCAGCATAAATTCAATAAGAAATGGCTATCGAGGGAGAGCTAAAATAATTCGAGACACAAACGGTTGTCTGGTCACAGACACAAACAATATCTTGACAAGATGGAAGCAGTACTTTGAAAACATGCTCAATGTGTGCAGCCATCAACCACAAATAAACGCACCAGACGTACATACAGTCGAGCCCCAGATCCCAGAGCCCTCTTTCAATGAAGTTGTAGTCGCAATAAATCGATTGAAAAACAACAAGGCTTCCGGAGTCGATTGCATGCCGGCAGAGCTTGTGAAGCATGGAGGAGAGGCAACCGCTCGAAAGATCCACCAACTCATCAAAACAATATGGGATAAGGAAGTTACTCCGGAAGAATGGAAATCCTCAATAGTCGTCCTCATTTTCAAAAAAAAAAGCGACAGATCTGACTGCGAAAACTACAGAGGAATATCATTGCTCCCAACCACATACAAAATACTAACAAATGTCATACTGGCGAGAATCACACCGTACGCAGAAGAAATACTGGGAGACTACCAAGCGACCAAATGTTCACAGTAAGGCAACTCCTGGAAAAGAAGTGGGAATACGGAGAGACGGTTCACCAACTGTTCGTTGACTTCAAAAAGCCTACGACTCAGTCCCAAGGCAAACACTTTACCATATTGTAGTTGAGTTGGGAATACCGAAAAAATATGCCGCCCTCATTCAAATTTGTATGAACGAAGACATAGGGCGAGTTAGAATGGAAAACCACGTCTCAGAACCATTTGTTATCCCGGACGGACTAAAACAGAGGGATGGCCTCTGGCCATGTCTTTTTAACCTTGTCCTCGAGCATGTTATCAGAAAACTACAAGACGAGAGTATGGCCGGATCATCCGTGAACGGCGTCACACAAGTGCTCGCGTATGCGGATGACATCGCCGTTCTGGGCGATAATCTAGAAACTGTAAGTAAAAACTGAGAAATCATCATGCAAACGGCAGAAGAGATGGGCCTAGAAATAAATGAAGACAAAACAAAACAATATATGATTACGGTGAGAGCAGGTGGACCCCAGGGAACATATATAAACATCAGAGGCAAGATATTTGAAAAAATTAAAGAATTTAAATATCTGGGAACGATACTGACGGCCAGTAATGAAATGGCGAAGGAAATGAACAAAAGACTACACTCCGGCAACGGTAGTTGGCACGCAGTCAGTAAACTGCTGAAATCCAAACTGCTATCACGTTACATAAAGCTCCGTGCCTGTGGAACCATAATCATGCCAATTGCTCTATACGGATGCGAAACATGGGCTCTCACAAAACGGGAAGAAAACAAATTCCGCGTATTCGAGAATAAAGTTTTAAGGGGCATATTTGGCGGTAAACTCCACAACCACGAATTGGAAGAGCTATACCGCAACCCTACAATAGTGAGAGTAATCAAGTCGTGAAGATTAAGATGGGCCCGACATGTGGCGCGAATGGACAACGATTGGACCGTGCGTACAATTCTTGGCGGTAGACCAACGGGAAAGGGACCGGCAGGACGGCCGCGACGGAGATGGGAGGACAGCGTTAGGTTTGACCTTGAGGAGATCGGATAGGATGGTCAAGCGTGGAAGGAGAGTGCACACTAGGTGTCGAGTCGGTGAGGTCATAAACTTCCGGGCTCCTACTGTAACGTTCTCCGCCACAGAAATTTATATATATCAAACGGGTTACCTGTCTTTATTCCCGCTCCTTGCATTGGGCATCCAATAATTCGTCTGCAGAGATTTCCCTTAGCGGCAGCTTGGATTCTTCTTCTGGATCAACTTCGCCCAGAAGCACCACAGTCTCCGCACGAATTAAAAACACTCCTCTGGGGATGTCTCCGTATTTGTTTCCAACAGGAATCCTCTCTATGGTCTGGTGTAGAGGTAAGTTGGCAATTTGATTTTTGGTAGTGTTCTGGTTCTCCGGACAAATTGTTAAACACACGTTTTTAAACACACATGCTTTATTCGCAATTTAGGTATACAGATTTGTTACTGAATTTTTGTTGCGATCATTACAAAAACTTTTAATTTATCTGTACTTTTATTTCTTTTTTTTACTTTCCTTATCAAAAACAAAACGGGAGACATCTGTTCCTTCCCTTCCAACCGTTAACACTCACTTTATGATCATGTTTTTTTCTTTCAAACAAACGGAACAAAACTTGCTGTTCTTTCTTCAGCACACTACACTAAAAACCTTTCTCTCTCTCTATCTCCATCCACTCCGAAAAGGGATCCAGCTTCCACACGATCCACAATCGAACTAAAGTATGTTCGTACACTCAACATGTGGATCGTGTGTTTTTTCACCACCTTACCATCTACTATTATACCATATTTAAAACTAAACAAACGATGGGGATGGCGGAAGCCGCACGTAACACTACAGGCCAATTTTTTTTATTTTTTTATTAGACTTCTCTCGGGAGAGACGAACCTATAGCGCCGAGTGAGCGCCCCGAGATGCCATCAAATAACTTTTGCGGTCCTTTTTGAACAGTTGCAGGTTGTACCGCTCCGGGAACACTCGCGTGGGAAGGGAGTTCCACAGCTTCCCCGCTCTGTAACGGTACGAGTAAATAGTAATAGTAAATAGTAAAGTCCAATGCCTTATAAACTCAGTGCTGTCTCCTGTCGTCAAAGGCGAACCCCTATGTAAATACACTGTCGATGAACGACCAAGCTAAGGAGCTGTCAATCCTCGGCACTCGAATTAATTTGACTGGTAATTAGGCCGACCACATTTTTGAAGCTGAAAAAAGTCCAGCATGGGGGTCCTTAAGAGATGCAAAAAATACTTCACTCCATCCAACCTGTCCACTATTTACAAGGCGTATATTCGTCCCAAAATGGAGTTCAGTTTCCATATTTGGCCAGGCGCATCCAAAACTGTACTACACCAACTCGATAGGATGCAAAAACGAGCAGTGAAACTTATTGAGGACCCAGCTGTGAGTCAATCAATTCCGTCGTTAGAACATGGGTGCAACGTATCGTGCCTATCTCTCTTCTATAGGTATCATCACGGTCGTTGCTCAACTGAACTTGCTGAATGTGTTCCCGAGATTTTCCCGCAATAGCCGTTAATCTAAGAATGCGCATCAATTCACGTTGAAAGTAAACTTCAGGCGAACAAATAAACATAGAGAGTCATTCTTTAGCCGAACCACACGAATGTGGAATACTCTACCTGATCATGTGTTTCCTCGTCGTTGTAATGTCCAGGCATTTAAGACCAATGTACATCGATACCTCCTTTCCTTATCCACTTCCTCTCCTTCTGCTCGCACTGTGGTCTGACATTTAAGGGTACTCCAAAATTCCCTTTTGTGCGCGCGTTAGTGTAAAAAAAATAAAAAATCGATTACATGGGTGGCCTGAAAAGTTTCCGACCTCAGCGTGAAGATAGCAGCACTCGTCAGTGAGCGTATTTATGCACTCAACAAAATTTCAGCCATTTTGGCCGCATAACTTTTATTTGACAGTCGTTTTAGTGAGTCGATGTGAGTGTTTTTCGAAAGGCAATACGACTACACAAATCAAAGATTTGTTGGACTCTGTGTATGGGGACTCTGCACCATCATTTACCACAGTGAAATTTTGGGCAGCTGAATTTAAACGTGAGAAAAAAAAATGGACGTTAGAGTACTTTTCTTTTTCTACACAAACGCGCGCACAAACAGGCATTTTGAAGTACCCTTAAATGCCAGAGCAGAAAATAAATAAAATAAATTGGAATCACTTTCTACATATAGAACTATTGACGCTATCTATCTGCTGGTGACTGATTTATCTAGTGCGAACTTTCCATAATATACTGACATTCCGTTCAGTGGAAGCAGAAATACAACGCATTAAGTGCCAGTAGTTTTTGTGCATCTTTCATAATTATATAAAGGCAATGAATCAATATTAAGTTTGATAAACATTCTACCAAACCGTTTAAAGCGCTAAAAATACTTCTTTATCAAAAATTATATGGGTTTGAGCGGTTTCGATGATTCCAAAAAGACGGGGGTGATGTGTATGATCATAAACGTATAGGGCGGCTATCTGATATGATGACCAAAGAAAACATCGGTAGTACGTGATTCCATGAAATGAAGCTTGACATACCGAAAATGATAATCATCGCATTTTAACTTAAAAACTTGGTTTAAGGAATTTGAATTGTGTGTTCCACATCAACTGAATGATCACAAAGAATTGCGCGAAATTAAATATTGCAAAGACATTATTAAACTCACTCGAACTGACGAAAACTTCTTAAAAACGATTGTAATAGGGACCCAGAAGCAAAGCGTTAGAGTGCTGAGTTGGGGATCCTCTGATAAAGGTAATCAAAAAAAAAAAAAAACCGCGTTTCGTCAAGTGAAAAACCAAAGCATCATTCATCTCTTTTTTCGACATCGAGGGAATTATCTGCGACGAATTCGTTCCAAGTGGGGCAACCATTCAGGCTGTACATTATCTTCAAGTATTGAAGCATTTCATAAGCCGCATTCGTTGTGTTCGTCCCGAATATAGAGAACAAAGCAGTTGCAAATGCATCTTCTCATCGTACGACACTTATTTTCGACTTTTAACTAAAATCATATATTTTTGCATAAACATTTCCTGTACTCGCCTAATTTCGCTTCCTACGATTATTTCCTATTTCGTAAACTCCATTTGTCTATAAAAGTTATCCGTTCTGTATCAATTGAATATGTTCGCCGCACGACATCCACCGTCCTCACCAACAAATTCCCAATTAACGACATACAAAACTCATGTAATGCACTTGTCGAAGGCAAATCAATGTATTTTAGTTCTGAAAGATTATTTCAAATAAATGAAATGAATTTTATAAAAATTATTATCTATTTACGTTTTTTATCTATTTCGGTTTATTTTGGGACATCAGATGTATTTAACCTCATAAATCGATTAATTTTATATATTAATTGTAGACAACAATAGCAAAAAATCGTTGATGTAATAATATTTGAGAGAACAAATAAATTCATTTTCCAAAAGGCTTCAAACACACTGTTATCACTCAAACCTCCACACATCGAGATATGCATTGTTTTACCCGCTTTATTAACTACACCACAAAGTGAAGTTTAAATATTCTTGTTTAAATGTAAACGTTTTTGTTTAAGGTCCCTACACTGTTTGAACTACGTGCTTTCCCCACTAATTTTTTATCCATCTAAACGAAATCTTGAACGTTTTAGTGCGATTTATGACTAAGGGCAACCAAAGCAGTGAATTGCAGCTTCTGTTAAGCTCTCGACCTATTTCCATTCCACGTTGTCTTCTTTGACCAACTGAACATTTGTATTGAAATTTCCTCGTTTATATGCTGCATAAGAAATTCAATTTATTCCTCAACAAAAATTATTACTAACAACATTTACGTCCACTTAAACTATAAACGTCTCTGGATAATTTAAACAGCTACCAATTCCAGATCTCGGCTCTGCAGATATCATTCTCGACGAAGTGCATTACTGCGCCTCCCTTACAGTCGAGAACACATTGCCCAATAAATCAGCGACGGATAGTGCCATTAAGAAGGAGGTATGCCCTTTCCCGCAGATTCTCTAGTAGCAAATCCTTGTTCCATAATTCAATTACCAGGACAACCCTCAAATCCATTTCTCTGGAAAAATGTTTTCAAAAATGGAAAAATCTTAATTTACGACCACGAGAAGTTAACGTGTAAAGTTGTTCACTATCAGTACCTCGTCCCCTGGCATATGCATGTTAATGTTTCCAGCCGATACCACTTAGGCGTGTGTGGATTCAATCGGGAAGGTACAGAACAGGCGTACGGGAGACGTAGTAGTGTGTAGAAACATCTGCCCCCTATAAATTTGCTCCGCCTTATATACACACTATCTTAATGTTCCGTATGCACGCTGCCGCATGTGTCCAAAAATATGAGCCGCATAGCGAGTGCTTTTACCGCGCTGTCGCATTGACAGCCTTGAAAATGCCTCATTCCACGGAATCTCGGGTTGTGTAGTTTTGATTTCTGTGCATTTTATGAATTTTTGAACAATTCAGGGCTAAGAACCATCGCTTGGGGGACCCCGACGTCAGAAACAACAACCACTGCGTGATGGAGAATTTCAATCAAAGCAAGGAGTGGCGCAGTTGACTGGCCAAACGAACACCTCCGCTCTAATTGGGATTGTCTTCAGTTCACAGAATTTCGAAATAGCCCACATTATCGTTAAACGGTAAAGACCATTTAATTATTAAAGACCGTTGGTGAAAGTTTGTGAAATAATCAAAATGGCGCAAGCCATCCGGTGATCGTAAAATGTTATCCTCGTTCAATAACGAGGTACACGAAACTCTAACAACCAGATTGCAGATAAACAGGATTGTGTGATGTTAAAAGCGATGTCCTGTCATATGAAAGAGTATAGTTAAAAACTTCATGTTGCAACTTATAAGGACCAACTGCTGTGTTCAACTCACATTTATGGGCTTCCTACATTAATGATAAGCCGCCCACTAGAATGAGAAGACGGAAATTAGAGTTTGGTTTAATGACTTCACCCGCAACTGCAAATATAAACAAAACCCCTCAAGGATGCCCAAAGACCACTTCATGAAATGCGTTACAAGTGCGTTTGCCGTCGCTCTGAGCGCAATACCTCGTTGTGGCTTGGCGGCACGGAAGGAACATTAAGATACTGAGAAGCAGGATCGATTTCAACCTCTTATCCTCCAAGCGGTCGCAATAAAGTCACTTGCAGGATTGCGTGTCTGCAGTCGAAGTTGAAAGGGGATGACTGACGTGCAATGAATAGTCCAAGTATTCATCGAATGACGTAGTCTATTATCCTTTCTTAATGTTTGAAGGTGGCGCTCGACAATGGATGTATTTGCTTTGATGCAGTCTTCTAGGACACTTAAGGAAGTAATTGGATATTCGATACTACAAAGGGTGTGACTGGAAAGGAATTGATTTTCACTCTAATAATGGTAAGGGAAGGGAACAGGCGTTAACTGCATTGTGACAAAATGCTTGGTGAATGGATTACTCTGTGTATTGAACACTTGTTAAAAGACTTTTAGTTTCTTTGGGGGCAATCATTTCTAATGTATTTATATGTTTTGTGAAATATTTTGAATGACTAATGCAATTGAATCTATTTTTTTTTCAAATCTATCAGATTGTATTGAAAACCAATCGGAACCAAAGAAAAGAAGGAATGGGTTATTTATTATTTGTCTGTTACTCTAAATGCAATAATTACAAACTTGAAAATCGTTTTAGTGGGTTTATGAATGATATAAGGCAACGTGCTGAAGCGATCGAATGTCAGTCATCCTAACAAAGTTCTCGCGCAGTATATCAAACCACCCGTTATATTGAAGCAATAAAATAGCAAACGCTGAAATGAAACGCTTTAGAGCTTATTATTCATAACAATCTAGGGCGGCTCTTCGAGCTCACAATAATGAATTACTATCCACACTAATAAAATTTTCACAACCAGTGACTTCTTTGTACTAATTCCGCATCAGTTTTCGAATTAAAGATCGAATTCAGAGTTGGCATCAACAATTATTGTTACCGGTTCTCCGGTGAATATTGTTAGTCGACTTCGGTTATTCATTTGGGAACGTTCGTGTTGTGTCCTTTCACCGTGAATTTGAATGTCAATCAATAATTTCAATAAAATGCAAGATTCGTGTAACCAATAAAAATTGGGAGCTTTAATTAGTTGTGGCTGTGATCCGATAAAAGCCTAATTCACTCTTCATAGGCGATCCTGGGCAAAGGAACAATGACAGGGCTGCAATTAGTCGTTGTTAAAAGTAGATCACAACAGATAGTCCAATAAAGCACAAACTTCATATATATTACATATCATATGACAAGTCATACTATATTTATGCAGTAAGTTTTTCTGGGCTGTGCATCAACGACTCACAAAGTCATACACTACTTTTCTAGATTCCAAAAAGGTGATTTTAATCTAGTAGATGAATATCGCTCTGGAAGGCCTAGTGACGTTAACGATGTGGTTTAATCGACAACAACTCTGTGGACTTAACGTCCACAAATTAACCACCTAAATAAGGACACACTTTGAAGCTTGGTACGTGTGGCGCCTACATATCATCATATCAGAAAATTGTTAGAAAAAAAAAATCGCATTACTGCATCTGTTTCTTTGTTTGAGTATTTGGAAAAGGAGCATTTTTGGATCGAATAGTGACTTGTGATAAGATATTCCAATTGCATTTGGTGACCTTCAGTTTTTACGCTTAGTACAAGCCGTACAAGGATATATAAAAATAAACTTATGAACTAACTTAAAAACTAGAGATTAGCAATTATTATTATTTATTGGCCTGTAGGGACCCGGAAGTTCATGACCTCACCGACTCGACTCCGCCATCGTTCCCTGTCCTGTGCACTCTCCTTCCATGCTTGACCATTCGATCCGATCTCCTCAAGGTTAAACCTAACATTGTCCTCCCATCTCGGTCGCGGACGTCCGGCCGGTCTCTTTCCCGTTGGTCTACCGTCAAGAATTCTACACACGGTCCTATCGTTGCCCATTCGCGCCACGTGTCCGGCCCACCTTAATCTTCGCGACTTGATTATTCTCACTATTGTAGGATTGCGATATAGCTCTTCCAATTCGTGGTTATGGAGTTTCCTCCACTGTCCTGCCTCCTCGTCATATTTACCTCCAAAGATACCCTCCAAAACTTTACTCCGCTTGGTAGAAACCTTGACGTGGTGCGGGGGCTTAAACTACGATGAATCACTCAGGCGATGCTGACGGAAGCATACGCTTCCAGTAGAGCCACCCATGTCAGACAGGCTAGCGAGGAGTAACACACAAAGATCTACCACCCCTAATCCAGGGTGTTACGCGTCACCGTGCCCATTGGATGGTTTGCAGCCAGGGGTATACCGGCTGTATTATAACGGCGCCTCTCTGACACCGGGTCGAATCAGAGCAGTAAGCAGACCTTACCATATCATAGAGGGGCTCTGATATGGCGGACCATTTGAAACCTCACAATCTCACAAAAAACCTGGTAGGCGTAGGTGTGATGAGCCGACACTACCATAAGGGAACAAGTCGTCAAGAAAACACCGACTCGGCAAAAAGAAGGGATTAGCAATAAATTAATTAAATTAATTTAAAAGGGGAAGGGAGAGGGTGGTGTAAGTGGCAAGACAGGGTACAAAGATAGGCCGGAAACTTGGAAACGGGAATGAGGATGGATTTAGGGTTTAAGTGTGGACAAAGCCCTCATTCATTCAGCCCAATACAAGCGTTATTTACATAACTTAGGTAAGAAGAGAAAGTAAGGAGACGGGGTTTGGGAGCGGGAGAGGTGACGTTGAAGTCAAAGGAGGTGGGATAAGAGTTGACGTTGCGTACCTGGTTGGTAGAACAGACGAGGGTTTCGTAGGTTACGGGGATTGGTATAGAACGGAATGGTAGAGAGAAGGTGTGTGGGTTCTCTATATTATGGCGAGAACCAACCCACAATTATGACCACAATTTCGCCCACAGACCGAGCACAACGCAAACCCCAATCCCTTTCGTCGCCCTAATTCACCTGTAAAATGTACCCTCCCAAAGGACGCATAACCTGAATTCATCCTTCTATGCAGATAATGCATAATGAATTCGGCCGTTTCATGCCATATGGCAACATAGTTGATAAACCATATGAAATTTCCTATCGGAAATCGAAAGTCTCATGCCTGGTTAGCAACAGACAAGCGTGGGCAAGCGACGTTGTTGCTTTATAGCGAAGCGGCTTGGGTTATCTTTTAGTTTTTTTTTTCACGCTGATATTTTCCCAAGCCACTGCAGCGTTCTTTGATCTGCGCCAGACACAGCTATTCGCTGGGGATCAATAAACTCAGAGTCAGGCGAATGGTACAAAAAATAGACTTTTTCTACCCACCCCATTTCCCCTTCTCGGAGTGCATTTTTGATTCTGCACTCTGAGTGCAATCCAAATACCAAACTGGGTCATGCGGTCACCATTGGTTTCGCTTTCGTTGCATGCGAAAGCAAATCATCTCTGAGATCGTCACGCTTTCCGTTTCAGTTTCCCATTTTCTCTAAGTCCATTTCTGGTGCACAAATTAGAAAGAGTTTATTCACCTCAATGGGCAAAATGCAAGAACCGTCGTTTAATGCTTTCAATTCCGTGGATATGGGATACTTGATATAGGGACCAAACCTGGCTACCGTATTCAATAAGAGGGCGAACGAAAGTAATGTAGAGCGATCGGGTCACGTAAGGGTTAGAAAATTCCTAAGACCAGCGTTTCACAAAGCCGAGGGCTGAATTGGCCTTGAGGATCATGTCGTCAATATGTGTAAAGAAGCTTAGCTGACTATCACATAAGATGCCGAGATCTCGAATCGAGTTAACAGAGCGCAAAGCTTGGTTGAATAAGCGACAGGAGCGGGGAGGAGGCGGATTGCGCTTGCGAGAAAACGTAATTGATTGACATTTGTTGACATTAAGCTCCAGACAATTCTTTTGGCACCATAACGAAAAGTTGTCAAGGTCTGTCTGGAGAAGGAAAGAATCAAACGGAGAACGGATAGTTTTGAAGAACTTGGTATCGTCGGCATAAAAGAAGATGCAAGAATGCTTGATAATCATATCGATGTAATTTATTGCTAATATGAACAACAGGGGCCCTAAATGACTGCCCTGGGGGACTCCGGAGGTAGCATGGAAAGGATTTGAGAGAACGGATCGGAACGCACTCTGTAGATAAGGTTACCCAAGTATGACGAAATCCACCTTTTTAATACGGGTTCGATGCCCAAGGTGGATAATTTGAAGAGTATCACTCTGTGCGAAATTTTATCGAAGGCTTTAGTAAAATCCATAGTAACAACGTCGACTTCGTTGCCGTTCTCTAGGGCTAGGAGTGTTTGAGAAGTACATTCGACTAAGTTAGTGGTGGTAGATCACCCGCCAAGAAAGCCGTGTTGCCTGGGTGAAATTTGGGATTTGCTGTGGAAGCGTAGCATTTGGTAGAGAATGCTTGCAAACACTTTGGGGATGTGGGAGAGTTTGGCGATGGGAGGATAATTTGAGATATCGCTCTTGGGTCCATTTTTATGCACAGGCGTGATAAACGATGTTTTTCAAATATTAGGAAACTCACCTTGAGAGAGCGACAGATTGAAAATAGTCGAAAGAAGGGAAGAGAGAACGGAGGAATATAGTGGGGAGACCCTCAGGCCCGGGGGTGAATTCGTCTTTGAGTTGGGTTAGTTTGTTTTCTATCATGGGTGGATCTATAGATTCCGAAAGAAATGGACCATGGGAGAAATTTGGTAAGTAATTGAAATAGGTGAGATCGGGAACGAAAGAGTCGTCAGTGAAGGATTGTCTGAAAAACGAGGCGAAGAGGTACGCAATCTCGTATGAATCCGTTGAGGTTTCCAAGTTATAAGAGATGGAGGTGGGATAATCATCGGATTTACGTTGGTGATTGATAAATTAGAAAAACGTTTTTGGGCCAATTATTAGGTTAGCCTGAGTTTTTGTTAGGTATTTTTGGTAAAGGTCATTGTAGAGTGCATTGAATTGAAAATAAGTGCCAAGGTAGTTGGAGTAGTCGCAGGCGGAGCGAATAAGGAGGAAGGTAGCCCACAACTTCATACGTTTATTATGTAACGTGCGAAGCCTGCGATTCAACCAAGGAGGTGAGGAGGTAGGATTTTCGCGTCTGGAATAGGGAACGTAAAGGGAAATATGGATCCTTTACACCAATTATTATTAGTGATTACTCCTTTCCGGAACTCGTATAACATAATACGGCGAAAATGGAGCTTTTCCTTATTTCGTTAAATTTGTATGCACATGAAATAAAAACAAGTTTAAATTGAAGCTAGTGCTGTCAACTTTTATACGATATTCATCCGATATTGTGCAAGGTGATACAGCGTTTTGTAACAATAATGAAGCGAGTGTGATTCGAACCAACGCTACGAGGCTTAGAATCGCTACAAAAGTTAGAATGAATTCTTTAACTTTCATAATAAAAAACAAAACTAAAAGGTTAGAATCATAATAAAAGAAAAGAAAAGAGATGATATATTATTGACGACTACTATTTATTGCTGTGGGATACAATAGTATGCGTCCCTGATGATTTAATTTTTCGATTTTCTTTTAGACGCATACAAAAGGGGACAATACATTTAAATATCAGTGCATTCATATTCTTTATATACGAACGACCGATCGATTAATGTTTTAACATCGCGTCAATTAAGACACAAGTCGATAAAAAAACGGTCCGTCGGTGTTCAGGTTGATTAACGGGAAGATCACCAAAACTATTATAAGAAAACCTTCAATTTCCTCAGCAACACACTTGAATCCTTAACTCAATATCTAACAGCGTTGATATACAGTAGCGTTTGTGGTCTGCGCTGCAACTATGGACGGGAGAAAGTATGAGCAATCTTGTTCCATCGAATTTTTTGGTAATACATCCATCAATGAATTTTAACTAACAGCGTTGATATACAGTAGCGTTTGTGGTCTGCGCTGCAACTATGGACGGGAGAAAGTATGAGCAATCTTGTTCCATCGAATTTTTTGGTAATACATCCATCAATGAATTTTTGACGCAAGAAATTACATTCCTTTGGTTTCTCAGCCTTTCTATTCACGGAATCTCAGCGTCTGTAACTTTTCTTTATTCCCTGCCTCGGCAATAGCTTGAGGGTTGTCACTTTGACACATAGGAAAATATTTAGAAGAATGTAATTGGTAGTCTGAAATGTATTCCAGATAAAGCTTTTCAAAAACGCTACGAAGGCTGAAAATAACTCGTTCAGAAAATATATATTTTGCAGGGTATAACTTTGATTTGTAGAAAGCATAAAATTCATGCTTAGCAGGAATCACTCTTTTTAAACTTCTTCGTATTTTACTTCGGGGCATGTTCTTCTTGGCCACAACCCCCAAATTGAACCCTGATTCGAATACTGTTCACGTGGTTGAAGTACTGCTGTAGATAGTATTCCGAGAGGATCAATGAGCCTAATTGGCAACACTGCACGAACATCAACATTATAGTCACTGTCAATCGAAGTTGCGGCGTAGATCTTTTTCTCTTTTACAGATATTACCGCGGGTGGTATGCTTGGACATTTCTGACATCATTCCTTCGAAATCCATTCCAAGGAGTTTAGTGTTGTTGCGGTTTGTAAGGCAATCCATTGGTTATCATCAGTTAGCAATTCATTTCTCAAATGCCCAAAATTTGTTTCTTTACGGAATGGGAAAACTGTGGGACTCCCTCTCAACACGAATGGGTCCATCTATAATTTCGTCTCTTCAAAAACAACTGCAACAGGTACCCAACAGAGCTCCAGGCCGTTGTCTTAGCACTATAGGCTTACCTTTCCTGAGAAAAGTATATAAAATGGCAGAGGAAAAAGATTAGGATTGGGAAACAATTCTCGGTTAACAGTGGTCCTGATTAGTATTCTATTTCGACAAAAGAACTGTAGACTGCAGCTACAGGGAATGCGTGACTTGGCAAAGCACCACACAGTATTCTATTTCGACAAAAGAACGATTCGCTGTGCATTTCGGTTCGTCAAAGGTTACATTTTTTATCACAGCGAAGTTCACGAACGAGTAACGTTCGGCATTAAAATGACTGCCGAAACTCTGAGTCGGTGGTTGCAACTGTTGGCGCAAGGCTAGTAACCTTTCCCGAAAAAACGAACTATTATAGACAATTTAACAAGTCTTGGATATGGACCGGATACCGGTGGAGAGACTTGCTAAATAAGGCCAAGACCGGATCCCGGTTGTAGTGCCGATGATTATGATGATTTTGACGATGGTTTCAACTGTAAAAGTGCTTACTCCATCATTCATCAGAAAGGTGTAGTACCCCATTACATAACCCCATTTACCGTTAATGCGTTAATGTACACGATCCAAAAACCAATCAATTAATACAATACGATTAACACATAAGATTGCATGACGCATTCTCGCTTCCCAAAGCTACACGCTTATCGTGTATCGTAAATTCATATTCATATTGCACACGAAACAATCAAATCATAACAATTAACGCATTATATCGCATGACGCATTCTCGCTTCCCATACCGAAATGCACAGCGAATCGTTCTTTTGTCGAAATAGAATGTGGGGAATGAAGTATTGTGCCGAGCATGGACACTCCGTTCACTTACTCCTCCATCATAAATTGTCACTAACGTTCCGACACGTATCAAAGAAAAGCACAAACAGAAGAATAAATACAAAACTCCGTCCACAAGGAGCAGGTCCAAGGAAACACACTGTTTAATGAATTATTATAAACGGTTCTTTTTATTTAGTTATTTTTAAAGAAACACTGTACGATCAATGATTTTAATTACACTGAACGGTTAAACGGATACACAAAAGAATGTAAGACGATGTACTCTACTGCATGGCATTATACTGATTTACACACGAAAAACCACTTTTAATTGATTATGTTGCGAGCCGATACGCTTTCGACTCGCACTCGACGGAGCGACCGTCTCGATCGCTGGATGAAATTCGACTTACCGAGGAGAGAACTCTAACATGAATTCCATCCTAGGTTAGGGTTAAGAAAAGGGAAGAGAGAGAAAAACTTTTCTCTTAAGGGTGCGACCACCAAGGACATGAACTCTTCCAGTGCAATGGTATGCGTAAGTAAATGTATCGCCATTAGGAAGAAGTGCTAATGGTTTTTTTTATTTACACAATAGGAAATGTGTATCACATGCGAAGAAATTCGTTTTATGGCACTAGACGCTAGATGCGTGTATTTGCTTTTGTTTGCACATGGTGCGAGTTAGGAAATTTTATTGCTGGGAGAAAAAGATCGCCGGCCAATGCGTACGTAAAGAAATTTATCGTACACATGGCGAAGTTGGAAAATAGACGGCGCAATATTTATGGCCCCTGTCATGACGGTTGCATTGTTTGCAAACCTAATCATTTTGTTTACAGGTATTTGTCTGATACCGAAGGAGCCG
Source organism: Microdon myrmicae (assembly GCA_963931805.1). Classification (NCBI taxonomy): domain Eukaryota; kingdom Metazoa; phylum Arthropoda; class Insecta; order Diptera; family Syrphidae; genus Microdon; species Microdon myrmicae. The sequence continues at coordinate 6,015,918 of OZ007497.1, read as the reverse complement.
AAATGGTTTGGAATTCCAGATAAGCAAAGAAAGAAATCTTACAGAAAATTGTATGCGAAGAGATGCATGAAAAGGTAAGTTTTCTTTACAGGGACTTTACGATTACAACTTTGATCTAATTAATGCGTGAAGCATTTTCAGGTGCTTAATGCGATTGCATTAGCGAAGTTAGGAAATTGGTTGAATGTTATGGGGGTTTTACGGTAAGTAGAAAGTGGGTTTGGTGGAACCGCCACAAGAATGTTGTGAGATGCCAAGCCCCTCTAAATGCATTTTTTTTGCTTCGTATTCAAAAACAACTTCACACGGTATCAAATAACAACTGCATTGTCTTTACTTTATACCCGAGAACAGGTGTCACACAAGTTATATGACACTGTCGGCGCCTTTAATGGCAATTAGCGATCACTTCACAGAGTTTCGATGAAAATGCTAAGATCTGCGAAAGGACAGACATAGTAACGAAACGCAAATCGATCGAACGATACGAATGGCTTGAACGTGGGCCAGTGTACTTTAATTCGTACGGTCAAATGTGAAAATCAATTAAGCAATACAATTGCTTAAGCCAACGAGGGTGAATCTTAAGTGGGGCAATTAAGTGGCAATGATAATGCGGATGACTCGTGCCAGGAAATTGGACTCCATATGGGTCATACGTTCGGGATCGAAGTCCAAGCAGAATGGAACGCATCGTTTGCACTTCTACGCCCACAATTTTGGTATATAAAGAGTGGTTGTAACGTGGTAAAAGGCAGACTTAAGTTGAAGGTAAGGTTACAGTTGTAAGTATTTACTTTAACAGAGTTAAACAGAGATCTTAAGACGAAAGAACGTCTTTAAAAAGAAACCAATTAAAATTAAGAGTCAAGAGTTAAAGAAGCCAATTTGTACTAAAAGGGTAAAAGTCAATTATAAACATAAATAATATAATTAAAATCGAGAAAAGAAGGTAATATACTTTCATTTAATTCTCCGCTTACTCGTTCTTCCCTCACTATCGAGGAAGCACGGCGAGCGGCCTCATAACAAAGGCTACCTGTACTATAATGGATAAATCCGCTTGCATTATGCTCTGACATTTAAGGGTATTTCAATATCCTTTTTTGAGGGCGCGTTAGTGTAAAAAGGGGAAAAAAAGTCAAAAGCTGATATTTACTGTGAACATATTTACTGTAGTCTTTGATGAGTTTGGAGATGAGAAATACAACTTCCAATTAATTTATGAGAAATACAACTTCCGAGTTCTTTTGAGCAATATTTCTAATAATAAATATAAAATAGGGACGGGCCGATGGCTTTCACTTGTGTTCCAAATACATCATTGAAGGCGCCACGCCCTTTATTGAATGTCACTTTAGCACGAATACGCGTAATTGATGTGTAGTACAAAAAATATTTCTTTCATCTGAATTCATTAAAATCATCAAACCCCGGTGCTTGAATCGGAACTCCAAAAAGCTTGGTCGAGTATACTCAAGCAGTAAAAAACTCAAAATGCAATAGCTTCGCGTTAATTGGGGGACCACGTGTGGCTCAGCTTTACCGGTATGTTTGTGCACGTAACAAACCAGCAATATTTATACTAAGGGAAACTCGGGGAATTGTTGATACAAAATATCAGTTTTTAGCCTGCCCTGTTATAACTTATCGGCCCTTCTGTTTCTACATCCTGGCGTTAGCCATTTACGTATGAGGTAATACCGCTTTTCAGTTTTGGCCGTTATGTGTTTCAACTCACAATTTAGCTTTTTGTAGATAAAACTGCTATTCGCATGCATATCATTCAGTATTGTTTCCGAATGGACGAAAGACATTTTGTAGTGCCCTGGAGTAGGGGATTTTTTCAAAAGGGACATAACAATTTTGTATTTTAATACCAACCCTATCCTTACACTTTTCTCAGGATCTGTCAACATCAAAACGTCAGTCAAAGTTTACATTTTAGTTATAACATGTGCGAACTTCAAGAACGAGTAGTGTTCGGAATTTATTAAAAATTATGACCAAAATTCTGAGTCGTTGGTTGCAACTTTAAAAGCGCTTACTCCTTATCGTGATCGAAATAATCGTCTCATCAGACACTCTGTGTGTACCATACTATAATGGAAAATATTCACTAGTGGATGTTCTTGTGCCAGTCAACAAATCTGTCGAAGTACAGAAATTACCGTAGCCCCAAGTCCATTAGTTCAAAATGAACCAAATCTGTACAATCCTCGCCAAGGAATTGGAAATCTCTCAATACACAATGTAATGAATTTTGGCTAAAGATCTTAACCTATGTCCTCACAACTTCAAATTAACTCAAAACCGAAGCGCGAAACTTCTCAATTTGAATTATACGAATATGAAAAATAGATTTTGTCGAAAAACAATTTTCGACAAAATCTATTAAACGATTAAGCTCATATTTTGACTTCAATAAGCAAAATATTCTTTATTGGACAGCAACAAACCTATATGGGCTCCAAGAGACTCCACTGCATCTACAAAAGGAAAGTTGTTGTGTATATTTCATGTCAGCTATGATTGCCCCGTATTTTTTCATCGATGAAAACCATCACCACTTTACATTCAATGGAGTTTGCTACTGTGTCGGCGGGTAAAGCTATTTTTGGCTTCAATTGGGTGGACTTGACATCAGTGTTATGTGGTGCCAGCAAAATGGAGCCGCATGCCACGCATGACTGATAACACAATTGATCTATTGAAGGGCAAGTTTGGTAATCGTGTACTCTCAAAAAATAGTCCGGTCGAATTCATGCGATTTAATAGCGTTGAAGTTCTTTTGATGAGGTTGCGTTAAGTCGTGACTTATGTCAGCAAGGCAACAACGTTAGAAGAGCTTAAGAACAATAACGAGCGCAAAATTGCTAACATTCCGGCCGTTATATGCGGACGAGTGATGCAAGATTGGCTTCAAAGATTCGATAGCTGCAAATGTGCTTGCAGTTATTATATGAATGGGATTGGGTTCTATACGTAAATACCTTGAATGTGCCTTGAATAAATTTGAATCAGATATCTCAATTATTGTGTTTTATTTACATGCAAAATTCGTTGTCCCTATTGAAAAAGCTGGCATCAAAACACAGTACAAACAGAAGAAGATGATCAACCAAACGAAAGAAGGCGTCGATGGTCATGAATATGCGCACATAATAATGTCGAGAAACACATGATCATGTAGAACATTCCACATTCGTGTGGTTCGATTAACACTAGGGTTACGGAAATGACTAATTTCCGACTTTTTCTGCAAAATTACAAAACTATTGCAACTAATTTTTTTCTCATTTATATTGGCTTTTATGGATGGCATAATAGTTCTTCACTGATGTACATACGTATACCTATTTCTCCTGATGTTCATCTAATTGATGGGTAAGCTAATTTCATAGTTAATCGCAAAAAACAAGCTTTTCTTATGGATTTATGGAAGCATCTTGTAAAGGAATTGGACAGTTTCCATTGTCGTTTTCATAGCAATGTTATATCTACGAGTAACATACAAGCAATACCGAGGTATAAGTTTAAGGAGAGTGTCAGATTCATACATTTTGACAATATAACACAACGATCTCATCTTACGTACAATTAAGTTTTCCCTAATATCCGACACATGGAATGAATGTATATGTCCTGCAGATCAGATTTCATTGGATGTAAATGATGCAGTACCACTTTTAACGCTCCAGTTCAATAGGCTTCTCATAGTTTATGTCGCGAATCTTTTCTTTACGAAATCCATACAAAAATCACTGTTTAAAAGCTTGTTTGGAATATCATGGACCTGAACCGAACCGGAAAAAAAAAATGGCTTGGCGAGAGGGCCGACTTTAGCAAGACAAGGACAGATGTGTCCTTCATCTTGTCTCTGGCTTCTGGTCATCTTGCGATAACCAGAATCCCCCACATGAATAAGGATGTTGGGCTCGGTCTCGCGATATCTGAAAAGAAAAGAAAAAAGGGGGGTATCCAAGGATAGTGTGGACAGTGTTAGTCCAGGTGTTCTCTAACTACTTGTATAGAGGGACCTGAACCGAACAGAATAAAGTCTCTCATTTATATAGGATGAAATTCATTTCCGCAAACCAGGTTCGAAGCCGAGAGTGGATAATTTGAAGAGGATTAGATTGTGGGAGATGTTGTCGAATGCATTACTGAGATCGATTGAAGCCATGTCGGCTTCATTGAAAAACCCATGTTGCCTTGATGAAATAAACATTTTGCAACGAAAACTAAGAGATTCGTAGAGAATGCTTTCGAAAATCTTGGGTAAGTGGGACAGTTTAGCTATGAGGCAGTATTTCACGACATCATTTCTGGGATCCTTCTTGTGGATGGGGGTGATGAAGGAGGATTTCCAAATGTAGAGTAATATAAACATACCCTCGACCTATTTGAGAGCATTCAGAGACGAGCGATCCGCCTGATCGGGGCCTTGCCGCTGACGTCGAGACTACAGTGGCTATCACATCAAAGGTGCGTAGCCGACCTTTGTCTGTTTTACAGATATTTTCAGGGGTGCTGTTCTTCGGAGATTCGCGGTATAGTTCCACGTAGTTCGGATTTTATGCGCTCTACGAGACAACCCGACGAATCGCACGTTCGCGGTTCATCTCCCACTAGTAGTAAGGGGATCTCAAAATTGGGTCTGTGGGGGTTCTCTATATCACACGGAGAACCAGCCCACAATCCTAACCTAATTTCGACCGCTAACAGCGCGTCACATCAACTCCTTTTCCACCGTTCATGCTATGTACCTGAAATAGCATGTTTTCCAAATGGACGTATAGCTGAATTCATTCTTCTATGCAGATAATGCATAACTGAATTCAGCTACCTTTTGCCACACGGCAACTCCATTTTTGCTAGCCCTTGAGATTACCATCGGAAATCACATCATGTCGGTTAGCAACAACAAACCGAAGCAAACGACGCCGTCGCATCATAGCGAAACCGCTGGGGAATTTATCAAAATATCTAATTAGTTTTCATGATAAATTACCCTAGCCAATTTAGCGTCACTTCGGCTTTTCTTTAGATCACCCATTCGCTTGGGATCAACGATCTCATTTTACAGGTGAATAGCGCGCACAACATTTTCCTCTCCTCCATAATTCTCTTTCCATACGGTTCAATGCACTCTGAGATCACCACAGCCGTAACACTAGGGCAGTAGGCCATGCTCAGAAGCTGCATTTGATACCAGCACACACAACCAAGCCAACCCCGAGATCACAGTACATCGTGTTTCTGTTCTCTCATTCTACCGCGTTCGTCGATTATCAATTAACCGAAGTTACCACACTTCGACGGGCGTGACGATGAGAGCGCAAAGGTGTGATCTCTGTAGGTTGTCCTGTGTGAAAAATCGAGAACACAGAATTTCACCCCTGACCAAATCGGTCGCATCTGAACCACTGCCATCGGAGGTCACGCCGCTCGACGCTCACCAGAATTTCGCGTTTATTTTAGTCAGTCACTATTCAACCGTCATAGCGGACAGTCACACTGCCGCTTCCAGTCGCTAGCCAACCACTACCGCCGGAGGTCACGCCGCCGCGATTCGTGAAATCTATCGTGAGCTAATACTTGATAATCAAGAACTTCATAGTGCACTAGCTAAATCGAAACGCGAAATTTGCTATTTAAATTCGTCGCTTATAGAACAACGAGAAAAATATTCTCGGCTGAAGAATCGTATTGTTGCTAAACTAAAAAAAGTTACTAGTGTATAAACATAGGCTAAACCAAATTAAATTATTTCAAAACAATAAAAAAAACAAATTATTACATAACCACACCACTAGTGTGTTATTTTGCTCAAAGTTAACGTGTTACAGTGGAACAATCCCTGGAACTTCGGAGTAACAAGTGTCGGGGATTCAAGTGAATTAGTGCCCCTGCCTGGCACACCTACTTCGTACCCTACAGGTCCCTTATCGGAAAGCGTTTTCAATTAGTTAGATTTAGTTTAGTGATCCATGGGATACACCATTCGGCAAGTACTATGCCAATTCAGACGGTCTCAGTATTCCTGTAATAGTTGCAGCAAGTTCAAATTAGTACTAATTCAAGGACACAATTAAACTTACGTAAACCAGTGTAGGCTGTTTCATTATTTTTCTAAAATAGTTCGCATATTCTCGAAACAAAAGGTACAACGTTTTTTTTTTTTGTTTATTTTAGTTTATTTTTGTGGACGATACCTTCCTAAATTGTGTGAAAATAAAATAAAATAAAGCTGAAAGACAATAATATAACACATTAGTAAAGTTTGTTTATTCTAATTGTCCGCGTGAGATCAATCAGTAAGGTCAGTTGATTAAATTTTGAAAACGCTATCCAGTTCTAAACTCAAATAACCCCCAGAAAGATAATGCAATTAATTGCACATTTCGCCGTAACCAAATAATACAAAAGCAATTAATTGCATATTCCAAAACGATTTCCAAATAATGCAAAAGCAATTAATTGCATGTTCCGGAACGATTAACAAATTACGGAAAAGCAATTAATTGCATACGAAACAAAATTGCACAAAAGAATTAATTGGGTCGATCCGCAATTGCGGATGTTAAACTGTGCTGCAGATCAACGAAGAAATATTGGCTGACATCGCGGTACAAAGCAATTGCGAGTTGAAGTTAAAATGCGGAAATTGGGCAACTGCGAAGTGTAATTGCACTATCGTCGTCGGGAGGTGTTGACCCCGAGGTGACAAGAAGTGTTAGGAAAAAGTTAGCAGTCAGTGAGAGGTTGATCGTGAAAAGAAGGAAGTCGGAATTTGGTCGAGAGAGTTGGAGGTTGGTAGTGATTAAGTCCGATTTTGTCGTTGAAAAAGTCCAGGAAGTAGAATTGTTAAATTAATGTTGGAACAGAATTGTTAAACAAAGTGACTGTTAAAGTAATGTTAGAACAGAATTGTAAAACAGAGTGAATGTTAAGTTAATTATATTATAATATACTTGCTAATTAATAAAAATATACAAAATAAACGTGGAAGGAAGTCAAGGAAAGATTCTGAGTTTTGAATTTTGGTGTAAGAAGAAGATTTGGCTCCCGTTCCCTTGGCGTCGTGACTTTTGTTTCGTAGATTATCCCAAAACCCATAACTCGCGTTCTTAAAAAAAAAAAAAAAAAAAAAAAACATGTTAGTCTTTTACGCAAAACATTTTATCGGCAAACTCCATTTTCTCTGCAAAAGCTCCCTTTTTTGCTGTAAACATTAGAACATGTCTGGCTTGTTATATTCATTGCCAATAGGAAGTAATACCGAGGAAGTAGGTAAAATAGCTTAGATATATTGGATAATAATTAATACCAGACTATTGGATAATAATCAAAACCAGACAATAATCTGAGTAGGTAAAAGATTGAGGGTGAAAATGTATGCTTAAGAATTTTCGTCAGCAAGTGACGTCCAAGCAAATGTTTATACGAAAGACAAAACTGATGTAAAACTATAAATTGAGATTTTAAAACTGTAATAAAATTCGATTGCAACGGTGTAGTCATATTTTCAAAATAATTTTGTTTAATCTTTTAATATAATTAAAAGTCACTCACCGTTTAATCAAGATGACTGCCATCCAAGTGGTAAATGTAACCTAAATTTGACTATTAAGAGAACTTGATGTTCACACACTAAATGTAAATATCACTTTCACATTTTGATTGCTTTTTCTTATTACTAAGGAAATGATTAAAAATGGAGACATGCAATTTGTTGGCATGAGTCCCAATTTCTTTCGGGTACATTACTTTGCCCTTATTACACCTGCACCCTTGACACATACACATATAATACCAACCGACCATCATTGCAAATTTGAATAAAATCGCGAAGTTACACTATGAGCCACGATTCTCCCACTACTAATCGAGGTCTATACACAAACTTTGGCTGAAAAAGACTAATGGAGTCAATTTGCAAAGTCCAGCACTTTGCCTTTAAGACTGCGGATACCTCCTCGAATCCCGCCTTGTTGTTCGGTAATTGGCGGGAAAAAGTTTTAGCAGCATCAGACATCAGTTTTCATGGGTTGTAAAACTGTCGAACCATATTTTGGTATAAGAACTGCTGCAGTGTTTACAATAATCGGAGTTCGCATTCATGTCCTTTATTTTTTATATGAATGCATGTGCATATGCGCACCCTTTAAACAATACAACAATATAGGGAGTCATAGAACAGTAATGATGAGAAAAGGATGCGCATGAAATTGGGTTGAATGTTGTTTTACAATCAAATATCTGGCTAGGGAAAAATGTATCATTTTATGAGCATCCTGTTAGAACGAAGATCAACCACAAATTTGCTTACTGTTCCAATGGTATCGATCCGAAGACTGACTTAGGGGTGCTTATTTGGCACAGAATAAGAACTATTCGATTTATATCAAGGAATGGGAAGTTAAACCATTTTCTTTTCTTAATATTTTTTTGTTCTGTGCAAGTATCTGGAAAAGCAAAAATGTTCAACGTATTGTAATTTTTGTTTAATCATTTTTTCTTTCCATAGAGTTAACGGACGTCATCCTGATGTCTTATTATTTGAACCGAAGAGGTTTGATAGTTACAGGGTATCAAAAATTACACAATCAACCTTCAAACCAAGTTTATGAAAACAGATACTAAATAACTTATTTCACAACCTAAAAGAGCCTTAAGTTAATTTCTTACGCTATATGCAATCTTCTTTTTTTTTTTTTTAAAGATATAACTTTATTCCGCCGAACTCTGGCTCTCTCTAATCAATCATCATCGGCACTACAACCGGGAACGGGTCTTGGCCTTATTTAGAATGTCCTAAGGCTTGTTAAATTTTCCATAATGATTTGTTTTTTCCGGGCAAGGTCATTAAGTCTTGCGCCAGAGGGTCCCCGGCGGGGAATCGAACCCCGGGCTCCCACTTGACAGGTGGGTATACTAACCACTATACTATCAAGGGATGAGAAAACATCTTCGATTATATTCGGAATTTGGCAGCACGACAGTCTAACATTGAAAACAATAGCATTTCATTTAGTTTAATTTTTGCAACACTTTTATTTTTCTTTCTTAGATTCTAAATTATAGGCTAGACAAAAAATGCTTAAAATCTATTTTTTTTTTTTTGTTACATTTCTGTATTTATTGACCATAAATAATTTTTACAATAAGCAATACAGATAACTTATGATGCCTTAGCTATAATTGTTTACATATACTTACTAGTACATTTTTCAAACAATATGATAAAAGTTATATATTGGTTATAGATTAAGATTTTAGTGGGTAGAGCTTCCTGGAAAAGGTCAGAAAACCAGGATATACTTATTTACTTAACCTATGCTAAATTGCTTAACTTAACTTAACTTATCTTAACTTAGTCTAGTTACCTAATTATTATTGAAATAAGTTAGTGTGGTGTGGAAGGGGGTAGCATAGTGACCAATGGGTTAGTGAGGATATTGTCAGTCAGGGATGTGGGTTGGGGAACTACTTTCCGTTTGTTCGTTGAAACGCAAAATATTGGAGAAGGGTTGAATATTACTATATTTAAATTGGTGAGGTGAAAGCTCTGTATTGTGGTATACAATCTCATTAGAGTTATTAACCAATCTGCCAGAGGTGAAGAACGTTCTGATGTGGAGACAGTTCGGGTAGGCAGTTCGGTTATCTGACGGAGTCGATGTGAGCGCATTTATTATCGGGTTGGGATTATTGGGAAGATTTTCGATAAATTTGATGGACAGTTCGAGGAAGCGTTGATCTATACGTTCAATATTAGCGGCATAGTAGAGCGAACTACTGTTGTAATATTTGTGGGAGTTGGGATGTCGGTTGAGGCCAGTGATCAGTCTGAAGCATTTCCTTTCGAAGATGCGTAGCTTCTCCATTTGGGCGGGTGTGATATGGTATCATATCGGGCATGCATATGTGAGAGTGGGTCTGATTATCTGTTTGTAGATAAGTGATTTAACTTTGGGAGAGAGACCATTCGGCTTGTACATCACTTTTCTGCAGAGATTAAGTTGAATTGCGGCTTTGCGAATCGAGTTTTTGGTGCGGGCGGAGAAGGACAGATTGTTGGTGAAGGTTATTCCCAGGTACTTTAAGGTTTTGGCGGGTTTAATTATATTGTTATTTAACTTGATTCTGATTTTGTTATGGCAGCGTATGGTGTTGTTAGTACAATTCGCATTTCTGCCTTTAAACACTATGAGTTGAGTTTCGGCTGGGTTGAGTCGGATTTTCCACTTAGTAAAATATACAGAGAGATTCGGGAGATAGCTGTTAATACAGTTTCTTGCCTCCTTGACAAACGTGTTGCTTGAATAAATTAAAGTGTCATCGGCATAATTCAGCATTACTGTATTAGGTGACGGCGGCTGCGGGGTGTCTGAAGTATACAGGAGGTATAATAATGGTCCGAGAATGGAACCTTGAGGAACACCCGCGGTTATACTGTATGGTGTCGAAAGAGTTGAATTTATTTTCACCATGAACTTTCTATCAGAAAGGTAGGAAGCGAGAAGTTTTATGGTGTGGGTGTTTAATCCGAACATTGAATGTAGCTTGTATATCAGTCCTGCAATCCAAACGCAATCGAATGCTTTTGCTATGTCGAGAGAGACGCATATTGTAGGGGATTGGTTTTGGAGATTCATTGTTACATCATGTGTCAGTTTTAGCAGAGCATGACAAGTTGAGTGTTGTGGACGAAAGCCAAATTGAGAATTCGGGATAAGGGAGTTGTCTCTAGCAAATGAGAGAAGATTTTTGTATATCTTACATTCCAAAACCTTACTAAGCGAATTTAGCTGTGATATGGGACGGAAGTTAGCCGGGTTGTTGGAAGAACCGGATTTACTAATAGGGACTATCACCGCTGTTTTCCAACATTTTGGGAAATGTGAAGCGTTTATTATGTGGTTGAGAAGAACGAGAATGGGGAGTAAGTTTTCCGGGTGAAGCCTTTTAAACAGAAGGTTAGGGATTCTATCCAAGCCTGTAGATTTTTTATTGTTACTCGAAGTAATCAATTCAGATAATTCTGTTAAGCTTAGGAATGTGTCGGTTCCCATGGGATGTGACGCTTTATTGGTTTCGTTGAATTCAGTAATGAATGGTGGGAAGGATGGCCCAAGTGTGCCTGAGATGAATTCATTCACGGTGTCGTGGAAATTAGTGACTGGGAGGGAATCGTTTTGTTTATGAGTTTTACAGAAGTGTTCAGCGAGACAGTTTGCTATATCAGTGTCCGATTGGGCGATGTTACTGTTAGTTGGTTGGATGAGATAGTCTATTCGAGGCTTGAATTTACGACCAGTTAGTCGATTTATATTTTTGAATAGGTCACGGTTTGGTTTGATACTGTTTAGAGTAGACGTGTAGGTCTGATTGGTGAAATTTTTAAGTTGTCCATTTATCAGGCTGGTCAAAAGCTGTATCTGTTGTTTAATAAATGGTGAGTAGCTAATATGCAATTTACGTCGGAGTTGTTTTTTTATGCGCAATAATTTTGTGAGGAGGTTGGGTAATGGTTTTCCTAAGTGGTTATGAGGGTCGATCGTAGGGGTATGGCTGAAGAGAGCATTTCCCAGTATTTGCTCTATTTTTACAGCTGCCTGGTCAATTTCAGTAGGGAATAGGTTTGAAGATTCCGGTAAAGAATAATTTGAAAAACTGGCAGCAATATCGTTATTGACTTTTTTCCAGTTTGTTTTGGAAAAATTTGGAATATGATTCACTGTGTAGAGTGGTTCGAGCGAAGGGATTTGAACCGTGGAGTGAACGGACCCATGATTGGATGGGAATGTAAAGGACTCTGTAGGGGGATAAGATGAATAGATATCTGTGGATTTTAGGAAGAAATCGATTGTTGATTTGGTTGTACTACAAATTCGAGTAGGTTGCAATGGACAGTCTGCGTAAACATATGGGTGAAGTGGGAGGAGATCTAGGAGTTGGTAGCCATATTTGTTGCACTTGATGTCATTAAATGATGTATGTCGAGCATTCCAGTCTCCCCCTATGATGAAAGGTGCCGGCAGAGACTGCTGGATTATTTGAGAAATGTCTGCACTAGGGAAGTTAGGTTCACGAGAAGGGTGAATGTATATAGACGACAAAACCAGTACTTTATTACTTCTGCAGAAGAGTTTAACTGCCGTGTATTCGACATTAGTTATGTTAGTGAACCTGATTTCAGTAAATTGGAATTTCTTGTGTATTAGAATTCCAGTACCACCATGAGGGCCAGTGGTTCGCGGGTTGGACACAAATGTGTAATTAGGAATGTATACTCGAGAGTTTGATTTAAGCCAAGTTTCTGAGAGAAGAAGAACATCTGGGGCGAACTTTTCAACAAACAAACGGTTAAATTCTAGTGTACTTATTTTATATTATAGCTTAGTTGTCTCCTGCACAGTTTGCCTTTCGGCGACAGACCATTGTTTTGTGTGCTGATTAAGCATAATCAAGCAAAATCCATAAATTGGGCTACGAATTGTTACTCCATCCACAATATTCTCGAGATTTAGCCTCCTGTGACTATTTGCTGTTTCCAGACCTGAAGGGCGATAAGAGATTTGGGTCGAATGAAGAGATCATCACAAAAACGAACGCATATTTTGACAGCCTTGAGGAAACTTATTATAGCGTTTGCCACGATAGTGAAGAGCGTGTGATTCGAACCGACGCTATCATGGTTAGAATCACTAAAATATAGAACCAAAGCTCAATTCAGACTAATGCCGCGTGTACGAATTCGATTTCTAGACTCAAGTACATTCAACTGATGTGGAATTGTTATGTTATCGCTATGGTATACGGCTCTGATGCTTTGCTTATTCGAATTTCCTTTCGGTGTTCTTCACTATTTGCTTGTATATTGTGTGTGTATCTGTTAGAAACGCCACGCTATTATTTGGAAGGAATAAACAAATTGAAAAAAACGCTGGACTAAATGTATCGAGTTAAAAGGAGACTATGTTGAGCATTAATCTGCCCCCGTATATATATATATATATATATATATATATATATATATATATATATATATATATATATATATATATATATATATATATATACATCTTTTTTTTAACGTTTGCATATAAAACTTATCTTAAATCTTCTACTACCCCAATCCTAGAAAAATTGTGTGTTGTGTAAGCTGGCTGATGATGCAGTTATTCTACCGACATTGGTGCACACGTCTTTATTTCCTATACAAGAACCAGAACTGTTGGTGCTGTTTAATTATATTGTCACACTCTCTGTGGAAAATAGCTCTTCTGAACCACAAGCTCTCTTGTGCGGTGCGCGTGAGTTCTCTATTGTAGCACAATCGCTCCTCAGTGGAATTCAGCATCCATCCTGTATAGGACCATTCGTATCGAATTCGAGGAACACCACTGGTGAAACAAAGCCGTTGCGACTCACGCTCTCATAAAAGAAAGTGTTTAGATAATAAGCCCCGTATACTACTTCATTGGGCGAGATTATTGCTCTTGCAATGTATCCTCTGATTAATTTACTCATAAAATTATCCACCCTATTTATGTAAGCTTCATTATATAAGGTCTCATTTGAATAACATTTTTATAGTCCGATTCCGGTGTTCGATATAATCTGAAAAAAGATCTGAGGCATTTCCTTTAGAACACCCGAATCTTTCCGATCAAATTTCGAGCTATGTTAAACCATACTAGACAATCATATATAATCATTGGCCTGAGTAGCGTCATGTAGCATATAACTTTTAGGTTGCTGTCAAGTTGGCTACTGTGAAATAGTCTTCATGGTATAGAGAAAGTTGTTCTAGCTTTGGCCAAAGCAGCCTGTACATGTCTGTTGAAGTACAGATATTGATCTAGCCAGATGGCAAAGTATTTCAGCACAAACTTGGTTTCCAGTTTAGATTCATGCGGTCCCTCGATAACTAACTTTCGCCATTTTTTTCTTGTGCCGTCCGTGGCTTTATAGAACGGGGTTCTAAATAGGATGGCTTCACGTTTTTGGAAGACGATCTTAAGTTTTCAGTCGTCACAACAGCGCTGCACTTTGTTGAAGTCACGCGGTAGTAAACTGTTTATGGACACAACTTACGGAGCTGTTCTGTAAAATATGAGATCGTCTGCGTACGCAATAACATGCCGAAAAATGCTTAATAACTCACTAACGTAAATGTTAAAAAGAATCGGAGAACGTACCGCTCCCTGTTGCAAACCATTCTTGAAATTATACGTTATATTGGAGGTCACTTTGCCACTTTTGACTACGAACCTTCTATCCTTTAACATATGATAAGGTACATATAGTAAAGGCTTATATATGCCTTGGCTGACCAGCTTGTAATATAACCCAAGTTTCCAAGTCTATCAGACAGGCACCTGTACATGGGTTCTAACATTTATTCCACTGTATATCGGAGACCAGTTTAGCTGCCAAACTGGTTATTGGGAATAATGTTGTTGTCATCTACTCATTTTAGCAGAGCTTTGTTAATGGTCTTTTCGAATACTTTACTGATGCTTGGAAGAAAACTTATCGAACGCATGTTCAGTCTTTGCCCTTTTTTGGGATGGGCTATATGATTGTCGGTTTCCAAAGCGCGGGAAAGTATATATTATTCACCGGTTTATTAAATAGGACTGTATATATACCTATTGGCGCAAGGCTAATAACCTTGCCGGAAAAACAAATTATAATGGAAAATTTAACAAACCTTGTTAAATAAGGCCAATACCGGATCCCGGTTGTAGTGCCGATGATGATGATGATGTATATACATCTATGGTCAATGGTGGGGAGATTATTGAGTACGATGTTATGTACTCAATCTATATCCACCGACTTTTTGTTTCTCAATGAGGCTAAGATAATCTGGATTTCTTCCCTCGTTATTAAAGGCTATTAGCCCTAACATTGGCAATAATGTAATTTGACAAATTATCGCAATTGAAAGCCGGGATTCTTTGATTGCCAAAGTGAAATTTCATTTCGGAGGTGCAGGTGATTCAGTATAGCTCTGGCCTCCAAGTCGTAATTTTGGTGAATGCTTTCATTCACCTTGTACCTTTCGTGAAAAACAGCTCCCACACGGTTCGCGTTTTCCAAGGGATCCTCTGTCACGAAGAGCTCATTATTGGGGATAGCGTTCTCTATATCTATGCCGACATTGATTAGAAGCTGCTTGTTTACGTCGCTACGTGGTATTGAATCTCGTTTCAAATATTTCTCCTGAATATCTTATTTATTTGTGGGAACATATTCGGGTTGTTAGATTTTATAGGCCGAATTCTGTTGCACCAAGTAGCAAAAGTGCTAATCTATAGTTAATTGTTGGAGGTTTTTAAATCGGGATTTCAGTGATATTATCTCCTGCCCTTGTCTGTCTGTGTAATTGTTTTAGTTTC
Organism: Microdon myrmicae; assembly: GCA_963931805.1. Classification (NCBI taxonomy): domain Eukaryota; kingdom Metazoa; phylum Arthropoda; class Insecta; order Diptera; family Syrphidae; genus Microdon; species Microdon myrmicae. The sequence goes on along the minus strand of OZ007497.1, from coordinate 6,000,499 downwards.
GATAGCAGTCTGCTCTTTTTCTTGTGGAGTGCGTTCATTGTTGTGTATCTGTCATGTTTATAGTATCTGTAACTGTTTTGGGAATTGTTTTGTCCATTGTCCGTTTTATAGTTTCGTCCATTTGTTGAATGTATTGGTCGATTTATTCATTTGTCAGGTTTCTGTTTGTTGGTAAGATAATATCATTCGAACGAAGTTCTCTTGTTAATGATGCGGTAAACCGTGGCCATTGCATTGCCCCGTAGTTGTAGGCTTGTGGGATCACGAATTGCTCAATTGTCCGTAAATATTTTCCGCTTTGTCTATTGTTATTAAGTAGTCTCAGTCGTGAGTCAATAACCAACGTCTCTAAGTACGATCTTCCTCTTTTTTTTTTTTTTATTAGACTTCTCTGGGGAGAGGCGAACCTAGTGGCGAGCAGGTCAGTTTTATATTCTACATGATACAAATTTAATCAACGATTTCCTCTGGTATTAGATATATAGTTTCCCCAATCTTTATGCTTGACGTTCATATCTCTATCTCGGATAAATTGTACTTTTACAGGTGCAAGCATCGAAAGAGAGTCTCGAACTCCGCTATAAAAAGGTTATGTTGCAGGTGTGCAGACCGCAATTGCATACAAACTGCTTCCTTGTTGAAGTCGTATGCGTACGATGCATGCTTCAAGCACCCGGAATCTGCGCACTTCTCCACTATATAAAACTTTATGTTGGAATCCTCTTCTAATAAAGATTGCGACGCATCTCCTTTGTTAGGAGTAAGGTCGGTCGTTTCGTATAATATTATAGTTTTTATGCCCTATCTTATGCCTCTGGTTTAACTTACCTTCCCCAGGTAGAAGTATATCAGGAGTTTCGTCTTGCAATAGGTTGAAAAGGGTGGTTCTTCTCGCAGTTTTTTTTTTATTTTATCTCCACATTTATCAACAATTCAATTACAGCTCTTCCCAAGCACCCTAAATTATACATTATCAATCTTTTGTCTTTCTTATGCCTTTCGACGTGCAATAACTAGTGTTTTTGTAACATATCACCATAATTGATATTATTTCTTTTTAAAAAATTTTCTATTCCATTTATCATCATCATCATCGGCACTACAACCGGGAGCCGGTCTTGACCTTATTTAGCCAGTCTTGAGGCTTGTTAAATTTTCCATAATGATTTGTTTTTTCCGGGCAAGGTCATTGGTCTTGCGCCAGAGGCTTCCCGACGGGGAATCGAACCCCGGTTTCCCGCGTGACAGGCGGATATGCTAACCACTATACTATCAAGGAGCCCATGTTTTTTTTTTTTGTTCTTCTCTTATTCTTATAAATGAATTTACATTCACAAGAGCTTTAATTGATGTGTTGGTTAGAGGGTTTATTCCGACTTTTTATTTAGACTGGGCAAGTGTGAGTAGATCTCGTTAATTTGGCTTTGCAGCTATGTCATCTGCCTCTATAGATTGAGCAGCCAGTGTTGTAGCCTGTATTGTTATTCTTCCGACCGACACAGATTGTGCGTTCGACCGCTGCGATGTTACAACCATTGTCGTTGTTCAAGTTGTCTCTGTTTTCTTTTGTCAAGCTACACTTCTCGACATTAATTTTCGAAATTTAGGACATCCTCGATAGTTAGCGGGATGTCCCTCATTCGTATATACTGCGCACTTTAGAAGAGTTTTGTCTTCCCCAGAGCGCATTCTTCTGGCTTATGGTCGTATCCATATTTTTCGCTGTATTTCACAGTTCTATGCTACCTTCTACTACAAAGAATTCAAGATATAAAGTAATCTTGCATTCGGAGATACGAGTTAAGACATGCGAAGGACTTGTTAAAAAACCTATTTGATGGCAATGACACAAAATTTGCTTTAGTTTATATTGAGTACCTAAGTCTAGCAACAAAAGAAAAAACTCTACTAAAGTGGAGAAAGTCTACTGTATAGTGGCAAATTTACATAAATGTAGGTTTACTAGGTTTAGGGGAGAATTAGATTAGTTTTAGGGTTTCCAAAAAGAAAGAAATTGGATTAAGTAAGAGAAATATACAAAAGTTGTTCTTGGTTTTTTTTTATTATAGCTTGTTAGTTTGTATGAAAAGTATGAGAGAAAGACCGAAAGGCAATACTACGATTTTAGTCATACTATGTTTATTCTAGTTGGCGCAAGGCTAATAACCTTGCCCGGAAAAATAAATTATTATGGAAAATTTATCAAATTTTACTTGCTAAATAAGGCCAAGACCTTATCCCGCTTATAGTGCCAATGACGACGATGTTTATTCTAGAGTGCCTGCGTGGGATAAGAATTGTTAAGGTTTTTTTCTATCAATTGTAGTAAGTCAAACAAAGAGAAAGTAAATAAGTAAAAAATTGTTCATATCAAAATTTCTAAAGCCAAACTCTGACAGTGAAAAAGGTGCGAAGAAATTCTTCAAATCCCTGTTAGCATATCCGTATGTCATACATGGCGAGACCACATAGGTTCGCTAATCGTTTCAGATACAAGTGATTGCATAATAGATATTAGACTATGGTTTCAGTCTACCATAGCGTTTGTATGGCATTGTAGATTGGATCTTAAGGGCTTAAGAAAACTGCCTTAGTTATCTGGTACTCGTTTAGGCTCTTCTACTAATTAAGTCAGATTATAACTGATAATATTGTTCCTAAAAGATTTGTTTTTAGATTCTCTTAATGCGAACACCAACGTGCTTTCAAGTTGTCTATTTCCGAAAACGGGGCTGAGGGATTTTAATTTCACTATAACACAAAAATAAATCATTGGACCATGTGTCCACCGGCTCCAACAAAAGCATCTTTCCGGCTTGCTTCTTTTAAAGTTAATTGTTAAGCCAGACAAAATGTATGTGGAATTAACTTTTCAAAATAAAATATGCGAGCATTATAGGAACTCGGGTGTATCAAAGCAGATCGAACGACGAAATATGAGTATACGAAACTATCTGAATTTCATTTAATACAATTGGACAATTGATAGTCTATGATTGGACATGACAGAGGAATCACACCTCAAGCTGTAGTGGCACTAGGCGACACAACACTCAAGCGGTATTGTAAAGGCTTGGAGATATGTGTTGGGATCCATAATGGATTGGTGGAAATGACGCCGCAGGTATTTCAGCGTATAGCGGTTACAACTTTATATTTTATTGTACTGTGATAATTGGTATTTTACTGTGGGATAAGGGCGTGGTAATGAATGAATTCACTGTTGAGCCTTTGGCGGTTTCGTAGTCTGTAAACCTTCTGCCAATAAACACGAAACGACACACGGAGCGGAGACAGCGACAATTAAACACCAAGTCTTTCCTTTCCTTTGCAGCGCTCCTTTTATTTTATGTTATTTCTCTTACACAAATTGTTACAATATCTCTTTTTTATTCAGGGAATATAATAGATGGATTAAACGAATATATTCGAACATTGATTTTATAGCTTCTGTAGCACAACCAAACATGAAAATCAAATCGACACTATATTAATTCACCGTCCACATACTAATCTCGTATTTTAATTAAATCGCGTTGGTGAACTGGCGTACCCTTTTAAGTTTACTGGGGGCAAACGGTTTCTTTCGCTAATCGGCGCGGCGCGGACTGACGTCTTCCTCGGGGTTCTCTAACTGTCTGCTCCTCGATATAACCTCATTGGTTTCTCGAAATAGGCTACCCGATTTGGCTATCAAAATCTGACTGACTATCTCAAACCTCAACAATATCCTGCTCACACAGATACCCAGATTCAAACTGGTATCTGTATCTATCCGGAAAATATTCCCTATTTGCTCTGCTAACAGAACTTCCGAATTTCTGTTAGCAGCATGTTATCACATCCCCCGGGATATTTTGTAGTTTCCTGAAAGGGGAAAGTCATCTTTGCATACATCATTATTATCGCTGATATAATTTCATTTCCACGGCCTTCTGTTTGCACAGAACATCTGGCGCCCAGACCAGAGATATTCGGCGATTGTTTTGACGTGCAGTCCGTGGGTCTTATTTGAACTTGGTACCCGGAATCGAAATCCATTAGATCTTTATAATGGTGCGAAATTCTAGCGTGGCCGTGGGACCGGAGTATTGCCTCTGTTGGCTTAACTCCTCATAAATTATCGGATATCTCGTTGAGATATATTCGATTGCGATAGGTCGTGGCTGCCTCCTGTTGTTCAACGGATTTGGGTGGTCCTTGCATTAGATTACCCGCACGTGCATCCGTTGATCGGTTCATTCTTTGATGATAGCAATTCTTTTGTATCGAATTTCGGAATTGCCGGTTCGATGAGATGTTCCTGGGCGCAGGCAGCATGTATGGCATTTTGGGAATTGTTTTTTCTTTTTTTAGGAATAGAACGCATGGATGTTTATACCTTTGTTTCAGGCATGATGAGTTATAATTGTTGAGCTTGACCTAAAAAGCTTTGGGGACGTTCAGTTCCTTGCTTTTTGGTGTCGGTCTCAACGTTGGCTGCGAGTTGCAGGCCCTATGGTGGGACTTTAGGGAACGCGTCTGTGGGCACGTGCGTTGCGTTATCAGGTAAATAAGTTCTTTGAAGGTAGGAACCTTACCTGCGCGGAATTGTGCGTTCGTAGAACGCTACAAGCCTGCTTGTCGTACAGACCGGTTAAAGGATCTATATTAATCGCGCTTAAAGCATTTAACATATGGTATACCCATCACATGATTGCTTTGTTTGCCACAGGACTACGACAATCAAACGGCAAATCAAGTGCGATTGTTTAGCTGGTAGGACAACACACTGTGTGGTAAAAATGTCATGCTTGTGACTATTTGTAATTGAAAAATCTACAAGATTCTTAAATTCGACTTTACTTGGCGATGTTAAGCTACCGTTTTGTATATACTCATACATTTATTAAGCTGATAAGTTTTTCCAATGAAAATGTGCTAAATATATTTCATACAGCGCTATCGAAATCCGTTTTCTCGAATCAGTGACTTGCAAACATCTTGATATTCTTTGCCCTCGTCTTTGCCGAATATTTCGATATCATAAGGGTATTAATAATCCTCTGTGCGAACTGCCGAAATCATTCAATAAATTTCTATCAAATATTCCTGCAGTCAAGATAATATGGTTGCAATTAAGTCTTTGCTCCGTGCATAGTTGCCTTTTAATTTTTGTAAAAAAAAAACGTATTTCATCCCATAGTCTCCTCCAATGCAATTTCACTGGTATCGTCTTCCCATCTCCATCCCTTTATATCTCAAACAAATTTGTAGTCAGGGTATAGATCTTATGCTCACGTGGCATAAAGTAAACATAACAAGAAGACCGACTTGAGTTATTATAAACAACATTACGACGGATCTCCTCCGCTTATAGTTCGACAGTTGTGCAACCAACTTGAAACCCACAGAAACTAAACACATCGTAAATCTGCCTGATGGTGCCAAAAGTTTTTGCCATTTGACTTCCAACTACATGATCCTGGAAAACGCATCCTCTGTCTTTGATAGAAAAGACGAGACTCTACAAATTGATTTCTTTAGTCTTCTTCATCCAAAGTATTCATTCAGACGTAGATACACCACTAAGTGGATAATTACATAGTTAACGTAAAATCGATTAACGTAACGTAAAAGTCGATGCGTTCTGTAACTTCGTAATTTCACCATACTTGCAATAAAATGTGCGTGCCTAATTGTATGTGTAAAGTGATGTAGCCGAAAGTAATGGCGACTAAAGTTAAAGCTTTGTGCTCCACCTTTTCAGTTTATTTTTTCAGTAATAAGAAAAAACTAGAAAAATGTGATAGTGATCTTTAGTGTTTAGATAAAAATCGCTTTAATAGCCAAGTATAGCCAAATGTATAGCAACAGTGGTGGCAGTAAATTCGATCAAATGGTAAGTTGGTTTCAGTTTATATCTGTTTAAGAGTAAATTTATTATGGATATGTGACTCTGATTGGTGTTACAATAGATACCTTTTCTTACACTTTGATTGGTTTGAAACATACCATTCTTAATCTTTTATCTCGTCTTTCTCATAAAGATTATATTTGATTTCAACATTTCAACAAAATCCATTTACGTTCTGGTGTCTCAAAGGAATCATTTTCCATAATATATATATATTTTTTTTTTTTTTGGTAACTGAACCTTCTAATATTACACATAATATCTTTTGTACCAGGTTAATTTATTTTATTAATAGACATTGTTTGATTTCACACTCTCGACTGGAATTGAGAAGTTCTCACAATATTTTTCTGCCCAAAAATAATTGATGAACAGTCATAGAGCAGAGGATTAAGGGCCCCAGTCGGTCTTTCATTTACGAAAAAGTACGGATCAATAACACGAGCAAGACCACAACGCACAACAAATAGTCACTTTTCATGGATGCAGTAACTTCTCCACAATTACTCGTGGGTTTTTGGATCCCTAGATTCGGCAATTTTGCCCATTTGCGTTGATTCAAGGTTTACAAAAATTAACTTGCACATGCATCACTCATTCTGTATGTGCGGCAAATTCGGTGATCGGTGGGTTTCAATTGTTGTGTGAGTTAAAATTTATAAGCACTAAGTAACAAGTCTAAGGGCAAAATACACCATAATGTACAGTAAGACACCTCATTGTCTGAGAAACCCGAGGATTTGATAAATTTGGAACTTCCGCCACATTTGCACCGACATCTTACATGTCTTATGGGTAACAGACCCATTCTCTTCGAATTTCTACACTGTGTGAAATTTTGCATTTAGAAACATGAAATACGAATACGGCAGAATTACCATCTTTGTAAAAAAAATTTAACAATTCTAGTAGCAATAATTTTACCATTATTAAAAATCAAAAGTTTAATTTTTAAGTTTGACAGCTGTCAAAATTACATGTGTGCACTTGCTGATATATGAAATACATAAACTATTTTATTAATTGTTAGGAAACTTAGAGATTCAAGATACATCACCAAAGTCTGAGTAAATTGTATATATTTTTCTAAACATTTTTTGTTGCAGTTACATTATATGTTTAACGACATTGCATAAAAAGTCATAAGAAAACAGTTCTATTTAATATATCTCTCATTTGAATGATCACGTCTATGGTCTTGATGATCTGATGTTTGGACTTGTTCGTGTCTCTTTCCACTACTGCTTTCATGAAAGTGTAGAGTAAAATCGCCATGTTGAGTAGAATTTGTTTAGATGTTGAGTGAGAAAAGGGTCAGGGTAATTAAGACGCCGTGAGCGGAATCCAACTGTTTCTAGCAGGGGTGGAAAGTCCTAAAGTGAGATTCGTCGCTTAGCAGATAAAGCAGGGCTCGAATGCCATAAGTTTCTGCCAAAAATAGAAATGAGAAGCAATGCAAATTGTGGTCTGATCGAATCAGATTTATTCATCAAAAATTCTGTCCTTAAATACTATTTCTCCCATTAACATTTCCGATCCACACCAATATCAAGCGGGTCTCAGGCCATCATATTTCGGCTGTCCAAATCATGACCTGAAAACGATGTTCGTCATTTAAAATACGCACCACACATTGCATGGACAATCTACAGTGACTCACCTCTCAGGTAACACGTTAATAGGTGAGTGTCATACACTGTGATATCGTATACCATACATAACACACATCCATCGGAGCACCTGGGAAATGAGTATTGTCATGTCATACTTTTTGTCTTTGCTTTGGCGTGTGCCGCCCGGTATTTTATTTCAACATCGTGGATTTTGAATTATGATCTAATTATTCGGCGTATATTATAGGAAATATGTTTCTGTTTTATTAGGTACACTACACCCTTACCCTCAAGCGAAAAATTAATTGAAGAATAATTTTTCAAGAACTCTCTCCATCTATATGCTTCGGAATTGCTTCACATTGAGGTTGTTAGGTTGCTAATTACATTGTTGAATAGGTCTTGCCTTATCTTATGTATTATATTTTATTCTTTTAATAAATTTCGAGTGTTTTTTTTTCTATTTCTTCAGATACCTAGTCAGTATTGTGTATATTATATTCGTTAACGTGTGTTGTATTTCTTAAGGCTACTGTTGTGGAACTTTTTACGTTCTCCATTTGACTTTTTGTATAGTCCGGACATACTGATTTATTCTTCAAAAATGCTGTCGTAATTACATTGTTGAATAGGTCTTATGTATTATATTTTATTCTTTTAATAAATTTCGAGTGATCTCTTTTTTTTGCTATTTCTCGGGTGAGTAGGCATGGTGTATATTATGTTCGTTAACGTGTGTTGTATTTTGTAAGGCTACTGTTGTGGAACTTCTTACGTTCTCCATTTATGTCTATTATTGAACTTACATTCTCTGTTTTGATTATTTTGTATAGTCCGGACATTGTAATTTTTTCTAACTTTCTAATTTAACAAATACTAAATCTCCTATTTTAAAATCTGAAATGTTTGCATTCTTATCTTATTCTAATTTTCTTTTAGTTTCAACATTATTGATGATTTTTTATGCTTTTTCTATTGCATTCTTATTCCATCTACATAGTTGTCTAATTATATACTTTTTCATCGATATTTATTACATCACTTGGTACTTATAGTAATTTTCTTAAAATGAGTTCATATGGGGTATAACAGGTGTCTCTGGCGCAAGGCTAATAACCTTGCCCGGAAAAACAAATTATTATGGAAAATTTAACAAGTCTCAGACTTGTTAAATAAGGCCAAGACCGGATCCCGATTGTAGTGCCGATGATGATGATAATGATAACTGGTGTCTACGTGTGGTGTTATGTGATATGCAAATGCATAGTATGGTATCTAAATATCACATTCATTATCTTCAGTGAAATTTAGAAGAAATTCATTTTAAACCCTATGGTTTCTTTCTAACGACCCTATACTTTGATGATGATACGGACCCGAATGAATTGACTCCTATAGTGAGATTGTAGGAGACGAGATCGTGGCACCGACATGGGCGCAGGGTTCTACCTCGTCCTCACAAAAGTATCCTGTTGACCACTAGAAGAAATCCGTTCACCAGCAAGGGGGTTCATAACGCAGCACAGCGAATAAAACCACGGAATAGATACTATATGTTGAGAGTTTTTATTGTTTTCTTTAGTTAACGCTAATTGTGCACTAGTTATAATGTCGAAATTGATTTAAGAAACGAATATGAATACGAAACTAGGAGACAGCTTTAAAATATAAATTGCAATTCTGCTGAGAATAAAGGATCACTCGATAAACGTACCGTACCGTGTGCACGGCACGGCGAAGAGGTAGACAAAACCGACCGACTCCTTCGATGGATGAATTACGACTCAACGATATCTTGCTCGTTCAGAGCTCACTCGCTCATCGTGATCATGGTGGTATGTGTGCCTAGAACAAAGAAAGACATAAAGTGCATTCCTAGGATACGATTTCGGTAAAGCAAATAAAACCGAAATCGTCGGATGCCAATGGAATCTTTGTTGGAACATGTGCGGCTAAACAAAGAGAGGATAATCCGATGTGAAAATGTTCTAATTGGTTTTAGCTAAGTTACTGGGAAATGGTGTTTATGGCATCGCTAGTAAGGGTACGTATTGAATACCTATTTGCATTGTTTATGCTTGGATTTCAATTGATGCTAAGGGACGCGGAATGCGTATTTGCTTTGGGTTACACATTGTGCGAGTCAGGGAATTTTATTGCTGGGAGAAAAACGTCGCCAGCCAATGTATGCATAAAGAAACTTATCGTATACATGAATGAAGGTGGGAATAGGCGACGCCATGATAATTATCTCTGGCTGGAATGGTTACATGATATGTGAACCGGGGTTTTTCTTTTCAGGATAATTTATGATAAGGAAAGTAAGAGCTCTTACAGGGGATTTGTAAACGAAGGAATGCTTGAAAAGGTAAGAATTCTCTTGCAGAACGTACCGTGGGATCTGGCGGAACCGCCACAAGATCCCTCGCTTAACAAATAAGGGAGGTCACGAATGCCAAAGGTTTCTGCTAAAAAATAGAAATGCCGTCCGGTATTTCATTGCATTTCAAGATCGTGGATTTGGAATTATGATCTAATTATCCAGTGTATATTATGGGAAATGTGTTTCTGTTTTAATGGGTACACAACAAAAGTCATAATCTGGAAAACCGACATTTCGCACGAGGGGATATGAATTTAAATAACGAGACTACTCGCTTCAACCTGATGACTTCGGAAAACATTCATCTCATTTAAAATGTGAAACACTTGTAACACTCGCTCACACCAACAAATAATAACAATACTGGGATCGACTATTCTGATTCCTTAGAATTTAGCTTCTGAGCTCATTGAATGATGTTGAGCATCGTAACATCAAGCTCGCCAATTTCAAAAAATTCACTGAATTTCCCCCAATATATCAGGCACAACCGCTTTTGGGCACCAGAAAACCCGAATGATTACTGTCATCGAGTGTCTAGCGCGAATCGTTTCGCTAATCGGAACTCCTCTGTTATACTTCGTACTAAGTTTCAACTATGACTGGCTCGAGGTTATAATGGTATAGTGCATGCGTCGAGCTAATTGCACTTCTATCTCACACACTGTCTGGGTACATGTTTCACGTTTTCGGTTTTCTCTTTATAGTCCAACAGAGTTATTCGTTTATTATATTACATTTGCGTAATCACTGCTGAAATCATATGTGCCGTGATATCAGCCGAGTCAGAAGGTAGGTCAGGATATATTATTCTTTCTTTGATGGAAGTATTCATTCTTGCCGTTCTCTTTAGATTGGCGCCTTATTGTGGAGGCGCATTCCCTAGTGGTTTTCTTGGGAGGTAAGTGCATTCACCCCTCGTAAAGTATCGGCTTCTTCAGTTGATATTGTGGGGTTCGATGTTGGTGTGCCGGCGTACGACACAGGTTCACTACAAACACCACTCCTTGTCACTGTCAAAGTTCCGCCGAACACTGTGCACCCGGGAGCCACAAAGGTAAGTAAAATGCACAGATGGTAATCACCGGGAATGTTCCCCAAGAGAAATGGAACTCCACTCCAGAAGGCAAAGAAAACACAGTCGTTTTTATTTTGACTATTCATCATCATCATCGGCACTACAACCGGGATCCGGTCAATTTTCCATGATAATTTGTTTTTTTTTTTTTGCGGGCAAGGTCATTAGTCTTGCGGCAGAGGCTCCCCGACGGGGAATCGAACCCCGGTCTCCCGCGTGACAGGCGGGGATACTAACCAGTATACTATCGAGGAGTTATTTTGACTATTAACACTCCTTTATTTTAATGTCATTGTTCTGGTTTTACAAACTGCACGTTAATCAACATTTATCCAAAAATACAGATGGATGAATTTATTGTGATTTAATTTTTTTTACACAAACAGATTTAACGCAACAGAAAAAGTGATTATATTTTATTAACTTCCTCGGCGACCTTTTTATTTTTGACCCACGATCACGAAGCGCATTTACTGGACAACAGAGTGTCAAGTTTTTCACTAGCAGATGTCCAGATATCAGTTACATTGGTCAAAAGGTTTCCCGTGGGCCGCCTGCTACGGAATCTAAATTGAGGACCATTTAAAATTCAGTTGCATTCCAAATATTTACTCAACTCAGCATCGAAGACTTTAGCTTGAAAAACATGAGTAATGCTATCGGCCGAGTATTTTGCTGTCTTTCCCTTTTTTCCTGGGATTGGCTGAACTCGAATGATTTTCCAGCAGATAGGAAACTGCCTCTGATACAATAAAGCGAACGAGTTTGCCAAGATCCGCCGACAGTTCTGGAGTACAATTTATAAAGACGGTTGATAGTATTCCATCCGGGGCGGGTCCGTTCTTACAGTCCAGTCTACAGAGAATGCATTGAATGGGTCGTGGGCGGAAGTTCACATCCGCCATTGAAGGCGGCACAGGCGCGATCACATGTGGCTCCAAAAGACCCGCATCGAAGGTTGAATTCGCATTGGCTTTATTCTTTGAATTCGTGACTTATGCCCCGCAGACCGTTACTCGCGGAAGAAAAGAGGAGGAAGCGAAGTATTTGCTAATAACCTTTGCCACTGACCAGAAGAGACACGAACCAGTTGGGCACTGAAACAGTTTGTTGGTCATTTGGTCACTGCGAACATTCTTCGCAGCATCAATCATCTGGTTGCATGTGCTTCCGATTCTGACAAAATTCGTTCCGTTCACTACCGTGGTAGTGGAATGCTCATTGTTTAAAAGCTCTAATTGTTGCAACTGCAATCTGCATTTTTTACCAAACCAAGGTTTATCGTATGAATTTCGTTTGATGGAATGTCGAATGTAAAGCTAAATAATTTCCGTGACTGACTCCGTGTATTCGTTGACATCGGAGTCTCCAAAGTACGCCACTGAGCACGGAAATCATGCGAAGAAATCCCTCAAATTGTCCCCGTTAACTGCCTCGTACCTCCGTACTTGGCAAGTTTGCGTATGTTAGTTATTCGTTTGAAATAAAAGTGGTTGCTCAACCGATAGCAAGCAGTGATGCCAGTTTCCCAATGGCGCAGATGTTTGCACGGTATATGTGCCCGGTTTGAATGACAGAAACATATCTAAGATGTCAAGCGACGACGTGTCTCAGTCCCGAATTATTTGTTAAAATTGTCAATGTTCAACTTTCGAGTTAATATTCAAACATTTAAACGACGATTTTGAAACATTAATTGTTCGATAGCTGCGACAGGATAAAACACAAGGTTTATTCTTTGCAGGAGATGGATATTTGATTTTGGCCATTGCCTTGACGCCTTTTTTAACTGTCTGGCTCTCATTCAGTCACTCTTCTGGTTGAAAGACTAAGAGTTTTTAAATTGGTTTTTAGCCTTTCAAGGTTATTGATTGCTTCTTTTTTTGCGTTTTGTTTATAGGACTTTTGGTATCGTCAGAGTCTTCTGAGAAACGTAATATTGTCGTCAAACTCTTCTGAGACATGTAATTTCTTCGTTCTTAATGCCATCAACATACATAATTAGTATCTGGCGTGGATGTAGGTGAAGGTGGTACTCTAGTGGTCGATTTTGATACTCCCGTTGATTTGTCAGAGTTTGATTATCGGTTTGGGATACTACCATCGTTGTAATAGTGGGCGTTTGTTTATTTGAATGGTAAACAGGTTTGATTATAGCATTTTTAAAATGAATAATTGATGAACGGTCAGTATTACAACTTCTCATATTGTCAAATTGCAGGCGCCTAATGGGTATTGTAATAGCATTATCTCCTAAAAATACCAGATATCGATTCCCGAGCCATCGCATGACAACAAAGAACAAGTGCATCAGTCGAATATCTTTTGCTTGCTTTGCATCGTATATATTTCTCGTTAGAATAACCACCCCATCTTCAAAAAAAACTATTCTGGTAAAAACACCTGATCTTCCTTTGATGCACAAAATAGATCTGAAACTTTCACCATTAAACACAAATCCATTTCACGGTTTCTCGAGGAAGTAAAAGCCCACGGTGCTCCATTATCCTTTCATGAGTTGCTCCTTCTTTATTTGAAAGTTACTCTATGACAATTGAATGACAGTGCACACTGGCAGCGCATCTTCTATCCCAGGGTGGGCTGTTGCTCGCGTATTTTTTTTATTTCTCTTCGTCCTTAATGCCATCAACTTTCGAAGTGCCCTTTGAAAGAATTGCTTTCTGACACCCCGGCCCACTCTTTAGTGTCATCCCCCATCGGAAACGCTTCTTGTTACATTGTGTATCCCTTTTACATTACGAACGTCCCGCGAGATCTGCTTCTGCTATTGTGCAGTGTGACATTTCTTCATTTGGTTAGGTGTGTTCTTCAGATCACTACCAGGATGGAGGGTGTTTCCATAACTCATTCGTGTTAAACACTTGCGCCATTCTCCTGCGTTCCCTTCATGTTTCCACAAAACACCGGGGGGGAGGAAAAGAAAAAGAATAAATTGTGACAACTTAATAAGTGGAACAGATTTCGCTTTTTCGTCTGTTTGTTCTAGCGACACCCTCGCTTATAAAGATGGGTCGTGTTGCGCGCGCCTTAAATGGCTGAGGAGTTCCGTTCGGTTGGGATGAAATAAATCTTCTTACTCGTCGAGGGGGACGTTCTGGTCCTTGCTGTGAGATTTTTGTATCAGAAGACAATAAAAGATAAAACTCTGTGCGTGTGTCTCAGATACAAAGGGAGGGTAGGTGATGTCTTTTTCGGTTATTCGGTTGTGATAAGAACACACGTGACAAATCGAAACATTTGGTGTTTCGGATGATATGTGAGGTTGCAGCGGGGGTGACAATTACCCGTGCTGTCATAAATTTGAATCACCCAGCACATGCACTTACCGGATCCCCTGTGAGAAATGTGTTTCCACGAGATTAACGTGGTCGATAGCGTTTGGGAAGTGAGTCGTCAAGAACAATTGTCTCCTTTTCTTCAGTAAAGGATAGGTAAGCAGTAGGTAGCGTTCAAGTTTTGGAATATAAAAACGGAGGTGAAAATGTGACTGGTATAAAAACTGCTTGTGGTTTATGACGCAGCCAGATGTGCGCTATGAGAAGCCTAAAATGAAGCTCGTTAAAACTGCACTTAACCAGCGGTCCCATGTGTTATAAAAATGAATCACTAAGCTCATGTCATCAAAACGTATAAATGTTCTTAGACTGGAAGCATTAAACAGTGAAGAGTGTATAGAATAATATTTTCTTAGTAAATTTTGCCGAACGGAAATATCCATGAAATCCTAATTCTGGGGTGATTTGCAGGGTGCGGTCTTGTGTCGGAGGAAATGAATTCCTCTTAGTGGTGCAGTCGGCAACGGGTGGAAGTAGATCTGAGGTAAAATGTTGAGTAAAAAGCGATTGTACTCCAACTGCTGATATTAGAATGAGCTTTGAATTGTATAGTTCAAGAATAATAAGTTATATTGGTCATTTAAGTAGCAATTTGGTAATTTCTTTTGGGCATACATACTTTTGCTATCCCATTTTATTTATTAAATTAAATACTCACATTTAGTTATCAAATTAAATACTCATATTATTGTGTGATATATATTGCATTTGTTACTATAAATCCTGCAGTTGTGCATCGGTTCAATCAACGATACGGCCTTTGAAAAGGTTGTGTAAGTCATTTTTAAAATAGTCTGGCTACTTGTTTACCTACAAATCATTCCATTTCAGTTTTCGGATGTAATGCGGTGATTTCTTTTGTTTTTTTTGTAAAGCACCATGAAAACAATGAATTTGAGAGAAAACGTTAGAATACATATATATTGAAAAACCGCATGTTCAGCTCCAAGAATTTTATGCCTTCCCCTAAATGAATCGTGAGACTTTTAGATAGGAGCGGTGGAACTTGAAAAAATGCAGTGTGATGGTAGCCAATCTTATTACATTTACCAATTGTGAAATGTGCATGAAGTCACTGCGTTCTTTGCAGATCTTCAGTATCTACTTTTAAAACAATGAAGATTTTACACATCCCTCATCAACTGATGTGTGAAAATTCCGGCCATCATGTCACATAAATCTGCGGTCACTGAACAGAATCACCGACTGCTTGTCACCCAGTAGGTTAATGGTACTTAGCCAACATATTTAAATTAAATTCTTGGCAATGTCAATTTTGTTTTGTTTTTTGTTTGTTTTTTTTACACTAACGCGCGCACAAAACGGGATTTTGAATTACCCTTAAATATCAGGGCACAGTGCGAGCGGATGGTGAGGAATTGGTTACGGCAGGTGTCGATGTATATTGCTCTTGAAGTCTGGACATCACAACGACCAGGAAACACATGATCAGGCAGAAAATTCCACATTCGTGTGGTTCAGCTAAAGAATGAGTATCTATGTTTATTTGTGCACCTGAAGTCCACGTTCAACGTGATCTGATGCGCATTCACAGATCGACCGGTATCGCGGTCAAATTTTTGAAGGGGCGGAACACATTGAGCAAGTTCAATTGAGCAACGACCGTTGTAACCTGCTGAGTCCCCAATAAGTTTCACTGCTCGCTTTTGCATTCTGTCGAGCACGTGCAATGGAGATTTGGATGCGCCTGACCAAATATGGGAGTTGAACTCAAACATCCAGATTGGATGGAGTGAAGTATCTTTTGCATCTCTTAAGGAACCCCATACGTTTGGCTGAACTTTTCGCAGCTTCAAAAATGTGGTCGCTCCAATTAAGAGTCGAATTAATTTGAGTGCTGGAAGGAATGGTTCCACTTTTCGGTAAGGTATGCCATCAAGTCTCCGGTGGACCGGATGCTACAAAAAAGCCATATTGGCGAGGTCATTTGATTCCAGATATTTTGAAAGTTGACGGTTCATAAGTGATTCCATTACCTTCGAGAGAATAGAAGTTAGTGCTGTGGGTCGATAAGAAGAAAGGGATAATTTGTCTGAATGTTCGCTGACTTCCATCTATTTGAGAAACGGCCAGTAGAATAAGACAAATGGAAGAGTTTCCGCAGTTAGAGAGTGAAGAGGAACATCTCCTCAAGAGGATTGGGGTAATGCCATCCAATTCGTTTGCGTTTAGCTCTTTGAGTGCGCGGGCAACAGTACGCGTTTGGAAGTGAATCTGGCTCATGATGTGCTGCTTATGCTCAAGATGAGCCGGAACTGATGTGCTCTGAGGCAGGAAGATTCGCCTTCTCTATTGCACTGGCGACTGGTCTGTCATCGACTATAAGCGATGGAATGGATGAAGAGACTGAGTTTTGAATGCGCAGAAGTTTCTACTACCAGTGGGAGAGTGTAGTACTTCTTGTCTCACTCTCTGTTCATGCAAGGACTTTGCGCGTTGGATATACCTATTGCAGTCATTTCTAGCTCTCTTAAATATTTTTCGGTATTCCTCAGTATTGTTTGATTTATACAACCGTAAACTCAACTCTTTAGCTTTAATGGCTTCACGACACCCGAAATCGAACCACATATTTTTCTTGGGTTTGATACTCTTTACTCTGTGTGGAATAAAGGTTCGCATGCTAAGTAAAATCGTCTCTGACTCCGCTATAGAGTCAACCTCGTTATTGAGGAAAAATAGCGACCAATTTAACCTCCCAACAAAGTCGTTCAGACCTTCCCAGTTGGCTTTCTCGTAGAACCATTCTGTTCTTTTGGGAGCTTTCTCGTTAACGTTACTGTTGATTAGAGCAAATTTAGCTGACACGACATACTGGTCTGAAGTGTCCAAGGGCGAAGAAACTTCAATTGTGTTGTAGTACGGTTCGCTTCCGTGCTTCTCGATCAACGAGGAATCGACCAGGCCCAATAAAAATGCAGCTTTTTGAATCTGCAACTACTTTTATTAATTTTAATATTTAATTTAAATGATTGACGTCCTTAAACGTTGGACGCCAACCTAGAGACTGATCCTGGAATACGAAATCCATCGCCCTTATAAAGAGAAACAAATCGAAATTTGTATCTCGAAAATACACAATTTCCTACAAAAATCCCGATTTTGGAATCCTGAGTGAGATGCTCAGTGTTTATTTAAGATAAGAACTCAATTTCTTGAATTCTTACGAAACTATTTCGCAGATGTCGATATGTATCTGGTTTTGGTTTTCTATTTAACTTAACTCAACGGAATTTTTCAGATACAGATGACGATCTCTGGATTTTGAGTTTTGATGATGCCGTGGGGCGAATGTAGAACAATAAACGAATATTAGATTTGTTTATTGGGAATTTGATTTTAATTTAAGATTTTGGATTTAATTATGCCGTGGAAGCAGCTAATAAGCGATAAACGAATGTTTGATTCGTTTATTGCGAATTTTGGTTTATGTTTGGGTTTTTTCGGGTTTTGATAGGATTTTGGATGTAGGAAAGGGGGAAAGGGTGGTAGGGCTTTTTAGAGCACTACAGTGTATTTGTTTGGGTGGTAGGTGAGAAACAGGTCCAGTGTGTTGGCGGAATGACCGTATACAGTTGTTGCGAACTAATTAAGAACCATACTAGAAATTTTGTTTACAATAATTTTTTATTAAAATTCTTTGCTATAAACAGTTTGTAAAATGTTTTTTATATATGTGTTTGAGTATATTAATTAAAATATAAATAATATTCAAATGTCTTAAAACAAAGTAAGTACTTATATTTCCCTTTACTTTCAAACAAATAATTATATTTACCACCAAATATTTACGTAAAACGAAATTATACAAAAAGAAACAAATCGTTCTTAATTAGAACGCCAGCTAATTTTGTTTTACAAAACCTTTTGAATTTAATTTTATGTTTTTTTGTTATTTTTTTGTAAATATTATTTATATTTTAATTAATATACTAAAATACATATATAAAAAACATTTTACAAACTGTTTTGTAAACAAAATTTGTAGTATCGTTCTTAATTAGTTCGCCACAACTGTATGTCTGGTACCCGTCTTGGATCCGGTAATTGGATTGAAATTCACTTCAAGGGGCTGAGAAGGGTCTATGTTAGTAAATGACTTGTCGTCATCTTTTTCTATTCCGGTTGAATTAATTCTAATTCTTTATACATAAAACAAATTTATTGCGTTATAGCGATTACCTATTTGTGTTAACAGCTCAGATTTAACTGAGATGTGACTTAAGGCACCAAGAAAAGCTAAGGCTAGGATATTTTTTTGGTGACATAAGTTTTATAATTTATTAGCACTAGCTCATAAATAGCTATCGCTCACCAACCCCTAGGTTATGATATCACTACGTTCCAGCACATCTTGATCTACTGCCTTTTTATCATCTCAGTCTCTTAATTATTTTCATCTAAATTTAAAAATTCTAAACTAAATTCTCAGGCGTAAAAGTTTTGTTTTTCATAAATCGCATACCTGTCACCTTTTTACTAATTTTGAATCAACCTTCAAATTTCTTAACTAAATTTTTGATTCCAGTGAATTAAAAGAGATTGAGGAACGCTCACTCCTCTATTTTGGTTGTACACATGGTCTCGATTACATTTATATTTTCGCATTTTGTCGCCATTTAGTTAATCTTATATTTCAACCTTCACACCAACTACAGGGCAACTATAACCCCTATTCATGTCCACATTTATTTACACCGTTCTCTTCAGCAATGTGTCATTCTGAAGTTGCCCAAAACGAAAAGGAAGAAAACAGAACAAAAGAGAAAGAATTATCGGAAAAAACAAATTCTCCGTCCGGAGCCCATTGAAATCGCTCCGAACGACCAAATAACTTTTATACAATAAATATATATTATCCCAGCCTGTCTACTAATATATCACACTCATAAAAAAAAGAATAAATAAATAAAAAAAAAAACGAATAGAAAGAGAAAGAAAATTAAATGAAACGTGTAACCAAAAACATAAAGAAAAGAAAAAACAAAACAAAAAGCAAAAATAAATTATTAATCTCTCTTCATCCGCTCTACCCATAGTCTCAGGCACCGCCTCCTAAACCATTCTCACCACCATTCTTTAGCGGTGCTATATATACTATAACCTGCCCCCACCTCCCGGCTCTACTCCTGCCATTTTAATTTGTCCTGGTTACCCAAGATTCAGCTTAGTTAAGTTAGTTCTTACGCTCTTTACTTACGTTTTTAAGTTATGCATATTTTAGTTGTAGGAACTTATTGCTTGAATTAAAGCAATAAACGGGGTGGCAGTCCACACTAAACTTCGTATACACATATTGGAATTGTCACTCAATTAACCGGCTTTTTTGTTCGATGTATCGCAGTTTGTTGGTACAAATAATGGTATATATGATATTGTTGTGAATGCTCAATTGCCTTATACTTTTGGCGGGCTGAAAAGTTATTTTGTCTTCCGAAGCTGTTGTATATATAGATATATACACAAACATCTGTAGTGTTATACAAATCGCCCATATATTATGAACTCTTATACTATTAGCTCTTATACTGCAAACTCGTATATAAAGCTGAGATTGCAGCATAAGATTTTGGAGCATAAGAGTTTGTAATATAAGAGATTTCGTTATTAACGTTTGCCTTCCAAAAGTTTTCAGTACAAACATGTTTGGTATTAGTGTTTTCAGTATAAGCATTCAATATAAGTGATTTTGGCGCAAGGCTAATAACCTTGCCCGGAAAAACAAATTATTATGGAAAATT
The DNA here is from genome assembly GCA_963931805.1 of Microdon myrmicae. Taxonomy (NCBI): domain Eukaryota; kingdom Metazoa; phylum Arthropoda; class Insecta; order Diptera; family Syrphidae; genus Microdon; species Microdon myrmicae. The sequence continues at coordinate 5,980,411 of OZ007497.1, read as the reverse complement.
CATCAAATTTTACTTGCTAAATAAGGCCAAGGCCGGATCCCGGTTATAGTGCCAATGACGATAAGTGATTTTATTGTAACAGTTTTCAGTATAAAAGGTTTTAGTACGAGAGTTTTCAATATATGAGTTTTCAGTATAAATATTTTTAGTATAAACGTTTGCAGTATAAGAGTTTTCAGTACAATCGCTTGCAGTATAAATGTTTACAATGTAGAGTTTGCAGGATAATAGTTTGTGGTATGGGGGTTGGCACTATAGAGGTTTGCAGCATAAAAACTAATAGTATAAAGATTCATAGTATGCGAGTAAATAATGTAACACCACGCGGGTATAACACTAAACCTTTATAGTAGTTGTGTTCTAACATATAAGATCTCATAATAGAATAATTATATCAGTGACACATAAGAATCAGCCGTCTCTTGGTATCGTGGGCTACGCTTCGCCAACCGAGAAAAAAAAATTATTCGGGGCGCAAACAAAAAATCGAAATTGCATGTTTTTTTTATAAGCAAGTAAATGTCGCACCAATGTTTAATCATCATCATCATCATCGGCACTACAACCGGGAACCGGTCTTGGCCTTATTTAGCAAGTCCTGAGGCTTGTTAAATTTTCCATAATAATTTATTTTTTCTGGGCAAGGTCATTAGTCTTGCGCCAGGGGCTCCCCGACGGGGAATCGAACCCCGGTCTCCCGGGTGACAGGCGGGTATACTAACCACTATACTATCGACGAGCCCACAATGTTTAATATAAGATTAAAAAACATAAGAGTGAATACTATAAGTGGGGCTGAAAAGTCCCGAGATTTTGGCACCACTAGCAAATGGACGTGACTCATTTCGAGCAGCTCATCGTTTACAAGCTACAGTCATTTCAGTGACGCTACTTTCGCCTTTGCGAAAAAATGGAAAAATCGGGAATATCGCATCAAACATTGTTTTTTGATGGAAAAAACGTTAGTGTTCCGATGGTTACAGAAATGTTATTCCACATCTGCTCCTTTGAGAACAGCAGTTTTTCGGTGGCTTAGTGAATTTAAAATGGGTCGCACAAGCAGCACAGATGCACCTCGCTCTGAAAGGCTAAACGAGGCTACGAATGCAGAATTTGTGAATCAAGTGCATCGAATTGTTTTGAGTAATCGTGAAGTGAAAGGGCGTGATTTGGCTGAGGTCGTGGGCATGCCGAAAGAACGGGCGGCATACATTTTGCACGATCTTCTGGAAATAAAAAATCGATCGCGCGATGGGTGCCGCGTTTGCTGACCATCGACGAAAAATTGCAGCGCGTTGATCATTCAACGGCCGGTTAGCGAAATCGAGCGGACTTTTTACGACGTTTTGGGACGATGGATGAAGTGTGCGTCCATTACCATAAGGCTGAGTCCAATAGCCAGTCTGCAGAGTCGCTGGAAAGCCACGAAAATCGACCAAAGTGGCCAAAAGACAAAGGAAAAGGTTATGGTCTTCATTTTTTGGGATGCGTGTGAACAGTCACGGGACACTGCAGCGTTACTGAACAAGCTGAACAACGAAATAAAGAAAAAACGGCCCCATATGGCGAAGAAAAAACGTCTGTAACATCACGATAACGCACCGTGACACACCCCCCTGAAAGCGATAGACTGTAGTGTATACAACCACAAAAATTTTGATATTTAACATAAAGTTACAGTGGTTACCTGATTCCTCCCTCGTGGTGACCAGCTCATGTATCTTGTTGTGCTCGGCTCAGGTCAGTGCAGCAGCCCTCTCATTCCTCGATCATCAATTCCTTGGATTATACAGTGGTTGGGCCATCGTTTTCGTGCCTTGTCGCGTTCTCGCTCCCAGTTAAGTACCCAGACACAATCCTGTCTGTGGTGTCCCCGTCGGCCGGTATTCCGTTTGGCGCCAGTTCAATTTGGAAAAGGAAGAACCTTGATGTAGAATCAATAATCACCACTTGAATTGATGATTCCTGCCCTGATTCCAGCAATAAGTAGTCCGTAAATTATCCAGTGTCGGCTCCTCTGGATGTTCTACCGATTCAGCACTGATTAGTTACTTTTAGTTTGTTGAACAACCGCTGTTAATTGAATTTGTGCTTATTACACCCGAAAAGCAACGACAGAGGCTACACAAATTCACAGTAAAAAAACGGAAATCACTTTAACGTCAACGTTTGCCTTTCTGCATTTACACTTCGATGAAAAAAATTACTTTTTACTTTTTTCCGTCTTTAATATCCTTTTCTTTTACATTTATTTTGTTTTCTGACAAAACCAAAAATTAACACGGGACAATTTCTTTGTTCTTTCCTGCTTCTGCCGTTAACCAAACGTTCTTTGATCATTCTCCAAAAAAACCGCCAACAACGGAATTCAAAACCGTATTCAACAAACATTGACCCTCTGTCTCTCTCGCTCTCCATTCACGTCCACTTCGAAAACCGAATTCGAACTCGAAGAACTGCACGATCCACACCCGAATCGGGGCGTGTTCAAAAACTCACTTCTGGATCGTGCAACTCCTCCACCACCTTACCATCACACCACTTTAAACAAATTATATTCTAATTACAAACTATTAATTGATGGGGTGGCGGACGCACGTAACAAGACAAGTTGAACCAATTACGATTGAAATTGCTCAACTTTATTGAGGAATAAATATAACTTTGCCCAACAAATGTTCATTAAAATCCCGGGACTTTTCAACCTATGTGGTATATAGTATAAGAATAAACAGTATAACAGTAAAAATATATGAGTTAATGGTACAAAAGTGAATCGTATACAAGTTACTACTACAAGAGCATGAAGCAGCAGTATAAAAATGAAAGGCATGAGAGTGAATAAAATTAGAGAGAATAGTGTAAGGGTTAATAGTATACGAATGAATAGTATAAGAGTGAAAAGTAGGTTAATTAATGGTACAATAGTGAGTGGTATATACGGGTTAATAGTACATAAGTAAATAACACAAAGGAACAGTATAAGAGTAAACGGTATACGACTGAAAAGTATAAGGGCGAATAGTGTAAGATTTTGTCTAGTTACTTCAGCAAACAACAAATTAATGTTTTCTATACCCACCAAGTATGTGGTTGTCTTTTTTTTTCTACATATATTTTTTTATTTTATTCAGAAGAAACCGAGAAGCGCCAAAAATAAGGTATCATGGGGTTCACTCGATATCACCACTTATTGATGTCGTCCGGCCGAGAAATTTTTTCTTGCAAAATTGCATCGTGGCATGCCTTGTGGCACCGTCTTGTTGAAACCAAACGTTCTGTAGAACTATTTCATCCAATTCGTGCAAAATATAATTTTCGACACATCCCCATAGTAGTCAGCAGTAATAATTACACCATTGTCTCTAACAAAAAGTTGCCCAATGATGTTGCAGATTCATGCAGTTACTTCACGATAGTGTAATGGTGTTTTGCGCATCAACTGGTGGATTTCGATATCCCAATAGTACTCTGTTTATTAATAACGTCATTCAAATCGAAATGTGCTTCATCGCATATAATTTTTTTTTTTTTTTTTTTTTTTTTGTTAAAAAGTGGTCGTCGCTTATACTGAGCTGTAATAAAGCACAATAAATTTGAGCACTATAAATTGTGTTTTACATGTCTTTATTTCTAAGTCAACTTTTCCCACAACTATTTGGGTACGATATAAATTTCGTAGCAATGTAAGTCGTTTTTAATTGCTCCGCAACACACTTTCTGTTTCGAGTCGGCACAGTTCTGAGTAGGGCCAAGCTGGCCTTTTCCATCCCTAGGATTGTTAACTACACGCTTGCCCTGATCCAAAATGTTTGGATTTCGGCTTTTATTTTTGAATTTAGGGTTAGGGCTTGTTTTCAGATTTGATTCCTCCTCGCAAAGTAGTGGATTTGCTCTACATAAAAAGGCCGAGATGTACATAATTTTTATAGAGATATGATTATTGAGTTATAGCACTTTTGCAGCCCTAGAAATATAAAAAGTCTCACTGTTGCTTTCTAGAATTTCCTTTCACAATGGTTTTTTTTTGTGTGTGCATAAATTACGGCTTAGTTTTATTCTTGTTTGTTATAAATATAAACGTTTTTACTAAGATGGAATTGGTTTTTCGAATAATCTCCATCGGAAAATGCATAATACCGATTAAACAAACTGTTAGAAACAATCCATATTCAAAACCCATAAATTTGCTTATTTTCTTAATCATCACTTTATCGATATATAATAACTATTGTCGATCCGTATAGAGTCATTGAATTGTGTTCTGAAAACCTATAGAAAATATCTGAACTATTCGGTAGTTGGCACAATGGATCGAGAACTAGGATGTCACCTAACTCCTGTTAATTCAGCCTTGTTCCAACGGACGATGTTCGTATTGTTTTTCCGTGTCTAAAATCCGCACAAGAAAATGATGGCCCTATTTCTTTTTGGATTCCTGATAAATGTTCCCTTCATAAGTAGCGTTATTGGATGGTAGTGGAGAACGTTATTCATCATCATCATCTTCGGCACTACAACCGGGATCCGGTCTTGGCCTTATTTAACAAGTCTCTCCACCGGTCCCGATTTCGAGCCGATGTCATCCAATTTGGCACTCCCAGGGTCTGGACGTCTTGGTCTACGCCATCCCTCCACCATAGACAAGGTCTGTCGCGCTGTCTCCTTCCATACATCCTGCCACAAAGGACTTTCCGAGCAGGCTCCTCTTCGCTGATTCGAGCTAGGTGTCCCGCCCACCGGAGTGACCCGAACTAGATTTTTCTTACAACATTAGCTTCAAGGTAGATTGCGTATAACTCATGGTTGTAGCGTCTCCGGAATCGTCCTCCCTCACATACGGGGCCAACAATTCTCCTTAAGACCTTCCTCTCGAACACGGCTAAGAGTTCAGAGTGCCTTTTATTGAGCACCCAGGTCTCGAATCCATACATGAGTACTGGTAAGACCCTTGTCTTGTACAGTAGTAGCTCGGATGTTCTGGATAAATTTCGGGATTTAAAGAGCCTTGATAGACCATAGTAGGCTTTGTTGGATTTGCTCAGCCGTTCGCGTATTTTTCTTCCATATTGTTTTCGGCTGATACTATTGATACAAGGTAGTTAAAGAATTGCACTACTTCAAATTCGTACTCCACTACCGTGATAGTTTGATCTCCGGTGGGCGGGACACCTCTTCGCTGATTCGAGCTAGGTTTCCCGCCCACCGGAGTCTCCCGAGCTTGATTTTTCTTACAAAATTAGCTTCAAGGTAGATTGCGTACAACTCATGGTTGTAGCGTCTCCGGAATCGACCTCCCTCACATACGGGGCCAACAATTCTCTTTAAGACCTTCCTCTCGAACGCGGCTAAGAGTTCAGAGTGCCTTTATTGAACACGCAGGTCCCGGATCCATACATGAGTACTGGTAAGACCATGGTCTTGTACAGTAATAGCTTGAATGTTCTGGATAAATTTCGGGATTTAAAGACCCTTGATAGACCATAGTAGGCTTTGTTGGATTTGATCAGCCGTTCGCGTATTTTTCTTCCATATTGTTATCGGCTGATACTATTGACCTGTGGGGGTTCTTTAAAACTACGCAAATAACCGCCCACAATTCCAGCCCCAACTCCCTTCACCAACCCGCAGTCACCTGCAAACATTTCCTCCCCAAGGGCATTGTTTCATGCATTTATGCATCACCACAATTTTCCTGAAAATAATTCGGTGAGCATACAAAGTAACCGCCATAAATCAGGGAACTTTATCGGCGTCCCCGTCAGCCGGCGTATCCTGCCACACAGGTGCGCAGCAGATTTTCCCGGCTTACCCACATTCAAGGCAGCCTTTTGTCCAACCGACAAAAGCATCTTTCGCTTTTGGCACCAGTTCCCTAATGGCATGCAGCCTATTTCCACAGCTGCATACACATCTCCCACGATGCCCTTTGTCCCATTTCCTTTTCTCGGTTTCGTTTACCATGACCTCGCAGCATGAGTAAACAATGTAATCTCCGCGGGATTAACCGCACACTCGCCAGGACCTTCTCAGAGAGATCCTCTCCCCTTGGTCAGCAAAGAGTAACTTAATTTCTCTTAAGAAAAACTCACCCCTATCCGAGGGTTGTCTCTACACGAGTCAAAGCCAGCCGCGTGGTAATCGTGCAGACGAACGGTCCGTGGAAGGAGTTAAAATTGTGATCAAGGGTGTCGCGACGCGCAGTGTGTTACGAGAAATGAAAAATCCGAAATTGTTTAAGAAAATAATAATCGGTGCTTGAGTGTGCTACCTTAAATATGTGTAAGCCCGATTTCATTGATGTACTATAAAAAAAAAGAAAGGAAAACAATAAAAAACATATTTCAAAACAATATCTCAGTGTTTCTTTTCTTATTTGTGAACAGTGTTCGCCGGAACATCGTCATCATCGGCACTACAACCGGGAGCCGGTCTTGGCCTTATTTAGCAAGTCCTGAGGCTTGTTAAATTTTCCATAATGTCTGTGAAGTCTTTTTTCAGTTCTTCTGAGCTCTTTCTGTTTCTCCTCGCGTACTCGCGTCCTATAAGACTGCTGCTCTGCCCGGTATGCTGCATTCTTACGTTCAGTCGCTAGTTTGCACTCATCATCAAACCAGTCGCTCCGATCTCTACGACTACTGCCTAAGATGGATTTGGCAGTACTAATGACAATATTCTTAAGGCGTGTCCATTTTTCTTCTACGCCCGGCATTCTGGACCCAGGACTGACTCTCCCTCCGTCGACTTCTTCGAGGGCAAGTATTAACGCTTGACCAAGGGTGTTACTGGTATTCTCATTGCGTAAGGCAGCCGTGTTGATTCGAACCTGATCCGCGGATGCGATACGTCTTCGTAAGGCAATCCGCGCTCGGAAAACTGTACCAACAAAATAGTGATCCGAATCGACGTTGGCGCCACGGTAAGTTCGTACCGTCATCAGGCTCGAGGAGTGGCGGGGATCTATCAACACGTGGTCAATTTGGTTGCGAGTGGCCCCATCAAGTGATACCCACGTGGTTTTGTGGATATCTTTACGCGGAAACCTGGTACTTGAAACGAGCAAGTTTTTCGATACTGCCAATCCGATGACTCGTACTCCATTGTCATTAGTGTTCTCTTGCAAACTATGGGAACCTGTGTAGTTCCTGAAAACCGGCTCCCGACCTATTTTCGCATTCAAATCACCAAGAACGATTTTCACATCGTATCTTGGACAGGCATTGAGGACCCGTTCGACGTTCTCGTAGTATTCTTCTTTTTCGTCCGGGGACTCGTCTGTAGGTCCATGAACGTTTATGAGGCTTATGTCCTTAAACTTGCCTCGCACGCGAAGAGTGCACAGCCCGTGGTTTATTGCAATAAAGTCGGTAATGGCTGGCTTCAGTTTTTAGTTGACTGGAAACTCTACCCCGAACAGATGGTGTTTTGCATGACAGCTGTAATAAATATCATACTCATTTCTTTGAATAACACCACTCCCCGTCTATCTTATTTCATTTAATGCTGATATGTCAGCCTTATATTCGGACAGGGCATTGTCTAGCTGTGCAGCTCGAGCTCAGTATAATGAGCGGACGTTCCATGAAAAAATTCTTAAATCGTTTAGCCGTTTTCATTTCCATGGTCGTCGTCGTGTATCTGGTCCATATCCGAGGCTTGTTCAATTTGCCATAATAATTCATTTTTACGGGCATGGTTATTAGCCTTGCGCCAACCTTTCTCAGGATGTCGCTGCATGCATTGGTTCACTACTTGACGGGTGCCAAAATAGTTATCCAGGGGTGCCAGGTGGAGGCTGCATGATGTCAACTTGGATTGAACAGGGACAAGGATCGCCCTGGCCTTCGCCGGGTTGAAAGCAATCAGTAACTTTGCCCTGTATGCCCCCCCCCCCCCCCCCCCCTCGGACGTTATTCAAACTCATCTTAAAAAGTTAGAACGAGGCATCGAGGGCTTAGACCACATCTACATCTAATACGTTAATGTTCCAGTAATGATTTCCTTTCGGTGTTGTGTTCTTCAGTACGATTACATGTGCAAAGTGTAAGGTGTTGGAATCGCCGCATACTCAATAAATCACTTAATACATATTGCTCAAGGGATTATCACCCAGTCTACTCTACCCATTGTCCACTTTGTAAAAAGGAGGCTTATACTTTTTAAATTTTTATCAGCATATATTGTATTTCGTATCCTTGCAAACATAAACATTTTTCATGGACACCCCCTTATGTGACTTTTTACCTCCGAAAATTATATATTTCTTGCTGATGGAATCGAAATAGACAAAGATATTTGAATAAAAATCACTCCACATTAAAGTTGATAATCGATTCGCTTTTTAACCTTCTGTTAAGTATGCGATTCGAACCCGTAGTATGAATCGCTTCAATAAATTTCCCATCAATTGTGGTTCAAAAACGTACCCTCGCCAAAGTTCAGTGATAGTGGCAACTCGCACTTGAAAACGAAAACTTCCAGTTGGATGACACCCGACAAATATGGGAGCGTGGTCTGGCTCTGGCATAACAGAGAGGCACTTTTCCGTGACGTGCAATGAAATTACGTTTGACTGCATCCTGTTCGATTCGATTATACGGGCTTCCGTGTCACTAGAACTCTCCCACTAGGACTGGCTCAGGAGCGACCGGCGACCGTTTCCGGGTCATTTAGCAATCGCACTGACTCCCTTGACTAGGATGCGTGTCCCTTTCGTACTTCAAGAAAGTGTTGTTTATGACATGTTCATTACTTTGGTATTTCCGGGATGATGATAAACTCTCACAAAATCGCCCCCTGGCGGACAGAAAATTAGTCTGGTGCCGATGGAGTGCAGGATAAGGGTTGAGCTTTTGCTCGTAACCTCACAATGTCCGTGTTTGTCATAATTTTTCACTATTCGATGCTCCAGATGATCTAGCAACATTTCAAGAGTCTGCGAGTCAATGAAAATGGGTTGTTGGTAGAGTGGGGTGCAGGGTTTCAAATATGGCATTCGGTATGTGTCCTCCATCCAACCATGCCATTAGCACATATTAGATGATGGGCCGACAGCACGACACTGGGTGTGATGTTGACGAAGGTGGTGACACTGATGATAATGCTGATGGAATACCACCGCTTCAACTCTCGTCACTTTCTTTTCCTTCTCATGGAACCGATAGACTAGGCGGAATTACCCCCCAACGTGCTGTCTTACCAACGATGGCACTCTTTCTCATGTCACTACAATGATGAGTTGTGTGGATACGGACTAAAGTGGCTTTAAAGAGGATATATTTGGATTTCACGTATCCCGGCAGCTTGTCACACATTGGTGTTCTTGTTGTCAATCTACCAGCCTCGGTTTCCAGGGCTGGGGTGGAAGAAGTGCAGGTAAGCAATTACCCGACTCTATGATTGACGTTTAACGAAGACCTCATCCGATTGAGGTGCACACTCGAAAGATGATAATTATTTTTCCTGTCATATATTTGACGGATGATCTCGGGTGGAACCGAATTAACAGGGAGATTTTTAAGGCGGAAATAAGGATTTTGCCGAGTTGTCAATTTGTTGGGGATGTTCTCGAAATGTGTTAAATGATTAAACCGGAATTCCTGACAACTTAATAACTGGTAAAAGATGTCTAAATAATATCTGGTAATTGGGAGCACATATCTAATTATTAGGGAGGCGATGGAAAAGAGACCATAGAAGTTTTAGTTTTAGTAACAGAAATGCAAAACTCTTTACTTTGGCAAACAAAAGAGATTTCTCGATACTCATTGAAGAAGAGGAATATGTTTGGAATATGAGGTATCGTTACCCAAAGGTCATGAATGCCTGTAAACTGCAACTGCGGGGGAACACGTGATTTGGCAGAGATTGTCGTTCGACTAAAGAGAATCTCACTTTATTTATCTATCCACCTAAAATTGAACGTTAGCTTGAGCCACTGTGGGAAAGTACTTGTGGAATAACTTTTGAGTTTACTTGAGCAAAGTCGGTGGTAACATCGGCAAGCTTTATACCTTCAACCTACCTTCTAATGAAAGAAATTAATATGTAGTTCCTGGGTTTCCTATGAGTATTGCTTGATTTTGCACATCATTAAATATTATACATTGTTACACACAAAACCTGCCACTCCTAAATTCTTACCCTTTGCGGCCACACAATATGCAATAAGATATGTGAAACACCATTGCTATCGTTTACCATGCACGAACACTTGTATAAACATAAGCAGCTTAGGATTGTTTTGCCCAAATATAATAAACAAGTGCTGACTATTAATCCGGAATCGCAGGGTAAACATTCACCCAACGTTGGTTAAACAAAAAATGCACTGCCATGGACTAATTTTAATAAACTATACACGAAAAGTAAGAAGAACTGAAAATATGAATTTCGGAGAAGGTAAAAGTCGCACATCAACCGTCGAGAAAGACGGATATCAGTGATATCTTAAATAAATTAAAATATTTAAGAGCCGCTACGAAGCCATAGACCCAAGCTGTCAATTGTATAATTGGTATTAAATAATAATAGTTGGCGATAAAATCGCCCGATTCACACGGCAATTGCCTGGTTTTAATGAAGGAACAAAGTGTACTACTACTTTTACTATTTATTGGCCTGTAAAACGCCCAAAGTTCATCACGTCGTCGGCCCGACTCCGCTATCGTTCCCTGTCCCGTGCAATCTCCTTCCACGATTGACCATCCCATCCGATTCCCTCAAGGTCAAACCTAACATTGTCCTCCCATCTCCGTCGCTGCCGCCCTGTCGGTCTCTTTACCGTTGGTCTACCGTCAAGAATTCTACGCACGGTCCAATCGTTGCCCAGTCGCTCCTCGTGCCCGGCCGATCTTCATCTTCGCGACCTGATTACTCTAAGTGTTGTAGGTTTGTGGTATAGCTCTTTCAATTCGTGGTTGTGGAGTTTCCTCCATTGTCCTGCCTCCTCGTCATATTTACCGCCAAAGATACCCCTTATAACTTTATTCTCGAATACGCGGAATTTGTTTTCTTCTCGTTTTGTAAGGCCCCATGTTTCGCATCCGCATAGAGCAATCGGCATGATTACGGTTCCTTAGGAGCTTTATATTACGTGATAGCAGTTTGGTTTCCACCTGTTGACTGACTGCGTGACAACTAGCGTTGCCCGAGTGTAGTCTTTTGTAAGTTTCGTTCGACATTTCGTTACTAGCCTTCAGTATTGTTCCCAGATATTTAAATTCTTTAACTTTTTCAAATATCTTGCCTCTGACGTTTATATGTGTTCCCTGAGGTCTACCTGCTCTCGCCGTAATCATGTATTTTGTTTAATCTTCATTTATTTTCGGGCCCACCTCTTCTGCCGCTTGTATGATGATTTTACTGTTTTTACTTACAGTTTCGAAGTTGTCGCCCAGAAGGCCCCGTGACCCCGTTCATGAATGATCCGCCCATGTTATTATCTTGTACCTTTCTGATGACATACTCGAGCACAATGTTAAAAAGACACGGTGGGAGGCCATCCCCTGTTTTAGTCTGTCGCGGATTTCAAAATGGTTCTGAGAGGTGATTTCCTATTCTAACTCGCCCTTTGTGTTCGTTCATGCAGATTTGAATGAGGGCGGCATATTTTTTTGGGATTCCCAGCTCAACTACAATATGGTAGAGTCGTAGGCTTTTTTGAAGTCAACGAACAATTGGTCTACCGTTACTCCGTATTGCCGAGATCGTAATTTTGAAAGTGTCTTATCAACTCCCAGATGTCCACCGGAGGCCCCGTCGTGCATTTCTGCTAGTACATCTTTCACTTTTGATGGTGGGACTAGAATCTGCATGCGATGGGATGGGCTTCTCATTTACGCTTTAGAATACCATCTTCCACCAGCAAGGAATTCCATTGTGCCCAATATACTTTAAATGTTCCACTCTTGTCAGAAATATTGTTTCAAGTTGGCCACTCGTTCTTTTCTTTGTGTTCCAGGATTAGCGACATATCTTCATCCTGAAGTTGAGCTGCGCGTATAGGATCGCTCGTCCAACCATCTAGTACTTCTACTTGTACATTTCGAAGGTCGTACGCCTCTTCTTTTTCTTCCGCTCTATGACAATGTTTACAATCTGGCTTACATGGTCTTCTTGATAGAGCATCAGCGTTATTATGCACCTTCCCTTGACGGTGGGAAATTTGGAAATCGTACGTTTGAAGTCGTTCGATCCATCGAGCTATTTGTCCTTCCGGATTCTTGAAATTTAACAACCATTTCAGGGAGGCATGATCCGTCCGAAGGTGGAATCGACGCCCGTAGATGTACTTATGGAAATTCTTAATGGCTTCTACGCCAGCCAGCAGTTCCTTTCTTGTGGCGCAGTAGTTTCTCTCTGGCTTAGATAGAACTCGACTATAACATGCGACAACTCTCTCTTAACCATCGACTTATTGTGACAACGCTGCTCCGGTTCCTGTGTTACTTCCATCAATATCCAATATAAATGGGCGATCCGAACTTGGGAATGCCAATGTTGGAGTCTTACATAACTCGGCCTTAATGTGTTGAATGCTGCCTTATACTTTTCTGTACAATTAAATTTCTTGTCTTTACCCGTTAGTTCGTGTAGGGTTTTAGCCACATTGCCGAAACCCTTAACACACCGTCGATAATATGTGGCTTATCCCATAACCCTTCTTAACTGTTGCTTATCTTCTGGAGATTCGTTTGAACTCCTGCAGATAAAACGATGTGTCCCAAGAATTTTACTCTCCTTTGGAAGAGTTCACATTTCTTCCAATAACGATGTAATGTGTATAAGTAATGTGGTAAATTTCTTCCAACAACGATGACATCGTCCAAGTACACAAGACATGTCTTCCATGTAAGTTCCCGTAGAACAGTTTCCATTAATCGTTCAAACGTTGCTGGAGCATTACATAATCCAAACGTATAGTAAACGCTGTCGTCTCCTTGTCCTCCTCCTTCACTTCCACTTGCCAGTAACCGCTTTTTAGGTCCAATGTTGAAAACCACTGAGCTCCCGAAAGGGTATCTAGTATGTCGTCGATTCGAGGAAGTGGGTAACTGTCCTTCTTCGTAACGTCGTTTAACCGGCGACTACAAATTCGACGCAAAATCTAGTTACCCCATCCTTCTTCCTGATCAGCACTACCGGCGAAGCCCATGGGCTCGATGATTTCTCGATGACTCCTTGGTCTTCCATATCTCGAATCATGTTGCCTACTTCTGATTGTTTGGCCAAGGGTAGTCGACGAGATGGCTGTCTTATAGGTATTGATTCACCCGTGTCAATGCGATGTTTAACTATACCAGTGCGTCCGAAATTATCATTTCCTGTCACAAAATATCAGAAAAATCGTTCAGGAGTGATTTAACGCTTATTTTTTCTCCGTCTGTTAATCCGATTTTCTGAGACATCACCCTATTAACCACAGAGGATGCACCAGAGGGCTGTTGAATTGAATGGTCCTCTCCCCTTGTCTGAATTGCACATTCTGCGATTACCTCTCCTTTTTTATTGCGACCGGCTCCTTGAACGCATTTAGTACTCTGACAGGTACAATGTGCTTTTTCGCATCGATAAGGGATTTCCCAACAAGGATGTTCCCCTTACGCTGATTTTGTACAGCTTCGGTGATGTAAAATCGATTGTCGTCGGGGTTACTCCCCAGACTGGTCCAAATTACCGAGTCTGAACGAGCTGGGATCTAATTCCTCCTCACGCACATAACATTTCAGTCTTCGCAATTGTTCGTCCTGCAGTGTAATAGCAACCTCCAAGTTACCAATTCGCAGTGTTCTTTGCCCGATATCTAGAACAACTTAATGCTCCTTCATGAAATCCATTCCAAGAATGCATTCGTCCGTAATATCGGCTACCAAAAATTGGTGGGAGATGGAAATATTGCCCAGCACTATTATGCTCTCGACTTTTTCGAAGACTGTAGAGCATTTTCCTGTGGCAGTCCTCAAAGCGTATCTTCTGTTTTTATTAAGGGCTATTTTGCCCACGACATCCGGCCGAATTATGGATCCCGTTGCTCCGGTGTCGATTGTCACTGTTGTTGTCCTTGCATTAACAAACGTAGTTATAACCAAACTTTGGTTATCCCGTTGGAGTTGTGATATAGTTACGATGCTGGGCCTGCTCATTCCACCGGGCGACTTTCGTCCCATAAAGTCTGCCCTTACAAGTTTCCCGAGCTATTGACCTCAGGTTGATCCGTTCATAGTCTCCTCTTATGATTAGCGCATGAACAACAATTCTCAATTGATGTTTCATTCATTCGTCGACGTTTCCTACAGTCAACAGAGATATGTGGCCGACTTCGCCGCATGTCCAACACTTCATATCAGGTCTCGGAGTTCTCCGTTGTACATGCCTGATTCTTTGGCAGGAACATTCCTGGGCGGACATTTCTCGCACTCTATATGTACTCCTGGTAGCCAGTTTAGCAGATTCACATGCCAATGCGAACACCAGTATTTCATTAGTCGTCTTCTTTTCTGCCAAACGAACGGCTTGTTCCAAGTCCCGATTTTGGAGTGCATTTATGAATGCATCCATTGCTTTCTCGTTCAGAAATTCCCTCGTCATTTTTGAATAAGACAAGTTTGCCAATCGCTCAATGTCTGCCTGGAGCTGTTGAAGATTTTCTCCCGGTCCACAACCGGACGACGTTCACACACACACACCCCTTATTATCTCTCCTTTGATCGTGCAGACCGAAGGATGTATCCATTGTTTACACGCACATTAGCTTTTTTCCCACACAACAGATAAGCATACATCTTAGTACATTTTTTGTTTATCTAACATTGAAAATGTTTACGATCTGCAAGACCTGATTGTGTGGATGCGTGCGATACAAATCTTATAAACTTGTATTTACGCAAGTGTTCATTTATGGTCAACGATGGCAAAGATATTTTGTATCTTATTACTTCGTTACCATGGAATTGTTCTCTGTTTTGAGTAGCACATTATTTTCTTTGTGCCGTTATAGATTTTTCCCAGATGTGGTATCCGTATTCCATGATTCGCCGATGTATGCATTTTGTTTTTAATGCAGGTATTCATTGCATTGGATATATTTATTAGGATTAATCAACATATGGGGGTTCACATGAAGGTGAATTCTGTTAACGATGGGGGTGGGCCCAAAAGGTTGAGTATTAGGGGGTGGAAAGCGTTGCGTGTAAAAAGCAAGTGTTTTGCATTGGATATCTCAACAGCGCACAGTTTGGCACCCAGCCCTTATTCAATGGATAAGAGAGTATAGTCGTAGTGCTCTACGCCCCCCCCCCCCCCCCCCCCGCCGCCATTGCATTTTGCACACTCTTCCTATAACTCAGTCCATATCCCCAAATCAACATTGAATCCAATGGTGAACAAATTAAACCAAACGTTCAGTTGTCGCATTGATTTATCTCCCAGAAATCCTTATAATTCAAACACCATAACGCATATCTTCATATGCATTGTA